>CM051012.1:14679858-14837358 GCA_027704905.1 Muraenolepis orangiensis | reverse complement strand
TGTCTGTCGACAAGAAGAAAGCAGACAATGGCATCTTCTGTCCTGTGCTACATGTCATTCCCTCTTAACACTGTCCTGTCCATAAAGGCATAAACATCCCAATCGAAAAATATGGAAAACTCAGTTACACCATACACTCGTACACCAGGCCTAAGAGCGCCTGGAATAGCACACTGCACTTAAAAATAAGCATATTTCAGTTTTATTTTATTTTTTAATGTACCTTCGTTTTTGTCAATTTTATTGATCATCCTCCGCAGGGGTTCTATATACTTGGACAGCTGTTTGAGTTTCTCCATGTACTGCTGGTCCTCCAGAGATGTGGGCCCCGCGGGACTCATCACCGAATTTGGATTGCCTGAAGAGAGACGACCATGTGAGCGTGACAGGCCTGCAGTGCCTGAACAAGAAAGCTCCACAAGCTCCTCTCACACTGGCCCAGCCACTTTCATTCTGGCCAGATTCCCCCAAGGAGCAAGGCATGTGTGTGTGTGTGTGTGTGTGTGTGTGTGTGCGCGTGTGTGTTATATTGCGTGCACCTGGAGTGTTGAGGGGACCCGGAGAGGGTACCCCATAGTTCTGGGGCGTGCGTGCCGTGGCTGGACTCTGGGAGGGCTGGGGGGAGGGGCTTGGCTGGAAACCTCCAGGTGAAGGGGTGGGGCCCGAACTGCGGAGAATTGAAGTGACACCACATGACCCAGTTTTGTTTAGAGAAAAGGTGGTTGACACATGGCTGCTGCCATATAGTCAACAAGCAGCAGCATGCGGTCTACACAAAAAACTCTTCCGGCCACATCACATGGCCCTACTGTATTTGAGAGTGCATTGCTTATTCCAGCTACATTGGACCAACAACAACAAAAAAAGCGAGTCTTACCTGACTGAGTTGGGCTGCGATGTGGGGGGTTGAGGGGACGGCTGAGGGGGTGGGGGCATCGACTGGGGCGTCTGGCCTGGGGAGGGTGATGACATCTGCTGCTGCTGCTGTTGCTGCACCTGCTGCACCTGCTGAGGTGATGGCAGAGAGCCAAGTGGAAGGTAGTAATAGTCATTTCTATTACAGGTATAGAGGCGTCTACTATCCCATATAGGGAACAGATCCGTAATACTTCAGCAACAAGCAAACAGCACATGTCACACATGACGCATGAACAAATCCCAGAGTCCACATACCTGAGGCATCTGTTGGCCCCCTACGACCGCGGGGTTCTGTACCGCTAAGGCCGGGTTTGGGGCGGTTCGGGGCATCCGGGCTGGAATTCCGGGTCGGATCATGATCTTTGGAGCGGGGGACAGAGCGGAAGAGACAACAAGAGATGGTCAGGACGAGAGCGAACAAGGACAGAACAACTCTGGCCATTTCATAGAGAGAGAAACACTGTGAGAGAAACGTACAGACTCCTGGCTGGGTGTCATCACATGCTCGTGTGTTTGGGGCCCCCAAACTCGGGGGCCAATACATCATACGTCTTTTTTCTTGAGACACAGTTGTTTAGTCAACTTTCACTACTTGACATACCATATAGCAACTCTTATATTGAACCGCAATTGACATCACATTCATTTAATCAATTAATTAGCATATTAGCAATGAATTTGTAAAATATAAGTAAAATATGCATTATGCATGAAATGGCTTGTATGATTATCGTGATCATTCAAAATGTAAAAAAATAAGTTAATGTGGCTAAAAATCAATCATCAATCAATCAATAAATGGGTGTGGTCCAGGTGATGACAACGGTGATTCAAAGAACTATAATTTCATTATTAGTGTAGAAACCAACTATTAAACCAGACATTCTGTAGGTAAAAGGGCACCACTGCATGTCCCTATAAGAAATAGCCTGCAGTCTGAGATGAGATTACAATTGGCTCAGGGGAGTGGTTGAATGCAAGGGGGGGGGGGGGGGGAGGTTCTGCTGTGGGGCTTCTTACCTGTCCCGGGGCGGTGGGCGTTACGCCCAGCTGGGCTTGCTGAAGAGCTGCTCTGGCCTAGCCAAACAGCACACACACACACACACACACACAATCAATCAACGAGGTACAGTATGTATGCAGAGGCTGTGGTAGCCGGATGTCCTATTGAAACAGTTGAGAGACCACAATTGTTGATGATCAACTATTGAACACAAAGTGAATAGAGTTAAATTATTCGATGAAAACATGCCCTTGTAATCACGACTGTTTGTCGTCGTGAGAGACCTGAGGCCGAGCTCAACATTCCCAGGATATAGTTTTTCGTTATCTGGCTTCACGGACCCCTGACAACTGCAATCACGCGTAAGCGGTGTCACGACGGTGTTGATCAACTCTAAGTCAACCCAAGTGTTCCTTATCTAGTAATGAACGTGTTCACGTAGAGGAAGCGGCGTTAACGCCATTTCACCAATCGCAGGCGTGTCTACAACCGCCACATATTTGACCTAAGATGAGCAAACTATAGTATGAAAACAAATATGAAGAATTAAAACAGATCATCTCGGCTAAAAGCAACACAGCTACTGCTGCCAAAGGCAGGAAGGGAAGCTGGCAGAAATATAGCCGATCTCTGAAGCAGGTTAGGCTTGAACCACCGCTATGACACTGTAACCCCCAGGGTTAAACCTGCAGTTACCTCGCTAACACCAAGTCCTGCTTTTGTAGTGAAGGCCTCTGTCTATCAGGTTTGCGGACTACATGAAGTGACCGTGTTTAACTTAGGGCTGGGCTATAAAGAATTCATAGGCTATAAACAATGCATCAAGTGACATGTGACATGACATGTGAGCTTTTGCCAAACCGTAAAAATGGCTCTTCCTTACAACTTGCTAGCAAAAGGTGTCACTGGACTATGGCGGTTTACTCACACACTCCAGCAACTGGTGTGATGTTATATTATCATGTTACACTGCTGGTTGACCAAATCGTCTCGACATTGTAGCTCATCCAAGTCATTCTTACTCTCCCCGCACCAACTGGCAAACTGCCAAAAGAAAAGCTATGCATTTATTTACGTGCTTGTGTCTGCCCCCTAGTGGTCTATTCATACAGCTTTATAGCACTGCATAAGAGCCATACTTTGATTATTTCAAGGCATTTTCCACCTAAGTTGAAATTACAACCTCTGGCATTTACCTGGAGAGCTTGCTTAAACTGTAGCTGCTGCTGCTGCTGCTGCTGCTGCTGCTGGCTGAGGGTGCCCATTGACACGTGCGGACCAGGGGGCATCTGGGCTGGCAGGGTCTGGGGAACCATGCCAGGCTGCTGCTGCTGCTGCTGCTGGGGGTGTGGGGGTAACTGCCCCGGCTGTGGCTGAAGCTGGGCTTGCACCTGCACCTGCTGCTGATGTTGCTGCTGTTGCTGCTGTACCATGTGGTGCATAGCCTGTGCCTGCGCCTGGGCATGTTGTTGCTGAAGCTGCAGCTGGGCTATCTGTTGCTGTTGTTGGATCCTGGACGGGTGTGCCTGGAGACGTATGGAGGAGAGAAGGACAGCGTGAAATACAACACTGGAAATATGGAACAATCTTTTTGTTAGCGCCGTTGATCAAAATGGCCAACTTAAATGTGGGTCGTTTTAGGGTTTTCGACTATTAAGACACTGCCACCATCCAAGAGTATCACAGGAACTTCCTACAGTAATAGTTTTTTTTATCCAAACCTGGCTCTGTTGCTGCTGATTCTGGACTGCCTGCTGTTGTTGTTGTTGTTGTTGTTGTTGCTGCTGCTGCTGCTGTTGGTGCTGCTGCTGCAGCTGCTGCATCTTCAGCTGCTGCTGCTGCTGCACCTGGAACTGCTGCTGCTGGATGGCGGCGTTCTGCTGCTGCTGCAGGGCGTTCTGTTGCTGCTGTTGCATGGCGCTCTGCTGCTGCATGGCCGCCGCCGTCTGCTGCTGCATGGCCGTCTGCTGCTGCTGCTGTATGGCCGTCTGCTGCTGCTGCTGCATGGCATTCTGTTGTTGCTGCATAACACTCTGTTGTTGCTGTTGGACCTGCTGGAACTGCTGAAACTGTATGGACTGCTGCTGCTGCTGCTGTTGTTGTTGCTGTTGTTGTTGTTGCTGCTGTTGTTGTTGTTGTTGAGCCTGCACGATCTGCTGCATCTGTAACTGGCCTGGTCCTGCAGCACCACCGCACCAAGGATGAGAGGGGGGAGAGAAATGGACAGACCAGGTAGGGGAGAGAAGGGTTGGAGAGAAAGACATCCTGCAGCTGACAAATCGGTTGGGTTTCTGCTGTGGAAGATTCCTCCTGGAGTCGCTTTCAAAGCAGCAAGCAACAAACCTGGGTAGAGGCCTGGGTATAATACAGAACACACTAGGTCTCCCTTTTTCGCAGGCAGAACTCAAGAGGTCACAGAGCAGTAACACAGCCAGCAGCATCCGCTGTTAACGCTTGGCATTTAGTGCAAACAAAAACAAACACAAACACCACATGGGAGGAAACACACTCACTGGCTTGTGGGTTTCCAGCCACCCCTCCCATGGCATGCTGGCCTATCTGCATCTGCCCCATACCACCCATGGGCACACCAGGGGGGCGGGGCCCCATGCCAATAGCTCCCCCTCCAACACTTGTCAGGTTAGTCAGGGCATTCATGGGATCTAGCGGAAGAGTAGACAACAGAGAATAGTACACAGCTCCAACATGCATAGCAAGACATCATGAGCAGTAGTAGTACGAGTCTGTGTGTATCCGGTGAAAAGAGATGGAAAATACGCCCATTTACCTGGACCGCCGAGAGCCTTCTTGTCTGTAAAACAATTTGAAAACGCACCATCAGTTACTGTGAGTCCCGGGCCAATGGCTCAAAGTATGATAACCAAACGTTGGATACTTACGAATGTCTCTGAAGTGTATTATCAACCGTGCAACCAGAGACAAGTATTCCTCCTACAATAATAAAGGAAAAGGCAACGTTTCCAATAGTGACACATTATAAACATTCAAAAAGGCTTCATTCATTTTTGCAATTTAACGAGTAGAACTTAGCAAAACGTTTATATTGGTTGTTAAGATAATTGAGTTACTTACACGTGATTTTGCTTTGACGTAAACATGATTCTCCATGTCATTGCTGGACTTTGAGTGTGGAGTCCCAGCCTTTCTCATGGCCTCCTCTCTGAAATAACAGTTTTAGCAGTATAAACATTGTCAACATAGTTTAGTCTACACATTCAATATATTTAAAACGTAACGTTAAACGTTGATGTGATTTATTTTCTCATTTTAAGAGTTGGCTGTATTGAGGATGGTCTCTGGCACTTGTGTTGTATACATATACGAATGACTACAGAGTAACTAGAAGGCATCAACGAGTGCGATGATCTGCCAGAACACATTTAGTTTCGTTTTTATTATTTTTGTTATCAACATTTTTTCACAAACTGTGGAGCATTACATAAAAAGAAAACGTGCACACAACATGACGACCTGCTAAAGCGTAGGCGTGATCCGGTCATTGATCCGAGCTAACGATGCTAGATGAGCTAACTGATGAGATCCAAGAGATGTGCGACAAATCATCAATAATCTTGTTTCGTTTAACGTGTGGTTATATTTTACATTTTGGCGCGGGTCGGGGAGTAGGACGCCATTCAACGTTAGCTTAGCCAAATAGTTACCAGTTGCCACAATCTATAGAAACTTGCGTTCGCTGAGCTAATGATATTATGGTGACATGACATGCGGAACAGAAAAAGAAGTCTCACATCTGTGCGACGACTTTTTGTCGGAACTGTGTGCTTCTCCAGTCGCTGTCTGGTCCGGGGACCTCCATTACGTCAAATGTTGTCTTTGGGTATCAGAGCGAAAATGTGGTTTGTTGCGGTGATGTTTTTACTGTTTTCACTGGGCTCCCTGCTTCGTTTTCTTTAACCAGACTCCCTACCCACATCAAATACATGTACCGCCCCCTAGTGTACAAGATGAGAATGTCCGTTTCGGCGACCGCATGTCAGAATCAGAATGCCTTTATTGTCATTGTACAAGAACCACGAAATTGTCTAGCAGTCTTCATGATACTCTTACAAACAACAATTAACAATACAAACAATATTGTTCTTATTTAAAAAAAGTAAGCTAAACTAAATCAACAGGTTAAAGAATTGCCATACAGAAAGTGTGTGTGCATACATCCAGGGGCCCTATACAGTAGAGCAAATTGGAAATGTATATCCATACAAAAGGTGCAGTGTGATGTACAATGTAATTACGGTGGGCAATGTAGTATTGATACAGTATTATACAGAACAGTCAGTGTTCGACAGTGTTCATTTCGCTAATGGCACTGGGGTATAAACTGTTATAAGTTTGTTTCTCCGAGATGTGATGGACCTGAAGCGTCTGACAGAACGCAGCAGGTGAAACAGGTGATGACCCGGGTGAGTTGTGTTTACAAGTCAATTGTGGTGCTACGGTCGTAATAGCAGTGGCGTAGGGGGAGGGGCCCGCAAGGCACGCACTGCGGGGGGGGGCGTCAGGGGAGGGGCCCTGACTTTGGAATCAAAATAAAAATGATCTATATATTAAAATATTTTAAAATCCAATCACAACCACCGCCCCACGATCGTCGTAGATCGGGCAGTAGCCCCCCGCCGTCAATGATCATCGTGGATCGAGACTTATCCCCGCGGGGGGCCCTCCGGGATTTTGCTCGCGGAGGGGCCACGGGATTTTGCGCTACGCCACTGTGTGATACGTGTTATAGGTAAACAGAGTTAATTATGTTGAGCGGTTGAAGGTGAGGGCAGGTTCGCATTCATCATTCATTCATTCATTCATTCATTCATTCAAGATGCAGCTGTTACATCTTCAGCTGGAACTGCTGCTGGATGGCAGCACTCTGCTGCTGCATGGCCGTCTGCTGCTGTATAGCCGTCTGCTGCTGCTGCTGCATGGCATTCTGTTGCTGCATAACACTCGGTTGTTGCTGTTGGACCTGCTGGAACTGCTGAAACTGTATGGACTGCTGCTGCTGCTGCTGTTATTGTTTTCCTCCTACAATAATAAAGGAAAAGGCAACGTTTCCAATAGTGACACATTATAAACATTAAAAAAGGCTTTTAGAGCTACACTGCACCTTCATTTTTGCAATTTTAACGAGTAGAACTTAGCAAAACGTTTATATTGGTTGTTAAGATAATTTAGTTACTTACACGTGATTTTGCTTTGACGTAAACATGATTCTCCATGTCATTGCTGGACTTTGGGTGTGGAGTCCCAGCCTTTCTCACGGCCTCCTCTCTGAAATAACATTAACAGTTTTAGCAGTATAAACATTGTCAACATAGTTTAGTCTACACATTCAATATATTTAAAACGTAACGTTAAACGTTAATGTGATTTACGTGTAGTTATATTTTACATTTTGGCACGGGTTGGGGAGTAGGACGCCATTCAACGTTAGCTTAGCCAAATAGTTACCAGTTGCCACAATCTATAGAAACTTGCGTTCGCTGAGCTAATGATATTATGGTGACATGACATGCGGAACAGAAAAAGAAGTCTCACATCTGTGCGACGACTTTTTGTCGGAACGGTGTGGTTCTCCAGTCGCTGTCTGGTCCGGGGACATCACATGTGATGTCACATCACATGTGATGTCACATCACATGTGATGTCACATCACATGTGATGTCACATCACATGGCCCTACTGTATTTGAGAGTGCATTGCTTATTCCAGCTACATTGGACCAACAACAACAAAAAAGTGAGTCTTACCTGACTGAGTTGGGCTGCGATGTGGGGGGTTGAGGGGACGGCTGAGGGGGTGGGGGCATCAACTGGGGCGTCTGGCCTGGGGAGGGTGATGACATCTGCTGCTGCTGCTGTTGCTGCACCTGCTGCACCTGCTGAGGTGATGGCAGAGAGCCAAGTGGAAGGTAGTAAGGTCATTTCTATTACAGGTAAAGAGGCGTCTACTATCCCATATAGGGAACAGATCCGTAATACTTCAGCAACAAGCAAACAGCACATGTCACACTGACGCATGAACAAATCCCAGAGTCCACATACCTGAGGCATCTGTTGGCCCCCTACGACCGCAGGGTTCTGTACCGCTAAGGCCGGGTTTGGGGCGGATCGGGGCATCCGGGCTGGAATTCCGGGTCGGATCATGATCTTTGGAGCGGAGACAGAGGGGAAGACAACAAGAGATGGTCAGGACGAGAGCGAACAAGGACAGAACAACTCTGGCCATTTCATAGAGAGAAACACTGTGAGAGAAACGTACAGACTCCTGGCTGGGTGTCATCACATGCTGGTGTGTTTGGGGCCCCCAAACTCGGGGGCCAATACATCAGTCTTTTTTCTTGAGACAGTTGTTTAGTCAACTTTCACTACTTAACATACCATATAGCAACTCTTATATTGAACCGCAATTGACATCACATTCATTTAATCAATTAATTAGCATATTAGCAATGAATTTGTAAAATATAAGTAAAATATGCATTATGCATGAAATGGCTTGTATGATTATCGTGATCATTCAAAATGTAAAAATAAGTTAATGTGGCTAAAAAATCAATCAATCAATAAATGGGTGTGGTCCAGGTGATGACAACGGTGATTCAAAGAACTATAATTTCATTATTGTGTAGAAACCAACTATTAAACCAGACGTCCTGTCGGTAAAAGGGCACCACTGCATGTCCCTATAAGAAATAGCCTGCAGTCTGAGATGAGATGATTACAATTGGCTCAGGGGAGTGGTTGAATGCAAGGGGGGGGGAGGTTCTGCTGTGGGGCTTCTTACCTGTCCCGGGGCGGTGGGCGTTACGCCCAGCTGGGCTTGCTGAAGAGCTGCTCTGGCCTAGCCAAACAGCACACACACACACACACACACACACACACACAATCAATCAACGAGGTACAGTATGTATGCAGAGGCTGTGGTAGCCGGATGTCCTATTGAAACAGTTGAGAGACCACAATTGTTGATGATCAACTATTGAACACAAAACTGAATAGAGTTAAATTATTCGATGAAAACATGCCCTTGTAATCACGACTGTTTGTCGTCGTGATTGACCTGAGGCCGAGCTCAACATTCCCAGGATATAGTTTTCGTTATCTGGCTTCACGGACCCCTGACAACTGCAATCACGCGTAAGCGGTGTCACGACGGTGTTGATCAACTCATTAAGTCAACCCAAGTGTTCCTTATCTAGTAATGAACGTGTTCACGTAGAGGAAGCGGCGTTAACGCCATTTCACCAATCGCAGGCGTGTCTACAACCGCCACATATTTGACCCAAGATGAGCAAACTATAGTATGAAAACAAACATGAAGAATTAAAACAGATCATCTCGGCTAAAAGCAACACAGCTACCGCTACCAAAGGCAGGAAGGGAAGCTGGCAGAAATATAGCCGATCTCTGAAGCAGGTTAGGCTTGAACCACCGCTATTCAGATTCAGATTCAGAAAACTTTATTAATCCCGAGGGAAATTAAGGTGCAACAGTTGACACAGGGGGAATAAATGCACACACAAAAATACTAATACCTAAGCTAAAAAACCAAAAAACAACAATAATATAAGAATAAATAACTAAAAAGTAAGAGGGGAGGGGGAGCAACTGTTGCTGGCTGCCGCTCGTAGCAGCGCCGGAAGTAAGTATGACACTGTAACCCCCAGGGTTAAACCTGCAGTTACCTCGCTAACACCAAGTCCTGCTTTTGTAGTGAAGGCCTCTGTCTATCAGGTTTGCGGACTACATGAAGTGACCGTGTTTAACTTAGGGCTGGGCTATAAAGAATTCATAGGCTATAAACAATGCATCAAGTGACATGTGACATGACATGTGAGCTTTTGCCAAACCGTAAAAATGGCTCTTCCTTACAACTTGCTAGCAAAAGGTGTCACTGGACTATGGCGGTTTACTCACACACTCCAGCAACTGGTGTGATGTTATATTATCATGTTACACTGCTGGTTGACCAAATCGTCTCGACATTGTAGCTCATCCAAGTCATTCTTACTCTCCCCGCACCAACTGGCAAACTGCCAAAAGAAAAGCTATGCATTTATTTACGTGCTTGTGTCTGCCCCCTAGTGGTCCATTCATACAGCTTGATAGCACTGCATAAGAGCCATACTTTGATTATTTCAAGGCATTTTCCACCTAAGTTGAAATTACAACCTCTGGCATTTACCTGGAGAGCTTGCTTAAACAGTAGCTGCTGCCGCTGCTGCTGCTGCTGGCTGAGGGTGCCCATTGACACGTGCTGACCAGGGGGCATCTGGGCTGGCAGGGACTGGGGAACCATGCCAGGCTGCTGCTGCTGCTGCTGCTGGGGGTGTGGGGGTAACTGCCCCGGCTGTGGCTGAAGCTGGGCTTGCACCTGCACCTGCTGCTGATGTTGCTGCTGTTCCATGTGGTGCATAGCCTGTGCCTGCGCCTGGGCATGTTGTTGCTGAAGCTGCAGCTGGGCTATCTGTTGCTGTTGACGACTTTTTGTCGGAACGGTGTGGTTCTCCAGTCGCTGTCTGGTCCGGGGACATCACATGTGATGTCACATCACATGTGATGTCACATCACATGTGATGTCACATCACATGTGATGTCACATCACATGTGATGTCACATCACATGGCCCTACTGTATTTGAGAGTGCATTGCCTATTCCAGCTACATTGGACCAACAACAACAAAAAAGCGAGTCTTACCTGACTGAGTTGGGCTGCGATGTGGGGGGTTGAGGGGACGGCTGAGGGGGTGGGGGCATCGACTGGGGCGTCTGGCCTGGGGAGGGTGATGACATCTGCTGCTGCTGCTGTTGCTGCACCTGCTGCACCGGCTGAGGTGATGGCAGAGAGCCAAGTGGAAGGTAGTAAGGTCATTTCTATTACAGGTAAAGAGGTGTCTACTATCCTCCCATATAGGGAACAGATCCATATACTTCAGCAACAAGCAAACAGCACATGTCCCACTGACGCATGAACAAATCCCAGAGTCCACATACCTGAGGCATCTGTTGGCCCCCTACGACCGCAGGGTTCTGTACCGCTAAGGCCGGGTTTGGGGCGGATCGGGGCATCCGGGCTGGAATTCCGGGTCGGATCATGATCTTTGGAGCGGGGACAGAGGGGAAGACAACAAGAGATGGTCAGGACGAGAGCGAACAAGGACAGAACAACTCTGGCCATTTCATAGAGAGAAACACTGTGAGAGAAACGTACAGACTCCTGGCTGGGTGTCATCACATGCTGGTGTGTTTGGGGCCCCCAAACTCGGGGGCCAATACATCAGTCTTTTTTCTTGAGACACAGTTGTTTAGTCAACTTTCACTACTTAACATACCATATAGCAACTCTTATATTGAACCGCAATTGACATCACATTCATTTAATCAATTAATTAGCATATTAGCAATGAATTTGTAAAATATAAGTAAAATATGCATTATGCATGAAATGGCTTGTATGATTATCGTGATCATTCAAAATGTAAAAATAAGTTAATGTGGCTAAAAAATCAATCAATCAATAAATGGGTGTGGTCCAGGTGATGACAACGGTGATTCAAAGAACTATAATTTCATTATTGTGTAGAAACCAACTATTAAACCAGACGTCCTGTCGGTAAAAGGGCACCACTGCATGTCCCTATAAGAAATAGCCTGCAGTCTGAGATGAGATGATTACAATTGGCTCAGGGGAGTGGTTGAATGCAAGGGGGGGGAGGTTCTGCTGTGGGGCTTCTTACCTGTCCCGGGGCGGTGGGCGTTACGCCCAGCTGGGCTTGCTGAAGAGCTGCTCTGGCCTAGCCAAACAGCACACACACACACACACACACACACACACAATCAATCAACGAGGTACAGTATGTATGCAGAGGCTGTGGTAGCCAGATGTCCTATTGAAACAGTTGAGAGACCACAATTGTTGATGATCAACTATTGAACACAAAACTGAATAGAGTTAAATTATTCGATGAAAACATGCCCTTGTAATCACGACTGTTTGTCGTCGTGATTGACCTGAGGCCGAGCTCAACATTCCCAGGATATAGTTTTCGTTATCTGGCTTCACGGACCCCTGACAACTGCAATCACGCGTAAGCGGTGTCACGACGGTGTTGATCAACTCGTTAAGTCAACCCAAGTGTTCCTTATCTAGTAATGAACGTGTTCACGTAGAGGAAGCGGCGTTAACGCCATTTCACCAATCGCAGGCGTGTCTACAACCGCCACATATTTGACCCAAGATGAGCAAACTATAGTATGAAAACAAACATGAAGAATTAAAACAGATCATCTCGGCTAAAAGCAACACAGCTACTGCTGCCAAAGGCAGGAAGGGAAGCTGGCAGAAATATAGCCGATCTCTGAAGCAGGTTAGGCTTGAACCACCGCTATTCAGATTCAGATTCAGAAAACTTTATTAATCCCGAGGGAAATTAAGGTGCAACAGTTGACACAGGGGGAATAAATGCACACACAAAAATACTAATACCTAAGCTAAAAAACAAAAAAACAACAATAATATAAGAATAAATAACTCAAAAGTAAGAGGGGAGGGGGAGCAACTGTTGCTGGCTGCCGCTCGTAGCAGCGCCGGAAGTAAGTATGACACTGTAACCCCCAGGGTTAAACCTGCAGTTACCTCGCTAACACCAAGTCCTGCTTTTGTAGTGAAGGCCTCTGTCTATCAGGTTTGCGGACTACATGAAGTGACCGTGTTTAACTTAGGGCTGGGCTATAAAGAATTCATAGGCTATAAACAATGCATCAAGTGACATGTGACATGACATGTGAGCTTTTGCCAAACCGTAAAAATGGCTCTTCCTTACAACTTGCTGGCAAAAGGTGTCACTGGACTATGGCGGTTTACTCACACACTCCAGCAACTGGTGTGATGTTATATTATCATGTTACACTGCTGGTTGACCAAATCGTCTCGACATTGTAGCTCATCCAAGTCATTCTTACTCTCCCCGCACCAACTGGCAAACTGCCAAAAGAAAAGCTATGCATTTATTTACGTGCTTGTGTCTGCCCCCTAGTGGTCCATTCATACAGCTTGATAGCACTGCATAAGAGCCATACTTTGATTATTTCAAGGCATTTTCCACCTAAGTTGAAATTACAACCTCTGGCATTTACCTGGAGAGCTTGCTTAAACAGTAGCTGCTGCCGCTGCTGCTGCTGCTGGCTGAGGGTGCCCATTGACACGTGCTGACCAGGGGGCATCTGGGCTGGCAGGGACTGGGGAACCATGCCAGGCTGCTGCTGCTGCTGCTGCTGGGGGTGTGGGGGTAACTGCCCCGGCTGTGGCTGAAGCTGGGCTTGCACCTGCACCTGCTGCTGATGTTGCTGCTGTTGCTGCTGTACCATGTGGTGCATAGCCTGTGCCTGCGCCTGGGCCTGGGCATGTTGTTGCTGAAGCTGCAGCTGGGCTATCTGTTGCAGTTGTTGGATCCTGGACGGGTGTGCCTGGAGACGTATGGAGGAGAGAAGGACAGCGTGAAATACAACACTGGAAATATGGAACAATCTTTTTGTCAGCGCCGTTGATCAAAATGGCCAACTTAAATGTGGGTCGTTTTAGGGTTTTCGACTATTAAGACACTGCCACCATCCAAGAGTATCACAGGAACTTCCTACAGTAATAGTTTTTTTTGTCCAAACCTGGCTCTGTTGCTGCTGATTCTGGACTGCCTGCTGTTGTTGTTGTTGTTGTTGCTGCTGCTGCTGCTGCTGCTGCTGCTGCTGTTGGTGCTGCTGCTGCAGCTGCTGTATCTTCAGCTGCTGCTGCTGCTGCACCTGGAACTGCTGCTGCTGGATGGCGGCGTTCTGCTGCTGCTGCTGCAGGGCGTTCTGTTGCTGCTGTTGCATGGCGCTCTGCTGCTGCATGGCCGCCGCCGTCTGTTGCTGCTGTTGTTGTTGTTGTTGATCCTGCACGATCTGCTGCATCTGTAACTGGCCTGGTCCTGCAGCACCACCGCACCAAGGATGAGAGGAGGGAGAGAAATGGACAGACCAGGTGAGGGAGAGAAGGGTTGGAGAGAAAGACATCCTGCAGCTGACAAATCGGTTGGGTTTCTGCTGTGGAAGATTCCTCCTGGAGTCGCTTTCAAAGCAGCAAGCAACAAACCTGGGTAGAGGCCTGGGTATAACACAGAACACACTAGGTCTCCCTTTTTCGCAGGCAGAACTCAAGAGGTCACAGAGCAGTAACACAGCCAGCAGCATCCGCTGTTAACGCTTGGCATTTAGTGCAAACAAAAACAAACACACCACATGGGAGGAAACACACTCACTGGCTTGTGGGTTTCCAGCCACCCCTCCCATGGCATGCTGGCCTATCTGCATCTGCCCCATACCACCCATGGGCACACCAGGGGGGCGGGGCCCCATGCCAATAGCTCCCCCTCCAACACTTGTCAGGTTAGTCAGGGCATTCATGGGATCTAGCGGAAGAGTAGACAACAGAGAATAGTACACAGCTCCAACATGCATAGCAAGACATCATGAGCAGTAGTAGTACGAGTCTGTGTGTATCCGGTGAAAAGAGATGGAAAATACGCCCATTTACCTGGACCGCCGAGAGCCTTCTCGTCTGTAAAACAATTTGAAAACGCACCATCAGTTACTGTGAGTCCCGGGCCAATGGCTCAAAGTATGATAACCAAACGTTGGATACTTACGAATGTCTCTGAAGTGTATTATCAACCGTGCAACCAGAGACAAGTATTCCTCCTACAATAATAAAGGAAAAGGCAACGTTTCCAATAGTGACACATTATAAACATTCAAAAAGGCTTCATTCATTTTTGCAATTTAACGAGTAGAACTTAGCAAAACGTTTATATTGGTTGTAAGATAATTGAGTTACTTACACGTGATTTTGCTTTGACGTAAACATGATTCTCCATGTCATTGCTGACTTGAGTGTGAGTCCCAGCCTTTCTCATGGCCTCCTCTCTGAAATATAACAGTTTTAGCAGTATAAACATTGTCAACATAGTTTAGTCTACACATTCAATATATTTAAAACGTAACGTTAAACGTTGATGTGATTTATTTTCTCATTTTAAGAGTTGGCTGTATTGAGGATGGTCTCTGGCACTTGTGTTGTATACATATACGAATGACTACAGAGTAACTAGAAGGCATCAACGAGTGCGATGATCTGCCAGAACACATTTAGTTTCGTTTTATTATTTTTGTTATCAACATTTTTTCACAAACTGTGGAGCATTACATAAAAAGAAAACGTGCACACAACATGACGACCTGCTAAAGCGTAGGCGTGATCCGGTCATTGATCCTGTTCCGCACTGGGCTTTCCTTAATTTCCCTCTGGATAAATAAAGTCTCTTGAATCTTGATCCGCGCTAACTATGCTAGGATGAGCTAACTGATGAGATCCAAGAGATGTGCGACAAATCATCATGCTATCAATCTTGTTTCGTTTAACGTGTGGTTATATTTTACATTTTGGCGCGGGTCGGGGAGTAGGACGCCATTCAACGTTAGCTTAGCCAAATAGTTACCAGTTGCCACAATCTATAGAAACTTGCGTTCGCTGAGCTAATGATATTATGGTGACATGACATGCGGAACAGAAAAAGAAGTCTCACATCTGTGCGACGACTTTTTGTCGGAACTGTGTGCTTCTCCAGTCGCTGTCTGGTCCGGGGACCTCCATTACGTCAAATGTTGTCTTTGGGTATCAGAGCGAAAATGTGGTTTGTTGCGGTGATGTTTTTACTGTTTTCACTGGGCTCCCTGCTTCGTTTTCTTTAACCAGACTCCCTACCCACATCAAATACGTGTACCGCCCCCTAGTGTACAAGATGAGAATGTCCGTTTCGGCGACCGCATGTCAGAATCAGAATGCCTTTATTGTCATTGTACAAGAACCACGAAATTGTCTAGCAGTCTTCATGACACTCTTACAAACAACAATTAACATATTTTAAACAACTTATTTTAAAAAGTAAGCTAAACTAAATCAACAGGTTAAAGAATTGCCATACAGAAAGTGTGTGTGCATCCATCCAGTGGCCCTATACAGTAGAGCAAATTGGAAATGTATATCCATACAAAAGGTGCAGTGTGATGTACAATGTAATTACGGTGGGCAATGTAGTATTGATACAGTATTATACAGAACAGTCAGTGTTTGACAGTGTTCATTTCGCTAATGGCACTGGGGTATAAACTGTTATAAACTGTTAAGTTTGTTTCTCCGGGATGTGATGGACCTGAAGCGTCTGACAGAACGCAGCAGGTGAAACAGGTGATGACCCGGGTGAGTTGTGTTTACAAGTCAATTGTGGCGCTAAGGTCGTGATACCAGTGGCGTAGGGGAGGGGCCCGCAAGGCACGCACTGGGGGGGCGGGCGCGTCAGGGGAGGGGCCCTGACGTTGGAATGAAAATAAAAATGAACATTTATTATTATTTTAATTTTTTTAAATCCAACCACAACTGCCGCCCCACGATCAACGATCGTCGCAGATCGAGACTTTTCCCCGCGGGGGGCCCTCCGGGGTTTTGCTCGCGGGGGGGGCCACGGGATTTTGCGCTACGCCACTGCGTGATACGTGTTATAGGTAAACAGAGTTAATTATGTTGAGCGGTTGAAGGTGAGGGCAGGTTCGCATTCATCATTCATTCATTCATTCATTCAAATATGTGTATGCCGTTCTCTCAAGAAGTACGTATTATTTGTGTGGGGAAGGAACTGCTTTCTGTAATTCAGGCTCTGGTGAGACCGTGTGTCTCTTCCATGTTCCATGAGCGGCATGTAGGTGTCGCTATAATATAAGCGACGAGTATTTTGGCGTCGTACTGATAATAGGGAATTTCAGTATATTAGCCAACTACTGATGGACAAAAATCCCGTCGTGATTATGAATCCGGCGATGTTAATGTCACTTCTAAAGAAATTGTCATAATGTAGGCTGCGGTTGCTTTCCATTTCATCCCAATACAAATACGCCTATGTGATAGTGGTGAGCGTTATAATGATCGTGTTACGATGACGGTATTCGAACGCCATTAATGTGTGATAAAAAATGTGAGTTAAACGACATCTGAAGACAACACCTTGCCGTGTTGTATGCATTGTGCCAGGCATGTGAGTGGGTCGCTGAGTAGTGATGCTCTACATTTACAGCCAGTTGGCTGACTGTGACTGAGCCGGCTCACGTGGACAGGCCCGGTGACGTTGACCGGGCGTGTGGAACAGCACGAGCCTGGAGCCACGTGGTGTAAACAACCCACGAGCCCCGTACAGCGGGAAACCATAGTCGCAACATCTCGGCTTCACTCGGCTTGCACTGCACACAGGTGCGCGGACACGTGAACTGTGCGCTTGCTAGAGCGCGATAACGTCGTTTTCTTTTGGCAAAATGCGAATACACATGGTCTTTTTTCCCGAGGTATCACCGTTCACACGTTTGAACTTTACAGTCGATGGTATATTACATACATACACTATAAACCCTGATTTGAGCTATTTTTAAAAATAGGTTATTATGTGGGTCATGATGTAGGCCTTGCACCCAACTTGTGCAGACTACATGCTTCCTCTATACAGTCAGCGAGAATGATGTTGACCTGAAACCGATACGGATCTTAAGGCATGTATATTTTGTTTACTTCAGTAAACAGTCTCTTGGGTTGTGCGCTTGGCAGATGATCAAGAATTGTCTATTGGTATTGGTAGTTGGATTCATATAGTGGGAGTATGTGTATATGTATTTGTAGTAATAGCCTGTGTCACAGTATTGCTGTGTATTGCCTTTAATGGTTCCAACGGATGTTAAATGTTGGACATGTTGCATGCAAATGCATTACATGCCTCTTAATGAAAGCCATGTGTAGACATGTGTAGCTCACGTAACACATTCACATTCATTATTCAATTACAAGACACATGTTTCACCGTCATCACACGTGACAATTTTATTTCTATATGTCTTTTTTTGTCTTTTATTACATTTTTATATAATATGGACTTGCCGCTCAACTATTGGACAGTGGTCATTGGAACCTCTATATTGACCTTACGAGGCAGCTGGATTTGCGAGATTACATTCAAGCAAGAATCCATCTTGCCAGGCTTGAAGTTATCCACTTGAAGAAACAGGTGGTTCGGACCAATCAGCTTCCGATGAGGAACCACTGGCAGCTATGCGGGGCGGGGTTTAGATGTAACCACAGCAAGAAGTGAAAACAACAATGGTGGCTCCTTAATTAGATTAGAGTCAAGTGTGTTGTCATTGCACAGTACAGTACAGCGAAAATAATTTGGCATCTAACCAGAGTGCAAATGTAACAGTAAAGTGCATGGTAATATATAATGTACAAGTGGTTAAATAAGATGTAAACACAGTATAGGTATAAAATAACTTATAGAGTAGGATATGTGCAGAATCATAGACATACTGTACAGGCGGCAGTATAGCTCAGGAGGTAGAGCGGTCGCCTCACAACTGGAAAGTTGCTGGTTGGCAAAAAAACTGTCGAGATGTCCTTGAGCAAGACACCCTAACTGCTCCCGGGCGCTGTATAAATAGCTGACCGCTGCTCCTAATAGGATGGGTTAAATGCAGAGAAATTCCTTTCGCTGTACTGTACTACAAATTTGAATAATTATTATTTATTATACAGGTAAGTATACAAGTAACAAGTAGTGAGCAGGGGTATGCAGTTATATCAACAAAAACATTTGTTTAGTGTAGATGCTACTATAGCAGAGTATTTCTTCAATAAAAGAAAAGCAAAGAACGGGTAGAAGATGACACTGCCACAGGCAACCACACACAGGGGTTTTCCCCAGGGACACCTCCCCAGTGTTACCCGGCAACCCACCCTCCCACTTCTTCCTGGAGTCCGGAGGCCTGGGCCGCTGCCTCGGCTGGCAGAGGTGTCCCTGGACTGGGTCGTCTGGACGGGCTAGGAGGGTGGACAGCTAGGCCGTGGTGGTAGCTGCTTTGAGGGCCCGCAACAGCCCCCAGTAAGGCTACCACCAGGGCAATGAGGCCCCCTCACCTCCCACCTGGAGCACGGGGCCTGGTTGCAGGCGGTCGCTCTCAGCGGGCTGCCACCCCTGTCCTCAACCAGGCCCCACCATTTGAAAACAATGACATGAAGCCCAACAATTGTGTGTTGTAATGCATCAGACAAATGAATTATGAATTTATTTTACATCCAACAAGTGGACACCCATTGTAAAGGGTTGAAGAAATGGAATGAAAAATAGCATTTTAACTAAAGGACTGATGGCGACAAACCATTTGCTCTGAAGAGTTCAAAACACCAGGATACAAACACACAATGTCAAAAAAACACAACTTAACATCCAGTCCAGACTATACAGTAGGGTGGTTTTCAAAAATAATGGTTTTCTATTTTTTTTTCTCCACATGGATAGTTTTATTACATTTATTTTATTACAACAAACATGCAAAGTTTCAGCAAAAAAAAAATTAGATTTAGGGGTCGCTCCACTTTGACACTTTACTAGCATAGATATTTTATTATTAATACAATGTTACGCTGTGGTTATGGCTTATGGTTTTATCTCAAATGTGTAGGAACTAGTTAAAGATTCTGAAAGTTGTTTAGTTGTTCAAGGTGTAGATTGTTATTTTTACTGAAAAACTGGACTGGAAGTTTTTTACGGTGATTATCCACTAGTCTGAGAAGGAACTGTTTCTGTTCTTCGTTTTTGGTCAACGTATTGTTGTATTTTTGTATGTGACCAAATCCACGCTCAGCGGTGTATTATTGAGAATATTGCATGTTTTGAAAAAAAGACAATCTGTGAATCGTGATGCACAATGGCATAAGCACTGCAATAGGGAGCGACCCCTAAATGATTATTGATCATCTTCAAATTTTTTACATGTACTAATGGACCACAATGGACAAAACAATTTTCTATAGAAGTGAAAACCACTCTACTATACAGGCCTATGAATGTAGACTGTGGTGGAAATCTACGTGAATAAGAAGGCAAATTATCAATCAATAAGAACTGTCACACATTAACTCAATTAAGTTTGAAGATTTATCAAGCAAGCAGAACACAATGAACAAATACAAATAATAAAGTAGACAAGTGGCCAAACAGACAAATTGACAGACAGACAGACAACAGACAGACAAAGCTTTGTCGGGAGCCCCGAATCCTATGAGGTGAGGATAGGGAAGTCCACCGTAATGCTGGCAACACTCAGTATTTATTCCTTCTTAGGACTGCCCCTAAGACACTGTCTTTCACTTCAATGATGCAAGTCTTGACCACCTGGCTCCACCACCCCCATCTCCAGTCTGCATGCAGGGAATCCCACACATTGAACATATGCAAAGTAACACTAAGAGTCCCCCTGCCCAGATACTTATCATTACTAGCCAGTGTTTCCAAGACGAAAGCATACCCCGTAGCCAGTCATCGTCTGCGGTGACATTGTCCTCGCTCATGGCGTCGCGAAGGTCCAAGACCATTCTATTTTGCATTACAACCAACCGTAAGCTAGTTAGTTCCTCCTTGATTTCCCCAACGGAGGTTAGTGTGCTGTTAACAAACGATTGAAGTCGATAGTTAGTTGTCTCTGCCATAAGAAGAAGCTTACCCACGCCTAGTTGTGGAAATAGTGCAAGACCGAACTTCTGTGCGGTCGTCCATATTTTGAAATCGTTGGGGACGTCGGTTCCCCACATTCCATCATGCTTTTTTAAATATACCGCTCGCTTTTCTCGCCTAACTTTTGATATCGGGGTTGCCGTAATAATGTATGTCTGGTCTGTAATTGATATTGGTGCGCAAAGACCAGACCAGTCGTTTGGGAGACTGTGATAGACCCTAGATCCACACAGCCACCACAGACCCTCTACGACTCTGGTTCCTCATGGGCCTGGTACCATTAACGCACACTGAGAATTGCTGGTGCCTGGGGGTATCGTTATTGCCATGCACGTATCGTACTCGCTTGACGCCATCTGTGTTGTTTTAGTCGTGCCTTTAAACGTGCAAAAGGAAAATATCTTCATACATTTATCCACGTGTATATCTCCAAGCGGTTGGGACCCAACTGCTACTACACACATGTCAAAGGTCATCTCTGGATCTATTGTTACCGTCACGAGGGAACTAGGATGCGCCTCCTGTGGGGCCACATGTACGGTTAAATTTGTGCAGTCGGAGTCTATGTTATTTAGCGATATCGTCGGGTCAAACTTTGCAAAATCATTACTCGGTAATGCTGTCCCCATCATCATTAGACACCCGGCCACACTGTGAGTCATCTTCCTAGACATGATTGGGGGTGCATGAGATGACGTTGGCATTGTGGAACAGACATTACAATTCGATTTACCAGTTGATCTCGTATTATTAGCATTTCTCCACCACATATTGGCGGCGTACGTGTGGATCAGGATGATATATGTTATGTGTGTTAGGACGACGTGCTCTCGTAAGTCAGGTCGTCTGTTCTAGGGAGGTTTTGCCTCTCCCACCCTAGGATAGGACCTACAATAAGAATGGTTAGCACAGTTCCAATATGTATGTGTATCGTGTATATAGTTAGAGCCACATTCATCATCTAGTGTATTGAGCTACTTCTCTTCCTGGCTTAGAGGCCTGTGGTCTCCTGCTGGTGATGGTGAACATTTGCTGTGGTACTCGTGAACCCACGTGGCTCGTCCCTCCACCTTCACTGCCGCATGAGTAATGAGGATTTGGAATGGTCCAAACCACACCCCCTCCCTTTCGGTAGAACCACCCTTTGTCCAGTGGTTCTTCTCATTAGCATCCGCCTATTGTTGGACCTCCTGTAGGGAGAGAGGAGGTACTTCCAGTGGAGTGTGCACGTTAGTACTATGCATTTCCTGTCTTAATGCTGCCGCTTTTGCAGCTCTGTCTACTCTATCATTTCCTTTAGACACATCATCTTGATTTCTCACATGAACTTCACTTTTTACAGCTGCCAGTGGCCTAGGGAGTAGCAAAGCGTCCAAGAAAACCACAATCAGTTTGTGATGAAAAAAGTTGTTCCTTACACAGTATTCATTACACTTTGACCTTCTTTATGGTAATCATTATTACTCCAAAAATGTGTGTGAGAAAAATTTGTGAGTAATTTGAGATGTCCTTTGAATATATTGGTCCTTCCCATGTGTCAACTTATCATAATACGGAAACTACCATGCTGGGAGGCAAGGCCTCCTGTCTAGGGCCATTCACACCCCCTCCTTTTTCTCGCACCCGTATAAACCATGAATGGGACATCATTACAACATGTGCTGAGTCGATACTACCTTCAAGTTTGTGATGATAGAATTGTCTATGTAACTGACACAATGGCTACCGCTTGACCATATGAACTCAGTTTTTCTGCTGAGATGTCGAATCTAGGAATGACAAAAACAAAAACAAACCAAAAATAATACAAAACAAACAAAACATGTGCTCATATTTTGTGAGTTATCCTTTGAAGAAAACACAAGAGGAGCTTTATCTTGTGCATCAAGAAACCAGTCAGCCTGCCTCTCGCCAGACACCAAGGAGAAGCTAGAGATCACCACAAGGGGAGGAAAGGACGGGGGAATCCTCACTTGACAACTGATAAGCAGGGACCACTTGGTTCACCCTGTCCCAGTTAGACGAGCACCTCAAGTGATTTCCTCCTAAATGTCTGCTAGCACGCACTGACCAAGTATCCAGAAATGAAATTATAAAAAACTTTTCCCAATTGTGCGAAATTGTAATCTTAAAATAGCAAACCTTAAAGTTTTATCATAACATTATTAAAACAGTTCTTATAGAACCTGATAACATGAATCCAGATTAGTTAAAGGGTGTTCTCAGTGAAATAATTGTATTGGTTTATCCTGGCCTCCACTTTTCTTTTCTTTTTTCTAAGTAAAATGTCACACCTTTGTTTACATATTTTAGAAATAAACAGTCTTACTTAACATTCTGATTGGTGCTGTCCTATTCAGAGCAATCATATAGGGTTAGTAGGTTTTTAATTTAAGTTTCATTAAAGGTTCCGGTCAATTTGAACTATTTAAGGTTTAATCACTTTGTCAACAGCAACACAGCATTGCCTCCAATGCAAGTAACATTATCATTGTATATAGCTGTTATTTTATTATACACTTTGGTTGTATATCAGCTCATGTGCAATACGAACGTACTTGTACTCTAACATTCAACATGTACAAAATTAGCAATCCCCTCAGTATCATACGGATCTTTCAACATTAACATATTAACCTCATTAACATGATTGACATCAACATTGCTCTTTTATAGGGTTAGTGGTTGGAGTCAGGGTTAGGGTCAGGTTATTGACAAGTTGTATTTTCCCAAATTAAATACCATTGCAAATTGTAATATTATTAATATTACAATTTGCAATATATCTAGAAAATATTGATCCAAAAGACGTTGCCTATGCTATAATTGATTAATATTATATTAATCAATTATAGCATAGGCAACGTCTTTTGGATAAATATTTTCTAGATATACAGTACGTATGTGCCTGGTTGTGGTGTGTGTCGTGCTTCTAATGTCAATGGCTTCCCTCATGTGTGTGTGTGTTGCTGCATGTCTACGTGTGTCACTTCCCTGTTTGTTGACTTCAGCTGTGGTGGACCCGTCGCCCTCCTGCTCCTCCCAAGCCAGTCAGCTGGACTCTGCGCTGGTTGCGTTCGGAATCATGATCATCACTGTGGCCACGCCTCTGGTTGAATCGGCTTTCCTCCGGGCAATCTCTTGCAAAGTGTCCTTCTTTATTGCGGTTATAACACTTGAAGCTGCCGTTTGTGCCGGAGCCAGTGTAACCGCTTTTCAGAGTAAAGTTCTTGCCTCTGTGTTAGTTCTGTTGCTGGCCACCTCTCTGCTCGCCTCGCTTACGGCCATGTCTCTCGTAACCTTCTCATGACATCGGTCAGCTTCACTCGTGGCTTGCTGCAGTGGTAGTAGTAGCAGGTTGGCTGGGCCGCTGGTAGGGTCGCTGGGGGAGGGCAGTCAAGGTCCAGGTCCACCTTAGCCTGGGTAGTTGACTCAAGAAAACAGTCATTATGGCCCTGCCTATTCGTCCCTTACATTCTGACAATTAAATGAGCTAACTGAGTTACACCTAGACACCCTATGGGCCCCCCGGGGCCCTCCATCCTAGTACAGAGTGTAAAACTTCCTCCCCAAAATGCCTTCTCATGTAAATGTAGTTTAACATTTAACAATAGCCACTGTCCCCCGCTGTGAGATAAACATTATAGTTGGTCAAACAGGATAAGGACAAGACAAAACCCCTCAGGACAATAGGACAAAAGGGTGATAGGGAGAACTACATTTGCATTCTCTACTAGAACCCTGAGGTCAATAAACAGAGTGATAGAAGGGACAACATATGATTTTTCCATTACAAGACACAAGCGAACATCGTGAAGTCCAAGGGGGGGGGGGGTATGTCGCGATCGCGAACATCGTGAAGTCCAACGGTGGGGGGGGGGGGGGGTAATCGCGATCACGAACATTGTGTGTGGCTTTTTTTCAATGATGATACCTGTGGGAATCAGAATTCCTTTATTTGTCACTCACGTTATTATTAACAATAATAATAATAATACAAATGATAAAAAAAAAAAAATAACAATAAAATAAAAAATAAATAAACCTCATGGGTCACATCAAGAGGATTCTGAAATCATCTCGCGACCCCCCCCTCGGGGTCCCGCGACCCCCACTTTGGGAACCCCTGCTGTAGACCACCACCACCACACACACACACACTCCGTTGTTCTAGTCAGACGGACGTCACGGAGGAGTCACTTTATGCCTTATCTCATTTAGGCAGATAAGATTGTCGCAGCCAATTTCCAAGTGTACCATAGTTGGTAAAGCAGTGTCCATGTAGTGAAGTAACAACCCATCATTTTCGCCTTCGCCATTTTGACGTAAATCCTACGTAGAAACAACGTAGCACTACGCTAGATCCCCTCTCCTCTACTCCCTCTACACCCACGACTGCATGGCTATGCACAGCTCCAACGTCATCGTCAAGTTTGCTGACGACACGACAGTGATGGGCCTGATCGCCGGCGACGACGAGACAGCCTGGGAGGAGGTCGGATCGCTGGAGCAGTGGTGCCAGGAGAACAGCCTCGCCCTCAACGTCAAGAAGACCAAGGAGCTGATCGTGGACTTCAGGAGGCAGAGGGGAGAGCACAGCCCTATCTCCATCTACGGTGTTGCAGTAGAGAGGGTCAGCAGCTTCAAGTTCCTCGGCGTGCACATCTCCGAGGACCTCACATGGTCCACGCACACCACACACGTGGTGAAAAGGGCCCAACAACGCCTGTATTTTCTCAGGCGTCTGAAGAAATTCAGCATGGGCCCCCACATCCTGAGAACATTCTATAACGGCACCATCGAGAGTGTTCTTACAGGGTGTATCACCGCCTGGTACGGGAACTGTACCGCACTCGAGCGCTTCAAAGGGTGGTGCGGACGGCCCAGTATATCGTTGGAGGTGAGCTCCCCTCCCTCCTGGATATTTACAATCAGCGGTGCGTGGCCAAGGCCAAACGAATCATAAAAGACATTGCCCACCCCAGCCACGAACTGTACTCACTGTTACCGTCAGGCAGGCGATACCGCAGTATCAAGTGCCGTACAAATAGGCTTAGAGATAGCTTCCACAGTCAGGCCATCAGGCTGCTGAACAAGGGCGTATAGCATATAACAATGTATATTTTATTACATTGATTTATATATACATATTGCTCTTTTCTGTGCTGATATTTTGCATTTTATAAATTGCATTTTAATTTTTAATTTTTAACTTTATTCTATTTTTATTCTATTTTTATCTATTTTTTATCTTATTTTATAACTGCTGTCTGTCGTCATCACTGCTTTATACTTGTGTAAACTGTGAAGTGACAATAAACTTGACTTGACTTGACTCTCGCTCCAGCAAGTATACCTTCTAGCTCCCTATATTGAGCTGTGGGGAAATCTGAAAGAATACGCCCATTGGCTACAAATCACTATATGATTGGTTGATCAAATTGTCAATCCAAACGTACGCTCTCATTCAGTCTAAGGGCCAAAGTCATCGGGAATACTTTGGTTGAAGGATATTCTTCCCAGCAACCTAGAAAAATATCTGATTGGTTGCATTGTTTTTCCAACACAAAACCACTCAAATGCGTCATGCATGGACAGAGAAAGACAAACAAATCAACGTAACACTGTAATATAACAGATAACAACACAGATAACATTCTCATTTATTCATTTTATTTAAATTTGATTAAATTTGATTAAATTGTATTACATTTTATTAATACTGAGAGTTCCAGGGTCTTCTCTGAATACCTTGAAGGCCCTGACGCTTCACCACTGATTTATATATATATATATATATATATATATATATACTCTGTGTACATACATCTACTGATGCCTAGTCTGGACACATCTTCAGTGATGTTCCTGGAATCATAGGACGTTTCGGGTCTCGCAACATCATACGCCCTCCTCCAGGTGACCCAGCCGGGGCTGATCAGACCCCAGCTTGTGTCCAGATGGCTAGCTAGCTACCATGACTCCATGGCTCCCCTCTTTTGAGCCACAACCATCTTGAGGCCCTCTCTGCCGCATCGGTGGTACTGCGGATGGCTCTCCTCTTTCTCACTCCCTCGATGCCTAAACTGCTGAAGGCTCTGACCAAGGAACGGGCTGCGAATCCTCTGCATCCAACTTCCACCGGGAAACACCTTGCTCTCCAACCAGCCTGCTGACAGTCGCTGACCAGTCCTGCGTACTTGGAGAGCTTCCTTTCAAAGGCTTCTTCCAAGCGATCTTCCCACGGGACTGTCAGCTCCAGCAGCACAGCTTGCTTGGTGGACTCAGACACAAGAACAATGTCTGGTCGCAGGGTGGTGACTGCAATATGGCTGGGGAACAAAGGCGATGGTGTCCTTGGAGTGTCGGAACTGCTTTGACCACATATATATATATATATATATATGTAACATCAGTGGCGGCTGGCCCATAGGGGCTAAACCACACGCACAAACAAAATATAATAAAATTAAAAATTAAAAAAAAATAAAAAATATATATATATCAATTGTCAATATGTGTGTGTTTAAAATATGGAATGCACCCAGAAATATGCGTAAAATATGATTTTAAAATAATTTGCGCAACATAATATGCTTTACACATGCCTAGTACACTGCAGCCTTAAGGGCGCATTTGTATGACGATGCTGCTGGGGCGCTTTTCAAATCGCCCCACGGAGGCGGGTCTCTGTAGCAGTTTAGCCAATTGCTGATTCAAGATATAAACGAGTGACATAAAATGTAGCCAATCAGCGTCCTCAAAACGTCTTCCCGTGGGGCGCTTTTCAAATCGTCCCACGGAAGACTTTGGAGCATCGAGCATCGTCATTTGTGTGCGTCACAGTGTACTACTAGGAAAAGCATATTATGCTCTGTTTCTGCGGGCGCCATTTTAACTACAACGTTCAACAATGGCGAGCATGAGCACTACCCCAAGACTCAACCCGGTCCCTAACTCGGTGAGCACTACCCCAAGACTCAACCCGGTCCCTAACTCGGTGAGCACTACCCCAAGACTCAACCCGGTCCCTAACTCGGTGAGCACTACCCCAAGACTCAACCCGGTCCCTAACTCGGTGAGCACTACCCCAAGACTCAACCCGGTCCCTAACTCGGTGAGCACTACCCCAAGACTCAACCCGGTCCCTAACTCGGTGACATCTCTCATTCAAGAGCCGTTTGAGAGAAGAAGTTTGGCGGACAAACTTAAGGTGAAAGATCTGGGCCCAGATCAACCTGATATTGTGTTTTCATGTTTTCATTTTCTGACTGACATTTGAGTTAAGTTTCTCAGTTAGAGAGATACATGTTTTACTGCATTTTACTGCAGCAACCCTGCACACTTACTCCTCAGAATGGACTGGTCAGCAATGTTTTTTTAGGTTAAGCTAATTCTCATTTAGATTTATAGCTTTGGTTTCCTTGGTATTGGTTTGCTTGTCCTGGTAAGCTAACTTGGTAATAGAAGTTGAACAAACAAAGTTTTACATGTTGAGCCAACTTGATCGACATTTGTAAAAACTTGATAAAATAAGTTTAACCAACATCTTTTTAAGTTATCTTAACTAATATTTTCAAGTCCAAATAACTTGACACATGAAGTTGTGTCAACATTATTGTGTAATCAACTTGACACTAAATGTTGAATCAACTTGACTAAACTTAACTCAGTCAAAGCAACAAGATGACTTGACTTAGTCAAGTTGAGTCAACAAATATTTTTTAACAGTGTAGCTGTTCAACTTGATGAAGGCTACAGGATAGGGATCTGTCAACACAATGAGGAGGTGGACAAAAACACATCCTGTCTAAAAGAATAGACTGTGTGAAGTTCTGTGGTGCCTTTGAGCTGGCCTTGCGTGGCCATGATGAAAGTGATGGACAGAAGGGCGACATTTCAATACAAAAAGTAATTGTATATAATGTAATTAACAATATGTAATTGTAAAAAAAAAAAATTCAGCACAGCACATATTTTCTAAAACGCTACCATACCAAAAAGCATTTGAATGCCAAAACTATTGCATTTTTTTCCACTGAAAAAAAATAATAATAATGTCAGCCATTTTGTTTTGTTTTGTTTGTGTAACAAACATACAAACATAAAGACAGAAACCAAAGGACAGCATTCGGATGCATCTGCTCTGCACAGAAGTCAACGGGAATGATTGGCATGTTGACCTGGCGTGTGATGGGATGGGATTTGAGAGCGGGTTGGTGTGTCATTCAAGCAGCAGATCTACTTCACACTACTTGGTATATGGGCACATTGTATGTGAGTGTGAGTGGAAAGAGAGAGAAAACAATTGTGTTTTGGATGTAAAGAAAGGTGCCAGAGTGCATACAAAGGCATCAAAAATAGAGCCAACATCAGAGGTCCAGGCAAAGAATGCCCCGAATGTCCTTACGTCGTATAGTACACTACATTACATTATAGTCATTTAGCAGACGCTTTTATCCAAAGCGACTTACAATAGTGCGTTCAAGGCCGCAAGAGAACTCGTCACCAGAAGTCAAAATTGCAATGTATTACGAACAAGATAAACTACGCCCCTGCATATAACCTTACCTCGATTTTATCAGATGATGATGATGATGATGATCATATCATAATATGTTTATGATAATTTGCCCTGTTCTTTCCCGTCTCTGCCGTTGTTGTTCTATCATACACCCATTCCCCTATATCCTCCCCTCTATGACTCTACATTTAAATTATACTCCTTTTTGAATTCTTATTTTTGTTGTTTTATCTGTCTTATTTTTTAATCTATGGAACTATTAAAGGATTTTACTGTGCGTGTGTGAAATTTGACCCTGTCTGTAGAGCCAGGGTGCGAACTGGAGGGGAGCAGGGGGAGCTATAGCTCCCCTAGTGGTGACATGAGCTCCCCTGGGAACATGGTTTGTGAAATTTGGGGGGAGCTCTCTAAAATACTGATATGATGACCAAATAAATTCCATTTTGGGCATGTTTTTTTTTTTTCAAAGGTGTAAAATAAGTGAAATAAAATTATATTTAGAGTTTATGATTCATGAAAAAAGTGTCGCCTGCTTGCACGCTGCCCGCAGCTCCACTCACTACTAGTGGGTGGAGCTGCGGGCAGCGTGCAAGCAGGCCACACGAGAGAAGGGCTCTGTGCATCGTTGTGTTGTGTGTGTGGCGTCGCGTCTCTCCAGGCAGTGAGAGGGTTGTGTTGTGCTATAGCTGTATTATTAATATTAATATTGTTCATGGTTGGTGCCGCTGGCTGCTCTTATCGCGTGTGTTCGGCTCTGTGTGGGCTACAGCCATAATAGGCTATAGCCCATGTGAAACGATGTAGCCTGTTTTTGAGTCATTTTAAGTTGATTTAATTAAACAGTCAAACGTTACATTGGTGGTCCGTGGATTATTTATTATCAAGTTGATTGAAGTTTGCGTAGCCCATACATGCTCGGGAAATCTGTTGACATGAACATGATCCATCGGGACGTTTCATGTAAATGTAGACCTGTGGCACCACCCCGTGTGCAACAGATGTTCTCTTTATAATAGGCATATGTCTGTGCTGTTGCTATTAATGCACGGATCAGCATTTCCCCCCCCCCCCCCCCCCCCGCAAAAAAATAAAAATCCCGGCTCCCCCGGAGACCGTGGTATAGTTCGCACACTGTGTAGAGCGACAATCCAGAGTATCCAGAAAAGCGCTATATACAATTGAATGTATAACTGAAGGAGCTTGTATAATATAATGTACTATAATAGAATATAATGCGGACACCATGTGCCCGTATGTCCCAGCCAAACACTTCCACGTGCGCGAGGATCTGAAAAGTACAGAGGGATGTGTTTGTATAAAAAAATAATAACTGTGTTACTGGGCCACGAGGCAGGCTCTCCCCGCGGTCACATGCGGTCCCCTTTTCTGCCGCGTGCGCGCCAAGTAGCCTCCGATGTTTGCGCGCGCGCACTGGTTGTCGATATCGAGAGAGTGAGAGAGGGGGAGAGAGAGAGAGGGAGAGGGAAAGGGAAATAGAGAGAGGGCGAGAGAGAGAGAGAGAGAGAGAGAGAGAGAGAGAGAGAGAGAGAGAGAGAGAGAGAGAGAGAGAGAGAGAGAGAGAGAGAGAGAGAGAGAGAGAGAGAGAGAGAGAGAGAGAGAGAGAAAGGGAAAGAGGGAAAGGGGGGAGAGAGAGAGAGAGAGAGAGAGAGAGAGAGAGAGAGAGAGAGAGAGAGAGAGAGAGAGAGAGAGAGAGAGAGAGAGAGAGAGAGAGAGAGAGAGAGAGAGAGAGAGAGAGAGAGAGGGGAGAGAGAGGGAGAGGGAGAGGGAAAGAGGGGGGGAGAGAGAGAGAGAGAGAGAGAGGGGAGAGAGAGAGAGGGGGGGGAGAGAGAGAGAGAGGGGCAGAGAGAGAGAGGGGGGGAGCGAGAGAGGGGGGGAGCGAGAGAGGGGGAGAGAGAGAGAGGGAGAGAGAGAGGGAGCGAGAGAGACGAGCGGGAGAGGGAGAGAGAGAGAGAGAGGGGAGAGGGAGAGGGAGAGAGATGAGAGAGAGAGAGAGAGAGAGAGAGAGAGAGAGAGAGAGAGAGAGAGAGAGAGAGAGAGAGAGAGAGAGAGAGAGAGAGAGAGAGAGAGAGAGAGAGAGAGGGGGGAGAGAGATAGAGAGGGGAGAGAGAGAGAGAGGGGGGGGAGAGAGAGAGAGGGAGAGAGAGGGAGAGGGAGAGAGAAAGAGGGGCAGAGAGAGAGAGGGGGGGAGCGAGAGAGGGGAGAGAGAGAGAGAGGGGAGAGAGAGAGGGGGGGAGAGAGAGAGAGAGGGAGAGAGAGAGGGAGCGAGAGAGACGAGCGAGAGAGGGAGAGGGAGAGGGAGAGGGAGAGAGAGAGAGAGAGGGGAGAGAGAGAGAGGGGAGAGAGAGGGAGAGGGAGAGGGAGAGAGAGAGAGAGATGGGAGAGAGAGAGAGAGAGAGAGAGAGAGAGAGAGAGAGAGAGAGAGAGAGAGAGAGAGAGAGAGAGAGAGAGAGAGAGAGAGAGAGAGAGAGAGAGAGAGAGAGAGAGAGAGAGAGAGAGAAGAGAAAGAGAGGGGGGGGGGGGGGGAGCGAGAGCGAGAGTTGCCAGGCAGCAAAAGCAGGCCGAGGGACAAACTGCAGTTCACAGCGACACAGACAGAGACAGCACGAACGGCGCGCGCCCTTTTTTCCTCAACACACCAGTCAAAGAAAGCAGCCTCATGCAAGTCTTCCTGCACAGACACAATTGTGTCATTCCGACAAAATGTCCGTATCAAAGTAGTTTGATTTATGATTCGCGCGTGATTTACCTATAGCGGAAAGCGGAAAGAGAAGCACAACTTTTTTTTAAGATCGTTCTTGATGCTTCTTTATGTCCGACTGAAAACCAAATCTACGGATTGAGAAAGTTCAGGTCTGCATGACTCTCCTGGAGCTCAACATGGCGACGGCGATGGACACAAACAACAACAGCAGCAGCAGCACAGGTAAACGACATGTTATCCTATTGGGTCTTATTGAGATGTATTTTTGGTATTTTGGTATTTTTATGACAATGAACCACTCACATAGTTGCATGTGTGGTCGTTTTCATGTGGATTTGGAATAAGGCCTAATTCACAAACGGCTACTCCTACAAGTAGTCTACCCATCCTACACGGTGTTCTGGTGAGCCTATTCTACGGTGTGAGGTGACGGTGTAAACACCACCACACGTTCAGTAGGTCTAGTTAGAGTTCCTCCCGTGGCAGAACACCAACCAAGGCTGTAACATCAATGAATGAATGGTCGCACTTCTTCCGTGCGTCAAAATGGAACTTTCACTGTGGTGGATTGGAAATTGTTCAAATTGTGACCTCTAAATAAATGTTGTTCCAAATGTCTCACGTTGCATCTTGCCGTAAGAAGATCGATCGATCGATCGATCAAGGTCGAGGTTACCAGTATAGTGGTGTAAAGTGCTAACCAGAAAATGACCACCGTGCACCGTTGTAAAGGTATGACCATTTTGGATTGGAGGTGCACTGCTCATACATAATCGTTTTAATCTTAGTGGGTCATTCATCGACTCAAACATATAATACTTATGAAATACATATGCAATATATGCAATGTAGAGGGGGTTAACATATGTCCGCTGTGAACATTCAAGTGTTTAAAATAAAGAGACGATGAATGTCTAGCACACGGACTGTGTGCTAGACATTCGTATGTAATGTCATAGGCATGTATATAGTATGTCTGGTATACATAAATCACGGGTACCCTCTTGTGTTCAGTGGGTTTCGGGGAACTAGGTCATGGTGACGTGTGTGTGTGCGTGTGTGTGTGTGTGTGTGTGTGGCAACCCAGTGACGATGATGTGCGCGCGCGTGTGTTCCAGGCTCCGTTCACATGGACCAGCGAGCGGAGCCATGTGCGTTTTGTTTTCAGCGCTGTGTGTGTGTGTGTGTGTGTGTGTGTGTGTGTGTGTGTGTGTGTGTGTGTGTGTGTGTGTGTGTGTGTGTGTGTGTGTGTGTGTGTGTGTGTGTGTGCTTTCCGCGGGCCGCGTGTGATTGGTTCATATAGGAGGACACGTGCTCCGAGCTCATTGCATACATTCCTCGCCACCTTATTAGGTCTGTCTCCGCCCCCTCCCCGTCCTCCTCCTCCTCCCACGTCCACTCCTCCCTTTCCCTATATGACCCCGTGTGAGCGTCCGCTCTCTCCCCATCTCTCTCTCTCTGACGTATGTAGGCCATGTGCTCGCATTGACCGGCGCCACAGTGTTGCCTTGCCCACGTCAATGTGACGACACCCGGGAACAAAATACATGGTGGTGGTGTGGAAACCAACCCAAGATGATTTAACTATCGAAATTTCTCTCGAAATCGTTCAGAACACATTGACGTCCATACATCAGTCCGGGTACATATACAGTACATATGCATATGTTATTCACACGTTACTGTAACATTTGCACTCTGGTTAGATGCCAAATTATTGTCGCTGTTCTGTACTTGTGCTGTGCAATGACAACACATTTGAATCTAATCCAATCTAATCTAATATTGTTGAATTCAGCTTCAGCCTTTAGACTGTAACGTGTAAGACTTCATTCGTTTTCAGTCGCCTATAATTGACGCCAACCGCTAGTACGGACAGCGCCAACGCGCGCGTGTGTGTGTGTGTGTGTGTGTGTGTGTGCGCGCGCGCGTGTGCTTGTGTACTGAGTTGGAAATGAATGAAGAAACGTGAGAACACGGCGGAGGGCGGGAAGAAAACACGAGGCGTGTTCTCGTGGGCGTGGCAACAGGCAGCCAGTCTCGTGGCCGACTCCCGGTTTTCTCCAGGCGCACGAGGCGCCGGCGCGTGATAGACCGGAGCACACAAGGCTGTTTTCTCGAAGCGCGCACGAGGGCTTGCTGCAGCGGACCCGACGTGATTGGTTGTTGAGAGGCTGGGCTTTTAAACACGCGCCCACACGTTCCTATTCAAACGATACAAAAATTGGCTATTTCTTGAAAATACTAAATCTGAATGGGAATTTATCGTTTATAACCCGCAGAAGACAATTCACAAGATACAAGATACAATATATTTATTGGCCATTTGTAACAAGTACATTGAAATGCTTACTCCTCTTCCCCCCCACCCCCAGTATAAATCTCCAAAACATAAATACATTTATCCAATAAAAATGAACAAAAAAGGACAGCAAAGTGACTGATAGATGATATGAACAGGTGTTGAATTGGGCAAATATTTAAACGCATTTAAAGTGCCAGTAGTGCAGCAGCATCATGAACATGTGTGTCTCATCTCTTGTATGACCTTATACTGTGCTGAACCCAGGTCCAGTTGTCTTACTGACACACCAAGCCAACAAAGGAAGTCACAAATGACTTATTAGTGTGTTTTGGACGAACACATAATTGTGAATTTTGAAGAGATGGAGCGAGAGCGAGAGTTGCCAGGCAGCAAAAGCAGGCCGATGGGAGGAGGATATGAGGAGGAGAGGAGAAGCGTGGGGCACGTTGGTAGGAGGAGAGATGGGAGGACAACAACTAAGCACAACAGGTAGTAGTGCATGTGTTGCATTGCCCTGGTGACACCTGACAGAGTGACCCTCTGTGTTCCAGTCACGTCTACTGGTACCAGTGCTGCGTTATGTCACCAGACCACCGCTTTGAGTGGTCTGCCTGCCGGCTGGCTGGCTTTTATTCAAGCCTCATCGACTGGCTGGTCCATGGCCGATTGGGCTGTCGAGATGTGGAGTGACTGACTGGCAGAGTGAATCGTAGACTGGATAGTATATGGATGTATGTGTGGGCGGATAGTGTGTTAACTTGTATTAAACACATTCAACATGTAGTGACTATATGCTACACTGCACTTCAATACAGTTAAAGGAGACAAATAATAAGGATTTAACCACCACGTTTGATGGGGCCTCGTGACACAAGCCACCCCCTGGGAGTGTATTCCGCCTACTCCCCCTTACTGGAAGGAACACACATAGTCAAAACACAGCCCACACAGACGTCCTTCATCCACACACAAACACCACGGGGGGTGGGGGGAGGGGGGTTGAGTGAGGTGGGGCGAGGTGAACGAGAACGACTGTGAGATAAGTTGGCACAGACCGGCTGCCCCTTCGGTCCAGGTTAAAACCCTCCTCGATGTACCGTATGGAACTGTAATGTATCCGTACATGTCGGAGCCTGGAGTGTGTGTGTGTGTGTGTGTCTGTAGGTTTCACGATTGTAATGCCTTGAACGTGTGTCACAAACATGTGTCTTTGCACGTGTTTGTGTGATAGCATTGTACTGCGCACGTGTTATCGGTGACACGTGTATTGTACCAGGGTTGCCGCGGTGACGGTGTGGTGCAGTGGAGGGAAGATAACGCTTTGCTGTCTGTTTGCTTTGTCTGTCGAGAAACAAAACAAAAACAAACCCTGATCCTGCTCAGGCTAAGCCACGTGCCTGGAGAGACACTGGTGTGTGTGTGTGTGTGTGTGTGTGTGTGTGTACACATGTCCACGTCTGTGTCCATTGTGTGTCTGTGTCTGTGTATGTGTGGCAAACTGGAGACAGACGACACATTGCTAGAATAAACATAAATACAACACGTGCCGCACATTTTTTCCATTGATTTAATGCTGATGTGAAAAACAGCGTGAGAAATAAGCGCTGCATTGCGGAGGTTGAAGCCGCGGGAGCCCGGTGGTTCCACTGCTAGGGGCTCACGATGGATGACGTCATGCCTATACGTGGGCAGTGGTATAGCGTATAGCAGCAGCGGCTCTGCCTTCAATCCATCTGCTCCACCAGCCGGCCTGTGCTGCCAGGCCAGATCTACCTCCCCCCTCCCCCCCCCAACCCCCTCCCACCGCCACCACCCCTCAACCCCCACCCCCTGCCATCCATCATATAGTGCCAAGCTCTCTGGTTTGGCTCTGTCGTTTGTTCATTTGTAGTGGTTGTTTTTCCCAACGTTCTTTCATTCATTTGTTCTTTCATTCTTTCAGTCCCCCTTTAATTCTGTTTTGATATTATAGTTCCCGGGAGTCGGATAGGAACAATCTTAGAACATGTGGGCAACAAGGGGAAGAGAGAGAGAGAGAGAGAGAGAGAGAGAGAGAGAGAGAGAGAGAGAGAGAGAGAGAGAGAGAGAGAGAGAGAGAGAGAGAGAGAGAGAGAGAGTGTGTTCTATATTTAGAGAGGAAGTGTGTGGGGTGGTGGGGGCGGGGGGGGTAGTGAAGAGAGAGTGTGTCAACTGTCCCAACTTTCTACCCCCTTCTCTCCTCCATGTCGTTCCTGACTCTACACCCACCCCCCCCCCCCCCGGGCCGACTCCTTGCCTTTAGAGACAGTTGCAAAATGCACCTCAGGCACCTGTTCATCAACACACAGAGGCAGCCGCCTCCTCTCCCCTCTCATAAGAGATTGGAGCCACGCCAACTCACTGTGTGTGTGTGTGTGTGTGTGTGTGTGTCTGTGTTCAAACTGTGAAATGTTCTCATATCTCCTCCCCCCCCCCCTCCTTCTCCTGCAGGAGGCGTCATCTCCTACGTGGGCAGCTCCTGCGGCGGCAACAGCCCAGAGTCCATGGACAGCGACAACCAGCCCTGCTTCGCCTCCTCCTTCCACCTCCTCTTCACCTTCCTGCTTCCACAGCAGCGGCAGCTCCAGCTCGGGCTCCGGCGGAGAGGACGGCTCCTCCTCCTCCTCCTCCTCCTCTTCGTCCTCCTTCTCCTCGTCCTCTTCAGCAGGAGGTTCCATTCGTTGTCGTGACAACAGGAGCTCTCTGAGAGCGGCGCCATGCAAGTCTGTGGCAAGTCTGACCAGTAAGTTTCAGTCCAGGAGAAATTAGGAAGGAATATGAATAGATAAGGAATATGGTGTTTTAAAATTTCACTATGGGAGTTTGAGTCTACATTTGGCAGACATTTCCCTTGTTAGGTCTCCATCAGCTATTTGTTTGGGGTTGTTCTGACCTGCTGTCTAACTGAATTTGTGTGTGTGTTTCTGTAGAGCTGGTCCTGCTGTGTAAAGTCTGTGGAGATGTGGCCTCAGGTTTCCACTACGGAGTCCATGCATGTGAAGGATGTAAGGTGAGACACTGACGTGCACACGCACGCACACACACACACACACACACAATCCAGATCAAGATTTCATTGACATCCTTGGTAAATCGGTTACAACCAGCCAGATCTGATTTCGTCCAATAACACGTTTTCCCATTGGTTCCCTCAGGGTTTCTTCCGCCGCAGCATACAGCAGAACATCCAGTACAAGAAGTGTCTGAAGAACGAGGGCTGCACCATCGTCAGGATTAACCGGAACCGCTGCCAGCAGTGTCGCTTTAAGAAGTGCCTCTCGGTGGGCATGAGCAGAGATGGTGAGCAGATGTGCGCTCCACGCAGCCCCCGCTGGCAGCAAAGCGGCACACACTTAATAACAACTGATGGGATCTATCTATAAAAAGGGCTCCATAATAGAAAACTGCACTCCTGGGGTATCTTCAGAGAGAAAGTGGTGCCATTACTGTCTCCTAATCTATTTTGTGTATTTTCTCTCTCTCTCTCTCTCTCTCTCTCTCTCTCTCTCTCTCTCTCTCTCTCTCTCTCTCTCTCTCTCTCTCTCTCTCTCTCTCTCTCTCTCTCTCTCTCTCTCTCTCTCTCTCTCTCTCTCTCTCTCTCTCTCTGCAGCGGTGCGTTTCGGCCGCATACCAAAGCGGGAGAAGCAGAGGATGCTGGCGGAGATGCAGAGTGCCATGAACAACATGGTCAACAACCAGCTGCAGAACGACTTCCAGCTCGCCAGCCTCTCCTCCTCCTCCTCCTCCTCCCCGCCCCCACCGCCTCACCCCTCCTCCTCGCTGTCCTGGCAGGGGGTCACCCTGGCCCCTCTGCCGCCTCCACCCCCTGCGGCCCCCCCCGCCCGTGTCCTCCTCCTCAGCTCCTCCTCACCGTCCTCTTACCCAGGGTCAGAGTGCGTCGCCTCCTCCTCCTTCGGACACGCCGAGGGCCTCCTCCTCGACGCCCCCCCTTCCCCTCGGGGCCTTGAGTCCCCCTGGTGTGGACTCCACCATCAGTGCCATTGCGCGCGCTCACCGCGAGACCTTTCTGTACGCAAACGACAAACTGACCAGTCCCAACGCACGGATGCTGGGACATCATCATCATCATCACAATCATCACTACCACCCAGGCCCCACAATGTGGAGATACAGAACAACCGGGCGTCCAACCAGTGTCCCGGCGGTTACCACGCCAACGGACTCAACACCGTCTACCACTTGGACGGCAGGAACTTAGGCCAGCATCACCGTAGCAACAACCACCATAGCAACCTCCCCGAGGGGGGCAAGCATGCTCCGCAAGGCCAGAATTGCCCCATGCAGAACCACACCGATATCGTGCTGGTAAGAACCAATCAATCAATATATCTGTGTGTGTGTGTGTGTGTGATCGGTTATACTCATCACCGATGTTTAACAAAAAGACCTCTGAAAGAAATAATCAATATATCTCTCCATCGTTCAATCTATCTATGCATATCAACCTATATATGCATCTCGATATCAGTCTGTCTGGCTGTTCGTATTTTGTATCCTTTTGTCCATTTTTCCTCATGATCATATTTATACTAAATATTACTGTTTCTCCCTCTCTCTCTCTCCAGGCGTGTCCTATGAACATGTGTCCCAGGGCAGACCCCTCCAAGAGCCCCCAGGAGATCTGGGAGGACTTCTCCCTCTCCTTCACCCCCGCCGTCCGGGAGGTGGTGGAGTTCGCCAAACACGTCCCAGGATTCAACACACTGTCACAGAACGACCAGGTTGCACTGCTGAAAGCTGGTACCTTTGAGGTATGTGTTGACGCACAAAGCCATAACACACACACACACACAAACACACACACATTTTTGTAAAAATTGCTGATCTAACTGCCTCTAATTGGACCCCAGACTCTGAACTCAACTGGATTGCGTCACATTATTCCTTCCTCAGGTGCTGATGGTGCGCTTTGCCTCAATGTTCAACGTAAAGGAGCAGACGGTGACATTTATCTCTGGCGCCACCTATGGGCTGGAGGACCTGCGAGCCATGGGGATGGGGGAGCTGCTTGGGGCCATGTTTGACTTCAGCCACAAACTGGCGTCACTGGAGCTCAGCCCAGAAGAGCTGGGCCTGTTCACCGCTGTGGTGCTCGTGTCTGCAGGTAAACAAGGAGGGAAGGTTGGAGCGGAGCTAGCATAGATGGGTGAATGTCTTGAGGAGAGTAATTGTCCTACTTTGTGATCCCTGCCCACGTAATGCACTCTGAACCGTTTTTGTGTGTTGGAAGGGTTCTTAATAAATATACTTGCTGCCTTTCTCATACCTCTGACAGATCTAACAAGATTGTCAAGAGCTTTAAGGCCATTCAACTTGATGAGTCACCAAAATCTGCACGATTTGACATTAAACATGATCCTCTCTTTCTCTCTCTCTCTGTCGCTTTCTCTCTCTTCTCTCAGACCGGTCGGGCATCGAGAAAGTCACCTCTGTGGAGCAGCTCCAGGAGAGCCTGATCCGAGCTCTGCGCTCATTGGTCAGCAAGTCGCCCGACCATCACCACGGTGACTCGACCCGCTTCACCAAGCTCCTGCTCAAGCTGTCTGACCTCAGGATCCTCAACAACATGCACTCTGAGAAGCTCCTCTCCTTCCGCATCGACGGCTGAATGCACGCACGCACACACACACACCTCTCGGCCCATGATGATGACGATGATGGGGCTGATAATGATGTCATCCTCAACAAGCTAATCTTCAATATTGACACGGGTTGGTCCCCGTAAACACTTCATCATCACGTTGTCTCCGCTTGCTTCAGCCCGAAGTCCAGAAACTGAGACATATGTCTGTGTGTTTCCATTTCCTTCACAAAACTGAGGCAATTGTGTGACTGCTGTTGCACGGCGATTGCATGACGGAGGACCACAGGTCTAGACTAGACGCTCGGGCCGGCCTGAAGGTCGGACATTGTGTGAACTGTGCACAAATAAGTTGCTGTTAATATGCGAAGGACACCGTAACCAGGTTCCTGAGACCTGGTTCAGAAATACTTTGCTGACGTTCACTTGAATTGTTGCTTTAAATAACTTGAAGCAGACCTATGGGGCTCCTTATGCTTCACACAGAACGTCAGGGGGCCCCCTCTTTTACAAGTGGGGCCCCAAGACGGTTGATGCACTGAGAAGCAGTTTCCTGGCGAGGCCCATGAAGTTGGAGGACATCTGCTGCAATGGATGGATCTCTTCAACAAATAAAGACCAGAATACACTGGAACAATTCTCTGCACACGGGGATGGAGCCGAGACCACCTCCAATCATGGAGGAACACTGTCCATTCCGGTCAAAGACTGCTGGCTTCCCTACGGCTGGACTGCCTTGTATGCATTTTAAAGCCTCAAACGGGTGTCCATCCATTCGTATGCAGTTGACACATTATGCAGCAGTGATGTTACCGCACACAAATACCATGTACCAGTAATACAACCTGTACATCACCATGAATACAAACATACTTGAAACATTTAGAAAATTCTGTATTAAACTGTTTAAAATGTATAAATATATATATATATATATATATATATTTTGTTAATATGAAATATGCTCATGGTGCAAATAGTATATGTGTGGGGCACAGATACGTAAAGATATAAACATTAGTGTGTGTATGTAATGCATTATACAGAAATCTAATATTCTGATTGTATGAACAGTATTTTAAATAGTTTTATGTTGTAAAAAAAAAAAGATTACATAAAAAACACTTCTATCTGTTCTTGAGTTGTCTTCATATAGTCCTGGTATACCAAGAAAGCCAATATTCTGATGTTCTGTGCATCTGCCAACAAAATATTAAGCTTGAGCTGTGGTTCTGTCAGTGTGGATTACACATTCATCTGTAAGTATCTCTCCCTGAGCATTGTCAATGGTACCGTCTTTGATTATGAAGCTATCCAGTATTCGACGGGGCTCACTTGAAAAGACCTGAAAATGTCACAGCATCTTCACCTTTTTGAGCGGTTTTGGGGATAAAACGGAGTGAGATCGTAATACAATAATTTCTCTGCGTTCCTATTGGTCCCTGCATCTTGGTTTTCGCATCCCCCGCCGCTTATCGTTGATCGTCAGGCGAAAAGTGGCACAACCTCTTTAAATAAAACACATGAGGATTTTTGCTCTCTCAATGCAAGGATCACATATACGAATGCAAACGTCTTGAAGTTCAACGAGTATCACTTTAAGCCTCCGCTTTATCGTTTGGGTAGTTTACTCTTCAATCAGACCTGAACAATTTAAGATAATTAGTTTAAGCCAGAACATGTGGCCTTAAACATTAACAAGACCATATGTCCAGGAGATCCAGTCCAGTGTAAACATTAACGATGACGTAGTTGTCCAACGTGGATGTGGTACCCAAACACGTGGACACGTTATGTCACCGCTTGAGGTCAGGGAGGCCCAGAGAGACGCCACAAAGCAGCGCCGTCTAGTGGTGTAAAAATAGCACTGCGCGTCCGTTTATGTAGATCTACGATTTAAAAAAAGCCGATAACATAGTTAAGAATAGGAGTACAGAAATTAAATGTATTTAGATAAATAAATGAATACATTTAAAAAAAACGTCAAAGTATTAGGCCTAAATGGCACGATAGGGCTATAGTAAAGACAATGAATTATCATAAGGCATGAGAACTGAATTGTATTCAGTTATTTTTTATTTATTCGATTTTATTTTTTATATTTATGAACAATCAGTTAAGTGAAGCACAAGACGACATGATACAGGCGTATGGTGGTGCAATACGACACCATGTGGAATAATGCAGTAACGACATAAATACAACAGTCAAAACAAACAGGAGAGGAAAATAGACAAATCAATGCAAAGAGAGAACAGTACAAAAGCGTTGCAATCAGAAATAGATAGAAAGTTGTCTTCAGATGAGGGAACTACTGGAGAGGAACACCAGCCACTCGGTCAGGCTCAAATTGCCCTTAGGAGCCTAAACAGACAGACAAAATAGGAAGTTAGATCATTCAAGAACACACATTTGTATATAAAATAATATAAATTAATAAACATTTTACTTGTTATAAATAATATAAATCTAATTCTCAAAAATAAGTCTAATAGTGCAGGAAATAACCCGGCAACACATCTCCGGAGAAGAGTAAAGTGTGTATCAAAAAAAGGGTTGTGTGTCAAATATAAATATAATATTCACATTCATGTGTGTGTATATATTATTGTCTAGCTTGCAAGTGAAAAGAAACCGAGGCAGTGTAAGCGTATGGAGCCGTACCTGCAGCGTGGCGGTGTCGACGGGCTGTCCGTCTCTGCGTACGGACCCCAGCAGGGCCCGCCCCCTGCTGGGGTAGCCCTCCTCCACCTCCAGGGAACACACCACGGACGCTGACTTCAGATACACCAGCAGCTTCTGGGCCGGCCGCCAGTCTATGGCAAAACTGCAGAAAAGAAATGGGATGATCAAAAGAGGATTTTACATTGTGTTGATATATGGCTCAATATGCTTTTATACGAGGGCGCCTACTCTTACTTAGGGTTTTTTAAGCTTTTTACAAGCTTTGTATATGCTTTTTTCCTGCACATTTGAAACCTCATTATTGTATTTGACATAAACCTGATAAGGTATCACGATAAGTCAACATCTTAATTAATTGATCTTAAATTACCGTATTGACCCGAATATAAGACGACCCCGATTATAAGACGACCCCTCTTTTTCAAGACTAATTTTTGGAAAAATACCTTTTTGAAGACCAAATCTTTTTTTTATAAAGAAAATAATTTTATTTGAAAATAATGATAACACACGTCACACATGGTGTTCAAATTTGCCTAACTTGGCAAACAAAAACAAAACAGGCTAGATAGATTGCAATGAAACAGTAGTGCAATAAAACAGTAGAGCAATGAAACAGTGCAAAATGTCAGAACATCAGTCTATTGGTCACATCACAAACGTCTTCTCATTCAGCTGCGTCTTCTACGTCGCTGGGTTGTTCGCTCTCACTCCCGCTATCGTCACTCACGTTGTCTGCTTCCCCGTCTCCCCCCACATCACGTCATCCTCGCTGCCATCCATGGCATTTGATACGCAGCATTTCTTAAACCCATTAATGATGCTTTCTGGGGAAACGTCAGCCCATGCTTGCAAGATCCATTCACAGAGCAAACGTACTGCAGGCTTTTGGATTTTTCCAGACGGTGTCAGTGCGTGATTACCAGCCAGGAGCCACTCTGTGTATCTCTTGCGCAGATTAACCTTGAATGGTTTGTTAACGACGACATCCAACACCTGCAGCTGGCTTGTCATTCCGCCCGGTATGATCACTAGGTCACCATTCAATTCTTTCACTTGCTTTTTGACTGGCTCAGTCAAGTGTCCACGGAAAGCATCCAGAATCAACATATTCCTCTTCTTTCTGAGTCCCCCACGCCGTCTGCCCCACACCACCTTGAGCCAGTCCACCACAAGCTCCGTCTCCATCCAGCCCTTTGCCTGGGCACGTACCATTATGCCAGCTGGCTGCCTCTTTAGGTACAGTCACTGCCTCTTTAGGTACAGTCTTGCGTTTTAAAACCACGTACGGGGCAAGTTTTGTCCCATCTGCGAGGCGGGTTAACATGACCGTTACTCGGCTCTTCTCGTTTCCAGTAGACTTCACAATCACTGATTTGTCGCCTTTCTTATGCACAGTGACAGATGTTGGCATGTCAAAATACACAGGCGTTACACATCTCTCCAGGCAACTGTTGCTATGTACTGTTACTTTAAGACTTTAAGTTACTTTAAGTGTCGCACGGTGTCTCGGAACACTCGTTTGGCGCGATCTGTTGTTGTGACAATTACATCAAAAAGTCTAAACCCCGATTATAAGACGACCCCTCTTTTTCAGACTTATATTCGGGTCAATACGGTAAGTGTATGTGAATGTGTCTTTTATGCAGGTGTGCTACCTGCTGTGCAGGGTCCATATCTCGGCCAGCATGTCGCCTTGGCTGGTGTAGCGCTGCATCACCTCCAGCAGGGCGGTGCTCAGCTCAGACAGACGACCCTTCATGCAGTCCTCTTCCAAACCAGCCTTATCCTGGTTCACCTGGAGACGGAGATGGAGAGAAAGAGACCATTACACCAACAATGCCACCCTGTTTTAACAGTTACCTGCTGTTGTCCGGGACACAGCCAGAAGTATGAATACAATGATGCGATCTCATTGGATTCATATCTGAATTTCCACAACAATATTATACTATGCTATGCTATACTATAAGCAACACTATATACTTTAACACAACATATAACTATACTATACTCACTACTGCTACTTTTATTTATTGACTTTATTTATGTTTGTATTTGCTTGTTTAGTATAGTTTTTAACCCCTCTGTAAAGCGGCCATGGGTCCCTTGAAAGGCGCAATATAAATTCAAGTTATTATTATTATTATAATAATAATAATAATTATATATATATTATATATATTCCAATATAGAAGACATGTCAGTGTAATATGGTGTAATGTCCATCTATCTATCCATCGTCTACCACTTATCCGGGTCGTGGAGGTAGCAGCTACAGCACGTCCCTCTCCCTGGCAACATCGACCAGCCAATCATTCACACAGTAATGTGTAAACTATTATCTCATTCTAATGAACGAACGCTCCAACGCTCAGTCTGTCACACGTCCGTTTACCTGCAGTTTGAACAGGTCGTCACGGCACCAGCTGACCGACAGCTTCAACGGCTCCAGCTCACTGGAGATCTGGCTTCCACAGAGTGTGGGCCTCTGCTCCACAACCAGCTCATATCGGTTGACCGGCAGCAACTTGGTCTCCATGACATCCTGTGTGGCCGACACGTAGCCTTGGAGCCTGGTGGATGTTTTAAATAAATGACCAAACACTCACACACATATAGAAGATGCTGAAATACAAGACTAAAAAAGTATAATATTGTGGTGTTATTTGCTGGTCAGGTTTAGTGTCAAGGGAGAGATTTATATATAAATATATATTTTGACAGTCAAACATTATAGGACAAATAAAAGAAGGATTTGATTATAATGAACTAGTTTTTACCCAAGGCATTCTCTTATTCAATTCGTCCATTAAGTCAAATTACTCACTCATCCGCTCTTTTTTGCCATTTGCCGAGACAATTTGCAGCTGCCTCAGATTCTGCCTTCAGACTCGTCAGTTGACCGTCACACGCATGCAATGCATTGTGGGATTTCTGTAGCGCAATTTCCAGCTGTTTGCTTTTCTGCTTCTGTTGAGTTTATGAAGAGAGAGAGAGAGAAGACAGGCAGAAGGACATCCAAATGGCAATCACTGAAATAAACACTTTTGGTCACTTTAAATACACAAGTCAACCTAAAAGGAAAGTGAGTCACACGATGACTTTGCGTATACACTCACAATATTTTCATTCATGAACAGGATGTTTGAGCGCATGTTTACCTTCTCCTCCAGCTCCTGGACTAGTTGCACAAGTCTGAGTCGCTTACTGGCGATCTGCTCCGCTCTCGCCTGCAAACCACCAATCATGACCTCAGTCTCCTCCACCCCGACTCTGGTCTCCACCTTCAGGGCCTTCCATCTAGAACGCGCCGTGTTGACTTCAATCACAAACAGAGGAGCATTATGGGGGATAGAGTTAGTTAAAGGCCGGACAAACCATATCAACCTCTATGTCTTCCATTATAAAAGCATGACACAGACTACAATTTTTTATTATTATTCCTCATTATTCCTCCAAATGTGTTTTACTGCCTCAACAATTTAGGTCTTGTACAGCATTGTTAAGTACTTTATCCTGATTGGTGAATTACATTCCAAAGGTGTGCATTACATTTTCAATAACGGGATAATAAGAGGCATATACGCCTGTGTGTCAGCAAGAGTAAGAAAGAAAGGAGAGAGGATCGCCTACCAGGGTGTTGTGGGCTGGGCCGTGTCAGTAGCTGCTGTGAAGAGTCCAACTCCTCCAGCAGGGACATCATGGAGTCCAAGACAGACATCTGTCGCCACAGAACCTTCTGGATGCGGCGGCTGTCCTGCACACACACACACACACACACAGTTATTTTCCACACAATTGTACCTTTCCAATAAAACCCAGAGTGCTGAGAAAGTGAACAAACCATCAGGTGTAGCAGCATTCTGTCGGCCTCCACATAGTCTGACTGTTCCCGGTAACTGTAGAGGTCCAAGTGAGCCGGGTCACACCTCTCCAAAACCCTGTCATTAATATTAAGGATTGATTAAGCATTAAACAACCGAAGACCTCAAAATGCATATGGTCAATGTGTCCGCTCTTCTTGAGGCAGACCTTTGTGCTGCAAATGTAGTTCTGAATAAAACATTAGGGTTAACCATAACAGTGTCTGCCGTAGACGGCTGTTATGGGAATACATTAACATTAATAATACACAACGTTCAGTATGTATTAATATATGATTACACATGCATGAAAAATATATCAATATTGCTTTACTGTTACAGGCATACAGTACATTAGGCTATGCTGGCAATAGAAGACGATCCAAAAAAAACCATTTGCTGGCTATAAGATAGCAGTGGCAGAAGTGTTTACGTTATTACGTTAAACACTTTTTCACGGGTGGAATTATTGAGAGGAAACACGTTTCCATAACTATTATTATTGGGGTGAAATTGAAGCACTACCTTCAAAGCAGTTGTTTAAAACCATAAAACTATTGCACACTTAACCATCTTACCATACGACACAATATTCTTAGTGGCTAATGATGGTTAGCCTCGATAAGTAAACCTACCTTTGTTTGTATACAACATAAACTAGAACACATATATAAAGCCTTGAATTAAGCTCAACCCACATGCAATAGTTTATCTTGTTTATATGCTGTATATGTTTAACTTTATAGCGTATAAAAATAACTTACGATTGAACAGTCGCCATTTGTGTTTTCAAAAATCAGCGGGGCAACTCGCGCTGTAATTGGCTGGCATAGAGTATTGTTTCCATTTCCGGCCCAGCATTAGCCAATCACACACCGGCTTTCTGTTCTGGGGATTTTTCTCTGGGAATATAGTCTACATTTAAGAAAGCAAACCCATTTTTCTTGCATTGTCTATTCCCTACAACGTGCATGCTTAAATATTAATAAAACATGTGTACAACGTGTTTTTTTGCCTGATTTCTGAAATGTGGATCATGCATGCACAACACACAGCAGCAGTGCATTTCCGCCCAGAATCATTCGTGCGTGTTGGCTAAGCGCACTATACAGGGATTTGCATCAAGAACTATACACCTATAACATTGTGTGTTTCTCCGAAATGCATCGGAATATTCCCTCGTAACGAACAGAGACACGTTGGACGGGCACAGATATGAGTTTAAACCCTAAAGGTGCAACGAATGGGGCAATAGCATTGACAGGTACGGGGTTGATGCCAGACTTCATGTTTTGGTGATGAGCTCGCAAGCCTTGGCAAGGGATGCTAAAACTAGCCTGCAGGTTAGCCACATGGCTAACTAGGATGCTCTGCTTCTTTTGATTCATATGTCATTGTCAATATCCTTGATATCTGCAAGCGTTGTTATATTCAACGGCACAGAGAAATTAATGGAGGGAATAACACAAGATTGCCTTGTAATACTGTGCAAATCATTTCGATTGGCAAGCTGCAGTGGTGGCACAATAGGCCATTATTTATAGTGTGTGATGCTATCATTGGGAGCTATCTTGCGTATCCGATTAAGTATGGGACCATAATCAAATTTACATTAGATGAATATTCACACGTAGATTTGAAAACCGTTATGCTTTGCGGTAGAACCATGCATGTTGATCTGTTGGTTTGAATTGCATTTTAAAGACCGTTGCATTACACAAAATAACTACCTTATCGGTACTCAATATATTGTTAACGTTATTGTGACCTAATTGTGTACTGCTGCTTATATTTAATTTGCAGCAATATTAAGTATCATAAACGAATTGATAGATCAATATTTGTTTGGATGACATGCTGTGTGTGTGTGTGTGTTGCAGGGTGACCCAGCTGTGTGTATATTTGAATCAGCTGCTTTTCTGGGGCTGACAGTTAAAAGGCAGAATGCCCATCCCTCCCCCTCCCCCTCCAGGGGGTCCCCCGCCACCCCCCACCTTCAGCCAGGTAAGCCCCTCACCCCCCTATTTCAACTTTACAATGGCAACCAAAGAGCCCATATTATTGGCACACATTTGATCTGGTCCCTTTTTATAATTTCCATGCTGGTATACCACCATGAACCGCAAGGCTGTGGTTTGCAGCTGTTTATAGATGCCAGACAGGCACAATAGTGCTAGCCACTTAGCTGCTGTGATATCCTGGTTTCATAATTGGCTCATGGGTTGGAAGCAAAGCAGAAAGGATACGGTACCATGCTAAAATATTTGCCAATGTAAAAAACAAAAAATGCACAGGTATTATTTAGTGTAATAGGCCAATATCGCAAGTATTGTAACTTTAACAGTAATTGTAACACACACATTACGGTCCTATCCTGTCTAGCTGAATTAGTAAAGCATGACATTAACATAGCCAGGGTAAAGCGTAATGCGTAGTCGGGTGATGCTGTGTTCGGCAGTCAACACGTCAAATCACTGTGAACGATGCGCGAGGGCTGTGATGTCATTTTTAGTTCACAGCGGCTATAAATTAGGTTTTGTTGTTTGATTGATATATATAGCTATATATATATATATAGCTATATATCTATATAGCAACCTTTTATGTTGTTATGACGTCCTAAAATTCACGCCAGGCCAACACGACCCCTCCCAAGCTGAACCGAGAGGAGGCCAAAGGTCGCGGTGCCCTGCTCACAGACCTCTGCAATGGCACCAGGCTGAGGAAGGTGGCGGTGGTGGACGACTGCAGCGGCCCGCAGCTAGAGAGTAAGAGCTCAAAGAGTCAAACAGCACCAGCACCAGCACCAACAGACCACCCGTACATACGGTTATACCAATACTTAAACCAACAACAACCACAGCATCAACAGCCGGCGGTACCGCCGGACGAGCAGAAGAGGGTGACCGGCGATAGGAGCTCTGCCTTTACACTGCAGCGTAAGGACACGCGTTGCTCTTTTGTCCACGGCAGGCTTCATTCATGCAAGATGTGGAGGAGCGGTTTTTAGCCAGTTAAGCATTTTGGGGGGCTCTTTGGACCAAATTGCAGCTTAGTGTATTGGTTGATAGTATTTGGACCTTTTTTAAATATATATAGTTTTAACCGAAAAATGGCATCTCTATGGCTGATAGAACCACTGGAGTAGTACGGGAGGCAAACGTCAAATTGTGTAAAGCACGACGACGGTCTCGTGCATGGATTGCCGATATAGGGGAATCCATACGTTGTAGTGTGGTCAAATAGAGACCAGCAGTTCTGTCTTTAAAGTCATTTTAAGTTATTTTAAGCCAATTACTTTTCCTCATTATAAGTTCAATTTAAGTTTGTTCTGGAGTCTCTATATTATGGACTGATAGTGTACACAAAATAAAGAAAATTAGTGAAAAAACGCACACGGACGGACACATAGCATCTGCCAATTTAAATGTTATGATCCACATTCTAAGCAATCGCCTTAATCATTATCAATAATTGATCACCCAATTAGTGAGCTAGTGTGAATTTTGGTTGCTGGATGGAACGTCAACAGTACGTCTGCTATCACCCAGTGATAGCAGTCGGCTCCTCTGAAGACTAGTAACGACTACAGTAAAATTGTGTAAAGGTAAAAAAGGCAAACAAATGATTCTCATTGAAATTCTAAATGCTACAGGCCTAATTGACACACACTTTTAGAAACATTTTTGCATTCCCCCACTGGTTCATGCACATCTTGTTGAATGTTTTTGTCTACCACTCTACTTTTAACTGTCTCCTAATGAGTTACTTCTTTTTTACTTATTCATTACTTTAATTTGTCATTGTATCGTTATAAATCTTCATATGTCTATGCCATTTTAAATCGTTTTGAATTGGTGTTTGCTTGCCCTGTCGTTGCACAATCAAGCTATCAACCGCATACGATCCTACAGGTTAAATTTGTGGGTTCATTTTGGGTAGTTCAAGTTAACAATCACGGCATTTATTTTGTTAAACGTTATACATACATATATACATATATATACATATGTCCATATATCTTTAATTTAACTGGCAAAAACAAAGTCGTTAGCATCGGGCATTGAAGCTTACGTGATTTAGCATGTTAGTTGCTGTCTGTGGGCTTCAAAAAATGAGTTGGGCGGGAAGGAGTGGTCGAGTCTAAAAACATAAAAACATTGCCACTGAATAATTTGGAATAACTTCAAAATGTCCTTTTTCCAAGAACGTTAACTTAACCAAAACAGAGATACCTTTGGAAATGTGGATGAATAACCCCCCCCCCCCATCCTTCTAAATTCATGTTAATCCCATTGTGTAACCTTGTTATATTTTTAATACAGTAGAGTTAAATGAAAATTGCCGTTATTTTCAGATCGTATCGTTTTGTTCCAATGCTGAACTCTCAAACTCTTCTTCCTCCCAAAACCACGGCGGCACCGTTGGCTCTGTGATGTAACTTGATGTGAACTGATGCTCTCCCACTGTTTTGTCTGTTATATGAATGTCACGCTGTCCTCGTGACGCCCGGCGGAGCAGCCTGCCACCGTAAACTCAATGACCTCACTTCTACTCGTCGTGTCTCACTGCATCTTGTTCCATCCTCACTCCACCTAACCCTCCATATAAAAAAACCAGATAACCTCCTCCATAGCAACATTTGTCCAATGGTAGTGAGATGTTGGTAGTGCTAGTTTTCTAGTCACGCTTAAAGGTTGTATCGTGTTACGATTTGTCGCTGCTTCGAGCTAAATTAAGTCGCCAGCTTGGACGTTTAAAATTCTGTTACAAAACAACCCCACAAAACACTAAAACGAGTACAGTTGTAATTTCTTGCATTTATTTTCTTTCTCAAAACGTGGAAAGCCAAGGCATGTGTAGCTTGCAGCATGCGCTTGCCGATGGTAAAATTGTACAGATACAACCTTTAATGACAGTGTTGTTACTGTTGATAGCGTTACGCTTTCCACCAACTGTCCGACTGTTTCTTCTTAGTACCGAAACGAGGCAGTTCTGGATTTGGGGGAGCCAGTAACAGTGGAGCAGGAAGCCCTTCGGGCTCTGTTCCACCAATAGGAGGGCTGTTCCAGGCCGGGGTTCCCAGACTTCGGCCAGTCGGTGGTAAGTAACTCACTTGGGAGGGGGAGGGGCATGTTTGGAAATCTTAACTGCAACTGTTGTTTTTTGTTCCTTAGATGGCTCATCTGGTCGCTCACCCACCACTCGTGGCGCTGCCCCGAGGCCTCCCAGCTTTCGCCACGACGACGCAGAAAGCCCCTCCCCACAGGCCCTGTCACCCACAGAGCCGGCCTGGGCCCAGCGCCCGTCGCTCCCCAACCTTGCCTCCTCCCCCTCTGCCTCTTCTCCCTGTTCTGGAGCCTCCTCCCCCTCCACCGGCATGAGGCACTCCTCCTCTGCCCCTCCCCCTCCCCCTCCTCCGATCTGTCGCCGCGGTAACGCGCCCTCTCCTCCCTCCACATACAACAGGGAGAAACCGCTGCCCCCTACTCCCAACAACAACACCCCCCCCTTACCTGCCAAGCCGCCTCCATCGCCCGGCAACAGCAGGCGACCCCCGACCTCCGGGGGCAACTCCGGAGGCTCCTCCTCCTCCTTGGCCCCCCCGCTGCCTCATTATCGCGTCGCCAACGGGCCGACCGGAGCCGCGGGGCTCGAGAGTGCACCGGATTTGCCGCAGCGGCACAACTCCCTCGGCAACAAGAGGCAGGCGCCCTCACCGGGAGGCCACACCCCCACCAGAGGCCCGGCTCCTCCTCCTCCTGCCTCGCCCACCCCCTCCCAGCACGGAGTCACCAGGCCTCCGCCACCGGTCAGAGAGCCACCAGGCAGAGCCACAGGTAGGGGAGACCCTGAGTCAAGTCTCCGGGGGGGGCAGGATAGTGTGGTGACTCGCAGCCAATATGGTCTGGGTTCAAACCCCAATGTCCACCTGCAGGCAAGATGCCTAAACCACTGTCTGCTCCTTAATGATCTATATTTGCATCTGTAAGTCACTTAGAAGATGGATAAAAAGCCTCTTCTAGATGGCAAAATAGTAAGAAATGCTGATGGCTATGACTTTTCCACTGTGGCATACACATTCTTAGCCTATCGTGCGCATGGCTGCTCATAATAACCTCTCTCTCTCTCTCTCTCAGCCCCATCTGTTCCCGGCCAGGCAAGGGCCATCAGCAGAGAGGCCCCGCCTCCCCCTCCCTACAGGACACACGGTAGCCCCTCCCTGTCCTCTGACCCCCCCACCCGGGGGAAGCCCCCTCCTCCCCCAACCCGCACTCCTGCAGGGCCTCCCCCGCCTCCCCCTCCCATCCGCAACGGCCACTCCTCTTCCTCTGTCCCGCGGTCCTTCGTCGGTGAGTCTGTCTGCCTGGTCCACCTCTGCCTCCCTCCCTCTCTCTCTCCCCCTTTTTGTCCCTCTCTTACAGGTTAGAATACGGTATATCTTGTTTTGTCATTCTGTTTCTCTGCTAGTTCCTATTTGACCTTCCAAACCCCTCCCTCAATGTGTGTTGTTACCGTGTGTGTGTGTGTGTGTAATCCCACTGCTTTTCTCTCTTAAAACAGATGACTTTGAATCAAAGTATTCTTTCCATTCGCTGGACGACTTCCCTGCTCCTGAGGAATACAGGCACTTTACCAAGATCTACCCCAGCAAGGCCAACAGAGGTACACACACATACACACACACACACACACACGTTTATAAATGATGCAATTGTGTCATACATGTTCATTTGTTTGTTTTTGTTTGTAGTTCCGGTAATGCGGGGAGCACCTCCACTGCCTCCAGTTGGAAGGTGAACCCAGAAGTACCGGGACCTCAGGGCCTTACCAGGCTTTTGTGCACACACGCACACACACACACACCTCCCTTCATTCACACACACAATCAGCATTGTGCACGCAAACAGAATACATGCAACAGCTACTGCTCAGCCACAACGGCAAAACATAACACTGAAAACTACAGAGGCGCACACACACACACACACACACATTTCCTTCTAATGACACTGTTTGTGAGGCATGCAGCCATGATCCATTCACAAGAGACTCATCAGCAGTTTTGGATGCAAAATGGCAGTCTCAGTCATGTCAGAAGGGACCGTGCTGACAACCCCAGCGACTGCAAGAGCCGGTCCAGTGGCCGCGATTGACTGGGCCCATTCACGGGCAGGGTGCCTGTTGCCATCCCCTCGCCGTGGAGACTGACCAGCCGTCTCCATAGTAACGCTCCGTTGCCAACAGCAGGCCCTTGCATGTCTAGAAGCATGTGTGTGCAGAGCTTGTTGGGGCTCCGTTATCCCAGAAGTAGGGTTGAACAAAAATGAATAGCAGCAGCTGTCCAGGAAATTCAGTTTGTTCACTCACCGTCACGCGCATCAGCCAGCCTTGTCAAGTGTCCTTGTCCGTGAGAGTTCAGTCCACCCTCTTCATTTAAAACATCCACAGTCAACACCAGGGGTCAGAGATTGTGCAAGTTCCCAGCACCAGGTGTTCCGTTCCAGCGCCTCTTCTGCAGAGTTTGCTGGCACACTGATGGCAGCCACAGCCTCGCACATATTCCACTTAGTGTGCCCTTGACTGTGGTATTAAAAGATGTGGGGGTCAAATAAAAGGGGAATTTGGATAATTATATATACGATATATATATCGACAAAGTATCTGTTCCAACTAGAAAAGATTATTTGTGACTCAATAGTTTTCGGAGTAAGAGGGCCGCAAAGGGCCACTTGCCATGCTCACTGAAGGTGATGTTCATGTTTCGGCCCCGCTCTCGGGTCAGGCCTGTACACTACCAATACTGCAGAGGAGAAGACTCCTCTGATGACACCACCATGGAGGGACGAGGATGTCATGGCCACCGTCTCTCAAGACCTATGGGAATGGATCCAAAGGGACACGGCAGCCAACAAAACACACTGTATACTTTAGAAATGATCTTGCCTTGACCGTAACGTAAACTGGTCTATATCCAGCACACTGGGTACCAGTGTGCTGTTTTATAAACAAATGTCTCCCTGATGTGGGAGTCTTTAGGAATTTGCAGCCTCTCGTCACCACGGTTTTAGAGCCAGATTGACTGTTCTAAGTTTCTAGATTGATAGAGCGAGGGAGGTACTGCAGGCATCCACTGGCGATGGTGAGGCGCCAACAGCACAAGGAGAGAGTCAGAAGAGGATGGTTGTTTGTTCCTACTCTGCCTACTACTAGTTAAAATATTTTAGCTTGCCGTCCAAACAATAAAGCCCACCCACCCATGGTCCAATCAGACCTGGATGTTTATCCCTCTGCAGACAAGGAAACTACATCATGGCTGCTATGATTTACATAGCATAATACAATTAGACGAAGGACGGGAGTACTCATTACCCCTAATCCCACAGACTTTGTAACGCTCCCAAGTTCAGAGATGACCATTATTTTTTGTCCTTATGTGCCAAGCAAGGCATAGGTTAGTGAACAAATACTTCATGGTAACCCTCAAGCAGGGGGGGGGGAAATGAACAGACAATCGTTTAAGTCAAGTCATTAAAGTCTTCCGTCTGTGTCTATGGCTCGCTTGGGAGCGGAAGTGACGAGATCCCCTTCCTCAAATCGATCTCTTCTTGCCTCCACGTCGCACCATAGTTGGTTAACAAACTAACAAAAGACTCAAACTAATGCATGTCTTTTCGATAAGTCCATCTGTGTTCTAACAGCATGAGGAGAGGCCCGTCTCTTTAGTGCAAGTGTTCTAATCCCAACTTTGCTTCACCCTTTTTATTTTTACGTTGAACTCATTCCAGGTTGGTTCCTAATTGTTGCTTTGTGTGCTGTTGAATAACAATGACTTTAGTGCCAGTAGCTTATTAACTCGTACCTGTTCAAGGTATATGAGTGAGTGTGGACTTTACTGTATGGTGTGATTCCTGTGATCGTACATTTGAAGCATTTAAACAAGTGTTTATTTTTTTATGTTCACCCTTAATGCACAAAGTGAGAAGTAGAATGTTTTTATTCCCTCCCCCAGATGTTTGACTGAAAAAGACTATTCTCAAAGAGGGGTGAAACAGAGTTGTTCGGAAAGCACCGGCTCAGTGAGAGGAGAATATATCAAAAAGTACACCCAAATACGTCATAGGCTCAAAACATGAGCCTATGACTTGCATTTCAGTGTTACCGGCTACCAAATTCAAAAAGGAAAGCTGGCTGAATTAGTGAGAACTAATTGTTTAAGTGTTATGTTCTGTATTACCTGAGTGAGCGGAGGAGGAGTTTGCACTGAAACCCATTAGGTCTTCTGGGCAGGACCCGTAGAGACGGCTCACCGACTCCCAGATCCCACCAGGGCCTTCTTATTTCGTAGGGTTATGTTTCAAGAATACCGAGGCTGCATCTTTTATTTAAATGAATGGCATTGTGTTGTTGACACTGTGACTATACTATGTATAACATAGGTTTCTTTTTGTATTCGTGTGACCAATGGTGGAGGTTTAGGGTGTGGCTTTGCAGCCATATGCCTTTAATAGTCGACAAGACAGCACCGATTTATGGGCTACAAGAGATTTGGAAAAGTAGGTGTATGACCACTTCTACACAACTTATTTAAGGAAAATGTTGATGAAAATTTGATCACACCTTCGCTGTTAATTTGTTTGCCTTATGAAATGTCTGCTTGTTGATTTCAGGAATTGTATAGTTCTAATAGGCTTATATATAAAACTAACAGCTCAGTTAGTCTTAATAGGTATCCATAAGCTTGCATCATTGGGATTTAACAAAGGTATGCCGAACTAACAGAACAATGAATCAGTTCTCATCCCAGTCTGTCTCTCATCAGCTCCGTGTTTCCCTTAATTGGGCGCTGCTGGAGTTCATTGTACGGTGAAATGCGCACTCCCTTAACTCCTCCTACGGTCACGTTCCATCACCATCCATCATAACTCAGCCAGGTGTCATCACATGTCTGATTAAAAAGTCTGTCTAAAAACAATCTCAGGTGTCGTTGGTTTCCGTCAATCGCATGGAACACATTACTACAATGTCACCGTGACGCAAGCGATCCATTTTTTTTATCAAGTGTGCATAGCCTGATATTTAGTCTGTCAGAATAGCACAATTTTATATTTTCTTACTGTGAACTTTTTTAAAAGGGCACAGGGCTGTGTGTTCCTTGATAACATTTACAACAAACATGTACAGAACACAAGACTGAAGCAGTCTCAGAAACACAAGTCACCCACCCCACTGGTTTTGGGGGTGACTTGTGTTTCTGAGACTGCTTCATACCCGTTATCAACATAACGTCAGTTGCCGTACCGTGTACACTGCCACATTTGCCGATATAGATGAGGTTGTACAATATAGTAACATGTAGACAATTTGAGTGTTAAACCATATATGTAGTAACAGTTTTCGTGCCATGTATTAAGAGGATTACACCCACCACACATGCTGGGGGGAAAAAATAACTCACAACCATCACTAGGTGCAACATTTGATATCCTAATACAATTGGTAGAATACATTTTAAGAAAGCCTTGTGTCCAATGTCCACACCATGTTTAAGTGACGAGGAATGTAGTGAAACCAGCCCCATGCCTACTCAACTCTCCCTAACTCTGACCCTAACACTGAACCCTCCTAAGAGCAAGCGGCACACTCGCCACAAAGAGGAAAAGCAGCACATGGCAGGGATCCTTTCTTCCAGTAACGGGCGAAGGAGTCGAGAGAACAACCACAAGTGTCAAGACCTAGCTTGACCGGAGAAATGCCATAACTATGGTGACAAAGTCAAGATGTGTGTTGAATCCGCAGTCCAGCAATTTCTTCAGCTGTACTGGGACGAGGTGCAGTTTGTTGGTTATTCTGAAACAACGCAAGAAAAACAACGCATATTGTTAACTTCAGGGTATGTACACAAGTCGGCTCGTCTCCAGTGTTTGTATGTGGGTTGAATACCTGACTGCATTGAATGTATTTGTCACTATTGAGAATGCCTGTGTACTGTAGGTTATAATAACCTAATTATTACAGTACATAAAACACAAAATTGTAAAATAATAAGTCAAACAAATGTAGGTATTGTACTTCTAGCCCATGTTGGCTTCAGCAGTGAACCACTGACCTGAGGGAGTTCAAGCTGTGTCATCTTGAGGATTCTTGAGATGAACCTTGTGAGGAGACTGACCGGAACAACGGTCAAGCTACAGGTGTGTCGCAGCTCAGGTGAGTCTACCTGAAGACCAAATAAGATTTCAACAGAGCCTTACAACGGATCAACTTCAGTCATTTATTCACTTCCGTGAAGTCAGATACTTCATCAGGATGTCTACATGTAGTAGTCTACTCTGAGGACTTGGGGAATTTCACCCAGTACCATTCAGCTAGAAGTAAAAACATAACATCCACTCCCCCCTCCTGCACCCTGTAGACGTCCACCATGTTAAGTGTATGCAAACTTACAAGGAATACATAACGGTGGATTGGTAGGATTCCTCCACATTCACGGGTCCCTCCATCTCTTCTCCGCCACGGATTCCTGGTCTGGTAAACACAATAAATGGAAATCATCTCATATTTCACATTCAGAACCAATTCTTGACTTACCAGTTGGCATGTACCTTCGAAAGATGTTGGCAGTCGCATCGTAGTCCTCTGATGGGATCCTGGTGGTGGATTATCAGCTTCATATAGTCATAATATAATTCTTTAAATACACCCGATATGATTTGGATATGAATAAAAAAAAGTCTAAAGACTAGTGTTTACATTGAGAGAGGAACTTTAATACATAAATCCAATGACCTTTTCTCCAAATAATTGTGATCAGAATGGCTACAGTGACAAATCTAAGACCAGTTGAGTGGCTAGTTTAGGAGCAGTACCGTTTCTGCGGTAGTTGGAAAGTCATCAGCCCACGAGGGACATCCTTCTGCTGGCACGGCCTCCGCCATCAGCACGGCCTCCGCCATCAGCACGGCCTCCGCCATCAGCGCGGCCTCCGCCATCAGCGCGGCCTCCCTGCCACAGATTCCTGGTCTGGCAACAAGTCGTAGTAGTTTGGCCTGTACAAGTCTACCATGTTTAGTTCATGCACACTTACAAGGAATACATAATGATGGATTGGTAGGGTTCCTCCACATTCATCTTCCGGATGCACAGCTCTCTCTCTCCATCTCTCCTCCGCCACGGATTCCCGGTCTGGTAAACAAAACAAGAAATATAAATCACTTCACATTCTTTTCATATGAAAGACAGTTCACAACTTGCATACAATGACCCTTTCGAGAGTTTGTTTGTTTGTCTGCTATGTAAATCATAGCAGCCATGATGTAGTTTCCTTGTCTGCAGAGGGATAAACATCCAGGTCTGATTGGACCATGGGTGGGTGGGCTTTATTGTTTGGACGGCAAGCTAAAATATTTTAACTAGTAGTAGGCAGAGTAGGAACATTAAGCATTCAGGAAAAGGAAAAAGTGAATTTAAGAGATCATAAATGCATCAACTCTGGTGGTCATATTTGACATTCAGAACTAAATAGTTGGTATGTACCTTCTAAAAGAAGTCATCAAATCAACCCAAATAATAATTTATCAGAATTAATGGCTGCAGTGACAGATTTAAGACCAGTTGCGTAGCTAGTTTAGGAGCAGTACCGTTTCTGTAGTGGTTTGTGAGTCACACAAAGGACATCCTCCTACAGGCAGGACCTCCATCAGCACGCCTCCATCAGCTCACCGCCGCCTCCATCAGCTCACCGTCTCCACCATCAGCTCACCCCCTCCACCATCAGCTCACCGCCTCCTCCATCAGCTCACCGCCTCCTCCATCAGCTCACCCCCTCCACCATCAGCTCACCCCCTCCACCATCAGCTCACCGCCTCCTCCATCAGCTCACCGCCTCCTCCATCAGCTCACCCCCTCCTCCATCAGCTCACCCCCTCCACCATCAGCTCACCGCCTCCTCCATCAGCTCACCGCCTCCTCCATCAGCTCACCGCCTCCTCCATCAGCTCACCCCCTCCACCATCAGCTCACCGCCTCCTCCATCAGCTCACCGCCTCCACCATCAGCTCACCGCCTCCTCCATCAGCTCACCGCCTCCACCATCAGCTCACCGCCTCCTCCATCAGCTCGACGCCTCCACCATCAGCTCACCGCCTCCTCCATCAGCTCGACGCCTCCTCCATCAGCTCACCCCCTCCTCCATCAGCTCACCGCCTCCTCCATCAGCTCACCGCCTCCTCCATCAGCTCACCGCCTCCACCATCAGCTCACCGCCTCCTCCATCAGCTCGACGCCTCCTCCATCAGCTCGACGCCTCCTCCATCACCTCACCCCCTCCTCCATCAGCTCACCGCCTCCTCCATCAGCTCACCGCCTCCTCCATCAGCTCACCGCCTCCACCATCAGCTCACCGCCTCCACCATCAGCTCACCGCCTCCACCATCAGCTCGACGCCTCCTCCATCAGCTCGACGCCTCCTCCATCAGCTCGACGCCTCCTCCATCAGCTCGACGCCTCCTCCATCAGCTCGACGCCTCCTCCATCAGCTCACCCCCTCCACCATCAGCTCACCGCCTCCTCCATCAGCTCACCCCCTCCACCATCAGCTCGACACCTCCTCCATCAGCTCGACACCTCCTCCATCAGCTCACCCCCTCCTCCATCAGCTCACTCCCTCCTCCATCAGCTCACCGCCTCCTCCATCAGCTCACCCCCTCCTCCATCAGCTCACCGCCTCCACCATCAGCTCACCGCCTCCTCCATCAGCTCACCGCCTCCTCCATCAGCTCACCCCCTCCTCCATCAGCTCACCGCCTCCTCCATCAGCTCACCGCCTCCACCATCAGCTCACCGCCTCCACCATCAGCTCACCGCCTCCACCATCAGCTCGACGCCTCCTCCATCAGCTCGACGCCTCCTCCATCAGCTCGACGCCTCCTCCATCAGCTCGACGCCTCCTCCATCAGCTCACCCCCTCCACCATCAGCTCACCGCCTCCTCCATCAGCTCACCCCCTCCACCATCAGCTCGACACCTCCTCCATCAGCTCGACACCTCCTCCATCAGCTCACTCCCTCCTCCATCAGCTCACTCCCTCCTCCATCAGCTCACCGCCTCCTCCATCAGCTCACCGCCTCCTCCATCAGCTCACCGCCTCCTCCATCAGCTCACCGCCTCCTCCATCAGCTCACCGCCTCTTCCATCAGCTCACCGCCTCCTCCATCAGCTCGACGCCTCCTCCATCAGCTTGACGCCTCCTCCATCAGCTCACCCCCTCCACCATCAGCTCACCGCCTCCTCCATCAGCTCACCCCCTCCACAGATTCCTGGTCTGACAACAAACGGCAGTATTTTGTTCTAACGTCTGGGAGTAGTTTGGCCTGTACAAGTCTACCATAGTAGGCAGAGTAGGACTGAGTATTAAGTAATTTATGAAATTTATTAAGAATTCAAGAAAATTAAGGATATTTGAATTTGAGAGATCATAAATGCATCAACTCTGGCGTCCATATTTGACATTCAGAACTAAATAGTTGTATGTAGCTTCAAAAATAAAAGAAAACAATAAAAGCTTAAATTATCAGGATACGAATATACCACCAAAACACTAATTTGTTACATAAAACAACTTTTAGAACTTGTGAGAGTAGAACAGACTGCACATTCAGAGCAGAGACCTTCACATTTAGACATTATTTCATTAAATTAGTTTAGAAGCATTACTCCATTCCTAGTTGAGTGGCTAGTTTAGAAGCAGTACTCCATTCCATAGTGGCAGTGAGCGGGAGAATCCCTTTAGTCAGGGTGTCAGTCGCCCCACGAGGACATCCTCTCCAGGCAGGACCTCCAGCACGGCTCCTCCATCAGCTCTCCGCCGCCACAGATTCTTGGTCTGGTTTGGGACAGACAGACACACCTTTGTTTAACGTTTGGGAACACCTAGAGATATAAATTGTGCACACCTTTTGCATCTGTGGCCAATCTGTAAAGGAGTAGCCAATATCCAACCTTTGTACATTCTAATAATGCAGTTTACAAATTCAGGTATTGAGCAATGGATTAACTAGTGGCAGCAACACATGCATAACTACAAATATGAATTAATAAAAATAAAAAAGAGGAAAATAATTTCTACAAAACTAGTCAGTTACAATAACTAGGACTAGTCAGCGGTCGGGCATAGCCCGAAAAAGCAACGTGGCCACTTCTCCTTCCCGCGGACCCACCACCTACGGGAAGAACCGCTGGGGTCGGGTACACTGCCAGTTAGGAGCAGTGAAGGCAGGGGGCCTCGATGGACCAAACCCAGCCAACAGAGACTGGCTTTGGGGACGTGGAATGTCACCTCTCTGGGGAGGAAGGAGCCTGAGCTTGTGCGGGAGGTGGAGCGCTACCAATTAGATCTGGTGGGGCTTACCTCTACGCACAGCACTGGCTCTGGAACTAAACTCCTGGATAGGGGTTGGACTCTTTCCTTCTCTGGAGTTGCTCAGGGTGTGAGGCGCCGGGCGGGTGTGGGGATACTCACAAGTCCCCGGCTGAGTGCCGCTTTGTTAGAGTTTACCCCAGTGGATGAGAGGGTCGCCTCCCTACGTCTTAGGGTCATGGGGGGGAAAACTCTGACTGTTGTTAGTGCCTATGCACCAAACAACAGTTCGGAATATCCCTTGCACTTGCACACCCTGGATGGAGTCCTGCATGGGGCTCCTGAAGGGGACTCTATAGTCCTCCTGGGAGACTTCAACGCACACAAGGGTAACGATGGGGAAACTTGATCTGAACCGGAGTGGGGTTTTGTTATTGGATTTCTGTGCTAGTCATGGATTGGCCATAACAAACACCATGTTCAAACATAAGGATGCTCATAAGTGTACATGGTACCAGAGTACCTTAGGCCGAAGGTCAATGATCGATTTTGTTATCGTGTCATCTGGCCTGAGGCCGCATGTTTTGGACACTCGGGTGAAGAGAGGGGCAGAGCTGTCAACCGATCACCATCTGGTGGTGAGTTGGGTAAGATGGCGGGGGAAGCCTCTGGACAGACCTGGTAAGCCCTAACGTGTAGTGCGGGTGAACTGGGAACGTCTGGTGGATGCCCCTGTCCGGGAGACCTTCAACTCCCACCTCCGGCAGAATTTTTCGGGCATCTCTGTGGAGGCTGGGGGCATTGAGCCAGAGTGGTCATTGTTCAAAGCTTCTATTGCCGAAGCTGCGGTTGAGAGCTGTGGCATTCAAGGGGCGGCAACCCTCGGACTTCGTGGTGGACACAGGTGGTCAGGGAAAGAAGAAGGAGGCCTTCCGGGCTATGTTAGCCTGTGAGACTCCGGACTCAGTTGCGAGGTATCTACAGGCCAAGAGGATGGCAGCCTCGGCCGTAGCGGAGGCAAAGCAGCGGGTGTGGGAGGAATTTGGAGAAGCCATGGAGAAGGACTTTCAGTTGGCACCAAAACAGTCCGGCGCCTCAGGAGGGGGAAGCGTGGATCCATCCAAGCTGTGTATAGTAAGGGTGGGACATTGCTGACGTCAACTGAGGAGGTGATCGGGCGGTGGAAAGAACACTTTGAGGAACTTCTTAACCCAACTACACCCTCAATGGTAGAGACAGAGCTGGACGGCAAACATCAATCTCCCTGGAGGAAGTCACTGCGGTAGTCAAACATCTCTGCAGTGGCAAAGCCCCAGGGGTGGATGAGATCCATCCAGAAATGCTAAAGGCTCTGGGTGTTGAGGGGCTGTCATGGATGACACATCTTTTCAACATTGCGTGGAAGTCTGGGACAGTGCCTGAGGAGTGGCAAACGGGGGTGGTGGTACCCCTGTTCAAAAAGGGTGACCAGAGGGTGTGTGCCAATTACAGGGGTATCACATTACTCAGCCTCCCTGGGAAAGTCTACTCCAAGGTGCTGGAAAGGAGGGTTCGGCCGATAGTCGATTGAAGAGGAACAATGCGGATTCCGCCCTGGTCGTGGAACAACGGACCAGCTTTTCACTCTTGCAAGGATCCTGGAGGGGGCTTGGGAGTATGCCCATCCGGTCTACATGTGTTTTGTGGATTTGGAGAAGGCATATGATCGGGTCCCTCGGGAAATACTGTGGGGGGGTGCTGTGGGAGTATGGGGTGCGGGGGTCACTGTTGAGGGCCATCCAATCTCTGTACTCCCAAAGCAAGAGCTGTGTCCGGATTCTCGGTAGTAAGTCAGGCCTGTTCTCAGTGGGTGTTGGCCTCTGCCAGGGCTGCGTGTCACCCATCCTGTTTGTGTTTTCATGAACAGGATTTCAAGGCGTAGTCATGGAGGGGAGGGGTTTCAGTATGGTGGGCTCAGGATTGAATCGCTGCTGTTTGCAGATGATGTGGTCCTGTTTGCGTCATCAGTATGTGACCTTCAGCACTCACTGGATCGGTTTGCAGCGGAATGTGAAGCGGCTGGGATGAGGATCAGCACCTCCAAATCTGAGGCCATGGTTCTTAGCAGGAAACCGGTGGATTGTCTACTCCAAGTAGGGAGGGAGTCCTTATCGCAAGTGACGGAGTTCAAGTATCTCGGGGTCTTGTTCTCGAGTGAGGGGAGGATGGAGCGTGAGATTGACAGGAGAATAGGTGCAGCGGGAGCGGTATTGGGTGCACTTTGGCGCACCGTTGTAACCAAAAGAGAGCTGAGCCAGAAGGCAAAGCTCTCGATCTACCGATCAGTCTTCGTTCCTACCCTCACCTATGGCCATGAACAATGGGTAATGACCGAAAGGACGAGATCGTGAATACTGGTTTCTGATTCAAAGAGACCCATCTAACCTTGTCCAATACACTGCAGTTCAGCCTGAGAAAGACTTTTATCTCATTGCAAGGGTACATGACACAGGGCTCAACATCCATCTAGACAGGGGTAGGATGGACAGCCTCCCCGCAGGTTTTAAGACTGTCTGTAGAAACCATTTTACAGACATTTGCCAGTACATTCTCCAAGTTGTCCGATTCTGTATGTGGAATGCTATTTGTAGTCCATCCATTTCTGATCCATCAGTGTAGTCCTAGTTTGAATGACTGACTTGGGTTTCAAGGCTGATAAAATGCAGTTTGTACTGTACATTAATCATTTAGCAGAAGTTTTTGTCCAAGGCGACAAACAATAGTGTGTAGATGTACTGTAGATGAGAATGCAGTTGCTTCCAAACCACCACAAAGCAACTACTTCAAGCTTTCCATGTCATGTGACTTTCTGTCAAACCCCCACGCTCACATGTATCCTATGCCAGATCGAACCCTGGCTACACACCTATGCCAGGTCAAACCCCTGGTCACACGTGTAGCACCCCAAGGCAGGTCGAACCCCTGGTCACACGTGTAGCACCACATACCACGTCGAACCCCTGGTCACACGTGTAGCACCTATGCCAGGTCAGCCCTGGCCCACCCACACCATGTCAGGTTGAACCCCTGGTCACACAGAGCACCCGATTCCAGGTCGAACCCCTGGCCACACGTGGCGCACCCAATGCCAGCTTGAACCCTGGTCTCACGTGGCGCACCCCATGCCAGGTCGAACCCCTGGTCTCACACACATGCCAGGTCGCAGTATGAATTTCTTACAATTTAACACTGTACTATACGATGTACTACACAACACTATTCTATAACAATACTGTACAAATAAGAAAATAAAGTGACTGGTGGATGAAATTGCTTATTAATCCAAAATAAAACTACCAAAAAGTATGGATTAATAAAAAGTATGATTTGCCATGTGATGATTTAGATATACCTGGTAGTGTTACCAATGAAACACATGCTCTTTTAACTAGGGTACTCTAGTAGTTTAGTGCCAGACCAACCTCCACTTCTTGTGCCGGCAGGGACCGTGCCCGAGTCCCTCCTGGGTCCTGCCCCAATATACATGACACCCCCGGCAGGTAAAACCCACAGAAGAACCTGGTTAGCTTTGCAATGAGAGCTTTTCCTACACTTCTCAGTTAACCATAATATGTTAGGAGGCCAGAGATTTTTTTTTTAAGACAATATTCTCCTGTGGTGCACTTTGATAATGGCTTATGCAGGGCATCTTCAAAAGCTTTACAAGGTTGACTCAATGTTCCTGAAGTGTCCGGTTTCCCCGAGACGGCAGCCTCCACAAATGCAGACTTGGGGAAAGGAAGGTGAGCAGAAGAAGATCATCTGTTCAGAAGGCCAACCCAGCTGTGGGGTGCTGGGGCTTAAAGAGCAGGATCCTCCATCATCCCAGCCGAGCAGCAGGCCGACAAGCCCTCTAATCACATCTTGCGCTTGCAAGATGTGTCCCTGTCACAGTGTTTGAAGCACATTTCAGTTCATGCAACTGATATTACGGCAGCCTCTTGAACACATGGTTTCAGGTGAGGGGGCACCTCTACAGAACTGTAGACTTCAGATGGCACTGTATTTTAGCATGCATCTCTGACAGCCACAGTAAGTCAACACGTGTGTGATATAGCTGCAGAGTTCAGGTAAGTAGTAGGAAGGTTGACAGAAGAAATCGGAACAACCCTGGAGCACTTTTTGGAAGTCTGCCATCTACAGAGATCCAGCTCTAGTCCTACACCTTACAACAAACACCCACTTAAAACCTACACTTCCACAAAACACAACGTAATCCAATTCAGACCCTTAATAACAACCAAACAAAAATATTTACTATTCTAATCAACCTACAGGTTCATTCTACCAACCATGAAGCCAAACTACAAGCATAAACAAAGGAAAACTTAGCTTGCAGTTTCTTCTTCATAGTCGACCTGTGAAGAGGTTTAAGGAGCAGATAACTTTCAGACTCACCGTCATTGAATTCAGCTAGCCTTACCGGCGCAGTAGGCGAATACTAATACATAATATAATACCAATACTCAAATTATAGCTCTTAAAGCTTACCCACAGCAAATACAATCCGATGACAACATGTAGGCTAAAGGAGAACATGTCCAGTACTACCCAGAACTAACATTTGAATTAGGCCTAAAAGGCGTGTGCAGAAAGAAAGAAAACTATTTCTACTTACAGCAGGTGCCGAGTCTGATGAGCGTGTTCGTTTTACTTCGAAAAGTCTTCGTAATTAACCTGCCAATCAGAGGAACACATACTTTAGTCAGATACTGTAGCGGCCTTCTAATGTTTTTTTTCTTATTCCAGGTAAGCCGTGGAATGAGCAGGTGGTCGTTTTAAAAGCACTTCAGAGTCTTTTAGAAAATAAAATGTGTTTATTGCCACAAGAATTCTTGATTATTCCAATAACACTTCAAAGAAAATAAGTAACTTTGACTTGCAAATGATGTACAAAGAAACGAATTAAACGAACTAAAGTGGTCAAAAAAAGTTGTATGCAACCACCGTCTCTCAATCCCAATTCACTAAACAAAACAAAACGGCGCCTCTCGGTGCCTTCCCAATAAGTAATAATAAAAAGTTCATTAAAAGTTATAATAGCAAGAATAACAACAAATAACGAAATGAAGAATAGTCTTAAGTGTGTACATATGGCAGGTGGTGCAAAAAGCGTTTCAAAGTGACCGTAAGTGCAGCACTATAGGGATATAGGTATAGGTCGACTGTAAACAAAACCAAATGGACATTTCTTTATTTTCCCTTCTTTTTAATATGTGTTAGAAGATTGGTGAGCTGTATTTTCGCACATGTGGTCGGAAATAAGGGACGCTCCAGGCACGACTTGTACTGACCAGCAGAGGGCAGTGGTACATTTTGAGGCATCTCATATCATAAAAGTGTTTCCGGTTCATGGTTGATGTTTACCGGAAGTAACAAAACAGCATGTGCAAAAGACTTGAGTGCATGGGGACAGATCAGAAGCAAAAACACAGTTACAGCAGTTTATGAAAACAGTATTACGTTTCGAGTTTGGACGTGTGATATAATATAACCGCTGATTTATAGTTTGGTTGGTGTCACCTTCCCCCCCCCCCCACAAGTCATGGAAGAAGTTATAAAGTTAACGGAGACGAAGGAAAAAGAAAAACCTGCGCCCAAGAAGAAACGGGCGTACGAACCGAAACACAACGCAGCAGAAGAGTTAAAAAAGAGACAGAGGAACGTGAAGACTCTGGCGGTTTTAGGGGAAAAAGACGCGTCTGTCAAGCAGCTGGAGGACCTGGTGTTCGGTGCAGAGCATGACTTACTGGAGAGACTAGTGGAGGTGGGCATGGTTTCTTTGTTTTAGTCCAACCAACCAGCGCGCACATTTGTAATTCGGTGTTTTGTTGTTGTTGTTGTTGTTGATGTTGTTGTTTTTATTATTATAATGATGTTTAGAACAGTGTTTTACAAACACTGTGCTTCTCTGATTAACTGTTTTGTCTCCCCCTCGTGTAATTCATTGATTATTGCATCTGTACCGGTACGAAGAATATAACTCAGGCCTGCCAACTATATCTGTTGTGTGATAAACGTCGTATAATCCAAGTACAACCAACAGTTTCAATGAAGATGCTTGTCATTGTCGTACACAAAATAATAATGAATAATAATGCATTGTTGTGCTACAAAAGCATACATAGCAAACAATCAAATTACTAAGAATAGTGAACACTAATAATAACATTAAAAGGCCTTCCTAAATCAAAAGGGTTTTAGGCATGTCTTTAAATAGTCCAGGGTCTGTGGTGCCCTTAAATGATGAGTAAGTCCAGTCCACATGTCCCCCATGGTGCGGAGCTTAGTACTGAGGGCCCTGAGAAGCAAGCTGTTGGCAGATCTGAGGGTACGGGTGGCAGTTTTTGGAGTAATGAGTTCTTGTAGATGGGGAGGTGCATATCCATTTATGCATTTGTGTGTTAAGTTACAGGATCGCGAGTGCAATGAAAACGGAGTCGGTGTTATATGCTCATGTTTACGGCATTTACGGCAAAAAAAAACGCATTATGGCTTAGCAACTAATAATTGCACGTACAGCCAGTATATTACACTTTCTGTTAAACATTCTCCCCCTCTCCCCTGGTGTGCTGTAACAGGACAAGCAATGTGCATCATTATTACTTGAGGAGGATGAAGATGAAGGGGACGACCCGGACATGGAGAGCGAGTCTCATCTACAGGTTCCAGCAGCCAAGAAAGCAGCCTGGGTGGACGAGGATGACGAGCGGGAGGAAGAGTACGTAGCATGTGGGCGATATGCGGGGGATGGGTTTTAATGGACAACGTCTTCATAGCATCGAGCTAGGCCTGTTTTATGTAGCATCTTCTTTGGTTTAGATTAGATTCACATTTATTGTCATTGCGCAGCACAAGTACAGTACAGCGAAAATAATTGTTGCGCTCTTGACTTAAAACATATATTTTACGCTCTTGTCAAGTTGCTACTTCTTTATACATAGTTCTGCAGCACTTTCTTGTAGTTAATCACATTTAGAATGTATGCTTTGACTGTTCTCAGCCTCATGGGATAGCTGATACATTTGATTGGCTGCAAGTGTTTTAGGAAGCATTCCATGAAAATAAAGTTGGCTTTGACCATGATCGATGAAACGATCCACTATTCCTGCTGTTGCCTTAGGAACGACAACAGCTCTTAATATCTCTAGTTTGTTCTAGGATAATACTTGGTTTCCAGGTATTTTCTTGAAGTTGATGCTGCGATATTTTACTACAGCCGGAATATCTTTGTGCTTCTCAGAACTCAGAACTCCGCTAATATGTTAAAAAGCAGAGGGTTTTGATTTAATTTAATGGTGCTATGTCTGGTGTCTCTTCCAGTCACCCCCAGTCCATCCTTTAAATCTTTCCCCTGTCTCTTTCTCTCACCCCAGAGTGGACATGAGCCATCGCTTCCGTAAGAACCTGATCAAAGGAGAGGCGGAGTCAAAGATGACAAAGCAGAAATTCCAGCAGAGGATGACGGAGCAGTAAGTTGAATTATACTGCAGCTTTCCATCACACAGTTGTCTTTCTCTCTTGCTCTCGTATCTTTTCTAATTCCGAGATAAGGCCATTGGCCTTATCTTCCCTCTCTGTCTGTTCCTAACTGCTCTCTCTCTCTCTCTTTGACTTTCTCCCTGTCTGTGCAATTTCCCTTCCAGGTTTCAGAAGGCAATGGGAGGAAAGCCATCCTGGGCGGAGGTCAAAGTAAAGAAGAGCAAGAAAAAAGGTAGGGGAAAAAAACAAACAAATAAAGTTGACATCCTGGCTCAGCCCTATTGTGTTAATTGTTCTTTGTGGAGTTAATTGTTATTTTTTCTTTCTTTGGTGTAATGCAGATGTATTCAAAACGCGTGTGCTATTTGGACAAACCATACAGATGCATGTCGAGGTCTATGTTACATGCATGTATACACCAGGATATAGCATCACTATATCTCTGTCTACCACCGGTTTAGGCGATGACAGCGATGAGGACGACAGCGACGAGGACGATGACGATGACCTGCTGAGGAAGACTGGGAACTTTGTGGCGGCCTCTGAAAGCCTGCCATCGGGGACTATACGGGTCAGTTCTGTCCGTCTGTGGAGTCGGATTCAAAAGTGGTTCTTTGTGGGATAATAGTGTTAAGATTGTGGGTGTGATTTAAAAAACGTTTCCTCGTGTTTGCGGAATGATGTTTGTCCATTTTAGTTTGAAAGGTTCAATTTTGTAATGGAAACAACCAGGTGTTTGCAACAACTACTGTATATGGCATGTTGTGGGCGACATTCATTACATGGACTCAATTCAGTGTAGTGAATGGGCTCAGTCGGGAGACATCTTTCCGTAGCTGTGTAGTGTTAATTTATTCATAGAATGTGGCACTTTGTAATGGTGGTGAAGTCACAAAACAATAGTGCATATTGTGCAACATTATACCACAGCATTGTAAATACTTGATCCTGATTGGTCATTTTTTCAATAACGGGACACCTCTTTGCCTTTAAACAAATCAATGCACTACAAGATTAACAACGGTGTAATACAACTGTCAGGCAGATGTTTTCATTAACACACAAAAAACTAAAATGCTGCGTAAATTAAAATATCAATATATATCAATGACATTGGTCTGTAGCTGAAAGTAACTCCCATTCATGATTTTCTGCAATTATGACGAAAGCAGAATTATGTGTCTATCGGTGTGTGTGTGTGTGCCCCATTTGTGAGTCTCTGATTGTTTTGTGATGTTACAGGTCAAGAAGTGTCTCCATGCCAACACCGCTCGTAGCTGCAGAGACCAGCTGACCACTGTCCAGTTCCACCCCGCTGCCCAGGTGGTCATGGCAGCAGGACTGGACCAGTCCATCGCCCTCTTCCAGGTGCTTCCACTCTTTCACCCACACCCACTCACTTACTCACTCCCACCCCCCCCCCCTCTCAGTGTATGTTTCATAGGGAGGTCATTGTCAAGACTAGATGAATGTTCTTTAGACTTTTCGTGTCCAAAGTCTGAGAGCAGAAGAGCTCAAATCTTGGTGAATGGCAGTGCTTTCTTTGTTTGGACCATTCACGTTGCTCGAGGAGGGGGATCTGTAACTACTTAATTGACGAGCAAATCTGTAAATTGTAAATAAATTAAAAATTAAAATATTCTGTAGAGGTTTCAGAACAGCACGGTGTAGACTGGTAACTCAAGTCAAGTTTATTGTCACATCAAAGTTTATACAAGTATAAGCAATGGGTGAAAATCGTATGTGCAATACCCGAAGACTGACAGCAGTTATAAAAATTTAAAAAATAATAGAATAAAAAAAGTACAAACTGTATAAAGTTAAATATATAAAATGCAATTTATTAGCACAGAAAAACAGCAATATATATATATATATTATATATATATATATATATAAAATGTACATTGTTATATGCTATACACCCTTGTTCAGCAGCCTGATGGCCTGACTGTGGAAGCTGTCTCTAAGTCTGTTTGTGCGGCACTTGATACTGCGGTATCGCCTGCCTGACGGTAAAAGTAACTGTACAAATGCATGTATTAAAATCCTCTTCTGAAAGCCTCATCCACTCGCGTGAATGAGTTTTCCTCGGTAGAATATCTCTAAAACGGGAAACTGCGCCTCACACAGTTTTTGGTTTCCTGGCCAGTCTCTGTGACGTCTCCCCCGTCAGAAGTTCTCCTCGTGGAAATGCTCCCTCCTACACCATCAAAGAACTGCTCACCCCACAAACCTCCACAAGGACCCTACGCTCTGAAAAGGCAGACCTTTTCCTTCCCCCCAGGACCAAACTGAAACCCAATGGGAGACCGAGCCTTCTGCTCCGAGACTGTGGAATGCCCTCCCAAACCAGCTGAGGACACCACAGACTGTGGATGCTTTTTAAAAAAAAGGCCTAAAAACACATATTTTTAGAAGCTAGCCTTTTACTCGATTTTTACAACCCCCACTTGTTGCCATGTCCGAGTAAACGTCGCTGCTTTTATTTTGTTGTTTTATTTGCTTTTGTTGCTTTGTTTAAACCATTTTACTCTGTAGCACTTTGAGTTTTGTCTACTCAAATGAAAAGTGTGCTTATAAATAAAATGTATTATTATTATCCTGCAACATGTATTATAGGAGTGCTGGATCCCACATAAGCTTACAACGGCAATGTTTATGAATTCCTTATCATCCCCCCCCCCCCCCAGGTGGACGGGAGAACCAACCCCGTGATCCAGAGCATCCACCTGGAGCGCTTCCCTATCCACAAGGCCCAGTTCACCCGCGACGGCGAGTCTGTGGTCGCCACGGGCATCAAGAACAAGATGTTCTACATGTACGACATGATGGAGGGCCGTGTGGTTCCCATCTACTCAATCAGAGGTGAGGAAGCGGTCCAGTCTAGCATCAACTAGAACAGCTTTATCACTGCCAGGCTCGGGGGTTTGATTCCCCACTGAGGCCGCCCTGGCTAAGAGGGTGTTGTAAAGACACAGATAAAATGTGTAGGAGCAAATGAGGCCTGATATGACGGATGTAAAAGCGTGTGCGTGTCTCGGGACTCTGGTGGTCTTTGCACATCAAAGGCGGGTATCTATTCTGTAATCACCAAGTGGCTTTTGAAAAATGTAACATTACTAAAGTGTGTATGTGTGTTTGTCTCTCTGTCTCACTCTCTCTCTCTGTCTCCGTCTGTCTGTGTCTGTAGGTCTGAAGGAGAGCAGCATGAAGGAGTTCTCTGTGTCTCCTGATGGAAACTCTTTGTTGCTGTCCGGGAATAATGGTCACCTTCACGTCCTGAAACTCAAGGTGGGTGCTGCTGGTCCACCATGGACAGAGGACTTGAGAAACACCACTGGCTTTGCCCTGTACTCCATCATGTACTTTATCATAGTAGTTTATGTGGGCTCAATGTCAGAATATTAATTACTTTGATTTTCAATATTTAACTCACGGCACACTACTTGCATGCTCCTTTTAGTATGCCCTATACCCAATGGTCCTGTGGGTAGTTAATAAAGTTTCTTATTTGGGCAGTAGATAAGGACTTGGCTTGGGAGCCGCAAGGTCGCCGGTTCAAGACCCGGAAACACCGGGTTACTGCCTAAGTGCCCTTGAGCAAGGCACCCCCTACACTGCTCCCCGGGCGCTGTACTAATGGCTGTCCACTGCTCCTAACACTAGGATGGGTCAAATGCAGAGAACTAATTTCCCTCGGGATAAAATAAGTAGTTCAAATAAAAAATGTGTTGCTCTAGTTGTTTTTGTACATGCCCCCACCACAAGTAGGGACCACTACTGGATTCCTGTTTCACCACAAATTGGTTTTAGTTTCCAAATATTATTTCCTGTTGACGGCTGGAAGCGACCCTTACACAATCGTTGTACTATTTGTGTGCACGCAGACAAGGGAAGTCGTCCAGAGTTTGAAAATCAACGGCTCTGTCAGCGGAGTGGCCTTCTCCCCCGACGGAAGCAACATCTTTGCACAATCAGGTAGGTTCCCACCTCTGGTAGGACTATCTTTTCAGTCGGTCTGGTCGGTTAACCTCTCAGGCAGGTCTATAGGTCTTGTCCACATGATGGTTTACACAAAACAGCTTAGAGTATAACTGGGTCACAATGCCCTGAAAGGCACCAAAATCTGTCAAAAGAAGAAATCAGTTTGATAAAAAATAATCGTAATTTTGGTTTGTTGAGTGGATTAAGTGTTGCAATATATGGGTGATGGACAAAGTTTGTGTTTTTGCGTTACAGTGGAGGGCGAGGTGTATGTGTGGGACATGCGCAGTAGTCGCTGTGTTAACAAGTTCACTGACGACGGCTGTGTGACGGGAACCAGCATCGCCACGTCCAGAAACGGACAGTACCTGGCCTGCGGGTAAGAAAGAGAGACGCATGCTGACCACTTTTGTGTAAAAAGCTAGAAAATAATGCGAGAAAATTATTAAATTGATAAACTGCAAAGCAGTTTAGACAATAAGGAGAGAGATCAATAGGTTTATTTAAAACAATATTCTGCAATCTGTGGATTGTTGGTTGAATGATCCAGAGTGTCAAATTGTACATCTATCAGAACCATTTGAATGACACACACACTCTTACTTACCGGTAAGACTAAAGGGCACCGGTGAGAAGGCACTACGGGGCCTGGAGACCTGCAGACACACAGACAATTACATTACAGACATTTAGCAGATGATTTGTCCAAAGCGTCTTACAATAGTACAACAAAAGGTAGGTAAGAGAACAACTCGTCACCAGAAGTAAAAAAAAACCCATTTCATTCGTAACAAGTCTCCAAGAACTGACCCAGTCTCTCACACACACACACACACACACACACACACACACACACACACACACACACACACACACACACACACACACACACACACACACACACACACACACACACACACACACCCTAGACCAGGGATATTCAACTGGCGGCCCGCGGGCCAAATCCGGCCCGCGGGGAGCTTTCTCGTGGCCCCTGGAACACACTCCATATTGTGTAAATGTAAAAAAAATAAAATTTTTTTTTTTTTTTAATCATTTAAATAAATGTCAATATATGTTCGCTATTATGTTATCCGAATTAAATGAGTCGAAATTATTTCTCCCTCAATAGTTCTTAAAAGGCAATCTTGCATTGGACTGATCAGCGTGTAATTATCGCGACATCGTGTCAATCTCGTTACTCTCAATACTGATCCAAAATGAGCGGAGAGAAACGGCGGAAAATTGACGGTGAAAACCGACACTTCAACCCCAAATGGACTGATGATTTTGTATTTATTTTACCATCGCACGCCAATCCTAGACCTTTATGTTTAATATGTCAAATAACTGTTTCAGTCTGCAAGGTTGCTAATGTGAGGCGCCACTATGAGACCAAGCATGCTGCTAACTTCAATGCTGCTTACCCGCCTGGTAGCACAGCTAGACGTGGTAAAATAGAAATACTTAAATCTTCTTACACTGCATCAACCACTATTCTTACAACTGCTTATACAGCCCAGGAAAAGGCCACTGCTGCTTCTCTACGAGTGATCGCTTTAGCCAAAAAGAGAAAGACATTCACTGACGCTGAAGTTGTGAAGGAGTGTACTCTGACACATCGGGAAGTCGAAGAGTAGAGGTACTGTTTGAGGACTGTTTTTCAGCATTAATTGCCGATCTCAAATCTACAGAGTACATCGCTGTCGATGAATCGACTGATGCAACAGATACGGCACAGCTCTCGCTGTTTGTGAGGTACTTCGATGGTGATGTTTTTAAAGAGGAGTTGTTATGCCTTTTACCACTGATAACCAGCACTACAGGTGAAGTGATTTTCGCTGCAGTTTGGAGTTTTTTTGAAGAGAAGGGTTTGGATCTAGGTAAGATCAACCTTCTCGTTACCGATGGCTGCCCGTCCATGATTGGGAAAGAAAGGGGCTTTGCATCTCGCTTATGTGCAGAGCATCCCACAGTGAACACACTGCATTGCATCATACATCAATCAGTTCTGTGTGCGAAATTGTCAGGGGAGTTGAAAGAAGCAATGGAGACTGTCATAAAAATTGTGAATCATATTCGCTCGACGTCAGGTCTGCAGCACCGACTACTACTACTACTACTACAATAATAATAATAACAATAACAATAATCATTATTATTATTGCATGGTTGGTTGTACAATAACAATGGCATTTGTTCATTTTCGTTGTCACAGTCTTGTGGCCCTCGCCTTCAAGACATTTTACAATTGTGGCCCCCTTCCTAATCTAGTTGAATACCCCTGCCCTAGACTGTCTAACTGAGGGTCATTACATTGATGGTGTATGGACATTTAAAGTATGGTATCCGACTAAAACTATCTTTCCTTTCTGACGTTTAAAACCTCATATTTGATCATTTCAAGGGCATACCTTGTCGTCGTAATTCCTTTAGACTATAAAACTGAGTATCACGACAAGTCTTCATTTCGACGATACAATACCATTCAAAGGCGATAAACTATATTATTGCGTTATTGCCCGGCCTTAACTTGTATTCACGTGTATTAAATAAAAAAACAGCTCTTATAAATCAGTAATGTATTGTCATACGTGTAATGGGTCTTCAACCATGTCTCCCTCTTAGGTCTCAGTCCGGAGTGGTGAACATCTACTCTCAGCAGGAGTGCCTGGCGTCCGCCAATCCCAGGCCTCTGAAGACGCTGATGAACCTGTTAACCCCTGTCACCTCGCTGGCCTTCAACAACTCTGCTGAGATCCTCACCATGGCGTCACGAAACGAGGACGAGGCCCTGCGCATGGTGAGCTTATGTGTGTGTGTGTGTGCTTGCGTGTGCGGACTTGTGTCCATCTGTCCGTCCCATGTGAAATAAGTGGTTTGTAGTTTTCAGCTGTTCTTGTCTCCTGTGTGTGTGTGTGTGTGTGTGTGTGTGTGTGTGTGTGTGTGTGTGTGTGTGTGTGTGTGTGTGTGTGTGTGTGTGTGTGTGTGTGTGTGTGTGTGTGTGTGTGTGTGTGTGTGTGTGTGTGTGTGTGTGTGTGTGTGTGTGTGTGTGTGTGTGTGTGTGTGTGTGTGTGTGTGTGTGGTGTGTGTGTGTGTGTGTGTGTGTGTGTGTGTGTGTGTGTGTGTGTGTGTGTGTGTGTCCAGGTCCACCTTCCCAGTTTGACAGTGTTCTCCAACTTCCCCATTCTCAAGAAGAGGAAACACATCCACCGGGTCAACTGCGTGGACTTCTCCCCACACAGCGGCTTCTTCTCATTCGCTAACAATAAGGGCGTCGCCCAACTGATGCGGTTAGTCTCGCCCTCCATTACTGCTAGACCAGGAAAATTTTATTATTATTTTATTATTATTCAAGTTGGAAATTAGATTGAAAATATATTACATTGAGTGAATAAAAACTGTTTATTGTGTGTGAATGCTTGGCAACTAATTAAGTGTATTTTCTGCGGCATTAATTATAGTTAAAGTGCCCCTATTATATATACCAGGTGTGCGTGTGATTAGCCATTTCCAAATGGTCAGGTGAGTAAAATTGTCGTTAACATAGTGACATCACACAGTGGGCGTGTCCACCCAGATGTATGATGAGCAGTGATGGTAGTAAAATAAGGGCCCTCGAAATAACTTAGGTCTTTTCTTTATACCAAAAAAAGCATGGATTGCATGGATCTGATTCAACGTTGACAATTTTCAAATTCTAAATGTTTTCTCTCTCTCTCTCTGTGCTTTGTCTTCTCCAGGTTGCAGCACTACAAGGATTTCTGAATAAACCTAAAGTATCATATTGTGATCAGTAACAGGGTGCCAACATTACAAGCCTTTGGGGTACAGATTTTTGCAGTTTGTGACTTTGTGAGTAGTACAAATTACAAGTGGAAGCTGTTTCACTGTAGCGGCCCATAGTTGCACCGTATCTTGTAATTGGATATGTACCATACAGGTTCAAAGTACAATCAAAGTGTTAAAGAGAACAAGAGAACAATTCATTTTTATCTCATGGAAATGTTTGCACTGGGTTCAGATTCGCCCGGTAGACGAAACCATGTGTGCAGCTTGGATGGCTTCCATGTACAAAACAACAACAACTCTTTGCTCTTTATGTTATTTTTTAAGTTTATAGAGTTTATAAATGAAGTAAAATACCCGACATATCCATTCTAATCGTTGTATTGTCTCTTATTTTTGGTCTGGCCGGCTCAATTCCTTGTTGGGCTACCATACTGTTTTTCTCTGCAGAAAAAGTGTCTCCTTGATTCTAGAAGTGTCTTTGTGGTGCCCTATGAATCAATTAGTTTGGTCAATCAGTTTGGTCCAGCTCTCCTCTCTAAGGTGCTTTAAATCATTACATTAGTAATTCATTGTCCCCCCGCAATTCATTGTCCCCCCCCGGACATTCCGACCCGAAACTCACAGTTGGACAATCTATTTTTAACAAGTGGAAGCTTGTTTTTCATGTTGTCATGTTATCATGAATCAGGTTACTCACACTGCTTTAGTTGTTGTCGTCTGTGCGCCTCAGGGCTACCTAGCTTCCTAGGTATGCATCCTCTCTTCTTCAGACGCAATGATTGGCCAGCAAGAGGCAATATGCCTTATACTCATTCTTCAAATCAAACCGCGGAAGACGCCGGAGTACGCTGTAACACGTTTGAAGCAGAAGTTTTCAGTGTAGAAGGCAGCTGAAAGGAGGAGGTGGAAAGGAGAGATTGGAAGTTAAGAAGGTCCTTCGGGAGTTTGCCTTTCCTCCATTTGCACACTGAGTCAGACAACCCCCTGCAGGTGGTGTTGGGCATGCAGGCCTGGAGGTGAGAGGACGGAGACTTGTCCAAAGAGAAGATCACAGAGTACAGAGAAAATCAGGAGTATCAGGGAGGGCTGAGAAAGCGGAAGAGGAAGGATCAGCAGGAGGGAGAGAGAGAGAGCGGCGATTGAGGCAAAAATAAACTGTGGGTAGGGGGAGAGAAGAGGGAGTAGGACAAGAAGTACTGGTCAGACGGGTGGAGAGGAGTGATTCGATTGGATTCAAATGTATTGTCTTGTGCACGGCACAAGTACAGTACAGCGAAAATGATTTAGGGAGAGCAAGCATGCATAGCCTGAGATTAACTGCTCGGCCGACTGCTCGGCATATGCACTTGCTCACCATGAGAGTAGGATAGATGAGATTAGTGGGGTCGCTAGTTGGACTTGGAAAAAGTCACCTTTGACCAACTGACCACTAGCAGCTAATAATAGACTAATGATGAAAGCAAAACTACTGTACTTGAAGCTTGAAGTCTTATTACTGCTAGTAGCAAGCTGATGAGCAAGAAAATATACTGCATGCAAGCATAATAAACCAATGCACCAACGGTTTTTGAAGCGGTTCCATTTTTTTGTGAATGTTTAGCAGATCTCGAGATATATACAGTGTATACAAAAAATATATATTGTGCATTTTAAATTTATACTTGATATATTGGTAAGTGCTTCGTATCACAAGTACACACCTGCCGTAAGAATGTCCCCCTACCTGTTGGTCCGCTCCACTGCCTTTGATGCGAATGCTTCCCATTCTCAAGTCACCCAGCAGCAGAACCAGAGCGGTGTCTCTGGGATAGGGTCCTGTGGCATCTCATGTTTATGGATTGATTATTATTGTTTATAAACAATATGGATCAACGCGATGCCTTAAAACACATCACAAATCCCTGCATCACAAAGCCAGAGATGGTTTTTGTTAGGTCAATACATTGGTGACTTTTAGTGAAGGGAATTAGGGTAGGACGTGCTGTAGGAAGCTGCTCTACGTCCTGTATGCTTCTTTGCGGAAACAACAGTGTTGTTTCTCTATCGCTCTCTCTCACACTCACACTCACACGCAGCTGCACCTGGTTTCAAACTTGCCCGACAACTTTTTATTATTATTATTTTTATTTTACCTTTTACCAGCGGTCAGCCAATGCTCGTCTGCTCCCGCTGACAGGACACACCCACTGCTGTGGGATGGGAACCCTTGACACACATGAACACACACACACACACACACACACACACAAGCTAGGTTTCAGGGTGGCTTGAGGGAAACTACTACATAGATACACAACTCACAACCCGGAGGAGACACGGTGGACACCAGGTAAACTCATGATTTAATTTAAGTTTAACAACCATTCAAAGGAGCTAAATAACACATGGCTACTAAGCTACGGTGCCCATTAAGTCCTAAAATGTATATATTTTTTAATCGTGTGCTTATTATCTTAAAATTGGACGAAGCAGAATCCCAAATGTATCCACCCCAGAGTTATGGGTATTATTGTATGTTATGTTTTAGCCTAATATAGGTGCTATACCTCTCACTATTAGTGTTTCATCCGTAGCAATGAACTTATTTACAAAGTGATCTATTTAAAAACATATTTTTAGAAATAGCATTAAATACATAAGGCTTGTTTTGAAATAATGGACATTTAAAGGGATTTACACAGCCTGCTATATCGATTGTCCAGTTGTATTACATGAAAGACACACTAACAATCATATGTGTGTAACTGTATCAACAGAGTTTGCAGGGTCAATTAAAAAAATGCTTTAATATGGTTTAACACTTACTTTAAACTTAACTTAACTAACACTTAACTTGACGCTTTACGATGTCTATCTGAACAATGTTTTGTCAACATATACAGCATGACTTTCACACAATGTATTTAGTTAGCACAAATAATGTCATTCCATTAATGTCATTCAACAACCACAGCAGGATTGACTGGAATCGTATCATCCCCTGTCAAGAAGCCCCGCCCCTATAGAAACGTCATTGTCCACTCTGGTTGTCAGAGACATTAGAGCCATTCTATGAACCAGCATTTGTCTGAATACTGTTAAGCGCATTTCCACTTTCCTCCTTCCTCCGTGATAACATCTAGTGTTTGGTTCATCGGGTCTTGTTAATCTAAAAACATCAGGAAGATGCAGTTGGTTTTTTGCTCTTCATTGGTCTGTTCAATGTCACCTGGAGGAGGTAGTTCATCTTCTCCTAATGGCACGATGATTGGGTCATCTCTCTGTTAGGAGAGCCTTGTACCTTTTTCAGCTGTTTTTTTTGTGTGTGGTCGCAGTGAACTGAAAGCAAAAAAACGTAAGAAAATATCACCTCAACTAGTGAGTCAGGAATGATGACTGAGCTAATAGAGCACACCATAATAAGCAAACATAGCCAGTGTGTCCTATTTCACCTTGTAGCCTGTTTACCAGTTATAACCTCAGCTAATTAAGACTGGCCCTATTATAAAATATAAGGAGCCAGTAGCAGAAAGCTATGAATACCGCCATATAGCCATAGCCATATATACATGGCCTACTTGAGAAAGAAACAAATTCATAAATGCAACTTACCCCAGTGGTCCTCAGAGCAGAAATAACCTTGTAATCACAACACAAAACAAGTTCTGTGCACAAGATAATAACTGATAAGATAAAAATAGATTACTGTGGGGTGTGTGAGTGGTTGGTGGCTGGTTTAAGCAGCCTCACCTAGCCTGAGTTGGACTGGTGAGGCTGCACACCTGTGGGTCATTGTTTATCAAGGCTCACAGGTTAAAACAGTAACCCTCTTGCAAAGCTCCAGCATGTACCATCTGCTCTGTTCACTATTCTTCAAACGTTTGCAATAAACCGGATTCCTCATCAACCCACCAACCATTAACTTGGTTACTTGCGGGCTCCTCCCGAAGACAAAGACACAGGTAGACGAGGAATTTGGTTTATTGCAAGTGTTTGAATAATAGTGAACAGAGCACAGCAGAACACAATTACCTTTTGGGACTTTAGGGGCTCCGTACTAAGCATAACTAAACAGATATAAACAAATCGTTTTCTGTAAATATTCTTTAAAGCATCCATTTCCTGTTAGAAATAACACCATCCTATTGCACGCATGTTAAAGTCTCATTCTGTGGCTAGTAGTTATATCTTGTATTGTAAAATACACACGCATTGCCGTCCTTCTTCTGTCTGGAAAACCAAGAAACACATCTAACGCAAATCTACTGAGATGGAGAGCACATGGCATAACACAAACCTCACAGGCTCAAACGTCTGATTATTGGGCTAAAATCAATCACTAAATCTATAGATTGTGATGTTTACACGGTCGATCTTCATTGACGTTGTTGGATGCCCAAGCTGAGTCATCGTGGTTTGTTTGTTTTTGTCGGTGAAGAAGCATGAATCAAGGTTCTGGAAGGACATAAAGATCTTTGACTTGAAGCTAAGCTGCACAAAAGGGTGCAGCAGCATCTCCATAAGCATTACGTCACCATGCAAGTCAACAGACCGTCTCACTGATCGTCGTTGTTTCCAACAAGTCTGGTCCTCTTAGTGCCACACGCCACACTTGGTAGACGCTTATTCTAAAGTGTCTTACAATAACGCCAGTGCATATATGCCAGTGCATATATTTCTTAGCATGGGAGCCGGCCTCAGTAGGAATCGAAACCCTTAACCCTGGCAGTGGTAATGCCAGGCTCAGGGACTCATCCGTCCAAATCAAGCTTGTAAGCGGAAATGGATACACCGACTATCAAATATGATAATCGAAGTAAAGGTTCCACACTGTTTTAGTTAACTACCGTTGGGTATAGGACCCCACATTGTTTCAAACTGGTATTTACTCGTAACAGAAACATCACCCATCACTGACACACGAACCCATCACTGCAACAATGTGAAAAGCGCATGTCGGCACACCATATGCATTAGTCTATCTGTCAATGGCATGTGTTCTAGGGCCCATTGTGTAAACTGTGTTGGATGGAATTTCCGCCTGATAGCAATCTTTACAATGAATGTAACAAAAAACTAGAAATCAAGATGAGTCATGCATCACATTTCGCAGGTGCAGTTGTCATTAATGTTAGGATTACCTGGTGGTGGTGAATGTGTTCTCCGCTCGCCTGTGTAAACAAGTGTGTCATCACAGGGTAGGTGAACACACATTTAATATGGGTCCTGTGAATCAAGTACATAACCCTGACTTCTGCTCCTCAAAGAGTTACCTTCAGTCCAACGAGTGGACACTTTTTTATTTACCTCCGCCAGCGGAGATGGGGGGAGGTAATGTTTTTTGGCACCTGTTTGTTTGTTTGTCTGTCTGACGGTTAGCAAGATAGCTCAAAAAGCGATAGTACATAGTTGGCCAAAACTAGTGGTTAGAACCAAGGAACTTTTGGGTGTGGCCGGGGGAATTATCTTTTCTGAGTGCCCTTTTGTTGTTGTTTTTGTTGTTGTTGTTGTTGTTTGTCATTGAAGACCGGGTAAAATAGTACATTTTATCCTTCTCATAGTCTTTGGACGGTTAGGGGTGGTTGGGTACTGTGAAGCCCTAACAAGACTGTAACAGTGATTAAGGCCTATACGTACATGAATGGATCCCATGAGCCCAAAACAGCATCCTGATTTGGGGGGGGGGGGGGGGGGGTAGTAGTGATGTGGCTCAAGGTACCACTTAGCATGGCCGATAGAGCAACTATTTCGGAAAAATTAGCAAAAAACGTAAGCATGGGCATGATAAATAGTGTATAAAACACTATTGCTCAAAGGATATTTTTGTTGGGGCATTTTGCCTATGCACAGGATATTGACAGGAAAGTGGGTTGGAGAGAGAGAGAGAGAGAGAGAAAGAGAGAGAGAGAGAGGGAATGACATGTAGCAAAGAATCACAGGCTGGAATCGAACCAGGGTCGCAACAAGCTGTCTTTGCCTATGTGCGGGGAGGGGCTTACAGGAAGAGCTACCAAGCCCCCCCGAAAACAGGCTATTCGAGGCTACATTGTAGGAGCCTTGGTCTTTGGTCTACTCATTAAATCAATGGATAGCTATGAATAGGTCCTGTTATCGGATCGACTTAAGCAGATCATCACATTGTCAGTCAAAGTTGTAGGAATTCTGAGCCATGACCTAGTCCTGAAAACATTCTCCGCAGTGTGAAATGTATGAAATGTTCCGTCATGGAATTGTCAGTGTGAAGGCCTAGTCGTATGGCCTAGCACCTAGTTGGTGTTCAGTTACCAGAACAGATATCATAACCTTCTCTGTGGTCTTGTTGTTCATAGATTTGACGTTACTTGTATGTGTGCATATGTGTGTATATGTGTGCACATGCTATAGTGTAAGATAGACAGGTGCTTCAGGTCTGCCCCTGGAATGCAGGCAGCCAACCAACATTCTTATGAGAGGGCACGACACAAATACACACACACACACACACACACACACACACACACGCACACGCACACACACACACACCCACCCATCATGCTCCACAGAAACACCATTACATCTTAATATTTGGTTCACGTTCGCATTTTTGTTTGTTTTATAAATTCTCCTCGGATGAATTCAATCTGGGGGTGTTTTTTTATTTATTTAAATGGTGTTGGTTTGGTGCGGTTCGAGCTGACTGACTGATCCAGCCAACAGTAAATAGGACGCAGGTGTGTGTAAGCCACGCCCACTATATATATTTACAGCGGAGCGGGTGAGGCTAACCCCGAAGAGCTCTTCGTTAAGAGAAACCTCAGGTATACGAATATGGCGAACAGAATACCTTTACATAAAACAGTCGCACCTCACCTGAGCTCAGCGTTTGGAGGAGTGGAATAAGTTGTATTCGACTCTATTCAAACTCGCCAACTAGTTCAATTTTTTTTTTACAAACAAACATGTCTGACTGAAATGCAACGTTCGCCAAATGAAAGAAAAACAAAGTGTTTTGGTAGCATATTAGCGAACTATAATATCGTTGCATTTGATATTTCAGGTTGCCGCTTTTTTTAGTGCTTCGTCACACTGACTTTCCACTATAAGTGTCCCTTTGTTTAGTACGTTACAGTTGCAGGTGGAATGTTGCTCAGCCTGGTTTGTAATGCACCAGCAAGTATTTCAAGCATTGGCAACTCTTAACCGCAAAGTACTAAACGAACTAAACAGAACGTATGTCATGTCGTCTTCATTGAATCGAATTCATTTTGATTCTAATTTTGAAGTTTGAATCGAATTGTTAATTGCCTCTCGATTAACATAGTTTGTAAACGTTTGCACGCTTGTTGCAGTCTTTCAGCTGGCGGATGACTATCTAAATATACCTAGGGGAAGACCTACGAATATGACCTGCTAATAGTCTGTGGTGATGTCTAATATCATATTTGGGCACATAGTGTGCATGTGCCCAAATAGTGCATGGATTTTCCAAAACGCGGGGCGTAATATAGGGAAATTACAACAGTATTTTACAACTTGTGCTTTGTATTTGCCTCAAGGTCCTAGACTATGTGAATGTCAGTCATTGTTTTCCAAAATAGACATTAATATAAGTGTTGCTATGCATGTAAACCTATATTTATTAATCAAATGTGTTGTTTTTTTTGTATTGATGTTCATGGCAGCAGCCAAGATGGCAGAAGCACCAATAGAACTCAGCTCCGATATCTTCTCGGAGCAAGAGTTGACCTGCTCTATCTGTCTGGACCTGTTCAACGACCCCGTCTCCACACCCTGCGGACATAACTTCTGCCAGGTAGGCCTACAGCCGCCCTACAGGTGTCAGTGAAAAATGACCATGGCGTCAGAACGGTCTCATCTTTTCACATTGGCGAGAAGTAGTGGCAGAGGTGGTGAAGAGACCAAAAAATGGGAGACAAAAGTACAGAAATGGTATACAGAAATACCTGTCCCTTTTTAATGTATCTGAAATTATTTTACACAAGTCTTGCCCTCATAATCTATCACTGTAGCAGGAGAACCTTTTCATATGTCCGGCGATATTTGGTGGAATGTAAACGGAAGGTTGACCAGAGGACGTACTGCTGTGGAGGCAGAGGATCTAGGCTTGACGTATTTAGAACTTGAGGGACAGATCAAATTAAAGTGTTGGCCTAATATCCAATCATATGAACCCACACTGTTAAGTGTACCATTAGCCACTCTAAGAACCATTCTTGGACTACCGTTAGTTGATGTTGGGTCAGATGATCCCCGACATTGTAATCCTGAGGCTTTGCATTGCTTCTCTCTCTCTCTCTCTCTCTCTCGCTCTCTTGCTCTCTCTCACCAGACCTGCATCGGGGGCTACTGGGCCTCCAGCCGTGTGTGCACGTGTCCACTTTGCAAAAGGGAGTTTGAAGAGCGGCCCCTGCTCAACATCAACAGAGTCTTCGCCCTCATCTCCGAGAAGTACAAGCAGTCCCGGTATGGCATGAAGGCGGACGAGGGGGCGCCCGTGTTCGGCGACACGCCAGCCGTCGGGACCAACCCGTTCCTGCCGTCGTTCCCCGTTGCCGCGGCGGTCCCCTGCGACATCTGCATGGGCGTGAAGCAGCCGGCGGTGAGCTCGTGCCTCACGTGCACAGCGGCGTACTGCAAGGACCATGTGACGCCGCACCTGGTGTCAGAGTTCTACGCATCACACCGCCTGCTGGACCCGCAGGAGGCGCTGCGCGGACGCACCTGCGCCACACACAAGCACCTGATGGAGGTAAGGATGGAACCCGTTGACCACGGATGATCGACGTGTATGGCTAAACGGTACATGGATGACCATGTACGGTCAAACGGCTCCAATTACATTAGTCATTTAGCTCCATTCTGCTTAATTTGGCTCCATTCACTGAAGCTCTCGGGTTCTGATGTCGGACCAGATTGGAGCGATTGGTGTTCAATATGTGATTTATATATTAGATTTTTACTTTTTTTACGGTTTTATTAGGCAAGGGACTGCATGCACTCGACAAATCTGTTTTCACAATGACATGTGACGAGACAAAAAAACATTTGACAAAACTTGATGAATGTAAAACTTGCTGACGTGGCCCACATACAGTACAAGACACTCAACGATACACAACATGGCTTGTGTATTTCGACCCGACGAATGACCCTTTGACCCTTGTGACCTCAGGTGTACTGTAGGACGTGCCAGAGCTGCATCTGCGCCCTCTGTGTCTTGGGAGCGCATCGCACTCACAACACGGTCTCCGTTCAGACGGAGAGACTCTTTAAACAGGTGAGTGAGTGAGAAAGAGAGAGGTCATATATCATCTCTCGTTTCAATAGTGTAGCATATACTGGATACCTAAGTAATGGGTAAAGACATACTTTCCCACAGTACATACACATTTAAATTATTGTGTTGTATTCTAAATGATGGCATTGTGTTTTTTTATTCATTTATTATTTTGTGTCACATTTTCTTATTCAATTTATTGAATTACCGCAGCCGTCAAATGATAACACGGAAGTTAATACCGGCTAGGCTATGGTTCTCTCCGTTGATCTGTCCGTCTGTCCATCCATCTCTTTATTCCAGAAAGCCATATCCAGGTCTGAGTTAGAGATCGTGAATCGCATCAAGGGAAAGAACGTCCGTCTGATGGGGCTGAAACAGCGGCTCCAGGCCATCACGGTACAGCTCACTCTCTTCATGTCCCGATCATTAGAGACAATATGTCTCTGACTAACTGTCAATTTAAAAGAAAACTAGAGGGCCCTAAGTAGAAGGCATACCTCCGCCACACCAAAAAGTCCCCTGGATCTGGATTTGGATCTAATCAACTGTTCCTTGGCCCATAAGAGATCGAACCACCAAGTTTTTATTTACAAGTTTTGTACATAACTTTGTGAGTTATCCTGCTTACAGACAAAAAGACTTCCAGACACACTAACAATATTAAGTCACTTTGAAGACACTTTTATCGAAAGCAACTTCCAGTGTCGTCAGGTAAAGGCCATCAACAATGAGCAGGTAAAGCAGGTTATGCCTATACTCTCTGGTAAGCTGTGGACTTTGAGGTTTGAACCCACAACCTTTCAGCTGGGGAGTCAAACACCCAAACTAAGCTATCGACGAGGCTATCCTGTCGTGTGCATGACCCTTTTTAAGTCTTAACAAACGGCAACTTGTCCATGCAGAACTACGCCAACTTGGAACAGGCGGAGGTGAGGCAGCTTCTCTCGGACCTGTCCGAGTCCATGGAGAACATACGGGCCCACCTGCTGGGCGGGATGCAGACCAAGCGGGATGCTGTGGTGACGAAGGGGGAGGAGCTGGTGAGCAGCTTGGAGGCGGAGCTAAGCCAGATGAGGGAGTGGAGGGCCCTCCTGGACACCCAGGCCACCAGTCAAGACCACATCGGATTCCTGCAGGTAGGATTTAGCTTTTTAGGGAGGCTTATAGGGTTATATCTTGTGTATATTTCTGGGTTATATACATATATATACTAGGACAATTTGCTGTTTGGTCCAACACACGCAAAGCACAATCCTCCTCAAATCCAAAGGGTATGCCTCCAAGACCTTTTCCATCCTGTGTGTGTGTAGAACTTCGAACAGGCTATTGCTCCGCCAGCTGAGAACTCGGCTAGGCAGGAGGAGGCGGTGGACATGGAGTCCCAACTGTCCCTGCAGTACAACATGGGGGACATGAAGAGCGCCCTGGCAGACCTGAGGGAGAAGATGGACGAAATCACCATGCCGAGGACCCTCTCCAGAGGCTCCGTGGGATCCAGTAATACATAAATTAATTAATTAAAGGCGTGATAAGTCGTTGAGATGAAATGTAAACTGACATCCCACCGCTTTGAGCTTAACACTACTGGCTACCCGCTCCTTTTTTAAATGCTTTCTGTAGAACAAAGTAAGCTGTCTGGCCCATCAGCGCTATTTGACTTCACATCTTCCAAACAATACCCCATATTCATTTCTGTATATGAATGTCTTGTGTTCCTCTTCTCCAGGACTTATTGCACCTTTTATTATTAGTTATTCATGAGCTAACCTGGCATATATATATACACACCTATTTCTGCACACATCTCATACCTACTCCTATAGGTTACTTTATACCTGTTTCTATACCTAGTAGACTTTTTCACATCCTTTTTAACCAGGGTACATTGTGTATTACTATGCACTGTGCTGTAACATTTGCACTTTGGTTAGATGCCAACTTCTTTTCGCCGTACTGTCCTTGCACTGTGCAATGACAATACATTTAAATCTAATCTAATGTTAACGTCAACGCAAAGTTAACCTCTGGCGTTTCCCTGCAGTATTGAAGTATTATTAACGTCTGTGTGGCCCTGCTTCCAGTCTCCTCGGGGGAGAGGGACATGAGCGATGGCATGCTCAGCTACAGAGGGAGCAGCGCCAGTCTGAGGTCCAGCCAGTGGTCTCTGAAAGGTAAGCTAGACCGCTACAAAACTTTATAAAAAAAAAAAGACACAAACAAACAACAGTTGTACCAACTTAACTAAGCTGGTGGTGGAGAGAATTGTGCGATATATGTTTGGGTTTAACACGGTCATTATTGTATGAAATATATCTCTAATTTTTCTCTTCCAGATGTGAAGAAGGTCAAAGCAGGAACAGGTGTGTGTGTCAATCTGCGCCTTTTTTTTATTTATTTTTTTAACGCATTCTTATTGGGTTTCCAGATAGTCAAGACTTTTCACAGTCTGTAAAATGATCGTTTATGAATGCTGCTGATGACCACAGCATTATGTTTAACTGTTTCAGGCCTGAAGAAGGTCCTACCATACACCGGTGAGTATATTGCAGTCAATTATCTTATTGTTACTGTCAAAACTTTACTTTTTTTATATTAGAATTGTGCTTACCAAGCAAAACATTTACAAAAAGCTGGTTTCCTCCAGCATGGGAAGTTTGATGCAAACTTGCAAATGCATATTAGGCAAACTCGTGCATATCAATATTGACTTCTTGTCTACAGAGGATGTGACGTTGAACCCGGTGACCGCGTACCCCTTCCTGGTACTCTCTGAAGACAGGAAGCAGGTGAAGAGAGGGGAGAAGCTGCAGTTCTACAGGAACAGCCAGTACCGCTTTGACGTCTGGTCCTGCATTCTCGGCAAGGATGGCTACGACTCTGGACGGCATTACTGGGAGGTAATGTAAGCCCAGAGTTCAGAAAGACCCAGGGGTACCAGACTGGCTAATAGTAGTTCTCGCCCCAGCACTACTCTGGGTTGCTACTCTTGGCGGTAAAATGCAGGGTTTTATGGTTTGTGTCATTTGATGTATGCATAGTGTAGTGGGTAGGGTGTTTGACTCTCAGCCGATAGAAACTGGGTTTAATCCTTAATTCAAACCCGCTTCTCCTTTTTGTTCAGAAACCGTAGACAAACTACAATCTGGGTGAACGGCGCGTTTCACCTTCTTTCGCTTCATATTTGTTTACAACCAATCATGTTGCTCGGGGCAGGTATCTGAAAGCTTCATAATGGTAAATGGACTGCATTTATATAGTGCTTCTATCCAAAACGCTTTACAACTGATGCCTAACATTCACCCATTCATACACACATTCATCCACCAACGGCAGTCAGCCATGCAAGGCGACTGCCAGCACGTCGGGAACAGTTAGGGTGTCTTGCTCAAGGACACCGACACTTTGAACCAGCACCCCATTTGAACCAGCAACCTTCCGGTTGTCAGACCTGCCGCCCCATACTGCCGAGCTAGTTCCGTGCCCCATCCTCTCGCACCAATGAGCTCTCCGCAAAACGAGGACGTAACTCCGCCCCTTAGTTTTTTGTTACCCCCAGAAGTTCCGCTATAGCATAGCTGGACCGCTTGGATGCAAGACGACCCTTTCCCTAACCATGCAAATCCCCAAACCCCCGTCTTCTCTCCGCAGGTGAGCGTAGGGGAAGGTAAGGACTGGAAACTGGGGGTTGTTTCTGAGTCAGCCCAGAGGAAGGGCCTGTTTGACATGCAACCCTCAAGTGGATACTACGCCCTCTGGTGGAGTGGAAGTCAACTCCGTGCGCTCACAACTCAACCACTCAAAAAGGTCTGTTCTCACCTGAGTTTATATTTGTTACGTTATAAGTAATGTACAACCATAGCTAGTTACATACACATGGTACTTGAATGTGAATGTATCTCCATCGGTGGAGTGAATGTATGGCCTGTAAAAGACAATGCTGCCTTTATTCCAATGTAAAACCTCCATCCGTCTCTCGTCATAACCTCTGTCCCACAGGTGAAGGTTACGACAAAGTTACGCAAGGTGGGGGTGTTCCTGAGTGTGGAGGACGGCCAGGTATCCTTCTACAACGCCAAAATGGGCTCAGAGCTTTACACCTTCAAGGGGTTAACTTTAACCGAGAGGATGTACCCGCTGCTCGGCACCGGCGACAAGGAGGTCCCCCTGGTGCTCCTGACCATCCAATGAAATAAGGGGAACAATTATTTTTTTTAATGGGATTCAGTGAAATAAAGCAATAAAGTTCATTCTAAGATTGTGTGCAAGTTTATTTTTCTTTTATGTTGGATTTAGGGGTTAGGATTTTGATGGCACCCAAAAGACTGCATTGTTGAGCCAGGGTGAGGTGATCAATACAGTGTTAAGGACAGAAAGAGAGACATGGGAGGCTTGTGGTCCTCGTCATTGATAGACTAAATTAAAGGGGTTGAACAGTGTGTATAAATATAAACCAGGTGACATTGTCAAGGCAAATTGTGGATTGTCAGTCAACAATTCTGCTTGCTGTTGTAAGTTCTTGGTGGTTTTTGTCTTGCTGTGAATGTTCAAATATATTGTAGAAGATAAGATTACAAACTTCCGACCATCAGAAGTGAAGTGGAATGGGTCTGTTTTTCAAATTGTGTACCCCGATTCATTGGCTGGTTAAACTAAATGCGGTTATGCTATTTAAAATAGTTCTAAACTGACTTTTCTGGGGGTATAAGCTTCAGGGGTGCTGTGATTGTCCTGCCAATAGTATAACAACCACAAAACCTAGAACCAAGGTGAACATTGTAGTCAGAGGAAGCATGTTAATATTAGGGTTTGACATGTATATATCATTAACTTAAACTAACGGGTGCAACATGCTCAAATATTGTGAGCAGTCATGTCCGTCTGCAAAATACAAAGGAAAAAGCGACATTGAGCGACCATGAAATCTGTATACACTGAAGTGGTGGGACTGTTAATGCTGAGTCAGACATTGAATAAGATACAGTATGTTAAAATGACTGAGACACTAACAACTACTTGATTCATGTGTTTGATTTAGACACACACACTTTTACACTCCTGGTTCTTTTCATGGGTAATGTAGTTCTACAGTGTCATGTTGAGGTAAATAACCTCTACTGAAACTACAGATGTCTCATAGTCTCCTCAGACATTCTCCTGTTATCGCTCATGTTTCTTAAAATAGTTTTAGGCACAACAAAACAACAAAACAGGCTTCTGTGCTTGGTTCATGTAATCACAAACAATTGGATTTTAATGCTTCAATGCATAAATCCTTAATATTCCATTCTCATTTGAATGTGTATGATATAGGAATACATATACACATCCATCGTGGCAGACTTGGTTCTACCGGGCTGTGGGATATTATGTTTCACACTATTTTCTACGCTAATACAACTGGTTGTCTATGTGAACCAGTAAGGGATATCTGTAACAAGCCTTTTAACATTAAGACTTTGGCGAATTGGCAAAACCGTGGACCTAAATGGAGGAAATTCAGGAAATAATCCGGAGACCCAGCGCTTTCCAGTGTTTCCATGGTAAGGCTTGAGTGGAGATTGACCAACCAGACTACAGGAATTAGGGCAGCGGTACCGCGACAACATGCACAGGTTCGACTTGATCAGAAAAGGCACAGTTTTACCCTATTCACTTAAAGTATGGTTGATTAAAATCCTCTCACAACTGAGCTACTAAACTAGATCACGGTGCACTTCCATCAAGTTTACTGTACATGTCCATATGTCACACACAACTACCGAATAAATACTGGTTTCCTATCACGGTTCGGTAGCGCCCCGGCCCACATGGATGTTACAGTATGTATAATCATTCAAGTTCATATTTTATTTAACATAATTCATATTGCAGTCAATGTGAACAGCTGGGGTTTCAATATACACATTAGTATCGTAACATTTTAAGCCCCTCCCCATTTCCATGACCGTACCCTCCCCATCCCCATCCTGACCCATATAACCCCATCCCCCACGGAAATGTGCCGCAGTCCCTCCCACACCCAAAATAAAACCAATAACAGAAGACAAATACGTCCCCTTCCCACAGAAGTCCTGTTATTCTGACATTACTGCTCTGATCTGTCTGTCCGTCAACTTCCCCCTTTCAGCTTGTGCATTGTGTGTGTGTGTGTGTGTGTGTATGTGTGTTTCTGTACATGTTATGTTGAGTGTGTAGCAGCGATTGTAGATCTCAATTGGCTGTTATTGGTGTGTGTGTGTGTGTGTGTTTGTTTGTACAGAGTGAACTGTAGAAGTGTTGCCTCCTTCCATTGGTTCATGCTCACTGAATACCTCTGACCATACCAGTGAGTCTTAAGGAGAACGGGAGGGACCTGTCTGGCGGTTTGTCTGGCATTCCTCAAGTCATGTCTCTAATCCACAACAAAAGAACAATGTGGGCATCATCATCAGTGTGAGAGCAGTTAGCAGATGATCAACTCACTCAGGCAACATTCACCGACTACCTACACCCCTACTCCGTCACGTCTCACACCCCCCCCTCCCCTCCCCAGAACCCCACCCAGCCGCCCCAACCCTCACCCGAACATCAACCCTGCAAACAACGAGTCAGACAGGTGTGTGTGTGTGTGTGTGTGTGTGTGTGTGTGTGTGTGTGTGTGGTGGCGGCCCTATAGTAGGGTGTAAACAGTAGAATGCGTCTTGTAAGTACAGAAGAGGGTTGGGGTGGGTGGGATTTCTTCTTCAACCTCCTTAAAAATAAAAATAAAAAAAATTTCAAAAACAGAAAAGCGTCTTTGTGGCGTGCTAGCTTCTGCTCGCCGAGCAGGGCAGAAAAATAAAAAGGGGGGGGGGGGGGGGGCATCGACTGGCCGCGTCGAGGGGGGGGGGGGGGGAGGCGCCAGTCGAGGAGAGTTGGGGTGATTTGGGGGGAGGGGGATTGGGTGGGAGTGGGTGGTGGTGGTGGTTGACTATTTCAGACACCTCTCGAAGTAGGTGGCACCCACGTAGCCCCCCCGCAGCGAGCGCTGTACGTTCTGCTCGAAGAGCCGCCGGTTGGTCTGCAACACCTCAGCCGCCTCCTTGTTCAGTGGGTCTTCTGGGTTGGGCTCCTGGAGGAATCCCCGAAGGGGGGGAGAGACACCAGATTAGATTCATCGCTGTTTTGTCCACACACACGTTCAAGTAGGAAGAGAATATATATGAGAGAGAGAGAGAGAGAGAGAGAGAGATTTGGACGGGGGGGAGAGAGGAACAGAGATATGGAGGTGGCCCACCCACTTCCATATCTCTGATCCTCTCTCCCCCGTCAATATTTCTGTATTTCAGAGAGGAACAGAGACATGGACAGGTGGGAGGAGGGACAGAGATATGGACCAGGAAGAGAGGAAAATATATGGATGGGGAAGAGCGGAACAGAAATATGAACGTGGGGAAGAGAGGAACAGAGATATGGACGTAGGGGAGAGAGGAACAGAGATATGGACGTACGGGAGAGAGGAACAGAGATATGGACGTGGGGAGAGAGGAACAGAGATATGGACGTGGGGAGAGAGGAACAGAGATATGGACGTGGGGAAGAGAGGAACAGAGATATGGACGTGGGGAAGAGAGGAACAGAGATATGGACGTGGGGAGAGAGGAACAGAGATATGGACGTACGGGAGAGAGGAACAGAGATATGGACGTGGGGGAGAGAGGAACAGAGATATGGACGTGGGGGAGAGAGGAACAGAGATATGGACGTGGGGAAGAGAGGAACAGAGATATGGACGTACGGGAGAGAGGAACAGAGATATGGACGTACGGGAGAGAGGAACAGAGATATGGACGTGGGGAAGAGAGGAACAGAGATATGGACGTACGGGTGAGAGGAACAGAGATATGGACGTACGGGAGAGAGGAACAGAGATATGGACGTGGGGGAGAGAGGAACAGAGATATGGACGTAGGGGGGAGAGGAACAGAGATATGGACGTAGTGGTAGGAGGAGCTGATGTCAGAGCAGCCAACCGGTGGAGGTGGTTTTTATTTGGAGACGACGGTAGGAGCGGATTAGCATGGAGGACTAGTGTGCACGTGAAGTGAAAGAATAAAAGAAGGTTGAAGAAAGGAGAAGGGAATGGGATATGAAGAGGGAAAAGGCCACACACAAGGCCATTACAGGTCCACCCGGAATTCCGAGTCATGTGTGCATTAAAAAAGTCGCTGGGACCTCTAAAAGCCCAGATGGACAGAGAGAAAGTAATGAATGCGCTACTCACTAGAAATAGATACTGTAAGCCATAGATAATGGAATTTATTGTCAACACGGGCTTCCAGTCCTCTCTGGAACAGGGGAAAAAAAGAAAAACAACATGTTAATCAACTGATTTCCCACCGCAGACATGCCTGGACACAACGCAAGACTTTGCCCATTGGATGTGGCTCGGGACAGCATTGCATCAATGGATATGGACTCTACTGTCAGATCCTTTAGGCTGAGACACACAAGGGTGCGTTACACACACCTTAAGATATTTAGGCAGACGTTTCCTTCCAGGTCGATGTTGGGGTGGTACACCATAGTCTCACACTTCACCTTGGGCGGGTCATGGGGATAACCCTGTCCTACCTGAGGATGTGAAATACATTACCAAAACAACTTCTAAAACTTCTAAAATGTCTTCAAGATTCTGGATGTTTTTATGTGCAACAAGAACAATGGAAAGCTTACTCCCCATTCCCTCCCCCAATATGAATTTCAACAATACTTTACTATGCTATACTATACAATAATAAACTATAAACAACACTATATACTACCCATTATATTCTATACTATATACTACCTATTATATGCTATACTATATAAAACACTATACTATAAAAATGCTATGCACAATAAAGAACAATATTGTATTATTAGTATTGTATTATCCCGTGTGTTGTTTTAGAAAGGGAGGAAAGCAAGAAGAAGCACAGAAAGGAGTGGCAGAGAGAGAGAGGGACACAAAAGGAAACACTTCACAGAAAAGACTCGGATGATACCAAATAAAAGTGCAACAAACATACCTTAAAGCTGAACACAAACTTCCCTCCTTTGTAGAAGCCCTGAGACGCGAAGACAGCAGCATTATGACGCAGTGAAACAAGCCATTTGAGCTGAATCATTTTAGACATATCCCGTCCCAGAAATGACACAGGTTCAATCCATACTACCGGTGAACAACCCACCAACCGTCATCTTGGGGAAAAAACCTCAAGCCTTCACTAGTTCGGATTTGACAAAGCGTTCCATTTAAAGTGAGAAGACAACATACATACGTAATTGATGAATCATTAAGGGTTTATCGAGGTGTGCACTAAGCATCAGAAAATTACGTTCCATGAAATCCATTGCAATTTCATGTAAAGACAGGCCTATCGATTTCCTTCTACTCCTTCAAGCTGAATGGGTGGAGTCTATTTTCCCTCCTGGCTACTAGCCAAGCAGATGACCAACTACTGTTCACTCATGTGGCCAAGCTCGGCCACATTACGGCGATGGTGTAGCTGAATGAAGCTACGGCATTTCCGACTTTGAGGAAACTAGACAGCGAGGGGTGGGGGAATTTAGACCACACGCCAAGTCTTTCCAAGACTGACTTCATTAGCAGTCTTTGAGATGTATATTAATATAGATTAATATATAGTTTTGACATTTGACAAGAAAGCTAAGCTTAACAGCTAAGGCAGGTGGTTAGCAAACAACACATTAGCTTGACCTGAACCAGGGAAAGAGTCTCACACACACACACACACACACACACACACACACACACACACACACACACACACACACACACACACACACACACACACACACACACACACACACACACACACACACACACACACACACACACACACACACACACACACACACACACACACACCGCACGCACGCACGCACACACGCACGCACGCACACACACCTCATCTGGTGAGATGATGAGTCTGAAGTTGAGCAGGTCATCATCATCAGGGAAGTTGATCTCACACGTCTTTGGCAAGTTCAGCTCATTGATGTCTGAGAGTGAGAGAGAGAGAGAGAGCACAAGACAAAATGGAATCTAATTAAACAAACTTACTTCTGCTTGTCCATTGTGCCACCTAAAGTTGATAAACCCAGTGACCACAGACAAGGCAGCATTCTGTTTTTAGTGAGAAGGAGGACAGTTGATACCTTCAGGCTATGGTGCAGCTGTAAACTGTTTATGTACACCAATCTAATCCCTGTGCTTTATAGACCCTAGAACGAGTTAAATGATATCTCCTTGTTATAACATGGTGACAATAAAATCCTTACATCAAGCCACCTAATGTATCTTCATAATTCCCATCAGAATGGAACATTCAACACATTCCATCATCAAATGTGGTGAGGTTAGATGTTATTAACTATTCAGGTTTAAGAATGTATTAAGGGTCAAACTAAGCCATACCTGGATAGGATTGGCTGGCTATTTAGACATTCAATAGGAAGTTTTATGTGGTACTGCTCAGGCGCTGGATATTCACGACAAAAGCTGCTCGTTTTGGAAACAAGATGCTTTGGGAGTTTCATGTGATCTGTCAAAAGTGTGCAACCTTCATCAGTGACCAATGAGACCACATATGATTGTTCTTTTTCCAAATGATAGAAACAAAGGCCATGGACATTTCTACATTGGGTGTAGGTCTACATAGTGTCATTCATAGGAGTAGATGACATTACAAAGATAGAGCATTGTTCTTTGTTTGAAGGTGTTCTCTGGTATAAAAAAAGTAGGTAACAACTCAACAAATGAATGGTCTCCATACAAACGGTGGGTTACGGGGAGGATTAAGACAATAATGAAATAAATAACAGCCTTCAAAACAAGGATTCTTAAACTACTATACCTGAGAGTTACTACCTACTCCGACAGATGACGAATCAATCATTTTGAGTTATGTTTCTGATGCTGAGATGCTTAATCTGACATTCACATATCGATTTGAGGGTACTACAGGATATTTTGGTTAGGTGATGAAAACTAAATTCACAACAGTAAACTGTGAATTCGGAGCTGGCTATAACATTTCCCTGTACATTTTACAGATGTGACAAATAACCTAATCTAATCTGAATCTGTAATCTGTGTTATTGACAGATGGGTTTTGTTTTGAATAACATTTTAACAGACAGTACTGTATATCCGTAGATAACATATCTTAAAGTTGAATATAACATTGGCTGGACAGCTTCCAAACTGGCATTGTTCTCAGCATTGACAGTTTGAACATGTCAAATTAAACATAAATAGTTAGCAGTTGCAGCCAAATATTTGTCTTTATCTCATTTGACAACGACTTAAAGAACAATCAATGACGGAGTTTAAGCTGTCAACTGTGTGCCCCCATGCCAACAGACTTTGGAAAGAGTCTAAAAAAGAGTCGACTGCGATGTTTTCGTTTTGTTTGTCAAATATAGCTCGCCGCCGTCGGCTAGTAGCATTCCAAGCTAACGCTAGCATTTTTATTTTTTAGCTAGCGCCAATCTCATGTTAACAATTTTGTCTTATAACGCGTTTATCCGTATTGACGCTGTGTGTGTGCTTGTAGGACCCTAGTTGATGTCAAGGTCAAGACTGTAACTGTTTTTGTGAGATAAAACATGGTACCAGACAGGGCGACTAGCTGTACCTTTCTGTATCCGAAGCTGGGCCGCGCTTGCTTTTTTACCCCCGGCTCCTGTTCGGTTTCCTCCCGCAGATTCTTCGTCTTTCTTCTGCTGCTTTAGGGAAAAGAGCTTAATCATCTTCAGTTATTGTTGCTTAATGTAGTATCTATATCGATGTCCCGTGAACACACACACACACACACACAGGTTTATGTGGTTACTCTTTTTTTTTAAGGGGGAGCCAAATCACTGTACTGTAGTGCACCGTAACGTTGTGGGAGCCGGTGCGTCTCAAACTAATTACACTGTGGGAGCACTGCTGTGGTGGTAGCTGTGAGGCTAGCACGGCTAGCACGGGGGGGGGGGGGGGGAGAGGGGAGTGATGTCAACACACTCCGACACATGTGATTTGACCATAACGTGAATTATAACTTTATTAGGACGGCGGACGGACACTTTCACCATCATCATGGAAAACTAAAAAAAAAACACTTTTATTTTTTTTATTTGTCTCGCTTTGCGATCGGAATGATCAAAAAGGGTTACCCTTGGGGACTTTGGGGGGCTTCGTTCTTTGTTGTTTTTATTTTTTAATTTTCTTTTTTTTGTTACGTATTGTGAAGTTGTACTTCCACTGTCATTGTTGTAAATAATCCATACTGCGGAAGTGATTGGGAGAAAGCATCCCATTGTACTTGTTACACATAAGAATCTTGGATCTTGAAAGTTGTCCACTTCCACACTGTACGCAGTATTTCTGTTTGATGGAACCATGTCTTATATTTTATATATTTGCCATTGAACATTACTCACAACAGATTGTGTGTCATTAGAAATCTCTCTCTCGCTCGCACGCACGCACGCACGCACGCACGCACACACGCGCCAACACACAGGAGTAGGGTCATATATGGCTAACAAAAACATTGCAGAGCACCATAATAACGAAACGGCAAATCCCATAATGCTTCACGCTCATGACGTGGGGATGGGAGGGGCTTGCATATTTTTGCACCCATATTTTATTATCAATATTTATTTATTTCATTTTTTTTCCAGGGCAAAAATGGAGAACGATACTCACCTATGTGATGTAATGTGGACTCTGTGGGATTTTTTACCCTGTCATATATTGCTCTCATCAGACCACTGACACCACTGAGTCCCAAAACACATACATAACAAAAGCGTCACACAATAGAAAACGAGAACAATAGCAACGAACAGTGATCCATTCACATTTTCTCTCTTTAATTTAAGACACATTCATTTAATGTGCAAGCCATTGCTCAGTGTCTACCATGGGTCGCACCGGATCGCAAGCATCACCCCCCCCCCCCCCCCCAAAAAACAACAACAACAACAACAACAACAAAACAACGTCATTTGTCATAAATGTCTTGATTTTAAATGCATTGAAACACCTCGGGATGAACAACACGTTGTATGTTAAGACGTGCAAGACAGAACAAGCACCGAGCAGAGAGTGGGGGTCAGCGAGAGAGAGAGAGAGACAGAGACAGAGACACACACACACACACAGAGAGAGAGAGCGAGAGAGCGAGAGCGAGAGAGCGAGCGAGCCACACACACACACACACACACACACACACACAGAGAGAGCGAGAGCGAGCAAGCAAGCAAGCAAGCAAGCAGCTGGGGGAACACGGGGCAACAACTCTACTGTATTGCCTCCCTACAATTCATCCGCTCACAACACAGGAGCGATTTAGGGCACATAGCGACATAGCTTTGAAAGGGGACTAGCCTTGCTAGCTAGCTAGCTAGCCGAGGCACTGAAAGCTAACAACATGGGACGCGTGTGAACGTGTGTTACACGGGGGGTTACTGAGTAGCAGTAGTAGTGAGTACTAGCAGTAGCGGCTACCAGCACCCTACCAGGGGAGAAAGAAACAAGGAAGCGCACGGCTAGCCGAGCTAAAAATCAAAGCTAACACTAGCTAACTGTTGGCCAATTATTATTTTCTAATGAGCGACCAAGGAGTATGCGACCTGAAACGAAAAGGTTAGTCCATTTAGTAAATACATTTTTTTTGCACCATCACCCAATCATTTTGGCAGTCACTCGGTTAACACTTTTGATTTTTTTTATGATGCTGTAGCAATAATTTAAGAGGAAGCATATTGGTAGTGGGCGAATGTAGAATACCTAGCCAGTCTAACGTTAATATAAACATATATTGAGGAGAAGGGATATGCCTAATGTGTTGGTAAACTCGTGCATGGTGTCGGCTATTTCAGCAAAGCTGTAGTTGACGTTTAATACGCTTGTACGTTTTCTTGTACTGGCAAAATGTAGGTTACTACGGGCTACCTTGTGTAAATCGGTTAGCTGGCTCTTAACTAGCTTGCAAGTGGTGCCAGATGCGCATCTTCATTATTCTCCAACAGCTAACTTAAGTTAGCTGTGTGTGTGTGTGATGGGATTTTTAGTATTTCTTCAATGTGCATTACAATGCTCTGATTTCCGCTGGCGCATCTTTCAATTTACAAATTATGTAATGTATACGCAACGTGCAATATTAAACGTGAGAAACATTGCTAATTGATTACACAATCCAGTGAGCAAACGTTAGCGCTACTACTACCTAAGCAGTCACCAAAACACAAGGCAATTAAAGCTGTTAATGACTGGCCCACTTTGGTACTACATGGACGTGTATATAAATGCTTAACAACTGCTGGATCAATCAGTTGAATGAGGCTAGTGGCAGACTGTAACAACCAGGTAAACACAACGTGTAGGTTACACAGCCCTGGGCATTACTTGAAGTCTGGAGAAGATTGAGAGAGGCTGAAATGAAATGGCTGTAGAGGTATCTGGAGATGTCTATTTTTGAGAAACATTGTGTTTCTGCAGTGTCACACCCCTTTTCTTGCTCTCACCGTCTATTTTTTTTTGGAGCTAAATTGAAAGATACATAGAGGAGGACATGACTCGCTAATAAAGGTGATTTTCCCCACACACTCCCTTTGGGTATGTTGTATCGACCGTCTACTTCAGCCCAGATGTGGTGGTTCTTAAATCAAGTCCTTAACAAGCAGCATAATTTCACGTGGTCACTTCTTCTAAGTCAAGTAAAAGTAAAATCAATCTCACGTATTGATACCTTACTTGGGTATTGACACATACATTATGCCTTTCTAATCTGGGGATATGTGCATTGCTAATTGTTGTGAGGAAATCGGTGCATTCTTGTGCCTGAGAGGGAGCAAACCCAGAGCAGGTGGCTGTACTGTAAGCTCTATGACCTGTGTGGCGCAGAGTAAGACACGAGTGAACTGTCTGTCGGAGACGTCACATCATAGAGTCTTGGCGAGGAAAACAAACCTCACCATAGATTCCTGCTTGGCTCAACGGTGTCTGTAATTCTTCTCGGCACATTCAGAGTAGATTAAGGTTGCCAATACAAAAGGGCTGGCAAGCAAATCTGTGAGGCACTCTGTGATATGTCACTGCACCAATGAAGTCAGGGGGGGGGGTCCAGTGGTGCTATTGCACTGAGCAATCACAGGGATTTTTTGGATTCAGAGCTGCAGCGTCCCCCCCTCACAGTGTTGGAAATAGAAACACAAGGAGATGCACCTCCCAGTACGAACACATCGTCTATAAAGGCAGCCTGTTAAAGGGTAATTTGTCGTGTGGCTAGCAGGTAACAGTTGCGCTGACAGATCTAGACACTCAAAGCAGCGATTTAATATTTTTAAGAACCAGCTGGTTCATGTTGGCATCCGCCTGCCCCTCTACGCTTCCAGCAGCAGCATGGGCCAAAACCTACCAGCTGGGGTCTACCTTCCGCCCCCCCCCTTGTTACAATATGGAGCCCAGTCCGTTTCTTTTCACAACGGGTGAACAAATAACACAACACGATGGACGTCCTTCAGCCAGGGCTGGACTGGGGTCTCATCCCGAGCTTCAAAAACGCTACGAGACAGACACTGATGGCATGTGTGCTCCCTGGCGCTGATGCTGCAAATTGCCGCACTAGATCCGAGGGGAGCTATTCTGTAGCTAACCCTGCACTCTCTTGACTGGTAACACTGAAGGGGTTTAAACTTAAAGAGAATTTCCCTACCGGAATCAATAGCCTTGCCCATTATTATTCCTTGGACAAAACCCAGGGGTCATTTGATTTCAGGCATCGGCAGCTCACTACTGCCTCGCTGTCTGCTCTGTTTCTCATTGCTTTCCTTTCTCTCCTATTTCTCTTTTCTCTCTCTCCTTCACAAGCTCTCTGTTTCCTCTCTCTCTCCCTCTCTCTCTTGGGGTCGCTCATATAATACATGCAGTTCCCCCCCCCATGTACAGTAACAGAGATGTATATGAGCTATCTTGGCTCAAGGCAGGATTCGTCGTTGGTTACCGTGTGCATTATTAACCATTTGCCCGTTGTTGTTTATTTGTTCCCCGGTGTCTTTCTCTTTCTAATGTGTTTGGGGATCTGTTCTCTCTGTAAGCCCGCTCCATCCATGTTATTATCTCCTTTTACCCCTGTGCCCCGTCCCTATCTACGTCTACTCTCCTATTCTGCTTACCTTCACTTTGATCATTTCTCCTCCTAAATGGACATTGGCATTTATACAGCACACTCGTTTTCTAACCAGTGGCAAGTCATGCCTCACACTCACCCATTCATACACACATTCATACACAGACGGTGGAGTCAGCCATTTAAGGCGACAGCCAGCGGCAGCACGTTGGGAGCAGTTGGGGTTAGGGTGTGTTGCTCAGGGACACCTCGACACTTAGGCTAGGAGGAGGAGCCGGGGGATTGAACCAGCAACTTTCGGGTTGTCAGACCACCCGCTCTTCCTCCTGAGCTACATGCCGCCCCCTCCTCCTAGTAGCACCTATGATGCAGCCGTGGTGATTCACCAACTCTCTGTCCTCTCTCTCTCTCTCTCCCCCCCCCTCCCCCCCCCCCCCCACCACAGCTGACTTGTCTGGGGATGTCGGGCAGTAAGGCGCTGGGCGGGGGGGCTGGCGGGGGTGCAAGGCGCAGGAGGACCCGGTGCCGGCGCTGCCAGGCCTGCATGCGGACCGAGTGCGGCGAGTGCCACTTCTGCAAAGACATGAAAAAGTTTGGCGGGCCCGGTCGCATGAAGCAGTCCTGCCTCCTGAGACAGTGCACAGCGGTGAGTATAGGACACTGGTATACATGCATGCATGCAGTGCATGCTATTTGTCAAGCAGGCTTTTGGCTAGCACTTTGCTGGGTGTGCTGTATTTTATGTATTTTATTACCTTTTTCATTTATTTTTAAATGGTGTTTTATTTCCTTTGTGCTTGTGAAGCATTGTGTGACTGACCCCTGGTCTGTGCTATATAAATAATCTTGACTTACTTACCTACATAGACACGCACACACTTAATTACTTGCGTACATACACACGCACACACATTTGGTTCGCACTCCCAAGCACCATGTTTCTTTTTGGGAGCTTGGTTGCTTTAGTATTGCGCTCCTGCTGTGAGGTTTGGTGGGTCTATTCCTTCTCTAATGCAGGGGGCAGTTATGCGTAAGGTGCAGCCAATTAAGTTATTGCTCTTTGGGGAGAAAATCTGACATAATATGAAGCCATTAAGACTGTTTACTTTTCTATTAAATCTATGGCTATATAGTGATAATAAGCTGTCCTAGTGAGTATAGTCACTCAATTACACTGACATGCTTGAATGTGAAAAGTCCAATACGAGAGGATGAAGAAGTAGTGCTGCCCAAAGGAAGTATTCAAACCTCCTGTCAATCATGTCAAAAGAACAAAGTTTCGCTTTTACAAGCTCTTAACTTACCGGATCACTAGGAGAGAAAAACGTGACGACACCTATCTTCCACATTTAAACATTGATTTGAAAATTTGAAATTTAATCAATAGATTAATCAGCAATTAATTTAATTGTTAGTTGAGCAACCCTAGCATGTGGACAAGGTTCCCTTCAGCCGATTTCCCATGCCCTCTGCAAATGATGCATCGCAGACTATGTGTTTGCGTCTATAGAGCAATCAATCCATGAAGATGAGATTGTACGTACAGTGAGTGTTGTTACCGTTTTAGGCGGTGAATGAGAGCACCAGAGCACCTTTCAATGTTGTGTCAATTAATGAATGAATTACACATTTACACAACTATAAATTGAGATGTCTTGGAGGTCATTGGCTTGAGTTGCAGCTTCTAAATTGGGTTTAAGCATGAGAGCAAGCAAAGAGCTTGAGCAATGTGAATCTCATGCTATTGGGTTTGGATTGGATTACTTTTCATTCAGCAGCCGGTCCCTGGTTTCTGTGACATGTAGGTAGTGTGCTGGTCCTTTTCCTTGCCCAGGAACACGCTAGAGATTTATGTGATGACATAATCTCTCGCTGTGGTATTTTGGACACTGCCACATGCTCATGCACACACACACACACACACACACACACACACTCATGCACATACACACACTCGTTCTGCAAATGTAGTCATTGGTCAACCTCCCCAGAAAAGGTGAAAAGATGAACAGCAATCAGTTCAGCAGAATAGCAGTACTCTGCATTGAAACACACACGTCTTTTTAAAAGACTCAAGGTGTGATTATGTCGATGCTTCAAATAGCATCAGCTGAAAGCTGAAGCCCGGCAGGCGACTGGTTCTGGGTTTCCATGGCAACGGGAGACGGTGGCTGGCAGAGAGGGATGGAGAGGGGGAGAGAGGGAGGGAGAGTGAGGAGGAGTGAGACAGAGACAGACAGACAGACAGAGAGAGCACAAACGGATACAGTAAAGCCATCTCTGCAATTACTGGTATCTTCTTTCACCCCCACCCTGATCAGAAGCTCCCCCCTCCCCACCACCCAGAGCTGTAGTCAGGGAGAGGTGGTTGGGAGGGGGTGTGTGTGTATCTCTTACTCCGGGAGAGGAGAGGAGGAGATGAGTAGAAGGACCTGGGAGAATGTGTGTCATATGGCAGAGGAGGCGAAGTAGGTTGTTCTTCTTGTGCATCCAGGGGGATCAGAGGGTGGAGGACTAGAGGATTAGAATGAGGAGTGTTTGTTGGATGGGGGGGGGGGAGAGAGATAGAGGAGGGGGGTTGTGGCACTCCCAGTAGAGAATAGGATTGGATTCATTTCCATTTGATCCACAGAAAAGGGTAATTTTCAGACAGAGAGGGCGGGAGAGGGATGGATTGAGAGAGATTTAGTAGGATGAGGGAATGGTTGGCTGGAGAGGGAAAGGAAAGAGGAGACACTAGTAGGAGACTGTGCTGTAAGGATGCTAAGGGAGGGGGGGTGGAGTAGAATGTTTTTGTTTTTTTTGGGTTGTTCTGGCCGACCGCTCAGCCACCAGTCCCGGCCCTCCTGCTTTCTCAAAGGAGAGGAGGAGGCTTAAATGGAGAATAAGATGCTTTCCGTTTGTCTGCATCTACGTTATTGTTGTGGTTATGTGACAGTCATTGCACCTGCAGTCTAGTCTGCCCACGCACAGATAGCATTGTTAGACCTTTCACACCTGCCCGCGTGTCTACGTGCAACGTGCGTTTATGCGTGTGCACGCGGCAGCGCTGGTGGGTGCCTCTCCCCTCCTCTGTCCTGCTGAGCTTGAGTTCTGTCGGCGGGGGCTGGCGGTTCAGTCGAGCTGAGTCATAGTCACATGGCACCAGATGGCAGCGCCCAGACAGTCGGCTGTACTTCGGACTCTGTGTCCCAGAGGTCACTTGGCAGTCAGGTCGGCGTGGAAGCCATCTGAGAGGTCAGCGGTTTGAGTCCCCAGCGTGTTCTAATTAGGACGTTGGCCTCTCAAATCAGGCATTGATGTGCAACATGGTCTCAGTTTTTAGCTATGGATTTATTTATGACTTCATTATCTTTCAAGAAGCTTTTCAACTATGCGCCTAACGATAGTTAACGAATTGTAAACATTGTTGATTGTAAAATGAAATGATGATTGTACGATTATTTTAATAATTGATGAACATATTTATATACTTAAAAGGGCCATTTACAATAAGTTGATCGACAGCTCAAATAGGTGGTTGTGAAATATGAGCCCAAAAACGTTAACTCATCGGTCAAATTAAGAACTTTGCATTTCATGGTGAAGTTCTAAATACATTAACAAAAAAAACCCCCATCTTGGATAAAACCAAAACTACTGCATTACATTTTCAGCTGAACACCAAAGCAAGATTTCCCCATGCCCCGGCTTGGCTATGCTACTGCCATGTAAAGCAGACCATCACTACTCACCTCCTGTTAAAATGTCAGCCTGTAAACTATTCCCTGATTAATTTATTCACACAAGCGGCCAGTCAGTGAGCACAGGATCGACAAGCTTTCATTCTAGCGGAACTACAACTTGATTATACAAGTTGATGCGGTGTTTCAACAAGTGGCGTTCGGTCTTCAGGTGACTGTGTGAGGTGAGCACCGTGCTCCAGCACACCACCTGGGGATCGGACCCTGTCGCTCTGACCAGCTCTTGAGTGCTTCCGCCTCACAAGAACACCACCGCCAATGTCATTCAAGCGACGCACAATAGCGTACTACGACTTATGATTTGTATTTGTGTTCCTTTTTCGGAGCTCCTGTTCTTTTATATTGTCGGTTCTTGAGTAATGTATATTCATCCTTCTGTCTGTCTGTCTCTCTCTCTCTCGCTCTCTCCGTGTCGTTCTCTCTGTGTCTCTATATGTCTGTCTCTCTCTATATGTATGTGTGTCTCTCTCTATATGTATGTGTGTCTCTCTCCCTGCAGCCTGTGCTGCCCCATACAGCGGTGTGTTTTGCGTGCGGCGAGGCAGGCAAGGAGGACACGGTGGACTCTGAGGAGGAGAAGTTCAGCCTCTCCCTCATGGAGTGCACCATCTGCAACGAGATCATCCACCCCAGCTGCCTCAAGGTGTGTGTGTGTGTGTGTGTGTGTGTGTGTGTGTGTGTGTGTGTGTGTGTGTGTGTGTGTGTGTGTGTGTGTGTGTGTGTGTGTGTGTGTGTGTGTGTGTGTGTGTGTGTGTGTGTGTGTGTGTGTGTGTGTGTGTGTGTGTGTGTGTGTGTGAGAATTAGTTAGTGTATGAGACGCACACACATTTGTTATCCTGATGTCGGTCATCAGGATAGTCGGTCAAGTCCTGTATCACGACAGCAACTGTCTTATTAGGTGTTGGCCTTGGTGTGTGTACTACTGTAAACATAAGTCCTATAACAGTACATTTACACACAGCTATCTGAGCCCGTCACAGAGTTTGTAGGGGCAGGCATCAAACACACACACACACACATACACAGGCTTGTTTTTATAAGGCTTTATAGATTACTAGTAAGTTGGTTCATGTAATCTTTGTCTGTTCTCTTCTTGAAACTGTTTCTTCTGGCAGGCGCGTAGCAAAGATAAGAGTAGACGTATGCATGGAAGCAATAGTGGAAACGGCAACTACAAAGTTTGTATAATGAGGTGTGAACCGCCTGACACAAGTCAGGATGAAAGAGATAACGAAAAGATCAGCCGAAGCTCGTTCTTCATCTGCCAGCCGAAAGTGGGTCAACGTGTCGGGGGGGGGGGGGGGGGGGGAAATGGTGTTCCTGTGTGTTTGTTCTTTTCATCTGCTCTATGAATAACAATGATTCATGTTCGAATGTTAAACATGCCTTTATGGTTGCGGTTGGAACATGCCTCGACTCGCCGAATATGTCAAGAAGGAAAAACAAGATTTGCGATGGCTGATTTGAATTGTCTCGTTTTCCTCCTCCCCCCCCCCTCCAAGATATCTGTGTGTGTGTGTGTGTGTGTGGTTGTGTGAGGAATATGCAAAAGTGTACACTAAATATGTCTAAATACACAATGGAGTGTTGTAATTGTAAACACGGCACAGTGCAAATGTCGACCTCATTACCTGTAGATATTCCACTGTGTGTCTGTGTGTGCGTGTCAATATTTGTACATACAAACGGGTCTTAACACCTGTCCCTCTGTCCTGTGGTCCTACAGATGGGCAAAGCAGAAGGCATCATCAATGACGAGATCCCCAACTGCTGGGAGTGCCCCAAGTGCCACAAGGAGGGCAAGACCAGCAAGGTGAGTCCTGGCCCTGATCCTGGTTGGCGAGGTGGGCCTGAACCATGGGGATGTGGAGCTCCACCTGGAGCGGGGACAGCTGTAGGTGCTTGGGGACTAACTGCTAGAAGCATCCGTTAGAGGTAGACCCCCGACGTGGTGGTGTCATTTGGGTGTTTTAAAAAAATATATAGTCTAGAATATTCCACGTTTGACTTTAATAACATTGAAGGAAACCTGTTTGTTTAGTTTCCCGTTTTATGAATCACAGGGTGAATTTGCATTCTACGATTTAATGCTTTTTATTTTTTATTTTTTACTGGCCAACAAACTAGACGTATAAGCAATTGAGTTGCTTAGGTTGTTTACGGCTGTAAGAACGGTGGGTTTGTACACTATGTAATGTGTGTGTGTGTGTCTGGTCCATCCAGGACCAGGCGGACGGTTCTGGGAAGCGGCGCCTGGACAACGGCGAGGTGGGCCGCTGGAAGCTGACGGATGACCCGCCCCCCAAAAAGAAGGCTCCACCCTCCTCCAGCCTGGAGGATGGAGGGCGGTCAGACGGGGCCCACAAGCGCAAGAAGGAGAAGGAGCAGCCTCAGGACAGCGGGCCCAAGAAGAAGGTAGCAATCATGTTATCAACAAAGCAATCATAACATGATTGGTTTGTTTTCAAATTAACGTGTCAGTCACTTTATTGTCCATTTCAATATCCTCTTTTGTTGTAAATTTTGTTTTCTGTGTCGGTTTTATTAGATTAATGCTAATTTCTTCTTGTAACTTTTTAATTGACTTTCCATGTATGAATGTATTTCCTAATGCAAATAGTGATGATACATTCAGCAGAGTCTGGGGATGTTGTACCATAGTGCCGGGTTACTCGCTGTGCACTGAATTGACTTGTATTGCTTGCTTGTGTGTTTCTCTTCTGTCTGTCTTCTAGATCAAGGGCGCCCATGAAAAACGCCTCAAAAAGGTATGTCTCCTTCACACACACGTTCGCTTTTATTCAGTATCACACAATCGCTGTCTGTAACTGTTACTCAACTGCACTCGTTTTCAATGTCCCATTTCTGCAGAAACCCAAAACGGAGACTTCCGAGTCGAACGGCCCCGGCTCCTCGGGGGGCGCCGGTGGGGGAGGCGCCGGTGGAGCGGGCCAGGGCTCCTCCTCCTCTTCCTCCTCCTCCTCCCAGGCCGGAGGAGGCGTGGGTGGGGGGGGCACGTCGAGCGCAGACCAGCGCTCCCACCACCGGGAGAAGCTGGAGCGCTTCAAGCGGATGTGCCAGCTCCTGGAGCGCCTCCCCGAGTCGTCCTCCTCCAGCTCCTCCAGCTCTGAGTCCGACTCGGAGTCCGACTCGGATGACTCCTCCCGGGAGCCCGGCGGCGGTGGTTCCTCCCCTTCCTCCTCCTCCCCGGCGCCTCCTCCTCCGCCCCCTGCCGTCGTCTACGGCAACAGCGGGGGCGGGGGCAGCCGGGGGGAGCGGGAGCGTAGCCGCAGCGAGCGGGAACGCGAGAGGGAGCGCCGCCTGGCGGAGCTGGGCTTCAGTGCCAGCGAGGAGTCCGAGGGGGAGGGGGGAGGCGTGGAGGATGAGGAGGAGGAGGAGGAAGAGGAAGAGGACGAGGAGGAAGAAGAAGAAGAAGAGGAGGAGGAGGAAGAGGAGGAGGAGGAGGAAGAGGAGGACAGGAAGCGGGAGGAGGAGCCTCCAGTGAGTGTGAGTGTGGCCGACAAGGCACGGCGGCGTGGAGGAGGGGAGGGAGGCGTTACACAGCAGCGGGGCAGGAAGGGGCCCGTGATGGTGGATGGGGAGGACGAGGAGGAGACCCTGACCTCCGACAGGACCAGGAAGAACTCCTCTTCACTGCCCCCGCCTTCGCCGCTCTCCTCCAATCAGACGCCGCCGTCCTCCGGCTACTCGGACGGCTTCACGGGGAAGCAGCGCAGCAATGGGCAGGAGGCACGCAACGGACGGACACGGGGGGGCGCTGGAGTGGGAGGGAGGGAGCGGGGGGGTGGAGAGGCTGGGGAGAAGGAGAATGCCAGCAGCGTGTTGTCCAATCACAGACATGGTGGAGGTGGGGGCGGGACTAAAGGCAGCGGGAGCCGCGGGAATAAGATCCGTAGCAAGAACCAGACCTCCGCGGGGTCCCGCAACAACGCCAACAATAACAACAACAGCAGCATTAGTCTCTCATCCTCGTCGTCTTCCTCGTTTATCCCATCGTCAAACGGTGGTGTTGGCGGCGGCGGGGGGAGCGCGGGTGCCAGCGGGCTGCTCATGTCTGCAATGGCCGCTTCGCCACGCTCCCAGCCGTCCCGCCTGGCGCCGCGCTCCCAGATGATGAAGCGCAGCCCGCCCGCCGTCCCCTCGCCGCCGCGGCCTGTCCAAATGGAGAGGCACCTGGTGCGGCCACCCCCGGCCTGCCCCGAGCCCAGCTGCTTGCCCCTGGACTCGGGCGCCTCGCACATCATGACGCGGGACGCGTGGATGCGTGTCTTCCAGTACCTCAGCCAGCGGGAGCTGTGTGTCTGCATGAGGGTCTGTCGCACCTGGAGCCGCTGGTGAGTATACCCTGCAAGCCTGGCCTGGCCGGTGATTTTGGCACTGTGCTGCTCAAATGAAGGTGCTCCTCGGACCCCCTAGTGGTGACTGAGGGGTAGCGCATCAGCCTACTCTTTTTTTTTTTTTATCCGGTCTCTCTTATTTTCCCTTTTTTTTTTATAGGAAGCGCTTGCATGTGAATGCACAGCATTCACATGTATTATAGGAAGAACCCCTTGTAGGGATCATGTTTTAACATGATTCACTTGTTTTGTAGGAAGAACTGGGATCACTTGTTTTATAGGAAGAAGCACTAATAGGAACACTTGTTTTAGCATGATTAATTTGTTTTGAAGGAAGAAGCCTTTATAGGGATCACAAGTGTAGCCTTTTGCAAAAGACCAGCATTTCAGGACACCATTCAGTTGAATGGAGCATGATCATAGGAGGACACACAGGCAGCAATTTACCAAGCATCTTCAATGACACAACAAATGTTCATGACACATTATATATTATAGTTATAGTCACATCGTAGACTCAAACAACACAATAGATCAAATGATGATGGTAAACCAAAAATGGTAAGCCTAGTTAATTCACAGTAAACCTCTTGGTTACAGTGGTGATACAAATGCAAATCGGAAATCTGACACATTTCAATTGGGTCTCCCCAGAACAGGAGCTACCTATAGGTGCAAGAAGAATTGATACAAAGCATGAATCAAATTCACTAGTAATGAAGTTTAAACGTTAATCTTTTGTGATATTGCTAGGATCACTTTTTTCAAACGTGTGTGTGCGTCTAGGTGTTGTGACAAGCGGCTGTGGACGCAGATTGACCTGAGCCGGCAGCGCTCAATCACCCCTCCAATGCTGAGTGGTATAATCCGCCGGCAGCCAGTCTCCCTCAACCTGGGCTATACCAACATCTCCAAGAAGCAGCTCATGTGGCTCATCAACCGCCTACAAGGTGAGGGGGAGAGGGGGAATCTGCCCCTTAATTGTGTCTTCTTTCTCTCACACACACTTTCACACTTATTTCCCTCTGCTGATTTGTTTCAGTTTGTTTATTATAAATTTTGGGTGGATGTATTTTGTGGATTTTCACAGGTAAATATTGACCGTAGTTTTATTTATTCATTTATTTCCCTCCATCTCAGCGGGTGTTATGCTAAATTATGACTCCACTTCAATCCTCGCTCTTCACTAATTCCTAATGGTACTCCTGGGTCCCTGACCCGTCCTCCTCCTCCTCCTCCCCCCCTTCCTCCTCATTCTCCTCCCAGGTCTTCTAGAGCTGAACGTCTCTGGCTGTCCCTGGACTTCTGTGTCAGCCCTGTGTCAGGCCGTCTGTCCCTGCCTCAAGCTGCTGGACCTCAGCCGGGTGGAGGAGCTCAAGGACTCCCATCTCCGAGAGCTGCTAGCTCCACCGCCCGACACCCGGACAGGTTGAATATAAGTTTTATATCTTATATATATTTTATATCTTTGATTACCATAGCTTTGGGATTATTACAAAGGGGGGGGGTTATGAGACTTTGCGCAGGGCAGCCTACAGGTGCCAACCCAGAAGCCTTTTGGCTGGAAGTCGAATGCCCTCATCACCACTTCACTATTCTGGTCTCTAAGGAAAGTAAATGCCTTATGGAACTCTCAACTGGGTCCAGGACTAGCCGTAGTAATACACTTTATTTAAAAGCAGATGCTTTGCATATCAATCATACCATTTCAAATACATGACACATGTTCATTCATTGCGGAGAACAGAGGGGAAGCAAGACAACAGAGACTAAAACAAGGAGAGAGTTTAATGCTGCCTTTGAATACCATGGACCACGGAAAGACGCAGACCACGCAAGAATAGATAGACAAATACATGAGGATGACATCATTTAATGAAAAGAGTGGGGGGGGAAAATATGCAATTATAGATAAATGAACAAAACGGAACTGTCCACAAAACAGAACAGTCCAAAATGACTTCCTACCAGTTAGAGTATCGAAACAATATGCAACACAAACAAAAATATGTAAGAAGATGTGAAAGGTAAACCTTCTTGGCTAAAATGATGGCCCTCCCGCTCCGGGTCCGTCTTTTCCCTTGCTGCTTCTTCTGTGAGTCAAATAGCATTAGTTTAATGTTGCTCTGTGATGGGATTTCCCCAAGTGGTTTCCCCAATGGCCCGTCATCTACGGCCAGGGAATAACTGCTGACATTTAAAAGTGAGAGTTACCCAGGAGCCGCTCGTGGCATCGCCGTGGAGCACAGTTTGTAATTCAAATATATGGGGCTTGCTTTTAAAAATGTATCTGTGGCGATGTGGCTTAACCGCTTTTTAAAGCGACACTAATGTTCTTTTTATAATCCCAGCCAATCACATTTCCTGTGTTCCCTCCTCTCGTTAACGGACAATAACAGCCCACGGCGAGACCAGAGGCGGCCGCTTCCAGAACGCGACGGAGCTGCGATTGGCCGGTCTGGACCTGACGGACGCCTCCTCACGCCTCTTGGTGCGCTACGTGCCTCACTTGGCAAAGTTGGACTTGAGCCAGTGTGGCAGCATCACGGACCAGACGATTCACACCCTGACCTCCCCCATATCCCCGCTGAGGGACGCCCTGACACACATCAACTTAGCAGGTATGCTGCTAACACACACACACAAGCACACACAGCATTTACAAGAAGCAGCTCAAGTGGCTCGCCAACCGCCTACTGTGTGTGTGTGTGTCATAGACTAGGCCTTTTATAAAACATTATTTTTGAAAAATGTTAGTCTCTTCATCTCTGACACACAACAACTTAGCGGGTACGCTACACACACACACACACACACACACACACACACACACACACACACACACACACACACACACACACACACACACACACACACACACACACACACACACACACACACACACACACACACACACACACACACACACACACACACACACACACACACACACACACACACACACACACACACACAGAGAGTTACCGTTTCAAAGGGCTTTACAGGCCACTTATTTACGACACCCCCCAAATCGGGGGGGCAATGATGATGAAGAAATCTTGAGAAGGAACACATGAGATGGGTGGGGGGTCCCTCCTTCCGGGGATGGTTAGGAGTGCATACATAGTAATTTAAACCAAAACGTTAACGTACAATAATAAAAATGGGAGATAATTGTCTTTGCCAAATGATTGTCCTTCTCGGCATTTCTTTGGCAACTTTGTTGACCTTGCGTTTGGACGGAGGTCACAGATGATTGAAGTGTGTGTGTGTGTTCTTCCAGGCTGTGTGAAAGTGACGGAGCAGTGCGTCCCTCTGCTGCGGCGCTGCGCCTCCCTGCAGACGGTGGACCTGCGCTCCTGCTCGCTCCTCTCCTCAGACAGTGGCCAGCTGCTGTCGTTCTCTCACCACCCTTCATCGACCTGCTCCTCGTCATCATCCTCCTCCTCCTCCTCGGCCGCCACCACCACCTGCTCCTCCTCCTCTTCCTCCTCCTCCTCCTCTTCGGTCACCGCAGTAGCGCCTCCCGCTGCCTGCCCCTCGGAAGACAGGACACTGCTGAAGAACAGCTAAGGCGCTCTTTGATGATGTCATCAGACTCCCCTTTGTATCAGCCCACACGCACACGCACACACGCGTCAATGCAAAGCCTCAAAAATATGGCGATTCTCCTTAATGTCCGCCTGCGCTTCTTCATCCTGTGGTTGAACCTGGTGAATCCCCCGACTTCCTGCTCCTCTTCCCCCCCCCCCCCCCCCTCCCCCCTACTGTTACACTACAACGAGGCAGCCGGGGGATCCAGCAACAAGACACGCCCGGAAGACAGAAGCCAGGATGGGGGTAATGTTTCAGAGGCAACCCTCCATAGATATAAACAACATTTTCACAACACCTGGATGAAACGCATAATTTGTGATCACACAGTATATGGATGTCAACCACAGAAGAAAAGGGATTTAGGGGTGGGGGGGGTTTAAGGTTAAAGAAGAAACCTGGAGCATGTACATATTTGTTCTCTGTACAATTTTTGGGTGTGTGTATATATCTGTAGTTTACTGTAAATGACTCTTCCTTAACTCCACCCCCACCCCTTCTCCCATTCTCTTTCCCTTGCAACCAATCATGCTATTCACTTGCTCTCTAATAGCTGCGACACTTGGGGAACAGAGACGGGTGGTGGGGGGGTGGGGTGAGGGGGGGAGACAGTATTTCATATATTTACAAATATTTTTCTGGGAATCAAATTTATTTGTCCAGCGGCTTCTAGCGCAAACGCCATCCACTCCGCACTCGTGTCGCCGGGCCAAGTTCGTGCCGGGCCTGTCCCTCCGATGCCACTCCACTTCCTGTCAATATTTCCAACTTTCTCCCCAACAATAATGGCTATAATTAGAAATTCACCAGGGCAGCAAGGCTTTTGCTGCAACTATGTTGTCTCCTTTCAGTAGGGAACAAAAGGTAGTTGCCTTGAGTGAAATATCCTTTCACACAATTTGGCTGTACTATTACAATCGGACAGCCTCGAGCCGTCTTGTCTGACAAAATTTAAGTTTTTCCTTTAAAGTTTTTGTTTGATTATCTTTTCATCTATCATTGGGCCTTAATTTCCAAAAAGTTCAGTATAGGGAGTTCTCCATCTTCTGTGTATTGGAAATACCATTTCAGTGCCCTTGTGTCACTGGTATGTCAGCGAGGATAGTATTATGTTGGCGTGGAACAAAGTCAATATGTCAGAACATACCGTCGGGTCATGACCGAAAATGGTAGGTTACGCACAAACTAGTGTTCACTGGGAGCGAGTGGCGTCTGCCAATGTGTCCGTAGGGAGTGGATAACGTCTCTCGCTGTGCTCTCTCTCTCTCTCTCTCTCGAGTGTCTTCTCTAGTGTTGGGACACATTTCAACAGATCACCCCTTTTTTTTTGTTAGTGGTTTGCTTCTTTTGCTATTGAATGCGACGAACCCTGACTGGAGGGGAGAATAGATGCTTCTGTCCAGCAGCCAATCGCTCACCAGCCCTTATTGTTCAGCACTATTATTTCAGGTGGGGGGCAGTTGTGTTGCTCTTTTTTTTTTTAAACTGACCCCGGCTAGCCGGCACAAACACTCCCGCCGCGTAGCTAGCTGCGTGGCTACGCTAACGGAGATTATAATGAATGTACCTATCACAGAGGCGTTGGCTGTGCCGACCCAACCACTCCACCATGCTCACCGACAAGCGGCGTCTGGGATGTTGTTGTTGTTGTTTTTGTTTAGTATGTATTTTATTTTATTTTCTGGGGATGGGGGTCTGGGTGATAAAGCAAATGTAAAAGTGTTGGGTGTGACGAGATGTGAGTGGTGGGGTAATGAGGAGAAGGTGGAAGGGACGTGAACAATGGGGTGGAACCTACTTTCAGGGCTAAACTTGCTGCAATAGAATTAAGGCCACACGGCCTTGGGAACAAGCTCAGTGTTACTGTTACAAAATAGACAATTTAAAAGGACTATAAAGAACTTAGGATGGGCACTCCGCCTCTTATCGCTCCCGTTTACCTCCGTTTTAAGCGTTGCCCAATGTTTGGTTCATTTCATGGCACCCTCCTTCTGTCTTTCTTGCCCCTTGGGGAAAATGGTGTTACTTCGAAAACGAGTCCATGCAGCAAGTCAATCAACCGTGCGCCCAGTGTGTCCTACCGTTTAGATTTTTACAAGATACTGTTGGGTTTTGATTGGAGGATGCTGCTTCAATGGTTACTTTCCTTTCTTCCTCTTGTCCTCTTTTGTTTTTTTTTCTTTCCCCTTCCATCCCTTCCATCCCTTTCTTTTTTTTCCTTAATGCAGTTCAGATATCCACTATCCGCTGGTTCTGACCGTCGTCTAGAGCTAAACGTGGAAACAGAAAGGTAGAGCACCACGTCACAAAACAACTCTCTGTTCTGTCTCTTGCTGGCTCAGCTGATTAGCATTTTAATGAAGTGTAGTAATCGGTTTGGATTCCTATTGCTACAAGCATAGCCATATCTGGCCAAAACACAACCATCTGCATTGCCATATATTTTTCATTCAATGACAGAACTGTGTATTTGAGGAATTGACTCTCCTGATGTAGGCTTTATGCCAAAAGCAGTATTGTACGTAATAGTATTTTCTTCCAATACCTACATTGTTCATGTTTGTGGGTCACTTGAAAAAAAAATGCCTTGTTTTCATTTTGGTTGTTTAAACTAATGTAAAAGGTCTTCATTCCTTATTTCAAAAACCTAGACAAACCATGCTGTCAGCTAAGAACGAAGTGTGTGTGTGTGTGTGTGTGTGTGTGTGTGTGTGTGTGTGTGTGTGTGTGTGTGTGTGTGTGTGTGTGTGTGTGTGTGTGTGTGTGTGTGTGTGTGTGTGTGGTGTGTGTGTGTGTGTGTGTGTGTGTGTGTGTGTGTGTGTGTGTGTGTGTGTGTGTGTGTGTGTGCCAGCAATCGATTGACGTCACACAACATCAACATGTCTAGGTTTACATGCAGGCTATCCAGGTACTCTGCCTTGTAAGAGAGAGAGACTGGAACTCAAGTCTTAAACTTTCCCCAACACAAGTGTCTTGCATGCTCTCTCTTCTGGTCTTGATTGATTCATCCATCCACGCATCTTTTACTGTTTGTCTTTCTTCTCTCCCCCCCCCCCCCCCCTCCAGCCATACGAGCAGTAGAACACTAGCATCCATTACGACAGGCAACAGGTGTTTTTTCTTACCATAACGATGTGGGTTTGAATGGAAATGCGCAAATATTACATAACATTTTCGGTCACAGGTTTCATGATTTTATTTTTTTTATGTTATTTATCGTCCTGAGGCGCCTTTTTTCATTACGTTTGATGATAGAGTGGGTTGATTTTTTTTTTTTCATATGTATTGTTCTGATCAGGTTATGCGATTCTTATCATTATTTTCTCAACAAAAACGACCAAATGCTTAATTTATAAAAGTGAACCGTTGTGTATTTTACCCCAATTCCGCACTCGTGCGTAACACTAATCTTTCAATTCCATACACACACACACACACACACTTCTATCGGTTCCATACACGCAGAGCTCAATATCAAATCGGTTTTATGTGCTCGGTAAACTTTTATAATTTAGGTATTGGGTTGTAACATTGCAGAAAAAAAACCTGACTATCTGACCAGAGCCTTTCCATTACCTCATTACTCTTACACACAAGGCTCTCTTTAATGTTCAGTCATTATTCCTGATCCCCTCTTTGTGTGTGTGTGTGTGAGAGTGAGAACTTTGTGTCACGTAAGGCGGTGGCACTCACCAGTTGGGTAAGGGTCAGGAATGGCCATTAAATAAAAACCACATGGTTCAAAGTGTAGAAATGCACGTGACAAATCATACCTGGCAATACCTATCATCATAACAAGCCAAATGAACCAGGACTACTTCAATTTGCTGATTAAATCATGAAAAGGGATGGTAGTGTAATTTTTTCTTTTGTCGAGGTAGACCTTTCTAGAAATGTCTATCTTGGCTACGGTGTTCCCTGTCTGCTTCGCAAGATAATAGACCTTTTGTTGCAGGCCAATAGATGGAGGAAAAATAAACGTCATTGTGGGTAAATTGCCATGCGGCTCTGCTGCTTGTCCCATTGGCACAGCCATCTGTAATGTACTGTGATGCCAGCCGACCGGCCTGCCTGCCTGTTAGTTCCCAGCAGACAGGCCTGTCGCACCCGCACTCAGTGGTGCAGTAAAATGCCTCATTGTGCCATAGATGCGCCTGATCAACGTTGCAATGTGTGAAACTGTTTAAAGTGTGAATGGGTCAGTTTATTTTTATATCTTTTTTGTTTTGTTTCGTTTTTTTGTTACTGTGACTATTACCGGAGGGTCAAATATCCTGAACTTAAGCTTGGGTGTCGTTAATGATGCGAATACGCCGTGCATATCAGCTGCTGACCATCTTCCATTGAATCGTATTGAAGAATGTCAGAGGAGATCAAATCTGATTGGTAGCTAATCAAAAAGATCTTATCCAATCAGAAAGTAAGTACGTACGTATCAAAGTTGCATTGTCCACCTCCCTATCTTAGTAAAGTTGCCCGAACCTATTGCTTAACTCATTTCTGTTAGACCTTTTAAGATGCACTGGATCCTCCCACCAACATTCAATATTGCCAAATTGCTGTTTGTGTTGTGAATATGGGCATTTTATCCCATTTCATTCAGTTATATTTTTTGTTTTACTTTTTTATACTTTGTCCCCAGGCTCTTCCGTTGTGATTATGGGGGGGGGGGAAATGAGGAATGTTGGAACAATGAGGAAAAAGAGACCGAAAAAGACCAACTTAAGGCAGCTACTTATGAGTGACTACTGTAAAATGACTAACTAAATAAAGACAATGGGGTTGTTTTTTATACATGTGGGACTGTTCATTTATCGTGTGTTACCTTAAGTGTGCCATGGCCTTGTGCATGAGATGATGTAACATTTTGAATAGAGGGCATAATTGTTCACATTAGTACAAATAGTGCACACCAGTAGTAAGCCTATATATATTTATTTATTTATATATGTATTTATGTATAAATAAACAAAATATATTATATATTATTATATATATATATATATTTGATTTATATATATTTTATATATATATTATGTATATTCAACATTCAACATTCAGTTCGGGTGTGCTCCGTTTTAATCTGAATGGCACTCTTAACTGTTGATTCATAGAGCACCTGTACTAAATAAAGCCAGTGAAGAAAAGCTTAAAGATATACGGAAGAGTAAAGATGTATAACGAGACAGACCGGCAGAACAGGCACTGACCGATAATTCCCATTGACACGTTATAAATCAAAGCGGAATGATTATGATACAGGGGTATACACCCAAACTCGCCTCTATCCCTGCACATATAAGCTCTCTTTTCAATTCATATAAAGTGTCTTACAATATTAATCACATTGGTCTACTTTCTAAATTGCTGGCCGGACACTTTTCATATATATATTTCATATTTTCAAAATAGACGTTCAGCTTTATGCAGCATAAGCCTATACATATACCACATAAATGAGATAGTGTGAATGCCTCAATGTCTCATTTGTCTGAGCATTTGGAATTAATGAGGATTTCCTCATTCCATATATGCACAAAATAATTGCCAAAAGTATAAAATGAGATGGCGTCTCTGGAAAAGAGCCCTATATAAGATCCAACATTAGGTGTTTATTATTCACCCTGATTGCAGTTTTATATGAGGCTCCATTCCAATATATTCTAATAGGGAATTCTTGACCCGTAGACCCATTGCGTGATGAAACTAACAACGTTCTCGCCTCGCGACGAGTGTTCCAAATGAGTGTTATTGGCGAGAGAGTGATAGGGAGGGACTTCCGGATCGAGGGACATCCGTTTTCGTTACATGTTTCGGAAATTGCTTTGTCACATGTTCCGTCAATACTCCACATTTAGGCTCCCGTTTGTTGTTGTTGTTCTTCATCATCACCATCATATTATTCTTGTCATGTTCGTATTCTTCTCGGTCCGGTGGGGAATGATAACCGGCGTTCACAGCACATAGGAAATACGAGGCCGGAAATCGCGTTGCGGTAAAACCGGGATAACGTTGTAATCCGGGATCCACTCTGCCCCGGCGGTCGCGCGGGAGAACGCGCGAGTGGGAGGAGAGTGTCGATACAGAGGCGGCGGCGCGTGATATCCTTCCGCGGCCCTTTCCCTCCCTATTACCACAGGATGCGAGCAGGCAGCGTCGCTGCTAAAATACGTTATTTGCCCCTACACCTCAAACAAAATCGTACACATTAAGAGTTTATCAACTAAACGAGAAGGTGTCGGGAGTGGTACAGGTTGATCCCCGACTTCCGCTGACTTTATCGACGCTTGAGGAGTCATTATTATCTCCCGGGTTAAGTTGTGCGCGGCGGGCGGACTAGCTAGTAAGTACTCCTGGGAAGAGAGAGGCAGCCGGTGCACAGCATGGAGCTCATCACTATCCTCGAGAAAACCGTCTCTCCAGGTAAATACACAATGTCTAAAACAATTATCTTCGTTAATATATACACCGCTAACGGTTAGTGGTTCGAGCCGAGTGGAACTTGGTTCGTGTGGCGGTTTGTCGGTTGCTTGATGACTGGTGAAAGTTAAGAGTGGTACGAGGAGGGGAGTGCTGCCTCGCTAACCGATTAGGCGCGGAGCTACTGTCGGCTAGCTCCGGCCTGCTCACCGTGGATCCGGCTTCTTGATTTAAACCTTCCATCCCGACATGCTTCATCTTGTCACGGTAGCTCTGCGAGTCATGGGTTTAGTCCCCTGCGATGTACACACACAGATGTAGTTGTCACACGATTTGCACGATGCGTTGATTATTATTAAGTGTGTCTCGGCAGCCCCGTCGACCCTGCCCATGCTCTTAGCCATGTAGCCATGCTTCATGTGAGCTAACTAGCTATCTAGCAAGCTAATCAGTCGGCCCATCCTTACACACACACACATCACTGTCGGCTAACTTTTGTAATGTACTGTTTGAGGCTAAACATCCCAGTTGCATATGGAAATGTACACATCTTTGCCACCATGTATATAGAATAACCGACGTCTCACTCGAACGTTGTTTCCGATGTGCTACTTTAGTGGTTTGCATTGCAATGCTTCGATGGGCTAACGCAAAACTGTGGTAATGCTAACAAGCATGTAGGAACCGATGTACAACACCGTGAAGTAACTTGACTAGTAGTAGTAGTGCAGCTATACTTGGTTGTCTTAACTAGCCATTCGTGTGTATTGTTCTCTTTACTACGGAGAACAAGCCCTCCCCAGTGATTATTTCTACCTACATTGACTATATCTAGCTGTGATATACACTGCAGCATAAACTATCCCGTGTTTGACATATTTGTTGTACAAGTCACACCTTTGCGTTGTGATTTAACGGCTAGCTCCTTGGCTAATATATAGCATTGCATATCACCGAGTCTCTTCCCTCCCTCCCTCCCTCAGATCGAAATGAACTGGAGGCGGCACAGAAGTTTCTGGAGCAGGCGGCTATCGAGAACCTGGTGAGTGTGGTACTATTTGTGTCAGGTGTGATACACTATGAATCGAAAGTAGGAGAGTAATCCGTGCCATTCATGTTATCTGGCGAGTTGCTAACTTGTCGTAGGCAGCCGGCTTTTCCTCAATGCCGGGCCTGCCTTCCTCACACACCACCTACACGCCATGGCTGCTGGTTGTCATTCACTGCAGCGTTTGATAGCAGCAGCAGCTTAGTCGCTATTGCTCCAACCGACGCTCTATTGCACTGTTGCCCTACGTCACTCTCCCGTGATGGACAACCGGTAGTCCATGCAATATTTAGATTACATAAGTGGCTGGCAGCATTAACTGTAATGTTTTCCCGGTTCATTTTGAGGGCATGGGGAGAAGGTCAATAATCAGAGGGAGAGGTTCTGTTTTCATGTGGGTCACCCAAATGAGTCCTAAAGTCCCGCTTGTCATGCGGTTCAAAGGGTTGTCTCAAAAGCAACATGCAAAAAAGATTATGAAATCCATATATACACATTACAATATGCATGTCATTCTACTAGAAACACAGGGCTTGGGAAGTAGTATAAAATATTGACACCATGACCGGACTTCACAAAAGTGTTGTGGAAACAACTTAAATTGTAATTAATCCTGCTCTTTCATAGCATCGGTTACAACTGCTATTGTAACCAATGCTGTTAAAGTGCAGGATATGGATATAGCAAACTATGAATTTCAAATGCCTTCTGTGCACAAAAAAACAATCTGTATTGTAATCCTAAGAATAAGTTAGTTTGCAAAGGATAATTACCTTTTTATTTTTTTATTCAGCTCTTGGGCAAAGCTTGAATTGACTGTTCTTGTAATTGTATTTTTGTATCTCCAAAAATGTCTATTTTCTCATGTTGAAATACAACATGGCTTTTACTTTTGCATTACACTTCTCTCACGATTCATTACCCATGTGTCCTACCCCCCTCCCACTAGCCCACGTTCTTGGTGGAGCTGTCCAAGGTGTTGGCCAACCCAGGGAACACGCAGGTGGCCCGAGTGGCAGCTGGTCTGCAGGTGAAGAACTCGTTGACCTCCAAGGACCCGGATGTCAAGACTCAGTACCAGCAGAGGTGGCTCGCCATCGATGCCAACGCCCGGCGAGAGATCAAGACTTTTGTAAGGATACTGGCACAGCTTGTGGACTGAAAGGGAAACCCATGCCCTACTCATCATGCATGACACGTAGACGCAATGTTGTCACACTACATTTGCTTGTATGTATATAGTATCGTGGGCGTCCGATGAGTTTGTCCCAGATTAGATTCAATGCAAGTATTCCAATTCATGCACTTCGCGATACAAAGCTGTTTTTAAAAATAATTATAGTACTAAACCAATTGCATTTAACACTGCATCTTGATAACGATCCCTGCGACGAGGGGGGCCTCTTAAGTGTGCTGGGCCATCATAAAACTACAACGATACAAACTACAATGGGATTGTAGTTTTCACCTTGGCCCAGCACACTTCAGGGGCCCCTCGTCACAGACGTACCTACTGTATCATCCATCATTCACTTCATTGTATGTTTTATTGTGTGTAGTGTATATAGTATTGTTGTTGAAATGCAGAATGCGTTAGTGAATGGGGAGTAACCATTCCAGTGTACTAGTTGCACATGGCAAATAAAAACATATTTAATCTTGCATCCACACCGCCTTCAATGGCCACGCTGTTCTTTTTATTTGCGATTGTGCAGGTTCTCCAAACCCTGGGCACGGAGACGTATCGGCCCAGCTCTGCGTCGCAGTGTGTGGCCGGGATCGCGTGCGCAGAGATCCCGGTCAACCAGTGGCCAGAGCTGATCCCTCAGCTAGTAGCCAACGTGACAGACCCCTCGAGCACGGAGCACATGAAGGAGTCCACGCTGGAAGCCATCGGATACATCTGTCAGGACATAGTGAGTGCTGTTGTTTTACGAGGGGACACCCAATGTTTTCCCATGATGCCAGCTAACATTGAACATTCTTAAAATTGGTCATACCGTTTGTCCTTAACACCAGCAGTTGGTGAAGCATTTACTGTTTAAATATTTAACAATGTTTTTAATAAATTATTTTGGCTAATCCCAAGATGAGTAACATGGTCTTTGCTCTGCTCTGAACCCTGCTCTTGGTGCTTTTAGGACCCAGAGCAGCTGCAGGACAATGCCAACCAGATCCTGACTGCCATCATCCAGGGCATGAGGAAGGAGGAGCCCAGCAACAATGTCAAATTGGCTGCAACCAATGCCCTGCTCAACTCGCTGGAGTTCACCAGAGCCAACTTTGACAAGGAGGTGGGTAGATGGGAGTACCTTTGGTGAAGCTGATCCAACAATGACTGTCTTCTTGTCCAGGCAGCCTAGACCGTGGCCGACGTTCTAAACCGTTCCTAAACGGCTTCCTCTTTGTGTTGCAGACGGAGCGTCACTTCATCATGCAGGTTGTGTGTGAGGCTACGCAGTGCCCTGATACCAGAGTGAGTAGCGGCAAGTGGTGGCTAGTAAAAACCTCAAGGTGGTGGTGTATGTCTAGCCCCTTTTTAAATGATTATTTTTTTTATTTCAGTTGCTCTACGTTGCATTTTCTGTTGACCATGTAAATTCATATTATTCACCTTGGTAGTCAGGGTGAGTGTTTTATAGTAGGTGTGAGTGGATGTGGTATGCTCATCATTTGCATGGTTTTTGCTGCTCTATCACCTGAAAGGGTAAACTTGCAAATTGTATTCCAAATGTATACAACCTAACTTCCAATGTTGAAGCAAAATACCCTAAATTAATAATAATAATAAACTAGATTAGTACTAGTTTGGTCAAATATTAACTCTAGGTAAATACAATGTTTGTAAATTGTAAAAGGTTTTAATGTGTACTGGCTCTCCTGGTCCAGGTACGGGTAGCGGCACTACAGAACCTGGTGAAGATCATGTCGCTGTATTACCAGTACATGGAGACCTACATGGGCCCGGCACTTTTCGCGGTAAGCCACACTGGGTAGCTTCATCTCCAGCCTGGGGTGTGGGGTTTCACCGGTAAATGTGATGGTGCTAAATTAGTTTCCGGTGGGATTTCACACCCAACATGCTGCAGTGTCGTAATTTTATTCATACGAAGCATTGGTGAGCTTGGCTGCCATTTCATTGTGATAATTATGACTCATGATTGCTTATCTGAAGCTCTTATCGAAATTCATAATGCAGGTCCCTTTATGTGGCTAATGGCTTACCAGACTTCCAATGGCCTACACTATGACTGTTGGAACTGGCTTTCCAACGATTGTTGCAATTGTTCCTCCCCTTTTGACTGATTTCATGTTCTTTTAATGTGCAGATCACCATAGAAGCCATGAAGAGTGACATTGACGAGGTAGCCCTGCAGGGCATAGAGTTCTGGTCCAACGTCTGTGATGAGGAGATGGACCTGGCCATTGAGGCCTCTGAGGTATGTTTGGCTTTTTTGGCTTTTTTTTTTTATGCCCAAAAAACAACACTGGATGAATGATTTGTACTCTACAGTGCGTGTTTATTAATTGTTTTGTTATCTTAATGGGTTGTCTTACTAATTATTAATGTTGTTTTTCCAAGCAATTTTCTCCTGGCACTCAGTGGTGCATTTAAGTGATCGCAGCGTATTGGTAATGGGTATCCTACCTCCGGTTTGTTCCAATGGTATTTTCCTTTTGTCCTTGTCCAATGGCAGGCTTCGGAGCAAGGCCGCCCCCCGGAGCATACCAGTAAATTCTACGCCAAAGGTGCCTTGCAGTACCTGGTTCCCATCCTCACCCAGACCCTCACCAAACAGGTATGTTCTCATCCGACTGGGTCTTATGTCCTCTGGGTTCTCTTTCTGGTTCGGTCTGAATTGCATCCCTTATTTTCTTTATCTATTTTCCTTCTTTATGTTCATTTTAGCTTTTTACTGAGATTAGACTCATGCGGCTCAGATGTATTATTTAAAGTATGGTGAAATTGTGTAATGCAATGCGCTTTGACTCCATTAAATGGAAAATGTTTTTCAGTTTCCAAGTTTTTAATTTATTTTTTGGTTACCAGTGAAAATTAGCATAATTATAATAAACCAAACCTCCATTGTTACTTTTTTTTAATTTGCTCTACTCTCCCCCCCCCCCTTTTTCAGGACGAGAACGATGACGACGATGACTGGAACCCGTGCAAGGCGGCCGGCGTGTGTCTGATGCTGCTGGCCACCTGCTGTGAGGACGACGTCGTGCCCTACGTCTTGCCCTTCATCAAGGACAACATCAAGAACCCCGACTGGCGCTACCGCGACGCCTCCGTCATGGCCTTCGGCTCCATCCTGGAGGGCCCAGAGCTCGGCCAGCTCAAGCCCCTCGCCATCCAGGTAGTTTGGCTGTTCTGGTGCCTCGTCGGTTGGCTGTGCAGGGATGGGCCCAAATTAATGGTTTTGAGTTATTACAGTGCTACTGTTACTGTTCAACGCGAGCAGAAATGTACAGTAGACATTGGGGTTCAACCCCTTTCATTCTTCGGTTCTCATTTAGCCGTGCCGATTTCAACAATCACATTTATATACACTTGCATTGTTGAGAGTGGCTACTTTTTTATTTTTTTTTATTTTTTTTGCTGAAGACTAACCCACCGCCCTCTTCTCCGTTCCCCAGGCCATGCCCACCCTCATAGACCTGATGAAAGACCCCAGCGTGGTGGTGAGGGACACCACCGCCTGGACGGTGGGTCGCATCTGTGAGCTGCTGCCCGAGGCGGCCATCCACGAGGTGTACCTGTCCCCGCTGCTGCAGTGTCTGATCGAAGGCCTGGGGGCCGAGCCCAGGGTGGCCTCCAACGTCTGCTGGGTGAGTGTGGAACATGGAGTGGGTGGCTGGATGGATGTTGGTTTGGCAATGGCCTGTGCAGTTTGCTTCATTGGTGGCATAGTTAGATGGGGTTGTTTTCCGTTAGGTTGCGGATTCGCGCCAGAGTATTTCTGATCGGAAAATACCCTGCATCCAACGATACATGAAGAACACATCAATTACTTTAATAAACTTGTAAAATGTTAACAGCTGCATGGCATATATAGACTTCTTCAGACTGCTTCAAGTCCATGAGAAAATAAGCTTTGAGTGTCTTCTTCCCTCCTTTCCGTTCCAGGCCTTCTCCAGTCTGGCCGAGGCAGCCTACGAGGCCACGGACGCAGCAGAGGATCAGGAAGAGCCCAGCACTTACTGCCTCTCATCCTCGTTTGAAATCATTGTCCAGAAACTCCTCGAGACCACAGACAGGTACACCATTGCACACAAGATTTGATTGACCTGTGCGTGGTGGCATTTTTGCTTGAAAATACCAAAAATCTGTAAGCAGATTCCCATAAACTCTAGACGAAGTAATCGTTCTGAAGATGGCCACCAAATGAAATGCATCAAAGTTAAAAGGCTTAATTTCGTTGGTTGAAAAAAAAAAAAACTCCTCAAAACTGGGGAGGGAAGAAACGGCCAAATCCCAGGCATTTCAACAAGTTTCCACAGTGAAATATTGACCCTCTCGCCTCCTGCAGACCCGACGGCCACCAGAACAACCTGCGCTCGGCGGCCTACGAGGCCCTGATGGAGATTGTGAAGAACAGCGCCAAGGATTGTTACCCCGCCGTGCAGAAGACCACGCTGGTCATCATGGAGCGTCTGCAGCAGGTCCTCCAGATGGAGGTGAGCTAGTCGGTGACGCTTGAGAAGGTTCCCACATAGTTTAGTTGAACCTCTGCTACACTGTGACACGTGTGGTTTTGTGGTGAACTATTTTATAAAAATGTTGGGCCTAGCATTGTTTGTTGTGCTAAAGAAACCGCTTCACCATTGTAAATATGAGGCCTGTGAAGCCCTTTGAGACTGTCACTGTGATTACGGGCTACTACAAATTAAATTGACAATTTACTGCCTGACGTGACGATACAGTGTGTGTGTGGAAACAGCATTTCAATGAACACGAATATCCAAGAGAAAGCTTACCCTTAACAATGGGATGATTGTGGTAATGTGTGTGTAAATAGTTGCTGCCGCTTTTGGCGTATGTTTCTGTGATCTAATCTCGCGTCGTCTTCTCAGTCTCACATCCAGAGCACCTCGGACCGAATCCAGTACAACGACCTGCAGTCTCTGCTGTGCGCCACTCTACAGGTTGGTGAGCCATATGACCATACAGAAAAACATTCCTTTTTTGTAACCAGTAATCGTAGCATTAAGGCTAGCGGATGCTACGACGAAACCTGAAATCAGAAACCAACCGATAGCCGGCCCACCACCTTGACCCCCCCCCCCCCCCCCCCCCCCTGTTTTGCCCTTGCAGAATGTGCTCCGTAAGGTGCAGCACCAGGATGCGCTGCAGATCTCAGACGTGGTGATGGCTTCCCTTCTGCGGATGTTCCAAAGCACCGCGGGGTCCGGGGGCGTGCAGGAGGATGCGCTGATGGCCGTCTCTACGCTGGTGGAAGGTACGTACTTAAGGGTGTCTTGACTTCCGGCACGAACGCTTACCGGCGTGACACAGGCGGGAACCGTCCGTCCCACAAATTCCTTTTTAAATCTATGAGAGGCTTCCTAATGGTCAACACCACATTGTTAGTACGGGTTTTGTGACCGGCACACTTTGTTTCCTCCGCAACCCGACCCGAATGAGCGGTAGACGATGGATGGATGGACACAGTTTGCTTTGCTTTGTTGATGGCGGTGATTGTTTTTAGAGGATGCTTCTGAAGCGCGTTATAGATGAATGTGCCATGTCATGGTCTCTTGTTGCCCTGACGTCAGTTCCTCCTCCTGCTCCCAGTTCAGCAGTGTGGATTTTATGATGTCACAGAATAAGCTGGAGTCCATTTCACCCGGGCGGGTGTTTTGGGGGCAGCAGTGCTGCTGCCCCGGTAACCTCCTGGTTTTGCTGGATACTACAAATGTGTGCTACTTGTTTTAATAATGCCAGTCCATCCATCCATCTTCTACCGCTTATCCGTGGTCACGGAGGTAGCAGCTCCAGCAGGGGACCCCAAACCCCCTGGCAACAACCAGCTCTGCCTGAGAGCTGGTTGGTTCAATAACTGCACGCAATACAATTCCACTTGTCTCGCAACCCTTCTTCAAGCATACAAATCCTCTGATACACCATTCTTATATTTTTTTTATATTAAAATGCCCAGCCCATTACCGCACAACCAATAACTCCTAAGCATTTATTAAGTTGTGGAACTTATACTGTGTATAATTATACCATAGCTTGCGCATACCGGGACCATGGATAATATTGATTACCCAGCGTTTGGTGGTCCTCCATGTGCACTGCTCCAGGATCAATATCACACCCTTCTATCCATTTTTAAGTATTATGGGCCGGAAATGGTTGTTCCACTGCAATTTATGCATCTCTGGTCTTTTCTGTTGGACTTTTATTTTTTCATTTTGTGATTGACATGTGTTAATATTATTTCTGTTTGCATTTTCAGTTCTCGGCAGCGACTTCCAGAAATATATGGATGCCTTCAAGCCTTTCTTGGGTATTGGACTAAAGAATTATGCTGAATATCAGGTAGGCATGGACATTTATAATTGCAATTTCTTCCCATGAACAAACATTGGTGGTGCGGATGCATTAGCTGCATTAGGCCTAGACTGTGTTCTAGACGCGCCTGAGACAATGACATTAAATCGTGTGATCTTGTATGCTTCATGTGTCCTGACGTCAGTTCCTCCTCCTGCTCACAGTTTTAGCAGTGTGGATTTTATGACATCACAGAATAAGCTGGGGTCTATTTCACCCAGGTGATGTTTGGATGGCAGTGCTGCTGTCCCCGTTAAACTTCCTGGTTTTGCTGGACCCCACACTTTTAATACCGGCTGTTATGTTACCGAGGATTCTTGTTTACACAACGATCGTCTTGCCTTTTTAACAATTTTGTGTTCATGCATACTTTGTCTTCCCCCCCACATTGGTCGTCTTATTACTGTTCAAAGGATTAATGATTCAGTATGATCTACATTTAATGATTACTTTAGGAGATGGTAATTGCTGAACCTGTGACGCTTTTGCATTTAAAATATGTTGAAATCACATTACTATAAGTCACTGCCGTCTAGAAGGTTCCAGCCTCTCCCGACGTGGCCCCCAGTCGTCCCCCTGGTTTCCTCCTTGTTGAGTGACACGCCCCAACTCCTGCACGATGTGTTTTGGGTTTCCCCAGGTATGTCTTGCCGCGGTGGGCCTGGTGTGTGACCTGTGCCGAGCTCTGATGATCAACATCCTGCCTTTCTGTGACGAGATCATGCAGCTCCTCCTGGAGAACCTTGGGGTGAGGACACCTCTTCCTTTACACCCCCCCCCCCCCACCGCCCTTTATTGCGCTCCATGGTTGCACAATACAATGCACAAATCTAAATCTGGAGCATTGAATCCTCTTTATTGGTCACATACATGAAAACACAGTTTCTCTGCATTTAACGGTGGGCAGCTATTTTATATACTGCTCCCGGGGAGCAGTGTAGGAGTCTGGTGCCTTGCTCAAGGGCACCTCAACAGTGCCGAGATGTTTCGGGGACTTGAACCGGTGACCTTCCTCTCATGCCAAGTCCCAACAGACCGAGCTATCCTGCCGCACAATACAGTGTTCTATGAGCGGCAGTAGCTCAGGAGGTAGAACAGTCGTCTGACAACTGGGAGGTTGCTGGTTCGATCCCCCGGCTCCTCCATGGCAATGTGTCGGTTACCCTGAGCAAGACACCCTAAACCGAACTGCTTCTATCCAGCAAGCTGTCAACTTACATGGCTGACTCCGCCCTCAGTGGATGAATGGGTGAATGTGAGGCATGACTTCCAAAGCGATTTGGATAAAAGTGCTATATAAATGCAGTCCATTTACCATTTTTGCACCGACCATGGTTTTCTACAGTGTATATGAATTTCCTTCCCACACATAACTGTACTTTGCACCGTCTGGTTGGATGTTTAGTTAATCATCTACTGCATCTACTTTATAATGACAAACTAATAATTTTTATACACTTATAAAATGTCTTCTTGCTACCCCCTCCTCGACCTAATTATTGTGCCCATTCTTGACACTAATTATTTTTATTTTATTTGACATTGTTTTTTGCCTGCATGTAACCACCTGTGTTTGCCGACCATCTGTGTAGAACGAGAACGTGCACCGGTCTGTGAAGCCCCAAATCCTGTCTGCATTCGGGGACATCGCCCTCGCCATTGGTGGCGAGTTCAAGAAGTACCTGGAGATTGTTCTGGACACTCTTCAGCAGGCTTCCCAGGCCCAGGTGGACAAGGTAAGGCTTATTGAACATGTCGCGTATGACCTTCCATAGATTAATCCTGTCAATTTGTAATACTTTTTTATATATATATATATATATATATATACATGCCATGAAATTGTCTAGAATTAATGTCGATTTATTTATAATCGCAGTTTCTTCCCATGGACAAACATTCGTGGTGCCGCTGCATTAGGCCTAGACGGTGCTCTAGACGCCCCCGAACAATGAGATTGAACCGTGTGTTCTTCAATGCTTCATGTGTCCTGACGTCAGTTCCTCCTCCTGCTCACAGTTTTAGCAGTGTGGATTTTATGATGTCACAGAATAAGCTGGGGTCTATTTCACCCAGGTGATGTTTGGATGGCATTGCTGCTGTCCCCTGTTAACCTCCTGGTTTTGCTGGACCCCACACTTTAATACCGGCTGTTCGACTACTGACTAATGATTCTTGTTTATCTGAAACGATCGTCCTGCATTTTTAACAATTTTGTGTTCATGCATATTCCCCCCCCCCCCGATTGGTCTTCTTATTACTGTCCAAAGGTTTAATGATTCAGTATGACCTACATTTAATGATGGCAATTTTAGGAGATGGTAATTGCTGAACCTGTGACGGTTTTGCATTTAAAAGATGTTTGTGGAAATCACATTACTATAAGTCACTGCAGTCTAGAAGGTTCCAGGTTCTCCCAACGTGGTCCCCAGTCGTCCCCCTGGTTCCTCCCAGTTTCATTGATATATTGGGGTTGCATGCATTCATGTTAAGCACCATCCAAAAAGGTGTTAAGTACTTTTTCTTAACGGTACATAAGAAGGGACCTAAAGTGTGTGTCATGTGTGTTTGCAGACGGACTACGATATGGTGGACTATCTGAACGAGTTGAGGGAAGGCTGCCTGGAGGCCTACACCGGCATCATACAGGGCCTGAAGGGGGACCAGGAGAATGTGCACCGTAAGAGATGCACACACTGATTGACGCGCATGCACACAAATACGGTCGCTCATGATGCAATCACGTCTCGGTAATCGCATGCCATGAATGCAATGTCATAGACTCGGCTTGCATTGGGCCTCACAATGTTTAGCTGAAATCTGTGTGTATTGTATGTGATAAGCTAGTGCTCTTTCGGGCTTGCTGTCCTGACGTCAGTTCCTCCTCCTGCTCCCAGATCAGCAGTGTGGATTTTATGATGTCACAGAATAAGCTGGGGTCCATTTCACCCAGGAGGTGTTTTGGGCGCGGCATGGCTGCCCCTGTAACCTTCTGGTTTTGCTGGACCCCACAATTGAGTTGACTGAATGGTGCTGTTATTTTGAAAGCCTGAACTTTTAATTGGAACTCTGCTTGGTGTGTGGGAGATTGTCTAGTGGTTGGCGTTTGACTAAAGGTTGTCGAACCTTTTAGTCGAAAGGTTCTGGGTTCGAACCCAAATGTCTGCAGTCTAACTTGTACTTGTATGAGCAAGATTCCAAAACCTAGTGCTCTATATATATTTTCTTTTTAGATAGTCAATGTAACTGTTAATGTAACAATGTAAGTTCAATGTAACTGTACCCGTAAATCGCAATGGTACATTCAATAGTGAAAGTGTATTGAGTGTGACCTCTTCTCTCCCTCCTTCAGCTGACGTCATGCTGGTGCAGCCCCGGGTGGAGTTCATCCTGTCCTTCATCCACCACATAGCGGAGGACGAGGACCACTCTGATGGAGTGGTGGCCAACGCTTCTGGCCTCATAGGGTAAGCCATGGTGGTAGAAGTGGTGGAATTGTTCTGCGGATGTGAAGAAGTCATGGTCTGCTTCATACTTAAGAAAGGAACATGGCCAGCCTTTGGATCTGCTGATGTGTGTATTTATTTATATATATATTTTTTTGTTTTAACGTCCACCGTCGTCTAAAAATACACCAACACAAGTCTCTGAGCTGTGTACTATTGCTCTCATCAGCAAAAATACAGCCTGGAGATTCACTGGGCCAATTGTTTGCTGAAAACATTTTGTCTTGCAGCAGAGGCAGAATTAGGTTTGGGGACTTTCTCCGGTCATAGAATAAATTCTGCTGAACAATGTATAAGAATGCCCTTTCATACTCTACCTAGAACGTACTCTGCAGTTCGCCGTATTGTTTTGACAAAACCTTTAAAATTCTTAAAGATAATAAAAATAATAAACTTTGCTCTACTTTATTTCAGTGACCTCTGCACCACGTTTGGGAAGGACGTGGCAAAGCTGGTGGAGGTCCACCCGCTCATAAACGACTTGCTGACGGAGGGCCGGCGCTCCAAGACCACCAAAACAAAAACCCTGGCCACATGGGCCACCAAGGAGCTCCGCAAGCTCAAGAGCCAGGCCTGGTGAGTTGAGAGAGAAAGTTGTTTCAAACTGCATGAACGGCTATTGAGATGTTTTTAATACGCCACCATATGTCGGCCAGTCATTATTGTAAAACTCACGGAGCAAGCGGGGAACTCTGCCTAAGTTTTCGGCGAACGCCTCTTCACGGCCTCTCAAACAATTTGCAATGGAGAAGGCCTTTGGAGTATTTAATAATATGTGCAGCTTCAAAAAGTCACCAGAATACATTTTATATAATGTATTTTATATTGTAATTTCTTGTGTGACTCCTGTACGTCAACTCTCAAGGCAGACAGCCTGTCTGCCTTGAGAGTTCTGGCTTGAGCCGTTGCACTGAATGCACTGTGTGACAGACCGGAGTCACACAAATTACATTTTCTGCATTTTCTGTCAATATCGAATATTCATTTCTGCACTCTAACAGTTGTTCCTCTCCCCCAATGATATATATTTTAATATATATCATTGAATTTCGAATATTAGATAGATAGCTATAGATAGCTATTTGATGGTTCTTTTACTGTTTTGTTGTTTTGTTTTTTCTCTCCAGATGCGCCGCTTGTCAGGAAAGAGAAAAACATCAGTAAACAATGAGGAAATATTGCCCCACTGGAATTACATCTTCTGTCTTTTGCGCGTGTGTGACCGGGTAAAAGCAGAAGCTAATGTGTGTGCGCTGAGATGAGTGTCTGTGTGTGTGAGAGCGTGAGAGAGAGAGAGAGAGAGAGAGAGAGCGAGCGTGAGAGAGAGAGAGAGAGAGTAAGAGGCCGCACGAGCGCAGAACGTGTATGCGAAAGATGACTGATATCACAACACCTTCTGAGTACAATTCCAGTGGTCGTCTGCAGACTCGCGGCGACCCCCCCCCCCCCCGACCCTCAGAATGACCTTGAAAGACACCCACCCTCCTTACTGACTTTTGAAACCCACACCCTCCCCTTCGACGGCCTGTGGACTGTACCATCTCTGAACAAGGACTCTGAACACAACCTTTCCACCATTACCTTCCAGGTTACTGACCCCCCCCCCCCCCCCCCCCCCAGCTGGGGACACACCCCCCCCCCCCCCCCTGTGTAGACCTGCGTCCTGAGACGCCAGCTAACATTTTAGTGGTCTGCTCTAATGTTGCTGCTCAAACAAACACACAATGTCACCCAAAACCTTCCTTCCCTGTGAGATAAAAGAAACCAAGAGACCAACAGCTAACCGGGGAAAGGTGTTGACGTGGCAATGAAGAAAAAGAGAAGAAAAACCTTAACTGTTAAAATGAGACTGGAGGAAGATTAATCCAAACTGTTCGGACTAAAGTGGCTCTCTTGACTGACGTGTGGAATACTTAACACTTAACTTTTCATTGTTATAATTTTTTATTTTTTTTCTCTCTGCACTTCTTCCAAAAGCCTGTGGTCATGAACCCCCCTCCCCCCCCCCCCACTCCACAACTCTCACTTGTACAGCCAAGATGGTCTGACTTGAGCTGCCGGTTCCAATCTTGGGTCAGACTAATGGAAAAGTGGAACAGTTGAAGCATGGTGCCTAGATTTCTTTTTTTTTTCTTTTTTTTTTCTCTTTACTCTTGCAAGGAGTATAATAGGATGTGGCGATGGACGGAGGGAATTGCCCTCTCTAGACTCTCTCCTCTTTCCCGGCTTGGAAAGCAGGTTCCTGCCCTACTGTAACTGCCACATCATTCCCCAACGCTATCACCTTCCAAGTCTGGGCCAAGTAGGAAAACAAACAAAAAGGCCACAGTAATCCCAAGTTTTTGTGGGGCAGACACGGTTGGGGCCTTTATCTGTCAAGATGGGCAGGGCGCACCTACACACAATAATAATAATATCAATAAATATCTTAATATGAACCTATGGAGGTGGGAGATCCTGAAAAGCATCTCTGCTGGTTTGGCTGCTTTTCTACCAGAAAGTGCAGGCTGTCGTGCTGTTGTACCAACCTCTCTGTGGACACAGACTTAATCCCACTGTAGCTCAGTTTTGCTTCTACTATATAATATGAAAGAAGGATGAGAAAACACCCCCACCTGCATGTGGGTCTCCTTCCTCCACCCTGAGGCTTATGGTTTAGTTTTGCTTTCAGTGGCACACTCTCGTTGGCTTCTCTTCACCGTTTCGGCTTGGGCAGTCTGAGCTGGTGTGATGTCGCTGCTCCTTAAGCAGTTTGGCCTAAAAGCACTTGTGAGGATTTTTTTTGTAATGAAGTGGAGTAGTAGGGGTGGGGGTGGGGGGTACGGCAGTTGCTCTAAAAATAACTTGCAGAAAAAAAAGATCTCCTTCCTTATGTACTTGTACCTGAGATAGCGCTTCAGAGGAGAGTGCCAAATTAGTGGGACTAGTTTAGTGAATATTGCCGTACGGGGCTGGCTGTGTGGACAGGTGGGATATTGTCATTATATGCACCTTCCATGGGAGAAGATAATCGGTCAGCTGTTAATCCTTGCTGTTCCTGATCTACAAATGATCAACCAGTTGACCAGAATAGGACCTGTGCTTAGGACCTTGTGCTGTCCAAGTCTGGGTATTTTTATTTTTATTTTTTATTATTTTCGCTGCACTTGTTTTGGGAAAGGGTCACTTACCATTATCCTCGTTTTGAGAGAAAGACAGAATTGAAGACGTTTGTATAAGGTTATATTTTTCCATTGCTATGAGAATAAAAAAAACAATAAAATGATATTAAACATTCCCCAAGAAGTTCTGGTGATTTGGTCTATTTGTCCGTGCTGGTAAACAGGTTCTCTCGTTGATCAAGTCTGGGCTACTATTCTGAGTTCAAGTAAAAAAGGCAGGCTTCCTTTTGGTAATTTGACATGCTGTCAAATTTCTACAGTGACCTTGAAACATTTTTGTAATTAGTTATTGAAAGCATCTATAAAGGCTTTTGACAACTATTTTTGAAAGTTGCATTTAAGAACCTGCATAGTGGAGTTTGGTTGACGCATACTATGCGTAAAAGGGGTGTACTGACTGTCAACAATGCTTTATTGTAACTGTCCGGTTTATCAAAGCATGCACGCGTTATTTTGGTTTTGGTTTTTTGTCACGGCTGGGGACCAATTCACTTTCACCAAGTTCATTCAAAAAGTCACCTCTGAATGAATGTCACTGAACTTAATCTATGACCTGCCTACATTATTAAAGGGAACGTGGCCTCAAGTTTAGGTTTGGATTATTCTAAACCGAAAAGTTAATTGAGCCCTTGAGCCGCTTGATTTGAATTGGTTAACTGAACTCATGTGAAAGATGGGCTCTTTCAATCTGCAAAACTCTGCATTTGGTTCAGATGATGAACATGGCAACTCAAATGTGAATTGTGAATCAAGCCAATCTGCTTTTTAATTTCATATTCAACATTAGTGAACTAATAAAAGTCTATATTGTACTGAACGCTGTTGTTCCTTCTTGCAACGGGCTGATTGATGGGATATGGTAGCATGGGTATTAATCTATGGTTGGGATCTGTGGAGTAAAGTCTTTCATATATCGTGTCTTTTTATTGATCCTGTATTAGGGCTGATGGTAGAGAATTACGTTGATCAAATAATATAATGAATAATACACATAATAAATAATAGACCGATGAGGTGGGGGGGGGGAGTGCCGCTTATATTTAAATACAGCTTTGTTTGGCCGTTTGTGTTTTTAGGCTTTTCATTTAGGCTGCATCACAAAACATTGCTGAATCTATAGGCCTACTCGTCGGGGCGTTTCCAGAGATTACGTTATGTATGGCCGTCATATCGTAGATTTACAAGTAGTAGCAATTTAGTGTGCGCCGGAGGTGGCCGAGGTCTTGGCTTAATTGTTCAGCTGCTTCTTTCACTATATATTGCGTCAGTGACCGACACACTGGTAATCCCAATTTACGTCGAGATTCGGGAAACTAAGGGATTGACATGTTGGGATGTTGACAAATATTTGGATGTCAACTCTGTATGCATAAGAGCCTAGTAGACAATCAAATAAATTTATATTCAGAAAACTTTATTAATCCCGAGGGAAATTAAGGGCTATTAATATGGGATATTAACTAGTGTCACTTTTAAAACATTTGCACATTTTGTGATCACGGAATACCTTGACACATAACCGAGCTGTGATGGCCGAGTGGTTAAGGCGTTGGATTTGAAATCCAATGGGGTCTCCCCGCGCAGGTTCGAACCCTGCTCACAGCGACGCAACGTTTTAAGACGCTCAGGACACATCTGATTGACATTCTATGTAACGAGGGTACTATGCAACATAGATCAGGACCTGCCGGCTAACTACATAACCATCTAACATGCCAGTGCTGCAAAGAAATAGTCGGCACTGTTGAGGCTTCTTAATTTCGCTTCCTTCTTTCTTAGACATTTCGAGACCTAGACCGTGATAATATACATTGGACCATTGTGAAAACCATCACCTGAATGGACAGGCCTGCCTGGGGAAATCTATTATAAGATGCTTCATCCTTCATCCACGTCCAGATGTCAAAGGAGAATGGTGTAGACCTATCAAGCAATTTACCAAATAATATAAATACAAGAACAATAGAACATGTGTGTGTCTGTGTGTGAGGGAGTGCGTGTGTGCAAGAGAGAGAGAGAGAGAGAGAGAGAGAGAGAGAGAGTGTGAGAGAGGGAGTGAGAGAGAGAGAGAGAGAGAGAGAGAGAGAGAGAGGGAGAGAGAGAGCAAGCGCGCGCGCACGCACGCACGCACGAATGAATGAATGAATGCAGAATGAGAACGAGAGATCTGGCTGCTGGTGGTGGTAAACGGAAGTGAGACAGCGCAGCGGGTGGGGTTTCTGAGATGGACTTGAGTGTCCAGCAGCAGCAGCGGCGGCGGTCCGTAGCGCAGGGGGAAACGTGGAGGTGTGCGCACCGACCTGCCTTATTATCAATCGGCACCGAACAACAAAAACCAAACGATGATTGATGAAGCGGTTGCGCAGCCTCCTCCTAGCGCCATCCATGTTGTCCATAAGAAGAGGGGGACGCATCAGTAGGAGGCTAACGCTAGCTAGCGACACACCAGTGGTGGTGTTTTATATTTTTTTCCTTCACACATGCATGTTTGTGGTCTCCTGACGCCGTGTTGTGCTCCTGCTCCCGCAACGACGAGCGCCTCTATTGTCACCGCGGAAGGATCGGGGAGGAACTTTAAATGGCTGTCTTACGGTACTCCGCCTCAGCTAGTGTGCACTAGCTAATGTTAGCTAGGGAGGATGGTGTGTGTTTGCAGCGAGCTAGCCACTTAGCTGTTTATTTATGTCATTGTTATTATGTAAGGACGGAGACCGCTGTAGCGTAGCTAGCTTTACGTTACCACTGAAGTGAGAATAATGAATGACGCGCAACAAGATATGTCTCCGGATTTCGTCTTGATGCGCCTGGTGTCGGCGGCCGAGTACGACCGCCTGGACGAGCCGGATGATTTGAGGTCTGGAGGCGGGGGGTTCGGTCCTGTCAAAGCCGCGTTGGGTCATCATGGCAACAGTATCAACGGCGGGTTTGATCTGGACCGTAATGGCCCGTCGACTGGCCTCGGCTCAGACTCGCCGCATTACAGTTCACCGCTCCCCGGGAAAGGCGAGTTGGACAGCGGGATGGGATTAGGTCAAACAACGCAGGGGTCCGAGGAGCCTATAACCTCCCCTCCGTCGAGCATCGGGGACTTCTCCATCGCCGCTCAGCGGTTCGTGGACTACCCTGTACCCCACGCACACGGCGCTGGGTCCCACGGCTCGCGGGCGCAGCTGATGGTTTTTCAGAACTTGCTCCGGTCCAGTGACGGGATCCTAGAATGCGGGCTAGAGCAGCCTCCCCCTGGGTTTCTCCACCACTCGGTTCCCGGTGGCCAGGACGCGGAAAAACGGCGACGACCACATTTGGAATCAGGTAGTGTCGGTGTACCGGGTAGCACAACAACAAACAGCCAGTGTGTGTTATCCCTACCACCGGTAAACACACACAGCATTTCCTCTGCAGAAGACTGCACGCAGCAGCAGCAGCAACAACACCACCTCCAGTGGCACCCAGCACTGAAGCTGTCCAAGGTACCGTCGGACAGCTCCCAGGCCCCACAGCAGGGGGTCGTGGCACTAGAATCGGACACTGGTTCCGTTCTGTGCCATCGGCATCGCCTGCTACTGACTGACCGCCTGTCCAAGTGGCCTCCGTGCTTGTTGGACCAAAGCCTGCACTTGAGTCTGTTGGACCCCATGAAAAACTGCACCGTTGGGGGGGATGATCCCGTTCTAGCTCTGGCACGACACCTCGGCCAGCTGGGACACAACGCAGAGCTGAGGGAGGCGAGGGAGGGAGGGGATGGCCGAGCGGAGCTGGTGCTACCCCTCACTCGGTGCTCATGTCACGGCGTGTTGACCTCGGCTTCTGGGGGTATGAGCCCCGGCGAGGACCCCAGCGAGACCAGCGATGCTCTCTTGGTTCTCGAGGGTCTGGGGTCCGACGAGGTGGGCAGGCTGGGAGACCCCAGGGGAAACGGAGAGGGTGAGAGGGGGCTTGGAGGAACAGAGGAAGGTACAGCTGGCGGTGAGGGAGCAGGCTCTGTGTTCTCCAGTGGGACTCTGAGTGGTTTGATGCAGCAGGTCCACAGACTTGCGGAGGAGGCGGGGGTGTGTACCGATCAGAGCTGTCGATCGTCGCTTACCGGACTAGGTCCGGCAGTGTCGTTACCTCCCACTGCCGCCCCCCTCACAGACCGCCGTCCGACCACCGCCGGCACCTCCACGCCCACCCAGTACGCCCCCATCCAACCGCAGGCTTCCCAGGCTGCAGTGGCTCTCGCTGGGCTTCACGTCTTGCCAGACGCCCTGCAGTCGTCCAGCACTTACCATAGCCAGCGGCAACCCCACCATCAGCACCAGTCTCGCTCCCAGCCTCAGAGCCGGGCCACCACCCCGAAGCTGGGCATCGCCTCTGGGGGAGCGGGGCGGGCGGCCTCACCGCTGGTCGTCCTGAAAGGGGAGGGCGGGAGACGAGGCGCGGAGGGAGAGAAGACTCCCCGGGGGAAGTCACGGAAGGCGGGTTCTCTTAAGGTGCGTCTCAGCAAGCTGTTCCGAACCAAGAGTTCCAGCGGGGGTTCGGGAGGGCTTCTGGACAAGAGGCCCTCCCTGGCGTCGTCCACCTCGTCTGGGGGCAGCCTGCTCGATGTGTGGGGCTCCAGCTCCAGCACCGCTGAACAGGACAGTTCCAGGTAAGAGGCTGGAGGGAGTAAGCATTTCAATCTGGTCACCTTTCTTTTTAAGAAACACTGTTAGAAAAAGAAAGAAACAGAAACAGCCTCTTCTTATTCATACCGTGAATACACAATGTGTCATTTACCTTCTGCAATTTTAATGTGTTTGAGTCATTGACTCAAACACATTAAGAGCGTGTTACCTTATCATTTTTGTATAGCCCTTTATCACAGTAACGGTCTCTGTCTCTTTGACGACATCCCCTTAACCCAATGCCCTCTAAGGGTTTCGGGGTGAAAACTCGCAGTGAAGGAATACAGAAGAGGAGTCCTGCCTCCCTCAAAATAAAAACATGTCCTCCTTACAAGGCAATGTATCTCGGTTGTCTTTCACCCCCACAGCTTGTAGTAAATTGCCTCCATATTTATAATTTCTACAGACATTTAACTTGAAGGATAACTTGATAACGCTGCTTTTCAACTTTATCTCTATATCTCTATATAAAACACATGCATTGTTGCCAATGCTCACTGTTTCTCTGGGGCTCAGTGCAGATGCAAAATCTTACCCTGTTTGACAGAGTTGAGGTAAGATTGCCACGAAACGTATCATCCGGCAGATAAAAGTAGGGGGGGATATTTGGGTGCAGGCAAAATGGAGGAAATGTAAACATTGTCCATTTGCAGCTATTATCTAGATTTAAATGATACAAAACCGGTTGAGTTCGCCTTACAAACTTGTGGTAAAGAAAGAGTGCAGAAGAAAGCAAGATTCTCTTTTTTACCTAAACCAATAAAACGGCCATTTACGCACTTGTGATTGACAGGCGAGATGTAGTCCCAGAACTAATGAAAGTGATTCCCTGATTGGTCATAGTTGAGCCGGGAACAGCCTCTTAAATTCTAAATTGTCCTCCACAGAGGCAGGCAGGCGCAGAAACTTTGAAAATGATATTCTCACAACGCATTCTTATACTCACAGGCTTACGGAGAGCTGTGTCATTTCTGACAAATTGTAACCTTCTGACCTAAAAGTGTGTTCGTAGCTTCGGTCTGTGTTTGTAGCGGTTGTAGTAGCGGAGTTCACCACCTTCACCGATGTACTTAGTTACAGTGCCAAGGGATTCCTGGGGCTGTTTGTCCTAAAGGGCGCCCCTCAACTTCCAAGTTCATCCTACATTACTGTGTGAAGGTCCATCTCTTCCCTTGCCCTAAGCTCCTCCCATCAAACGATGTCCAATGTTGCAACCTGGAACTTGAGTTTGTAGAGAGTTTTTGCAGTTGGTAGCTACCAAATTAGCCCTGATTGGGCCAGCAGGTTGAACATTTTTGGACTCGTAGGATTTAGGTTTTTATGCAGAACATTGGATTTACTGCTGCTGGAATGTTATGAGTAATTTAGACTTCATTATTTCACAGAAATAGGTACTGCTCCTTTAATCTTTATTCCCTCACATAATGAATCTTTAGCAGGCCAGCCCATGGAGCCTTTCTAAACGTTGTCATGGCGATGAGAATCGGTGCAGTGCAGGAGAACAAATAAAAACCCGGATGCTGTTACCATGGCAAATTCACCATTGGACACATTGATTCAGTGGACAAGATGGCCATTGGCTGTCCTCCATTCATCTCATCCAGCCCACAATCCTAACCAAAGAGTGGGCCGACGCGTACAGCGGTCAGCGTGCTTAAACCCTCAGGACCAGTGGCCTAGCCAGATATTTAATTGCAGCTAGGCCTGAATAAAAGTGGATATACACGATGAATTCCATAAATAACTCAATCGCGTTCACCGTACATGACAAGTACGAAAAGTGTTCTGCTATGCGTTGGCCCACTGTGTCGTCATGCTGACATCCCTCAACAGCCCTAACAAAAACCAAACCAACCACCTGCTCCTCCTTTCTGTATTGTTGTTTTTTTTAACAACCTTGCAACTGACATTTGTTGATTGGCTATTGCTAGGTTAACTACCAGGCCCACTCGCTTTGAAGCCACATTTAGCGTTGTTTCTGAGCCGGAAAACAACCAATTTGGCTCACTGTGGTACATTTCAGTTGGCCACATTATTCGAGCAGCCAATCACAGCACACATCACACATTATTTTAAAGTACAAACCTTATTTTTTTTTTATTGGTTGAAATAAATGATCCAGCTTGTTGCCTCCGAACAGTAACACAATGAGACCCTCTGACATCCTATGTATTAAAACAGTTATGAAATGTTATGCTGAATATCACATAGACAGAGATGAAGAGATGAGGAATCCAAACCACAAAGGGGTTTCACGCAATAGTGCATGGTTGTAGACCAGTCACCTTACCTCCCCCCCCCCCCCCCCCACGTTTCACCCGAATTCCACCTTCAAGTCAGTGTTTGCTCCACAGGGAGCGTCCAGGTCATCGACATGGATAGAACCGGGCCTCTGAATAATTGTTATCCTGCCACACACCAGGGTCACTGTACACCAGGGTCACTGTACACCAGGGTCAGTGTACACCAGGGTCACTGTACAATGGGAAAGTTGGAGCCTGATGCATTGATTTAAATGATATCCACATGGCTTATAAACTAAGCATCAAAGCTGGATATATTAAGAAGTTAGTAAGGCATTATGAAGATATTGTAGACTGTTCATCTGTGCTTTAAGCACAGCTCAGTGATGAAGCAATGGCCATGTGTCTACAGCAGATGTTGGTGGACAGAAGGTGGACTTTGGTTGTTGTGGAACAATGGATACATTTGTTCAATCATTTGCCATGTTAAATAAGCACAATGCAATGTGTTGCATTGTGCTTCTCAGAGCACAGATCTGCAGCCTCTCAGAGCACAACTCGACTATTTCACCTACCCCCAAGTTAGTCCCGCCTATGTTGGTTAAAGTATTACTTTTCAACCTTTCCTCTATCTATCTGCATATAGTGTGAAAATCACCTGCAGTTGTTGCCGAAACTCTGTCTCTGGGACACAGCTCAGTGCAGATGATGAGTGCAGAGATGTCTAAAGTGGAATGGAGATCTGGCTTGTCCAAATTGAAATCAAAAAGTACAAAGTTCCCCTTTGACCCTTGACTGGTTGCGTTTGAGACCTTGTTGACGATAATGGATCATTGTTGTTGGGCAAGCACAAGCAGTCACAAGCACAAGTAGTCCGTGGCCCAGTCAGGCCCTCCGGTAGCTACTTGTCTGCTCTGGACTGTGGTTGAACCGATCACAGAGAGAGACCCTTTTCACAGAGGCGTCGCTTGTAGGACAAACACAGGTGTTGCTCATAACGCTAATCATTGGTCGGCTCCTTTCTCTGTACCAGGGCACGGGTAGTAGGCGTTTCCATCTTCTCTGGTGTGGTCTTCCGCCCGTGCCGTAGTAGCAGACCCCGTAATCATGTTGTGTTATGAGCGCCACCTGTCCTCCGAAGAGATCTCAGTTGCGGTCACGCCGTGTGCTTTTTTGCTGTGGTCTCGGCTGTGACGGTGACACCGTTGACCTCTACGGGCTTGGCAATGAGTAAATTACTGCTTTAGTCTTGCCCACCAGTTCAAGTGAAACGCGCCGGCTGACTGAGACAAATTAGTTTATCGGTCAAACACTGGTGTCGGTGTCCCCCAAGGACACCTTGGGACTTGGGGCCACCCGTGTATTTATGTCTGACCTGCTTTTCCACAGAGCCGGGCGGTAATTCAATCTGAGCGGCGCTCCTGTACGACGTTTCACCGACATGGAGCTAAGGTGTCGTGTCTCATCATAACGCCAGGTGTATGTAGATAGTCTTTTTTTTTTTTTTTTTCAATGAGAAGGAGCAAAAGGCGCGCTGGCATGCGGAGGTTTGAAGAGCAACTACGAGACTGCTAGTAGTGTCTACTGCTCCCTCTGCTCTGAACGGCGAGCTGTTTATGTTGTCTGAAGGTGCGCTCGCGAGAGACGTGCCAAGATGCTGTGCGCGATGCTGAAATCAACCCACATCTTAAGTCGTACCCCCCCCCCCCCCCACCCCCCTCCATCTAGAACAACATCGGAGTGGGTTACGATGAAGGCGTGAACTCTCAAGTAAACGCATCGTAACAATCCCATCGAGTGGGACTGCGACACACTTAAGATAATTTCCGTTGGCGTCACTTATTTTTGTGTTTCATTAAATCTATTTAGCCATTTATTATTCATATTGTGGGTCAATATGGCCACAACACAAAGTGTTGCTAGCTTTGTCTGTGTTTTTTAGTTGCAAATTTTCCCCGTTATTTAGGTTGCTAACTGGTATCCAAGTGAAGCCTACCTCTGAGTGATTTACAAGCCGATGCCTTAAACGCTGTGTCCTTCCGTACCTCTCCATTATGTCATACATCCCACTGTCAACGTGTGTCCCATCCCTTACGTCAGTGGGGCCGGGGCTGCTTTATATAGCCGTGTGTGTGTGTGTGTGTGTGTGTGTGTGTGTGTGTGTGTGTGTGTGTGTGTGTGTGTGTGTGTGTGTGTGTGTGTGTGTGTGTGTGTGTGTGTGTGTGTGTGTGTGTGTGTGTGTGTGTGTGTGTGTGTGTGTGTGTGTGTGTGTGTGTGTGTGTGTGTGTGTGTGTGTGTGTGTGTGTGTGTGTGTGTGTGTGTGTCCTGTGATGCTGCCAGGTGTCTTGGCATGAAGGTGGTGGATGTTGTGGGACACTGCTGTTTTGAACAGCTTGTAAACAACCGTGTGTGTGTGTCAGTTCTTGGAGACTTGTTAGGAATGTAATGCAGTTTTTTTTTTTTTACTTCTGGTGAGGAGTTGTTCTCTTACCTACCTTTTGTTGTACTATTGTAAGACGTTTTGGACAAAAGCATCTGCTAAATGACTGTAATGTAATTGTCTGTGTGTCTTTGTCTCAATGCTAGACTGCAGGTCTCCAGGCCCCGTAGTGCCTTCTCACCGGTGCCCTTTAGTCCTCCCTTCACCGGTAAGTAAGAGTGTGTGTGTGTCAGTCAAATGGTTCTGATAGATGTACAATTTGACACTCTGGATCATTCAACCAACAATCCAGAATATAGTTTTAAATAAACCTATTGATCTCTCTCCTTATTGTCTAAACTGTGTAAGCTGTCTATTGTCTAAGCTTTGCAGTTTATCAATTTAATCATTTTCCCGCATTCTTTTCTGGCTTTTTACACAAAAGTGGTCAGCATGCTTCAAAGGAGGAGATTTTATTTCGGTTTGCCCGAGAACGAAGAGTCGTTTGCAGACAAACTTATTTTATACTTGATGTGGTTTCAGTTTGGACACCGAATGTTTCAGTGGTCCATAAGACCTGTTGGGAAATCGGATCAAAATATTATCATTGTTTTTCTTACGAATCACGCACAAAAAATCTCGGCGGCGTGAGCGAAGACATTTCTCGGCCGGGTTTGTTTGTTTTATCCCGCGATGATTTGTCGTTTTGCTCTTGACCACGCCCGACTTCTTTGCCGCATGCTTGACCGCTTCGGCTTGTGTCACATCTCTCTTTTGACCCTCTCCTTCTCTGCTGTCTTTGGTCTCTTCTCCTCCCGTCTCCTCCTCTTTCTCCTCCTCTTTCTCCTCCTCCTCCTCCTCCTCCCTTCTGGGTGTGTTTGGTGATGTGTTGCCACCGCCGCCCACCGCGCGCCCAGGTGAGACGGTGTCTCTGGTGGATGTGGACATTTCCCGGAGGGGGCTGAGCTCTTTGCACCCCCCGACTCCACCCCCTCCTCCCAGACGGAGCCTCAGTTTGCTGGGTACACTTCCGGTTCCTTCCACCTTGTTCCCATCTTTCTTCCTTTCTTCCCCTCCTCCCCTCTTGTATCTGTATGGACTCTCTGTCACTCTCCGTCTTTGTCTCTGTGTCATCACTGTTCATTATGTAGCTTATCTCATCGTTCAAGGCCGGTGTCAATCCTGCATAGTTCACGCTCATTTCCCACTAAACACACACACACACACACACACACACACACACACACACACACACACACACACACACACACACACACACACACACACACACACACACACACACACACACACACACACACACACACACACACACACACACACACACACACACACACACACACACACACACGGCAGGCTAAACCGGTCAGCTGCAACCGCTGTAATAAAGGGTAGCCGGTGTACATGTCCCATGTTAACACAATCCATCTCACACACACCGTCACACAATCCATCTCACACACACACACACCATCTCACACAACCCATCTCACACACACACCATCTCACACACACACACACACTTGTTTAATGTGACACTGGTGACTGTGTCTTCTGCCGCCCATCCAGATGATTTCAGTGGACCGCAGCAGCAGCAGCAGCAACCAGGAGGCCCCTTCCTGGAGCGCAACATAGGGGCGTCGCTGCAGTCACTCCCACCCCGGCCCCTGGCCCTCCCACCGTCCATCAGCGCCATTCAGCACAGCCTCAGCCTCAACGGTGAGGGTCGCGATCGCACACACTTTTTCTTGTGCTTTAGTTGACTAGTGCTGGCCTAGTGTTGTGTTCGCTGTAAGCTGATTAAAGCTCCCTGCCTTGGGATGGGTCAAAGAAAGGGAAAAGTCCTGTTCACCCAGATTTGAGCTTGTCTGCTATCAGATTATTAATCTAAAAGTCTGAATTGTCAGACTATACTTCCAGTATTTTCTCACTTTTTAATTAGTATCTGTGTGTTAGCTGCAGAATTCTAGGTAAGCTATGCCAGTCATACAGATCATTTAGATTTCTCTTCCGGCCGCTGTTGGCACAGTACCGCAGCCTGCCAGTAGAGGGCTACAGTGAGCTGTATTCCTTATGTGGTTCTCCCTTTCAGTAACTGGTTTAACCAGTGGTGGGCCGTCAGGGCCAGCAAGGCTTTCTCTGCTAGCCTAAACATCATCAGAATATAAATTTAATTTTGATATCTTTTTTCCACAAATATGTATTCAATTATTCCCCATAGTCTATTATCTGAATTTCATAGCTTTCCTCTTGGTTGCGCTGCTTCCAGCCTCAGATCGAATTTTGGAGGGCTGGCCTTTATGTTAGAGCTTTTATCCAATCATATTTCAGCCATAATGTGTTGCCAGGGTCCAAGAAATCTGCCCTTACGCCTTTAGAGTCAGTGCGGGCGCCTGGAGCTTAAAGTGAGCGGAAAACTGTGGCGTTAACCAATCAGTTTTCGAGTTGGCGACACCGGCACCAGCTCAGCGCCAGCTAGCAGGCGTACGATAACGTCAGCACGTGCACATCTTTTGATTGGATACGCGCTATTGAGAGGCAGAGCTATGCAGAGCTAGCAAACTGAACTTGAACGAGATAATGAATTCAAGCTGTTTTTTGGAACTGAAACGCACAGATAAACTGTACAACAGAGTCATTGAAGTCTTCTTGAGGAAAGAAAGGAGGATGGATTTTGTGTTCAAATAATCAGTTGTTTTGGTGAGTACAACGCATTTTTTTTTTATTCGATATTAACATATTGATTGATAATTAATGCTATATAAAAAATAATTGTTTGATGCTTCTGCAAGAGATGTAGAGATATGTGTGGCGCACTGGCTCAGCTGTGCAGTAAAAGTACTCAAGGAGACTTGTTGAATTGTTTTGGTTTAACCTTTATCAAAGTGGACATTCAAGGCTAGGAATACACTTTCACCACTGTCGCAAATTAATCCTCATGAACAAATGCAATTTGTTTTTTCTTTTATTTTCAGTGAATAGTTTGTCTTTATCGTCACGTTTCTTAATGAAACTGCTTTGGGTGCGACAATGCGCTGTTTAGTGAACAAACTTGTTAAAGCTCACATGCTTTTGGTGGACTTAATAAAACTTTGTAGACTAATCCCTTAAAAGCGCCTTTTATTTTTAGGTTTTGACAGTATCCAAGCGATCTTAAAGCTGGTAGTTTAACACTCTTAATTGTAAATGCGGATTTATTGATTATAAATGCTTCGGAAATATTAATATATCTCTGTTGTACTTGACTATGTTAAGGTGATGCAACGCCCGGTTATACTGCGTTTCTGTCTAAATGTATAGTTTCTAGAGCCATATGGCGTCATAATGATGGTATTAAGAGGTGTAATAATTCAGGTAGGACTGTGTAGGACATCACTGAAGGCCTAGGTGTGAAATGCACGGCCCGTCACTGTTTAACCATACCCCGTGTACGTCATAGGGTGTTTCCATACCTGGTTTGTGTTTCCGTCCACTTTGAACCAAGCATGGCAAATGCAGCTTGTAGTGTTCTTGCACCAGAAAGCTGGAACAAACCAAAGATCTGAGGTCTGCCTCGACGCGATATCCTGTACTCAAAACTCTTTCCTTTCCTTGCTTCTCTCCCGTTTCCAGACACGTTCCTCCGCGGCCTACCCAGACCCATACCCCTACGTCCTGACGGCCAGCAGCCCCCACCCAGGCTGGGCCCACGGCCCCTCCTCTGCCCCCTCAGTCGGCCCGACGCAAGCAGCTTTGCCACCAGCCTACGGGAGCTTGAAAAGGTAGCGATGCACACGATCACAACCCTGACCCACATCTGGGAAGTGATCAACAAATGTCACCTCTCACGCAAAGGTCAATGCGTGAGAGGAGGTTCCTGTGTGTGCTGTCCAGAGATGTGGCCTATTGTCGGAGGAATCCGGAAGAACCTGATATTCGGCGTACTTGAAATGGCGCGTCCCATTGTCTTACTGGTCAAAGGGACTTTTATTTGCCAGTAAGACGTCCAAGTGATGGTCCGGTGATGTTAGATGTTAGATAGCGGATAGCCTAACTTTATTCATCCTGGGAAAAAGGAATGAATGAATGAATGTGGTATATGCAGTACTCAAAGCCATACTCCATTATTTATTTATATACGTATATACGTATATATATATATATATATATATATATATACCGTATTTCCTGGAATATAAATTACGCTTTTCATTTTAGCTGTCGTGCTGGTCCTACGACTTATACTTTTTCTGACTGCATTCAAACTACAGCCAAGAGATCAAATCATCTCACGTGACGCTACTCAACCAATCAAATCTCTGTAGTCAGTGAGCGAGACACACACACACACACACACACACACACACACACACACACACACACACACACACACACACACACACACACACACACACACACACACACACACACACACACACACACACACACACACACACACACACACAGAAAGGTAGACAGCGAAAACACTCTTACATGTTTGTCACACGTCGATTATTAAAAGCGGCAATGTAAAGTGGCGCAATACTAAACTAAACAATAGTATACTATAAACAACACTATAAACTACCTAGGATATGGTATTCTATACTATAAACAACACTATATTCTATACCATGGGTCGGCAACAGGCGGCCAGCAATAATATTTGGCCCGGAAGATTATTTTGAGAATAAAAATAAAATATTATTTTGAGATTTTAGATTTTTTTTTAACAATATTGGACCGACAGTCATACATATAGGCTATAATGTTGGAATCGAGAATGCAGTGACATTTTCCGCCAGGGCTGAACTGGCCATCTGGCATAAAAAACCCAAAAAACGGGTCCAAAAAACCCATGGGGGCCCAAAAAACGGGTCGATCGGCCCATTGTTTTTTTTTCTACGAGGTGATACGCAGGACCCCTGGAGCACTACGTGTTGCATCTCCTCAGTCTAAACAGGATTCAATGATTTAATTAGAGTTAAAACCTCAAAAATAGGGTGCGTTAAAGTCTCGAGATTAATCACATGACATTACATTAACACGTTAACTTTGACAGCCCTAGTTCTAATGCTTTGGTGTTCTGACTATTAATTTGAAACACGGAAATATGTTTCAACGGTGTTCAGAATCACAACACAAACTCGCTAGACAGTGCAATGGATTGGGTGAGTCATCCCCACTGCTACCTAATTAACTAGAACACTAGTAATCCCCACTGCTACCTATTAACTAGAACACAAGTAATCCCCACTGCTACCTACTTAACTAGAACACTAGTAACCCCACTGCTACCTAGTTAACTAGAACACTAGTAATCCCCACTGCTACCTAGTTAACTAGAACACTAGTAATCCCCACTGCTACCTAGTTAACTAGAACACTAGTAATCCCCACTGCTACCTAGTTAACTAGAACACTAGTAATCCCCACTGCTACCTAGTTAACTAGAACACTAGTATCCCCCACTGCTACCTAGTTAACTAGAACACTAGTAATCCCCACTGCTACCTAGTTAACTAGAACACTAGTAACCCCCACTGCTACCTAGTTAACTAGAACACTAGTAACCCCCACTGCTACCTAGTTAACTAGAACACTAGTAATCCCCACTGCTACCTAGTTAACTAGAACACTAGTAATCCCCACTGCTACCTAGTTAACTAGAACACTACTTTACATTGTTTGTGAGCAGGCTCACAAAACAAACTGTTGGTTGACTAGCGACATTTCCGACGTGCAAGGCGCTAATGTATAAAAATGTTTCGAAAGAAAAGTCAAAGCATTAGAACGTGTCATGTTTTAACAATCAATTACTTCAATTAGCTTTTGATCATGTTCTGGCCTGCCATCTAGTGGCTCAGGAAAATATTGGCCCGAGGCCAAACTTACTTGCCGACCCCTGTTCTATACTATAAACAACCGTATACTATAACAATACTATACACAATCACATTCAAATAAAATGATGACGATAATGATGGATGATAGTGTGTATGTATATATATGTGTATATACATATACAGCCATTAACTAATCATTCAACAAGTGTGTGGAAAAGAAAATGCAACAACCAGCTCAACGAGATGCAACACTGCGCCAAAACCAGCAAAGACAAATGAGTCTCACTCACCAATGATGTTCACTTAAAGACCAAATCCATTCTCCTGTCCTTCTGGATGAATTGTTCGACCACCCGGTCATAAAGCTGATCGCTTTTCAGATCCAAAATAAGTTGCCTTTCCAATTCCATGCCCTCTTGTCGGTCCCAAATAGCAAGCAGCAGTAGAGCCTCTTGTGGCGAGTAGAGCCCGTTAGCCACGGGTATCTTTCCCAGTTGCTAGCCTGAAAATGGCGAACATAGCCTGCTTTAACAACTTGATTCAGCTCAAGATTGTAGGCGTTGGACAGCCTTTTTTAATAATGTCCATCTTTACATTGAATGGTCGTCTTGAAAATGGTTCCGACAATAAATCCGCAACGACATCATCTTCCGCCTGTTGCCATTTTGACGTAAAAATCCTACGTAGAAAAAACGTAGCACTACGCTAGATCCACTCTCGCTCCAGCAAGTATACCTTCTAGCTCCCTATTGAGCTGTGGGGAAATCTGAAAGAATACGCCCATTGGCTACAAATCACTGTATGATTGGTTGATCAAATTGTCAATCCAAACGTACGCTCTCATTCAGTCTAAGGGCCAAAGCAATCGGGAATACTTTGGTTGAAGGATATTCTTCCCAGCAACCTAGAAAAATATCTGATTGGTTGCATTGTTTTTCCAATATAAAACCACTCAAATGTGTAGTGCATAGACCGAGAAAGACAAAACAAATCAACGTAACACTGTAATATAACAGATAACAACACAGATACAATTCTCATTTATTAATTTTATTTAAATTTTATTACATTTTATTAATACAATTAGTTAAATCGTTTTTGTTTCATCTGAGAGTTCCAAGGTCTTCTCTGAATCCCTTTAAGGCCCTGACACTTCACTACTGATATATGTATGTATATATGTACTTTAAAAAAAAATAATATATATAAGTATATGACAAATGTATTGTCATTGCACAGGGCAAGTACAGTACAGAGAAAATAATTTGGCATTTAACTAGAGTCAAATGTTGCAGTAAAGTGCATGGTAATACATAATGTACAAGTGGTGAAATAAGATGTCAAAACGGTCTACTAAAAACTTCTACTAAGAACAGGTATAAAATAACTACATAGAGTAGGTATGAGATAGGTGCAGAATTCTAGGTATATATATACATACATACATACATACAGGTAAGTAAACGGATAGTGAGGGGAGGTTATGCGGTTATATCATCAGTTGAAGATTAATATATGTATACGGTAAGTACAGTAAAAATGTACATGGCTATCATATAATGATAATGTGCGGGTGTGTTCTCTGTCTGTGTCTTGTGTTTGTTTACGCCCAGTGTGGTTGGTACTGGGGCCCCATGAACTGGGAGGACGCCGAGATGAAGCTGAAGGGCAAGGCGGATGGGTCGTTCCTGGTGCGGGACAGCTCGGACCCCCGGTACATCCTCAGTCTGAGCTTCAGGTCCCAGGGGGTCACCCACCACACGCGCATGGAGCACTACAGAGGTGAGACACACACACACACACACACACACACACACAGACACACACACACACACACACACACTATATATTTTGATATGGACCCCCTATATATTTTTCAATACAAAGCAGTTGCATTTTATCCCAGGCCTATAGGCCTTATGTTCAAACTTTTACATTGTACATTTTACACTGACCCTGGTGTGCGGTAGGATAGAAATTATTCAGAGGCCTGGGTCTATCTATGTCGATGACCTGAACGCTCCCTGTGGCGCAAACAATGGCTTGAAGGTAGAAGTAGGTGGAATGGGGGTAAGGTGAAGGCAATAATTGAGTTCTACATGAATCATGTTTGCGGACCCCCTGCAGTAAGTCAGCGGACCCCTGGTTGAAGACCTCTGAGCTACAGTATTAATGAATCACTTTATCTAAACCACATGCTCGAAACCTCAGACACTATGTTGATACTAGGTGTAAACGCACCCCATGTCTGTTTTTTGTCCCTGGCACTCTCCACTTCTCCTCCTCCTCTCAGGTACCTTCAGTTTGTGGTGTCATCCGAAGTTCGAGGACCGCTGCCACTCTGTGGTGGAGTTCATAGAGCGAGCCATCATGCACTCGAAGAACGGGAAGTTCCTCTACTTCCTGCGCTCCAGAGTGCCAGGTAACATCTTTCTCTGTTCTCTCTGTGTATCTCTTCTGGATCAGTCCCTTGGATGTGTGGCTTCGAGGGCTTCCACACTGGCCGGGGCTTACTAGACCCACGTTCACACGCGGCTTACTGATGGGCCAGGGCCATGATTCACACTGGTGATCTCTGAAGTTGGGCTGGTGAAGTCTGGGCTATTCCTGCTCTTTTCCTACATTTTGGCATTTTAATAAAAAAAAGGTTTATTGTGGCCACCCTGCTGCCTCTGACTTAAGGTGTGTGTGTGTGTGTGTGTGTGTGTGTGTGTGTGTGTGTGTGTGTGTGTGTGTGTGTGTGTGTGTGTGTGTGTGTGTGTGTGTGTGTGTGTGTGTGTGTGTGTGTGTGTGTGTGTGTGTGTGTGTGTGTGTGTGTGTGTGTGTGTGTGTGTGTGTGTGTGTGTGTGTGTGTGTGTGTGTGTGTGTGTGTGTGCAGGTCTGCCTCCTACTCCCGTCCAGCTCCTGTATCCCGTGTCCAGATTCAGCAGCGTCAAGTCCCTCCAGCACCTGTGCCGCTTCTGTATTAGACAGCTGGTCCGCATAGATCACATCCAAGAGCTGCCCTTACCCACGTACGTGTAGACACACACACACTATATGTAATACACACAGCTCCAATTAGTGTTTTTGCATAGCATTATTTTTAGTTTCTGACTTTGTTTGTTTCTCTTTCTTTCCTTCTTTCTTTCCTTCTTTCTTTTCCCTCCCTGGCTCGGTCTCCCAGACCTCTGATAATGTATCTTAAGAAGTTCTACTACTATGATCCCGAAGAGGAGACGTACCCGCCAATCAAGGAGAAGGAGAAGACGGATCAGAACACTCAGCCGGGGGTGGAGTCTCAAACGTAGCGCTGGAGCCCGATTGGACACAGTGTGTGCTCTTATATTGCAGCAATTTTGCATTACATTGCGAGAACGGGGGGGGGGGGGGGGGTGCGGCATAGATCCTTTATAAATTCACCTGTCATTCATGTCAAACTTATTTAGTTCTTTTCTTGATTTTTGTTGTTTTTTCATTTTTGGTTACCAACAGGATCAACCGACAGGTGATTGGATACAGTGACCCTCCGGAAGCGAGACTGCAGCCAATCAGCTATCTCCTAACTTGGCTGTGTGTGTGTGTGTGTGTGTGTGTGTGTGTGTGTGTGTGTGTGTGTGTGTGTGTGTGTGTGTGTGTGTGTGTGTGTGTGTGTGTGTGTGTGTGTGTGTGTGTGTGTGTGTGTGTGTGTGTGTGTGTGTGTGTGTGTGTGTGTGTGTGTGTGTGTGTGTGTGTGTGTGTGTGTGTGTGTGTGTGTGTGTGTGTGTGTGTGTGTGTGTGTGTGTGGAGTTGCAGATGTACCACCCTCCCCATTTTTGCTCTCCATCTCTGCCCATGGGGACAATGGGAGGGGCCCGGGGGATGTAAAGACTCCACCTCTCTGGTGACCTAATGGCTGAGCAGCGGAACTCTGTGGAAGTGGTTGATTTCAGCGAAGGTGCTAACTTGCTGAAAACGAAATCCTGTGTGGTGTCTCAAATCGCTTCAAAAGGACAACAATTCAATTTGAGAAATGTATTTATTTTGCACCCAGTCATCTTCAGTTTTTTTTATTATTTTTATTTATTTTTGTTTTTTTGTTTTTTGTTGAACGTTTGACAGACACACTGAGGAGTATTAAAAGTACACGATGAATACTATGCAGTACTTGACAGACTCGATGGTAGGTATGAAGGAATGGCGCCACGCAGCCAGTTCACCGTTCGTACGTCGCTAGATAATTTACCAAAGGTTATAACACATGGGACTGTGGTGGTTGTAGGAAAGAGTGTCACACACACGCACACACACACACACACACACACATCATCAAGAAACATGTTGTTGACTTATTAGTTTGTGAACCTTAAATGGCACACAAAATAGTAATTTCTGCTGTAATTGTAATGAAGGTTTTCTCTCATTCACGAAACATGGTATTGGCCAATACCGTTTTGGTATCAAATACACTAGACTCTCCATGACATCAGCTTAGAAAGAGAAGCTAAGATTTTAGAAGCGACGGTGGTCTGGCATAAACGGCCAGAGTGTGGATGTCTTGGGGTTTCACCAAAAACACAGAACTATTGACTGTTGGGTTGGCCAGCGTAGGTGATTGGGGGGGAAGGGGAGTGTGGGGGCGAGGTGTGGGCGCATCCATACATTGTGTTATTGACACCACGCTTTGGTAGAGCTGCATCCCAGCCGAGACACACATTGTACCTTTGCTAGATCCCCTGAACCTGCAGTTGTCAATCCCGGTCCTCTCCCTTAACCCTTAAAGATGGCCAGGTAGGCTGGAGCACGGACAGATGGGACGCCAGGCGTCCAAGGAAAGTAGGACATAACTATCCCTCTAGACGACTACACACTTTAGAACGCTGGTGGTGGTGGTGACGCTGGCCGATTGAAAATTAAATATTGACGAAGCAAGTGATCCTTTTTTATTTTATATTTTAAGAATGGAGCAGTTGAATTCCATTCTCGAAAAATAAAAAGTGCTTCTCAAGTCCTGAGTATAGTATACTGCGATCATCGTATTGGAAATGACCCGTTCCTACCCTCTGACGCCATCTGGATATGAACACAGGCCGGTTCAGATAAGTTCACTAGGTGTGGCTGTAAGTCATTTGCCTTTACCTTAGTCTTGAAGCAGACGTGCTACAATATGGCAGGAAAAAAAGTGCTTGTATCGGAAACGAATACACTTGGGCATTGAATGTTTGTGAAGTCCCGGCTTCTCCGTTTTGACGACCGCCTGTACTAAAGTATTTTTCCGGTGTAAATCAATTGTTTCGACTATCCGCTCGTGCGCAGTCTGAACGTTAACTACATTTCCACGGTTTTCCATTGGACTGGTTCGACATCAGGATTCAAGTAAACGCTCAATTAAAGGTGGTGATGTTCATACGCTCCTCCGTTCAGGTTCAAAGCCTACATGTCCTCTACCTTCCTGTGTGTGTGTGTGTGTGCGCGCGCGCGCAGGGGCGGAGGCGGACTGGCAGTTCTGGCAAATGCCAGAAGGGCCGACGCACTTTTGGGCCGCCGTTTGCTGAAAAAAAAAAATTACGTAACGAAATTCAACGCAGGTGGCTACACTGGCGTATCACACCGGCCCACTATATAGAATGGGCCGTATCACACCGGCCCACTATATAGAATGGGCCGTATCACACCGGCCCACTATATAGAATGGGCCGTATCACACCGGCCCACTATATAGAATGGCCGGCCATTCCACCCCCTTTCTGAAAGTGGGCCGGTCAAGGGACTAAATGCCAGGGCCGAATTTTTGTCCCAGTCCGCCCCTGTGTGTGTGTGTGTGATTTGTCTTTCTTTGAGCGCACGTTTCTGTATATATTTGTATTTGTGTACATATTGTATGATGGGTATATTTGTAGCATAGCAGAGTTACAAATCAACAGACCGTCCTTGACCTCCTATGCTCCTATGGGTGGGCAAGTGTGTCTGCAAGAGAGATATCACTGATGTTGTATAGGGTCTGCTCCGAGCTGCGCTGGAACTCTTGTCTTTTACCAGACAAATCTGCGTCACCCGAAGAAATAAAGAATTCAAAGTGTCGGTCGAAATCACGATCACGACTGTCTTACCTGAGAAACACACACGCATGCACACACAGACGTTTTTCATATGCACCAGTTTCTCACGATGATCTTGTTATGTAGGCTACTGTTGTGTTAATGTACATAACCTAGCAGCTCAACAGGACCCATAGGCTTGCAGACATTAACTTCAGACGCAGAAGTGATCGTGCACTGCCTTTAAGAGTGTTTGTTCGTGACCTTTTTTTTATAACACTTAATGTTTTGTTTGCATGTGTAGACCAAAGTACCAAAGTGATGCTTACAAAAAATCACGTGTCTTACAAGAAATAGGGGTGAGTCGCTGAGCTGTGTGCGCAACTGCGCACAAACTCACTTCACTTTGAACCTGGTCGGTGCAACTGGATCCTTGTGGACTCACGGGAGGTTTTTGCTTTTGCCATTTTCACAGATGCAGTAAAAAGGTAAGCAGGCCTATATGTAGACTTATAACATTTACTTTAAAGTGCCAATTGTCAAATTTCCCAACTGTTGATCTGTTATAGTAAATCAA
>CM051012.1:14643769-14678858 GCA_027704905.1 Muraenolepis orangiensis | reverse complement strand
ATGTGCAATAATAATGCCCGAGATGCTGACCAGCTGAACCCTATAGGGCCTATAGTGGTATACATCTTTGCGGGATCCTATGCTGATATTATAGGCCTTTCTATTAATACAGTCCTCTGTTGTTACTATTTAGGTTTTTGGTTTCTGAAAATATTCTGAAACACACGGCTCTGAGCCAGCACATAGTCCATTTAAGAGTTGCAAATCAAGGTTATTATGTAATTCATTATTATGAACATATTCTGGAACTCAAACCTGCAATATGTAACTGTTCAACTGTAGCTATTTACTCTAATTTAACTATACAATAAGGAATATCTGAACTAAAAGGTTTATTCAGAATAAAACGTACAGCTATAACTGTTGTTACAACTCAAGCCACCAGAGGCTGCTAATGGGCAACGAAGTGGCTATGGGTACGTACATCCGTATCTTGTATTGGCTGTCTAAAGATACGGGACACGGGGAGATGCGCGCGAATGCGCATGCGTAATTCCTAACAACTTTAGCTTTAATACAAATGGAAAAGTCACCTTTTCCATTTGTAGTAAAGTATTAACAGCTGCCTATACCTGTAGAATAATTAAATTGACAAGGAGAAGAACTTCTTATTTTAATTTCATTTTTTGATATATATTAATCTGAGGCTATCCGTACCTCTAGAATCTGACATTATAGATCAGTACCTCACGAGACAGTGTCTCGTGAGGTACTGATAATGTTAAAGAGGTACGGACAGGAGGAAATATAACCGTGTCTCGGAGACACGGTTATATTTCCTCCTGTCCGTACCTCTTTAACATTATCTAAAGACGCGGACACACCTGCTGTACCTTTATAATAGGAATAAGACACTATATACGGTAGATACGGACATATACGCTAATAAATGTAGATACGGACTTGTCCTTTCTAGTGGTGTGTCGTTCGTGAACGAACGGGTCTTAACGAACGGATCCTTTCAGTGAACGAGAACGACTCGTTCACTCCCATATTCCATCTCGTTCGTTCGTTCGCAGAATCGCTCCGCGGCGGAGTGATTCACTGTAGTGACTGTGAGTGGAGCACTAGGGAGGGCTGTAGCCCAAAGATTGAAATTAGGCTTTCTTATTGGTCGAGCTAGGCATCTGAGTCATCGAGGAGGCGGGATAACTGTTCTGAATCCACCACTCTCGCTCGTCATCCCTTTAGGTCAGGGGTTCCCAACCGCCGGGCTGCAGACCGGTACCGAGCCGTGGAGGTGTTACTGCCGGGCCGCGAAACAGCTGTGTGTTTATCATCATATTTGACTAAAATAATTTGAGTATAGGTGAACGGCGGGCGGTATAATCTATATATAGAGATTATATATATAGTATAATCTATATATATCGATTATTTAGCGGTATATATGGGCGGTATAATCTATATATATAGATGAAATATATATTGGCGGCATAACGAGAGACTTTCAGTTGCACGCGCTACTAAAGAGACGCGCTATGTGATGTGTCGGTCGCGAACGAGCCGGCTCAAAGAGTCGGCTCTTTTAAGTGAAGGACGGGAGCCGGCTCGCACCTGCGAACGAGCCGGGTTTTTTTGACGGGTGCTCCGCGTACATGCGCGGAGCACATGACAACCGGTCCGTGAAAATTGACAACCGGTCCGCGAGATTTTTTTCATGTATCTGCCGGTCCGTGGCACAAAAAAGGTTGGGAACCCCTGCGAACCAATCAACGAGACTCGTTCACTGAACGACCGACAAGAGACTCGTTCACTGAACGACAGCCAAGAGGATCTTTCACTGAACGACCGACAAGAGGATCGTTCACTGAACGACCGACAAGAGGATCGTTCATTAAACGACCAACAAGAGGATCGTTCATTGAACGAGTCTCCAGTGAACGAGTCTCTTGTCGGTCGTTCAGTGAATGAGTCTCTTCAAGTCAAGTCAAGTCAAGGTTAATGTCCATCAAAGTTATACGTATAAGTATAAGCAATGGGTGAAAATCTTATGTGCAATACCCGACGACAGACAGCAGTTCTAAAAATAAAAATAATAGAATAAAAAAAAGAAGTAAAAAGTACAAACTGTATCAAGTTAAATATATAAAAATATAAAAGTGCATATATGAAATGCAATATATTAGCACAAAAAAGAGCAATATATATATAAATCAATGTAATAAAATATACATTGTTATATACTATACACCCTTGTTCAGCAGCCTGATGGCCTGACTGTGGAAGCTGTCTCTAAGTCTATTTGTGCGGCACTTGATACTGCGGTGTCGCCTGCCTGACTGTAAAAGTGAGTACAGTTCGTGGCTGGGGTGGGCATTGTCTTTTATGATGCGTTTGGCCTTGGTTGTATATATCCAGGAGGGAGGGGAGCTCACCTCCAACAATATACTGGGTCGTCCGCACCACCCTTTGAAGCGCTCTGCGCTCGAGTGCGGTGCATTCCGTACCAGGCGGTGATACACCCTGTAAGAACACTGTAGAATGTTCTCAGGATGCGGGGGCCCATGCTGAATTTCCTCAGACGCATGAGGAAATACAGGCATTGTTGGGCCCTTTTCACCACATGTGTGGTGTGCGTGGACCATGTAAGGTCCTCGGAGATGTGCACGCCGAGGAACTTGAAGCTACTGACCCTCTCTACTGCAACACCGTCGATGGAGATAGGGCCGTGCTCTCCTCTCTGCTTCCTGAAGTCCACGATCAGCTCCTTGGTCTTCTTGACGTTGAGGGCGAGGCTGTTCTCCTGTCACCACTTCGAGAGGTTGGCAAACCAGCAATCCGACCTCCTCCCTGTAGGCTGTCTCGGCGTCGCCGGCGATCAGGCCCATCACTGTCGTGTCGTCAGCAAACTTGATGATGACGTTGGAGCTGTGCATAGCCATGCAGTCGTGGGTGTAGAGGAAGTAGAGGAGAGGGCTCAGCACTCATCCCTGGGGGGTTCCCATGTTGAGGGTCAGTGGCTCTGAGGTGGTGCTGCCCATCCTCACCACCTGGCGGCGGTCCGACAGGAGGTCCAGTATCCAGCTGCACGTGGATGGGGGCACGCCTAGACCTCTAAGCTTCGTGTCGAGCTTGGCAGGAACTATCGTGTTGAACGCTGAGCTGTAGTCCACAAACAGCATTCGCACATAACAGTTCTTTCCCTCCAGGTGGGAAAGGGCAGTGTGGAGAGCCATGGCAATTTATCGGTGATAAAGTAAAGGCGAAAGATAAAGATAAAGGCGCTGGCAGCAGAGGGCGGGGGGGTGTGCGGGTGCAGGGGGGTGGGGGTGCGGGCTGGCCGCGGCGGGGGGAAGGGGACGGGGGCAGCTGTCATTGTGGTTCAGAGAGATGACAGCTGATTAGATCAGATCGGATAACAAACAGAGTTCTGAACACGACATTGGCTGGAAAAGAAAATCTGGGAATGAACATATACATCTACAATGAACAAACGAGAGTATTACCCGCTATGATTCTGTGACGGGTTGTAAAACAAATCGTTCACGGCATAAACTGCACGTGAACGACGCAGTGACATTTTACACATGGAAACAAAACCTGCGTGTTAGAGAAATACATTATTTATTAAAATGTTATTGCCTGGGTTACATGCCTGGGTAAAACACATTAGTAAAGGAAACTACATAGAAACTACAACCGGAAGTGATGAACCGGAAGTGACACTGAACTAGTTTGCGAACGATCTAAAAGAGCTAAAAGAGCTAGGTCTTTTAGGTGAACTGAACGAAGTAAACTGGATCCCAGAAAGGAATCATTTTTGCCACCTCTAGTCCCTTGCGATTGGCTAATTATTTATGACGTCATTGGGGTATACCCAGTCCAGTGGCGGCTGGTGCATTTTTCACCAGGGGGGGCTATACCATTTTTTTTATTTACAATTACATATTGTTAATTACATTATATACAATAACTTTTCGTATTGAAATGTCGCCCTTCTGTCCATCACTTTCATCATGGCCACGCAAGGCCAGCTCAAAGGCACCACAGAACTTCACACAGTCTATTTGTTTAGACAGGATGTGTTTTTGTCCACCTCCTCATTGTGTTGACAGATCCCTATCCTGTAGCCTTCATCAAGTTGAACAGCTACACTGTTAAAAATGATTTGTTGACTCAACTTGACTAAGTCAAGTCATCTTGTTGCTTTGACTGAGTTAAGTTTAGTCAAGTTGATTCAACATTTAGTGTCAAGTTGATTACACTTCAATAAATTAGTTGATACAACTTGTAGTCTGTTGACAACTTCATGTACAACTTTGTTTGTTCAACTTCTATTACCAAGTTAGCTTACCAGGACAAGCAAACCAATACCAAGCAAACCAAAGCTATACTATAAATCTAAATGAGAATTAGCTTAACCTAAATATTAACACATGTAAAAAATAGCTGAAAAGACATTTCAATCAGGACTTTTATTACAATATCAAGAACTTGTCACGGCTACGGTGGTTGGCAGGGGGCGTGGCCTAGCCACGTGCGCTGGCGGCGCATACACGCTCCTGCGCCACACACACACCTGGACACAATCTCCCCGGGTAATTGCTTATCACCTCACCTGGGGTATATAGACGTTGTCTTTCCTTTACCCCAGCGTGAGGTCGTTACTCTACTATGCACGAAGTTCTCCCGTTTGGTACCCATCGCCTGCCAACTACCTGCCGGTACTTCGTGTTAGGCGGAGTGCGTTGCGGTGGAGATTTAATAGAACTCAGTAGTAGACAGCTTTCTTTAACCTTCACTAGGCATATTTATTCATATCGTGGTAGGAGAGATGCGGTTGTGCTGCCGCTCTGTATTCGATCCAAACAACATCTAACCGGATAAGGTAGAGGCCACAGGTAGTGCGAGGTATAGTCAGTGACGTCACGTCCTGGACGCACTGCAGACAACATTGCCCTCTACAGGACACAGTGAGCAAGGGCGCACATAATGGTACAACATTTAACACCCCACTCGATCCTAGCTTATTGTGGTACATTTTCATAACAGGATACAAACAAAACAATATTCTCCCCATTTGAACTTCAATACAAAATAAACAACAAAAATACAATGGCACATATATGCATTTCTTGCACTTTAAGTGCCAAACAAATACTGAGCAAACGTTTTCAGTTGTAGCTTAGTGGCTGGTTTTGTCATTAGGTCAGCTACCATGTTGTCAGTAGGACAATATTCCAAAGATATCCTCCCACTGTTCCAGTTTCTCGGATAAAGTGATATTTAATATCGATATGTTTGCACCGCTGCCGACTTACTGGATTTCTGGCAAGTGCAATGGCTCCTTGGTTGTCATCATAAACCTTGGTTTGCCCATATTGATACTTATCAATACCCTTGAGTAGCTGTTGTAAATACATACACTCCTGTATGGCTGACGCTAAGGCCATGTTTTCTGCCTCGCAGGTAGACAGTGCAACTTTTGGTTGTTTTCTACTCTTCCATGAAATGAGAGAGCTTCTCTCACTCAGACTGGCACAGTACCCTGTGGTGCTACGTCTGTCTGTAACCTCTGAGGCCCAGTCTGCATCACTATGGACTATTAGGCCCAGTTTACCTGCGTCATCCTTTTTAAAGCATAATCCACGGTCTGTTGTACCCTTAAGATACCTGAACACATGCTTCACAGTGCTCCAATGCTCTTCACTTGGTTCAGCAAAATGCTGGGAAAGTTTACTGACCACAAAATTTAAATTTGGTCTAGTGCACGTAGCCAAATAGATCAGACTTCCTACTGCCTCTCTATACATCCTTGGCTCTTCCATTTTTTCAGCATTTTCTGTGTATTCAAGTTTAGATTCACATGGGGTTTCTCTGACCCTACAATCTTGCATTCCAAATCTGGAGAGGATTGTTTAATTCCCCCAGGTCTTTAATTGTAAACCTATCACTGAGCATAATTTTGACACTTTTCACAACCTCCTCATTGTTAGCAGCAATTATCAGATCATCAACCCATACAATCAGAATCAAAAGTTTCCTCATAGTCAATGCCTTGTTTTTGGCTGTAACCTTTTGCAACAAATCTTGCCTTATACTTGTCTGACCCATCAGTATCACACTTGAGAGTATAGACCCACCTACCCCCCACTGCCTTTTTGCCTAGAGGCAACTGGGTGATCTTGAATGTGTCATTCTCTTCTAGTGACTGCATTTCGTCATTCATTGCATTGATCCACTGCCGTGACTTGGTTGACCCTATGGCATCCTGGTAATTTTGTGGTATGTCACAAACTGCTCTATAACAAGAGTCTACACATGTTACCAGATGGTCTACTGTATCCTCAGTCTCATAATCCTGTAAGTACACTGGCTTTCTCTTAGCTCTAGGTGGGTTCTTTCTAGCCTCACTCTCAGTGCCTGGCTGTTCACATTCAGCCACAGAAACATCACCTTGAACACTTTGACCTGATGCATTTCCCATTTTTTCATCAACATTTTCCTCATTGTCAAGGACCCTGGGGTGCACCTCTCTGTCCTGACATTCAATGTGTGACCCAGGTGTCTGTGTTTCTTTCTCTTTGGCTGTCTTGTTTGTGAATTTCACCAACCTGTGTTTTTGGACCTTATCTGTGTCTGGACAGTACACAAGATAAGCTGGACTGTTCTTATCATATCCAATAAAAATGCCCTGCTCACATCTGGAATCTAACTTCCCCTTCTCTTGTGTGTAGGCAAAACACACAGATCCAAATTTCTGAAGTTTGGACATGTCTGGCTTCTTGCCTGTGAGCATCTCATAAGGTGTTTTCTTTGTGCGATTACTGTAACACCTGTTTCTTACATAGGCTGCCGTCTGTACAGCATAATTCCACAGTGTGTCTGGCAACTTACTGTCTAACAGCATACACCTGCCCATTTCATAGAGGGTTCGCCAACCTCTCTCTGCTGTGCCGTTTTGGTGAGGTGAATAGGGTGCAGATGTCTCATGCCTAATCCTATTTTTGGTTAACAGTGATTTGAATTCTCTATTAGTAAATTCGCCACCGTTGTCTGAACGTAAACATTTTACTTTTCCATAAGGTGCTGAGTCTGCCAAGAACCTCTCTGTGGCATGTATTGCATCACTTTTGGATTTGAGAAAATAAACCGTTATGGCACCCGAATAGTCGTCTGTAAAAGACTGTGCATATTTGTGCCCTTCTAAGCTTGGGGTTCTCATGGGACCGGCTAAATCAGTGTGGACCAGCTGTAAAGGTTCTGTAGCCTTTCTGTCTGGCTCCCTATTCCTTGTCTGGGTGAATTTTCCTTTCGTACAAATTTCACACAGATGTGCTGGCCTGACTGCACTGCCTCTTATCTCCATGCCTTTTACCACACCCAGTAACTTTTGTACATCCTCATAATGCAATGTCCCAAATTCATGCCAAGTTTGCATGTCGTCATTACATTTATCAACATTTTTCTGAACAGTTGGCAAGTAAAACAGATTACCACTTTCATGGAAGTCAACCGGTTGTACCACTCTGGTGATCATGTGGCTGTCCCCCTTCTTGAAAGTGACTGTCGCTCCTCCATTTGTTGCTCTTGCCACTGAGAAGATATCGTGTGGATACGTCGGCATATACAGCGCCTCATGCAGCTGTGCTCTTTGTTGACGTCCATCGTTGTCTAGCAGGTAGATCAGCGCCGTCCCTCTGCGTTGCGCCATCCCGCTGCATTTGGTCCCATCCGCCAGCTCGATTGAATGGGTGTCGGGCTGGAATGTGTTGTCAAAGCTCTTGAACTTGGCGATATCGTTCACTATGTGGGATGTCGCTCCGGCGTCCACCATGATGCCTTTCTTCTTTACGTTGGCTGATGGCCTCTCGCTGTTTGCCTGCTTGGCCACGAAGCAATGATCCTCGTCGCCGTTGTCCTCCTCTTCTTCCTCTGCAACCTTCCTGGCTCCGTCTTCTTTTCCCTTCTTCCTCCACAGGGACTCTGTGTGTGTGTTGCTCTTGCAGTGACTGCACCACACTTTCTGGGTGCACTTGCTCCTAATGTGTCCTTTTTCTCCACACTTGTAACAAGTCACTGAAGTCAGAGTGGCTTCTCCATTCTTCCTGTGTGTCTTGGTGCCTTGTCTACTTTGCCTTGTGTTAGTCTTCATCACACTGTCCATAGATCCAGTCGTCCTCATCTTCTCAGATTCTTCATAGACCCTCAGTCTTCTCTTGAAGTCTTTAAATGTAACATCGTCCTCGTTCTGTGTTACATGGACAGCCAGTGGCCTGAATGAATCTGGCAGTCCATTCAAAATGGTGGCTACAAGCAGCCCATCACTCATGTTCTCTCCTGCATCACGTAGAGCTGCAATTATATTCTCAGCCCTTATCATGTAATCAGTAACAGTTTCATTGTCTGCCATTTGTATGGTGGTCAATGATGTATACAGGTTTAGAATCCTTGGCTTGCTTTTTCCTGAATAGTGCTCCCTCAATAATTTCAGGGCTTTCCTTCCATCCTCGGCGGCATCATGTCTTATCAATGACAGGCTCTTATCATCCAGGGCATTCACTAACTGTGCATAACAGTCTTCATTTTTTTCTGGATCTGCAGCTAATGCGGCTTCACCCGTGGGCACTCGCAAAATAGTATCTTTGAGCTTCAAAATGTGCAAACGGCTAAGGAATCTCGTCTCCCACAGATCATACTTATCTTCTGTTCCATCGAATAAAATCTGCTGGGGTGTTCCTGCTCCGGCCATTTTTTACATTGCATCCACGTTAACACGTCTTCTCTTTATACAGTTCACTTATCTCCAAACATTGGGTTGCGGCTTGTAGAAACACCGTGTCTTCAGTTTACGCGGGAGTCTCTCAGCGCCATCTTCATCCAGGTCCCACTAGTAGCTTCTCTTGGCTAACAGCTCGTTCTTCTGTTACCTTGTTGCTCTAGACTGGCATTCCTGGGCCCATAACCTGTTAGGCGGAGTGCGTTGCGGTGGAGATTTAATAGAACTCAGTAGTAGACAGCTTTCTTTAACCTTCACTATGCATATTTATTCATATCGTGGTAGGAGAGATGCGGTTGTGCTGCCGCTCTGTGTTCGATCCAAACAACATCTAACCGGATAAGGTAGAGGCCACAGGTAGTGCGAGGTATAGTCAGTGACGTCACGTCCTGGACGCACTGCAGACAACATTGCCCTCTACAGGACACAATGAGCAAGGGCGCACATAATGGTACAACATTTAACACTTCGCACCCGATACCCCCGGTACAGACTCCTTCCCCTGTCCCGAACTATTCGCCGGTCAACTGCCTGCCGGTACTCCGCGGATCGTCTCCCCAATGCACTCTTGTGACTGTGTGTGTTTGGTGCAAATAAAGCCGTTTCGTATCACTCCACTCCACTCCACATCATTATACAGACTATCAATGCCTGTGGACACGCCTTTGGACTGGCCCTGTTGGGCCCAGGCCACCTCGCGCTGGTGGACCAAGTGGAGCGGGAGCTGATGGTCCGTTGGGCGACCTGGGCCCCGGTGGGCTCGAGCGGCTGGGGCGTCTGGTCGATGCCCTGAGGAGCCGTGGCCCATCACGGGTTCGAGTGCTGCGGAGGCTGGAGAGTGGGGGGTCGCGTTGGCTCGAGTGAGCCTCGACGTATACTACCAGTGGAAGCCCGAGTATGATGCCCGGTGCGGACTGTGGTTTCGGGGACTGCGGTACATGATGGGCCAGCTCTGGGACCTGTCTACTGCCATTTCTTCCCTCCTCTGCGGAGGGACCCCCGACGCCGCGCTGTCCCTGCCTGTTGACGTCACGCTTCTCCCTCGTCTGACCGCTCCGCACCCGGCTGACGACGTCGCTCCGCACCTGGCCGACAACGTCACTCTGCACCCGGTTGACGACATCGCTTCGCACCCGGCTGACGACGTCGCTCCGCACCCCCCTGAGGACGTCGCTCCGCACCCCCCGGAGGACGTCGCTCCGCATCCGCCGGAGGACGCCGCTCAGCTCCCGCCGGAGGACGTCGCTCCGCACCCGCCGGAGGACGTCGCTCCGCTCCCGCCACAGGACGTCGCTCCGCACCCACCGGAGGACCCCGCTCCGCACCCGCCGGAGGACGCCGCTCCGCACCCGCCGGAGGACGCCGCTCCGCTCCCGCCGGAGGACGTCGCTCCGCTCCCGCCGGAGGACGTCGCTCCGCTCCCACCGGAGGACGTCGCTCCGCTCCCACCGGAGGACGTCACTTGGAGGAGGTTCCAGAGGAGACCTCCAGAGAGGACTCCTACCAACCTGGGCAGAAGGGGTGGCTCTCTTCCCGGGCCCCGCCCGCCCACCAAATCTCCTCCACCCCCCCGGATCATCGAGTGGGACACAGACGGCCCAGAGGAGCGGAGTTGGCCCCCGCGCCGCTACTTTCGGGATCTGTTCTTTTCCCTCGACTGTCACCGGGAACACCCCTTCAAGCCGGGTTGGACGCCAGGAGGCGCCCGTTGAGGGGGGGCGTACGTCACGGCTACGGTGGTTGGCAGGGGGGCGTGGTCTAGCCACGTGCGCTGGACACACACACCTGGACACAATTTCCCCCGTGTAATTTGTTTATCACCTCACCTGGGGTATATATATACGTTGTCTTTCCTTTACCCCAGAGTGAGGTCGTTACTCTACTATGCACGTAGTTTTCCCGTCTGGTACCCATCGCCTGCCAACTACCTGCCGGTACTTCGCACCCGATACAGACTCCTTCCCCTGTCCCGGACTACCCGCCGGTCAACTGCCTGCCGGTACTCCGCGGATCGTCCTCCCCGTGTACCCTTGTGTTTTGTGTGTGTTTTGGGAAATAAAGCCGTCTCGTATCACTCCACTTGTCGGCGTCTGCGTTCGGGGTCCAACCCACTCCCTCTCTCGTGACAAACTGTAATTGAGTGACTTGTTAAACAGTCCATTCTGAGGAGTAAGTGTGCAGGGTTGCTGCAGTAAAATGCAGTAAAACATAGAAAATTGTATCTCTCTAACTGAGAAACTTAACTCAAATGTCAGTCAGAAAATGAAAACATGAAAACACAATCAGGTTGATCTGGGCCCAGATCTTTCACCTTAAGTTTGTCCGCCAAACTTCTTCTCTCAAACGGCTCTTGAAGTGAGGTAGTGCTCACCGAGTTAGGGACCAGGTTGAGTCTTGGGGTAGTGCTCACCGAGTTAGGGACCGGGTTGAGTCTTGGGGTAGTGCTCACGCTCGCCATTGTTGAACGTTGTAGTTAAATGGCGCCCGCAGAGACAGAGCATAATATGCTTTTCCTAGTAGTACACTGTGACGCACACAAATGACGATGCTCGATGCTCCAAAGTCTTCCGTGGGGCGATTTGAAAAGCGCCCCACGGGAAGACGTTTTGAGGACGCTGATTGGCTATATTTTATGTCACTCGTTTATATCTTGAATCAGCAATTGGCTAAACTGCTACAGAACTGCTACCCGCCTCCGTGGGGCGATTTGAAAAGCGCCCCAGCAGCATCGTCATACAAATGCGCCCTTAAGGCTGCAGTGTACTAGGCATATGTGTACTAAGAAAAGCATATTATGTTGCGCAAATTATTTTAAAATCATATTTTACACATTTCTGGGTGCATTCCATATTTTAAACACACACATATTGACAATTTATATATATATATATTTCTTTTTTTTAATTATTATTTTTTTTGATTTTGTTTGTGCGTGTGTTTTAGGGGGGGGCGGTGCCCCATCGCCCCCTATGGGCCAGCCACCACTGACCCAGTCCCTTTAGAACTGCCACTAAAGGTACGGCTCCATATCTGTAGCCACGGCCAATGGGAAAAGATACATAATGAAATCAGAAGAATGTTTTTTTTTATTATTTCTCAAAATGACCATGAGAACCTCCAAAGGTGGTTTATATTCAAGATTGCATCGATTGAGGTTTAAACACGATTAAGACCTAAGGGTGGCAAGTCATCTATTTGGTGGACATTTTGAAACCCCTGTTTCATATTATTGATATTAAAGAGTAATATTGGCAAGCAATAGCATCAGCGTCGATAGACCCAAGCTCCCAGGGCTTAAGTCCTGAGTAATCGTTTCCGTTTATTTGAACAATTATGGACTACCTTAATTCAACTTAAAGCCTCTGACAACCAGCCCCCAGTCACATCTGTGTCACGCTTGATTGACATTAACTTAGCCACGCGTCCTTCAAATAATGTTACTACGGACCCATAGTACAACATGGGCTTGAAGAATCATCAATTTATGTAACCATTTAGTAACCAGCCCTCTTGTGGCTCCAACCGCACATGACACTTTGAATAGTGGATGTGCTTCAAGTGCAGTATGCCAAAGGACCTTGTAGGTCTTCAGGACAGTCTTCAGTTGTAAATGAAATAAATTGAACTGAATCGACAAAACACTGAAAAGACGTACATGACACGTACACCCCAAAAAATCTGCAAAACAGCCCAAAATAACTGTTTTAGGGCAGATGCTTTTGCCACAAATTTGGCATTGGGTAGACAGCTGAAAACCCAATTGTTTGTTTCTGATAGAATGCCTTCTTCACCACAGAATGTACAAGATGTACTAGATGTGTATAGTGGTTTATGTGGATGTTGGCAGTAGGGACCTTTAATAGTCATCCTCAAAAAATGTTGAAGTAGATACAGCATCGACATTATTGCAGATATTTACCTTCCAGTTTAATCTGTGAGATGTCGTCAGATTCCCGTCTTGTCCATCTCAGAACAATGTTTGGGTCACACGCTGTGGTTCGTAGAAGTTATATTCTCGCAATGAATGCATTTTTTCAAATAAACTTTTATTTTATTGTCCACATTTATTAAAGTAATGTGATTTGATCATGTCTAGACCGTTTGCAGCATCTTGATTCTCATTAATGGTGAAAATAATTGCAATGCTTCTGTACAGTGTACAGACACTGGACACATCTTTCTCTGTCCCTGTCTCTTTCGGTCTGTCTGTCTGTCTGTCTGTCCGTCTGTCCGTCTCTCTCTCTCTCTCTCTCTCTCTCTCTCTCTCTCTCTCTCTCTCTCTCTCTCTCTCACTCTCTCTCTCTCTCTCTCTCTCTCTCTCTCTCTCTCTCTCTCTCTGCCATCCCTCTGCCATCCCCTGTCCCTCTTTCACTGTTTCTTCACACAATTTCACCCCTCGTTTGATTTGTCTGACTCATCCCTCACTCACTATCATTCTCTCTCTCTCTCTCTCTCTCTCTCTCTCTCTCTCTCTCTCTCTCTCTCTCTCTCTCTCTCTCCCTCTCCCTCTCCCTCTCCTCTCCTCTCCTCTCTCTCTCTCTACTCTGCCCATCCTCCACCATCCTCTCCATATACCTCCCTCCATCTCTCCGTTTTTGTCTGAGCTGTCCTTGATACTGGCAGGCAGACTGCTGCCAAGTGACGAAGAAAGGGAGGGAGAGAGAGAGAGAGCGAGAGCGAGAGAGAGAGAGAGAGAGGGAGAGAGGAGAGAGAGAGAGAGAGAGAGAGAGAGAGAGAGAGAGAGAGAGAGAGAGAGAGAGAGAGAGAGAGAGAGAGAGAGAGAGGAGGGAGGGAGAGAGAGAGTGTCAGGCAGCGAGCGCAGGGAGAGCGAATAGAAAGAAGCTACAGACGCAAGCAGGAGGAGAGAGGACAGAGGAGAGGAACGTGCAAACAGAAGAAGAACCAGAAAGAGAGAAGGGGGGGGGGAGAGAGTAACAGAGAGTGAGTGAGAGAGAGATAGAGAGAGTGAGAGAGAGAGAGCGGAGTGATACACTGATAATATCAGAAGGAAAAAGAGAACAGAATAGATTGAAGAAAAACTGCAAGAAACAAAATCAGACAGGGAAAGGAATAATGCAAGAAGTACAGACAGAGAGATAGAGATAGATAGATAGATAGATAGATAGATAGATAGATAGATAGATAGATAGATAGATAGATAGAGACAGGGGTGAGCAAGGGAGGGGGAGAGCGAGGATGAGAGAGAGAGTGTATATGCAACTGTGGGGGTATAGGCTCTGAGTGCAGCATTTTGCTGAGTAGCGGTGAGCCAGCAGTAGCTCGCTGTAGCTTAGCCTTGCAGACACCTTGACGAGTGCGGGCAGCCAGGGACAGGCTGGCAACCTGACAGAACTACAGCCCCCAGCAGTCTCCGACCGACCCAGCCTATCATTGACTGTGGATGTGGGTCCTGTGGTACACTGGGAGTTGCAGTCCATCTGAGAGTCGAGATGCCAATGGGCCATGACAACTAAGTGCCAGCCGTCAGGGAGAGAAACACAAAGGTTAGTACATCACTGCTTTTTGATATGTGTACACTGTGTCTGTGTGTGTTTGTATGGCGGTGTGTGTAAGAGAGAGGGGTATAGAGAGAGAGAGACAGAGAGAGAGACAGAGAGAGAGACAGAGAGAGACAGAGACAGAGACAGAGACAGGCGAGAGAGAGACTTTATCAGTTTATCGGTTTATCAGTAATTATTGCTGTACTGTGCGTGTGTTTCATGGGGGTGGGGCGGGGGGGGGGGGCGGAGGTTTGTGTGTGTGTCTGCATTTGTCTGTCCATATGTGTGTGTTTGTTTCTGTTTGTATGTCTGTATTAATGTGTGTGTGTGTGTGTGTGTGTTTGTGTGTGAGTGTGTGCCTCTGATTCCAGCTGAATAGTTCACTCTCTCTATTATTTTTCTGAAATCTTTACCTGTTTGATATTTTGTCCACTCCCCTCCCCCTTTCCAAGCATCTAGTTGTCATCTATTTTCCTCCACTGCCCCTCCCTCTTCCTCCCCCATCTCCTATTACTCACCCTCTCTCTCTCTCTCTCTCTCTCTCTCTCTCTCTCTCTCTCTCTCTCTCTCTCTCTCTCTCTCTCTCTCTCTCTCTCTCTCTCTCTCTCTCTCTCTCTCTCTCTCTCTCTCCCTCTCTATCTTCCTCTCTACATCTTCATCTTAAACTTCACCTGTGTGTGTTTGTGTTGTGTGTGTGTGTGTGTGTGTGTGTGTGTGTTTGTGTGTGTGTTTGCACAATACCATATACCATATACAATGTCCCCAGTAAATTATTTATAGACAGCTAATATATTTATAGCTGCAACTATCATAATTGAGTCAAACTGCTGTTTGTGTGTTTGTTTATTTTAATTTTTTTTAATTCCAGTGGGACCAGAGAGCAGCACCATCTTCTCGGAGAGAGAGAGAGAGAGAGAGAGAGAGAGAGAGAGAGAGAGAGCGAGAGAGAGAGAGAGAGAGAGAGAGAGAGAGAGAGAGAGAGAGAGAGAGAGAGAGAGAGAGAGAGAGAGAGAGAGAGAGAGAGAGAGAGAGTATAACTAACATCACAGGCACCCCAGCAGTTGCAAGGGATTCATCATCGTTTGCTCAAGGGCACTTCAGGACACCCCTCTGAGTCTGACACGTGTCAAAGACATGGTGTACAGCAATGGCCAACCGAAAGTTCAATCCCCGGTGTCTGTAGACTCAGTGATGCTAAAAGATGTAGATGTAATCATATGGTAAAGTACAATAGGAAGATTCCCTTCTGTGTTTTGATGAGATGAAGTCTCTGATTTGAACGGAGGAGGTTTAACACACACACACACACACACACCACACACACACACACACACACACACACACACACATGCCACACACACACACACACACAATACAATGGCATGGGGATGCAGGGTGGGGGAGCAGATGGCCCCTCTCCTGGGCTGCCTGCCCACTGGTACCTCCCCCCCTCTCTCTCTCTCTCTCTCTCTCTCTCTCTCTCTCTCTCTCTCTCTCTCTCTCTCTCTCTCTCTCTCTCTCTCTCTCTCTCTCTCTCTCTCTCTCTCTCTCTCTCTCTCTCTCACACCATACCTCTAAAACAGGATTTATAGTCGCTGTGCCGTTTCGTCATGCGTTTCATGCATGACGATTGGCTGACCACAATCAGGCTGTCCACCACACTCCCCCCCCTCAAACAAACCTTAACCACTCCCCTACATTCTCTTCTCTTCTTCTGTCTTCCTGCATCCTGTTATCCTCCGGTGTGGGGCCCTACTCTTCCTCTTCCTTCTCTCTCTCTACATCTCCTTCCAGCATCTCTGAAGTCCCAGGCCTCTTCCACACAACAGCGTTGAGCCTATAGCTGCTCTCAGAACATATGCTCCCCATTCTGCTACGCTAGACATGCTGCATGGTGCTATCAAGTGCTATACTAGCCACAGTGCTATGTCAGCTGCGCTGCTACGCTAGACATGGTGCTAACAAGTGTTGTACTAGCCATGCTGCTATGCTATACATGGTGCTATCAAGTGCAATACTAGCCACGGCGCTATGTCAGCTGCGCTGCTACGCTAGACATGCTGTCATGCCAGACATGGTGCTAACAAGTGCTATACTAGCTATGGTGCTATGTCAGCTGTGCTGTTAGGCTAGCCATGGTGCTACGCTGGATATGGTTCTGTGTCGACTATGATGCTAGCAGACAGACAGAATGACTTGTGTAGCATTATGTCTAGCTAGACATGCTACGCAAGTCCTTCTGTCTGGCTAAGCTAGCCACGTTGCTAAGCTAATTATGATGCTACACTAGGTGATTCCTGATGCTGAAGCGGCAGTGTAGCTATGAATATAATAGCAGCCACGCTCTGAACCCACAGTCATCACAGTCCACCACTGCTTTTAGTTGTTTTGAAGAAGCTATAAATCAATAACTAAACAAAAGCTAAGGAGCATTTATTGTCAGCATATTATCAGTGTTATGTAATCCTTTCACTCGTTGCCTCTATAAATGTCTTCTTCAAGGCGTCTATTTAGTCTGTGAACAAGAATAGATACTGGTGAATGTTACCTCACCTGCTTCTTTTGTGGGCAAAATGAATGCAACACATTTCCATCATAGAAATGTGGAATGTTTATATGGAGAGGAGAAGCATCTGATCTACCATAATATGCCTTTGTTCAATTAATCAATTATAAAAATGTTTTGGGGAAAAAGAGAATTACAAAGAAATGAAAAAAATAGATAAACATTGAAAATAAAATACAAATAGATAGGGTAAATATGAAAAATAGATGAATAAGAAGTCGATAAATACGGTCGATCAGCGGCCTACGTACTGGTTCAACCACGCTGTTGCTATGGGCCGCTTCATGTTCTTAATGGCTTTGAGAACTAGCTCTCTGCACTGCTAATTACAGATTAGTATGGGATATTATGGGCTTCATAAGAGGACTGAAGAGGAAAATGACTTTGGGCTGAAGTTAAAAGCTCAGTGTTGGTAATGTGAATATATTCATACATTAATATAGTGAATTTAAACAGAGCTTTTATCGTCAATCTACCAGGACGTTGTTTCGAGCGGGATATCAGCTCAGACTGGGCCCTATGTATGGCTCATTGGTTAAGAGCCATGTTGATGAATATTGAATGATATTTGCCCCAAGGCTTATAACAATAAGGTATGCACCTCCTAAATGGACCAGCAGTTTGGCTGTGAGCTGGAAGGAGGTCAGGAGGCAGGACTGTGACCCGGGCTACAGGGTTAATGTCTGGCACGCACAGGGAGAACAGCCACAGTGAGGAAAGCTTTCTATTTCAAGTGCTTTTCAAAGAGGTAATTTGGGTTCTCCTGTCAAATATCTCCTCTCCCCTTGTGTCTTGTCTATCTTCTTCTCTCCTCTCTCCTCTTCTCTCCTACTCTCCCCTCCTCTCCTCTCTTCTCCCCCTTGTCCCATTAAAGTGGGTCAGCAGCGTCACAAACATCAGCTGAGTCCCCTGCCACCTCCCTCAAGACACTGCCTTGACTGAGCACCAGACATCACAACTTGTGTATGTGTTTGTGTGCATGTGTGCATGTGTGCGTGTGTGTGTGTGTGTGTGTGTGTGTGTGTGTGTGTGTTGACCAGAGATGGATTTTAGGAGGTCAGACCCTAAGAGAGGAAGTGATGATGTAGACATAGTGTGTGTGTGTGTGTGTGTGTGTGTGTGTGTGTGTGTGTGTGTGTGTGTGTGTGTGTGTGTGTGTGTGTGTGTGTGTGTGTGTGTGTGTGTGTGTGTGTGTGTGTGTGTGTGTGTGTGTATGGGGACGCTGGGGGGTTGCTGGGGGGTGATGAGGAGGAGAGAAGGGAGAGGGGGGAGGAGGAGGAGGAGAGGAGGAGGCGGTGGAGAAAGAGGAGGAGAAGAAGGAGGGGGAGAGAGAGAAGGAGGAGGGAGAGAGAAGAGAAGGATGAGGAGGAGAGAGAGAAGGAGGAGGAAGAGGAGGAGAAGGAGGAACTGAAGGGTGTGGTGGTTGGGGGGAAATGGGTGGGGAGGGGTTTCAGACTGCGTTTTGGTAATGAAATGTAATTACTTGCGTCATGAGACACCTCTGGACTTTATTTGTTGCGTCTGCGCCAGGTCTTACTCACCCACACCGTCCCCCTGACAACACAGGGCTCCTAGCATCTGACAGAAATAGCAAGTCACACGCTAGAGGCACAAACTCACTCTGTATTCACTGTGCATTGGGCAGACACCAACATTTGACTAACGCTGAATAATACATTTTAGGATTCTCTATGCAGAGCATATACGTTGGATTAAATATTCACCCGGAGTGGGGGAACGCACCTTGTCCATTATTTAGGTTTGCACTTGGCGGAACTCTCCAGACTTCTATCTGTCCAACTGCAGGTCGGCGTGAACCGTCCACTCTCACCTGCGAGCCACTTGTCAGAAAACTGCATTTTAGAAAATGTCAGTGGTCAGTGGTGGTGGTGGTGGTGGTGGTGATGGTGGTAGTGATAATGGCCATCCCACTGAAGGCAAACCGTCTCGATCATTTACAATGAGGAGATGTGTGAAGAGGGTTAAAGGTTAGGAAAAACTTCTCTTAGGACTTTATCTGCAGCTACTACACAGTGTTTACGGGGCTCTGCCTTTAAGTATGTAGTCTCACAAATCACACTTCAGATGAACCACCTAAAGTCTAATAGAGCAGATGACCTCCAATCTGGGTCATCAGGAGCGTTTCACTTTCTTCCGCTTCATATTAGTTTCAACCAATTACGTTGCTGGAGGCGGGGATCTGTAAGCGCGTATTGGCTTAATCCTGTCCAGACTCTTTGAAAATAGTTTCTGTAAAGGTCTCAAATGATTGTATATTAATAAATTCATTAATGGCATATCATGAGTGTAATATATGTGTTATATTTGTTTATTTCTCTGTTGCTAGTACTGACTGAGTCATGTCTACTGTCCTGGATGACACAGAAAACGTGTTTGGTAAGTCTTTCTCCTGCTTTCTCTCTCTCTCACACACACACACACACACACACACACACACCACACACACACACACACACACACACACACACACACACACACACACACACACACACACACACACACACACACACACACACATGTAGCTTGCTTGGGCTCCTCCTGATGACAAGGACACAGGTGGATGATGAGTAGAACCGGTTTATTGTAATGTTGAGCATCATTAAGCAAGCAGAGCAGGTGGTAACAGTGCTGACACGTTCGCACTCAGCCTGAGTGTGTGTGTGGTGATAGCTGATTCAACCTGTGGCACATTTCATTGGCAATGCACCACAGGTGTGCAGCCTCACCCAGCCCCCAGACTCGAGCCAGGTGAGGCTGCTTAAATCAGCCACCAACCACACACACTTTGGACAAATAGTCCAAAACAGTTTATTCTATTGCTATTTTACCTAGGAGCTAAAGGGTGGAGGCACCTTGCTCAAGGACGTCAGACCCCCTAACAACGAGACAATCCCTCCGCAATGTGTGTGAGTGTGTGTGTGTGTATGTGTGTGTGAGTGTGTGTGTGTGTGTGTGTGTGTTACTGTGGACTCAGCTGTTTGTGGCTAACCGTGCTCGGCTCTGTCTTGTTTATGAATTCCCTAAAGGGTCATCTCTGGCACACACACACACACACACACACACACACACACACACACACACACCACACACACACACACACACACACACCACACACACACACACACACACAAGCCCCTTCCCAGACCCAACCCTCACGCAACCTCCTCTGTGTACTTAGTCTTTATAGCTTCCCCCAGGCGAGTCCAGAATGCCTCCGGCTGCAGTGTGTCCATAAGCCACTAGGGGGCCAATAGCATCAGCTCACACCCGAGTCATGATGGACATGCCTTGACAAGCACAGGGTTGTGTGTTTTTACAGCCACCCTCTGGTTCTCCTTGTTTTCATAAGCCAACCCTTGGTGCTATGAAACTGATATGTGGTAAAGTCTATTCAAAACGACATTGTATATTACTTAAATTCAGATTTAAATTAGCCAATTTCTCAAAAAAGAAGGCTTGTATTTTCTCATGGGCACATGACCAACTGTCACTGTCACTGGGTGATTCTGTGACTACTGTGACTACTGATATTCAGACCTCAGACCTCTGAATCGACATGGCTTTGTTTAAGAAACGTTGCCTACCCATACGCTTCAGTAAAATGCCTCTCGATTCCACCCATTTATCATTGATACCCTCTCTCTTCTTCTCATGCGTTGTCCTGACGTGCATTTAGGGCCCACTTAAAACCTATTGATTTCCATCAGCCGTGAATTTACATCTGAACCTCAGCCCCGAACATATATCTGTCTCCTGATTATCTGATCAGGAGACATCTCTCTCTCTTCCTCACACTACTGCCTCATCCTGTGGTCCTCCTCACCCCCACTCCTCCCCCTCCCTTGTGCATGCTCGCCCACTGCTTTGATGCCTTCCCTCTAAAGCTGTCTCTCTGTGTGTCTGTCTGTCTGTCAGTCTGTCAGTCTGTCTGTCTCTCTCTCTGCTCCTATCCCTCTGCAACCCCCTGCTGTAATGCAATCTCTCTCTCTCTCTCTCTCTCTCTCTCTCTCTCTCTCTCTCTCTCTCTCTCTCTCTCTCTCTCTCTCTCTCTCTCCTCTCTCTCTCTCTCTCTCTCTCTCTCTCTCTCTCTCTCACACACACACACACACACAAATCCTTCGGCTCTCTCATAACCAGCTCCTTTTCCCGCAAACTTTGTTATATCTTCGCTTCCTTCTTCTGTTGTCTCCTCTCCTCCCCCTCTTCTCTTCTCTGCTCTCCTCTTCCCTTCCCCTCCTCCCCTTCTCTCCCTCCCCCCTCCTCTCTTCTTCATCCCTAGGGAAATACTGAAAGGCCCTGTCAACTCAATGTGTGGGTGGAGATAGAGAGAGAGAGAGAGAGAGAGAGAGAGAGAGAGAGAGAGAGAGAGAGAGAGAGAGAGATTGTGTGTGAGTGTGTGTGTGTGTGTGTGTGTGTGTGTGTGTGTGTGTGTGTGTGTGTGTGTGTGTGTGTGTGTGTGTGTGTGTGTGTGTGTGTGTGTGTATGTGTGTGTGTGTGTGTATGTGTGTGTGTGTGTGTGTGCGTGTATGTGTGTGTGTGTGTGTGTGTGTGTGTGTGTGTGTGTGTGTGTGTGTGTGTGTGTGTGCGTGCATGTGCGCACCTCTGGTGTCAGCACTGTTTACAGCGTGTGTCTGGGGGCTTCTCTACAGGAAGGCACACAACACATTTACCTTATACGACTCCTCCCGGCCACTTGAAGGTGTTTTGTGATGTGTGTGTTGTACATATGACTACGGAAGAGTATTAGGGCCAGGCATAAAAATAAAAAAATGAGAGGAAGATTTTTTTCATGTCGAGAATAAAGTCGAAATGTCGAGAATAAAGTCGAAATGTCGAGAATAAAGACGAAATGTCGACAATTTCGACTTTATTCTCGACCTTTTGACTTTATTCTCGAAATTGTATTTGAGGCACAGACAAGTCAAGTTTATTGTCACTTCACAGTATAAAGCAGTGGTGTGAAAATCTTATGTGCAATACCCGACGACAGACAGCAGTTATACAAATAAGATAAATATAGATAAAATAGAATAAAAATAGAATAAAAATAGAGTTAAAAAATAAAAATGCAATTTATAAAATGCAATATATGGGCACAGAAAAAGAGCAATATGTATATATAAATCAATGTAATAAAATATACATTGTTATATGTTATATGCTATACACCCTTGTTCAGCAGCCTGGTGGCCTGACTGTGGAAGCTATCTCGGAGTCTATTTGTACGGCACTTGATACTGCGGTATCGCCTGCCTGACGGTAACAGTGAGTACAGTTGGTGGCTGGGTGGGCAATGTCTTTTATGATGCGCCTTTGGCCTTGGCCACACACCGCTCGTTGTATATATCCAGGAGGGAGGGGAGCTCACCTCCAACCATATACTGGGCCGTCCGCACCACCCTTTGAAGCGTTCTGCACTCGAGTGCAGTGCAGTTCCCGTACCAGGCGGTGATACACCCTGTAAGAACACTCTCGATGGTGCCGTTATAGAATGTTCTCAGGATGCGGTGACCCATGCTGAATTTCTTCAGACGCCTGAGGAAATACAGGCGTTGTTGGGCCCTTTTCACCACGTGTGTGGTGTGCGTGGACCATGTGAGGTCCTCGGAGATGTGCACGCCGAGGAACTTGAAGCTGCTGACCCTCTCTACTGCAACACCGTCGATGGAGATAGGGCTGTGCTCTCCCCTCTGCTTCCTGAAGTCCACGATCAGCTCCTTGGTCTTCTTGACGTTGAGGGCGAGGCTGTTCTCCTGGCACCACTGCTCCACCGATCCGACCTCCTCCCTGTAGGCTGTCTCGTCGTCGCCCGCGATCAGGCCCATCACTGTCGTGTCGTCAGCAAACTTGATGATGACGTTGGAGCTGTGCATAGCCATGCAGTCGTGGGTGTAGAGGGAGTAGAGGAGAGGGCTCAGCACGCATCCCTGTGGGGCTCCCGTGTTGAGGGTCAGTGGCTCTGAGGTGGTGCTGCCCATCCTCACCACCTGGCGGCAGTCCGACAGGAGGTCCAGTATCCAGCTGCACGTGGATGGGGGCACGCCTAGACCTCTAAGCTTGGTGTCGAGCTTGGCAGGAACTATCGTGTTGAACGCTGAGCTGTAGTCCACAAACAGCATTCGCACATAACAGTTCTTTCCCTCCAGGTGGGAAAGGGCAGTGTGGAGGGCCATGGCAATTGCGTCGTCCGTGGATCCAGCGTGGCAGGTAACACGGAGCAAATAAAGTCCTTGACCAACCTCTCGAAGCATTTGCTGACAATCGAGGTGAGGGCTACTGGTCTATAGTCATTCAGGCATGTTACCTTGGGTTGTTTAGGGACAGGCACGATGATGGACATCTTGAAGGCCGCGGGAACAACAGCCTGGGACAGGGAGAGGTTGAAGACGCGGCCCGGGTTGTCGTCGGGGCCTGCCGCCTTACGGATGTTCAGCCGCTTGAAGGTGCGGCGCACATCCGCCTCCGAGATGTTCAGTAGGCTGGTCGCGGCGCTGGCTTCGGCGGGCTGCCGTTCACGTCAAACCGAGCAAAAAAGGTATTTAGCTCTCCTGGGAGGGAGGTAGAGGAGTTCTCTACACAACTGTAGAGAACTCCTCTGAAGTTCGTTATCGTCTGTAGCCCCTGCCACATACCCCTCGCGTTGTGGCTCTTGAATTTCTCTTCCACTCTGTCCTTATACTCCCACTTGGCAGTGACAATGGTTTTACGGAGGTCGTAGCTGGCTCTCGTATATTCCACAATATTCCTGGCGCCAAAGGCGGCGTTACGCGCGTTAATCCACGGTTAGGTGCCGTTAATCCACGGTTTCTGGAACAACGTCATCTATGCACTTCTTGATGAACCTGGTGACCGACGACGCGTACTCGTTGATGTTATTGTCCGAGGCAACGCGGAACATGTGCCAGTCAGCGCGATCAAAACAATCCTGCAGCATAGAGTCTGATTGGTCCGACCAGCATTGGACCTCCCTCACAGCGATCGGTTGCTGCTTCAGTCTCTGCCTATAGGCGGGGAGTAGCTGGATAGAGCGGTGGTCTGATTTGCCGAACGGTGGGCGGAGGAGGGCCTTGTAGCCATCACGGAAGGGGGTGTAGCAGTGGTCGAGGATCCGCTCGCCCCGTGTGTTGCTCGTTATGTGTTGGTAGAACTTCGGGAGAACCTTCTTCAGGTTCGCCTTGTTGAAGTCCCCCGCCACGATGAGAGCAGCCTCGGGGTGTGCATTAGCCAGTAGAATGGTGGGTAGTGGGGGGGCGATTGGATCGACATCTCAGCCTGACTAGCACGCCGGCTCGCTTCCTTCGCTTCTTCCTGCGACGCTTGCGTGTAATCGTGCCCAAGATGGTCGGACATAATCCAGCTGTGACTTCGGGCGGGACGTCCGAGTCGAAAGAATGAAAAAACTCCGGTAGGCGGCGAGGGACTGTCGATCTGATCTCCAGAAGTGTGCAAAAGTTATAAATGAACGTGCTGCTAACTCCTGAACAGACGGGTTCTTATCCGCCGCTGCATCAGTTGCTTTCAGTTGTTTCTCACCGGATTCTTCAACTAGAGCAACAAGGCAATTGGTTCACAGGCAGCCAAATGCCGGAATCACCATTCTCCAGTTCATCTCCATCTTTGAATGCCTTTCGAAAACCACCCGACAAAGTAGAATTCACTCAGAGGGGGATTCAGCACTTTAGCCGCAGTACCTGACAACAATGTGTGCTCACCTGTCATTTACCCCTGGGGTGTCTGAAAGCCTCAGGATATATTCCTTGAACTGCTTCTTCAGCGTGTTCGATTTGGTGTCAGGCTAGAGAGAGAGGTCTGTTGTTGCTGCCTGGTCTGAACATAGCAGAGGAGCAATTATGTCACAGACACAAAGGAGAGCCATTAGGACGGGTGGATTTAGAATGTTTCCTGCTTGAATCAGCACACACCACGGCTAGCAAGAGAGAGAGAGGGCAAGAGAGAGAGAGAGGGCAAGAGAGAGAGAGAGAGAGAGAGAGAGAGAGAGAGAGAGAGCGAGAGAGCGAGAGAGAGAGAGAGAGGTGGGCACTTGTGTGTGTACTTCTGTTCTGGTGAAGGTTACCCTAATCACCAATCAGGTAATATTAGACTATGTCTCCATATGCTGCAGAGCCGCTAAATCTTTTGGTTTCATTCACGAAGAAGAGGCTGCGAGGTCATGCCGTGTGTGCTTCCTGTGGGCATTTTAACTGTAAAATAAACACAAATAATAATAATAATAATAAATGTATATAAAAGTAATATTGTTTTAAATAATTAGTCATAATATTCCAGCAGCTATCTGTAAATCCAACTAAATTCTACGAGTGCCTCTGACTATGTAGTAGCCTGTCAAGGAGCATGTAGCTCTAGCTACCCTGACCCTTTCTCTTAGCACATGTGACATATTATAATTTATTATTAACCTTTTTAGATTAGATTCAAATGTATTGTCATTGCACAGCACAAGTACAGTACAGCGAAAATAATTTACCTGAGCCACTAGTTCTGCTCTTGGCAGCTTTTTAGGAAGGAATAGCACTGGTGGTTTCTGATGACTAGGTAGTTATCTTTGCCTTAATGACCTTATTGTCAGTCGCTTTGGACAAAAGACATACCAAACCTTTGAAGGAGCCTTTCTCTGCAAAACTACGCTGGTCTGCGAGAGGTGCTTAGGACAGGGGAAGTTTTTTTTGTTGGTTATGGAATTTGCCAAAAATCTTGCCTACAGCTCCTTTATTCAATAAAGAAGTGAATGTTATTAATCAATAAAGTGTAGCATTCCCCGTTATAATTAGCTCTTTCGTATGGCCGGTTTTAAATTACATGCACAAATCTTAAAGAGACAGCGCCAATGGTACTTGTTTTGATGGACTGTATTTGTGTGTGTGTGTGTGTGTGTGTGTGTGTGTGTGTGTGTGTTTACACCTGTTATAACACTAGAAGTTTTAAAAAACTGTTGGCAGCCTCCAGCCAGGATGATTCATCATCTATGTGTGTGTGTGTGTGTGTGTGTGTGTGTGTGTGTGTGTGTGTGTGTGTGTGTGTGTGTGTGTGTGTGTGTGTGTGTGTGTGTGTGTGTGTGTGTGTGTGTGTGTGTGTGTTAGCGTGGGCGACTGTGACTATGCTGCTGCAGCAGAATAATCTGTTGATTCACTCAGTTCTCCTCCTGGTCTCCCCCCTCACCACCTCCCCCCTCACCACCTCCCCCCTGCTACCTCCCCACTGCTACCTCCCCCACCCCCCTCACCACCTCCCCCCTGCTACCGAACCCCACCCCACACCCCCCCCCCCCCTAACCTCTTCCAAGTGTGTCTTCAACACGTTTGACAACACTCTGTTGTTGTCAGGGCAACATGTTCAGACATCTTAGACAATACTCTGCGCTGTCTTGAATGTGAATGAAAGACTTGTTTACATTTGGTACATTGCAGGAGTTTGACAGCAATAACAAACAAAATATTAAGAGCAGTGACATCAAAAAATGCTGTACGACCACATTTAAAGTAGCTAGCTATAGTAATCACTAAGATAGATAATCATAGATGAATTGAAAGAAACAAATAGGGAAGTAAGTGAATCCATATCCGACTTAAAGCGGCTAAAAGTGAAATGTTATTTAATAAATATGTGTAATTTGCACTACATTTGTAATTTGCAGTATTGTTTATAGGCCCACCGAATTACGGTGTGTATAGATTCAATCTTTTTTATTGTTTATTTAGTTTAGTTTGGTTTTCATTTGACATAATTTATGTTTTTTTGTATTGTTTGTATGTCTTGGGGATTACGCAAACACATTTTGTTGTACTTGTGTGATGACAATAACAGCATTCTGATTCAGATTCCTTTAATCAGAGTCAGATTAAAGAATTGAATCAATGACCTTTAAACCATGACCACGGCTCTCACCCCCCCCCCCCCCCCCCACCCCCACCCACCACGGTCACCATAAACCAGACGTGTTGTCTTGCATCAATAAGCTGCAGATGGGGTCAACGTATGGGATGGGGTCAACGCATGGGAGAGGGGGGGCTGGGGGGGGGAGCTAGGGGGGCTTTCCCCTACAATCATCTACCAATTCATTCCCTGGGTATCTCCAAGCACACACACACACACTTCAACGGGAAGCTCAACGGGACACCATCCTTGAAGATGGAAGAAATGAATGAATGAATGAATGAATGAATGAATGAATGAATGAATGAATGAATGAATGAATGAATGAATGAAGAAATGAATGAATGAATGAATGAATGCTCCATACAATGGTGAGCACATCACCACACACCAAACAAACAAAAAATACAAACAAAAAAATGTTTTGGTTTTATTTGGCACCTTACCATATTTGTATTTAAGAGGAAACAAATGGCTTGGATGCTTTTTGAATCAGGATCACCTGGATGTGCATGCTTGGATAGGAGTAGACGTAAACCTGGTAGAATAAAACAGAAATGAGAGAGGGACAGAGGGGAAGAGAGAAAATAGAGAGAGAGAGAGAGAGAGAGAGAGAGAGAGAGAGAGAGAGAGAGAGAGAGAGAGAGAGAGAGAGGAGAGAGAGAGAGAGAGAGAGAGAGAGAGAGAGAGAGATGGACAGAGAGAGAGAGACAGAGAGAGAGAGAGAGAGAGAGTGGGTCGGTAGTGGCAATGGGATAATTGATGAAGGCGAGATGGGATCTGGACGAGGACTTGGGTCACAAGGTCAAAGGCAATCATCTCCTCCTTGTTGTTTTGCTCTGTGGTCCCTCGTTCTTCTAATCGTGTTCGACATCCCCGATCTTTAGTATCCCCTTTCTCTCTCCATCTCTCTCTCTGTCTCTGACTCTCTCTCTCTCTCTCTCTCTCTCTCTCTCTCTCTCTCTCTCTCTCTCTCTCTCTCTCTCTCTCTCTCTCTCTCTCTCTCTCTCTCTCTCTCTCTGTCTCTGTCTCTGACTCTCTCTCTCACTCTCTCTCTTTGTCTCTGTCTCTGTCTCTGTCTCTGTCTCTGACCCTCTCTCTCTCTCTCTCTCTCTCTCTCTCTCTCTCTCTCTCTCTCTCTCTCTCTCTCTCTCTCTCTCTCTCTCTCTCGTCTCTCTGTCTCTCTCTCTTTCTGTCTCTGAATCTCTCTCTCTTTCTCTCTTTCTCTGTCTGACTCTCTCTCTCTTTCTCTCTCCATCTCTGTCTCTGACTCTCTCTCTCTTTCTCTCTCCATCTCTGTCTCTGTCTCTACTCTCTCTCTCTCTCTCTCTCTCTCTCTCTCTCTCTCTCTCTCTCTCTCTCTCTCTCTCTCTCTCTCTCTCTCTCTCTCTCTCTCTCTCTCTCTCTCTCTCTCTCTCTCTCTCTCTCTCTGTCTCTCTCTGTCTCTGACTCTCTCTCTCTGTTTCACCTATCCCTGCCCTTTATTGGTCTATTTTATTTGTCAGGCTGTAATAAGAGGGTGTGTGGATAGGCTGCAAGATTCACAATGGTTCCATCTTGGTGGGTGGAACTGTTCCCCCACCCAGCTGGTGTTTTTAGAACCGACGTATCCACGACATAATATGACATAATCAGTGACGGGTCCCAAGTATGACAATAAACACAATCACAATACCATCCAGTCCTCTTTAACAAGGTTCAATTTTAGTTTTGAACTAAAAACATATTTATAATTGTGGTCTGTGATCGGTACAGTTGTGGGTGACTTTCCGCTGCTGTGTGATGTCATGCTAATCTCGGACGCCTCTCTCCTTAGACCTGAACGAGGCCATCCCTGAGACAGAGTTGTTGGACAACAGCATCCAGAAGGGGCGGGCCCAGCTATCCGTCAAGACGAGGAGGCAGCGCCCCTCGCGATCCCGTTACCGTGACAGCGTCAGTTCCACGGAGGGCGACGACAGTCTAGAGAGGAAGGTGAGGTCATGCCTGCACTGCCCTTTGTATTTCATGTCAAGACATCCACTTGTGTTACAGTCTGTGTGTGTGTCTCTCGCTCTCTCTATGTGTGTGTGTGTGTGTGTGTGTGTGTGTGTGTGTGTGTGTGTGTGTGTGTGTGTGTGTGTGTGTGTGTGTGTGTGTGTGTGTGTGTGTGTGTGTGTGTCTCTCTCTCAATGTGTGTGCGTGTGTGTGTCTCTCTCTCTATGTGCGTGTGTGTTTGCATTTGTGTCAGTACCAGGAGAGTCCCTTACACTCGGCCCGCTCTCCACTCCAATTGGCCACACGAGGCTCCACCCCTTCGCCTGATTCGTTGCTCTCGTCAAGAAGCACTGCGTTCTCATTTGACAGCCCCCTGGTAATGACTCGGAGATGAATATGTTTCAACGAGGGGCACAGAAAAATTTGCTCAAGTACTCAGGAACTACATTTTGCTCACAACACAACATATTTCGGTGGATGAGATACAAATATCTCATCAGAATTGTACTATTGTGTTGCTGGGTGTAACAGTACAGATATTATGTGTACTTTATATACTGTTTGTATATAGAACATGAACTGTAACTATGAATGTAACAATAGGTGTGTATAAATAAATACTAAATTAAATGAAAATCCGATCACTGCAGGTGCGTCGCTCAGCAGAGGATGGAGGCTCCTCATTGGCCGCCACACCACGTGGACGGTACCGGCAGCTGACCAATGCCACGTCTCAGGAGGCCTTGGTCACGCCCTCGAGCTCCCCGTCCAAGTCCTGCCCCTCCTCTAACTGTTCCCCTGTTTACATGAGGAGGAACAAGAGACCTGACAGCGAAGGTTAACACACGCACACACGCGCCACACACACACATACACACATACAGACTGCAAGCAGTTATTCCATTGGTGTTCCCCTTAGTGTGTTAAGCAGGTGCCTCCGGGAATTGTTATGTTGCAGTGAAGAAAACTGTGTGTGTGTGTGTGTGTGTGTGTGTGTGGGTGTGGGTGTGTGTGTGTGTGTGTGTGGGTGTGATTGTAGTATTGGTATCAGATACCAGCACAGCTGACCCCGGTAGCCCGACTATGATCTTTGACAAGAAGACCAAGAGACGCTTTCTGGATCTGGGGTGACTGAAACACACACACACACACACACACACACAATCACACACACATACACACACACAGCCACATACACATATAGACACACACACAGACACACACATATAGACACACACACACACACACACACACACACACATATAGACACACACCATTTTTCACATTCATACATTCCTTATATTCTTCCACGCCCCCCCTTTCTCTCTCTCTCTCTCTCTCTCTCTCTCTCTCTCTCTCTCTCTCTCTCTCTCTCTCTCTCTCTCTCTCTCTCTCTCTCTCTCTCCTCTCCCTCTGTATCTAATAATCTCCCTTCTCTCTTTCTCACAAACACACACAAACACACGCAAATGCCCCCCCACCCTCACACACACACATTCATATAATCCTCCAGTGCCTCCCCCCTTCTCACACTCTTTCTCTCTCACTATCTCCCCCTCTCTGTCTCTCTCACACACATGCACACACACGCAAACGCACGCACGCACACACACACACACACACACACACACACACACACACACACACACACACACACACACACACACACACACATACATGTCATTCTTCCACTGCCTTACCCCCTTCTCTCTCACTATCTCCCCCCTCTCCCTCTCTCTCTCTATCTCTATCTCTATCTCTATCTCTATCTCTATCTCTATCTCTATCTCTATCTCTATCTCTATCTCTATCTCTATCTCTATCTCTATCTCTATCTCTATCTCTATCAATATCTCTATCTCTATCTCACTATCTCACCTCTCTCTCTCTCTCTCTCTCTCTCTCTCTCTCTCTCTCTCTCTCTCTCTCTCTCTCTCTCTCTCTCTCTCTCTCTCCCTGGTCTCTCCCCAGTGTGACTCTGAGGCGTTCCTATGTCCGGGTGAGGAAAGACAAATCCAACAGGCTGTCGGTGGGCAGCAGGTGAGTCTGCGGAGGTCCTAAAGTCCACCTCCTCCTTCAGAAGTGAAGTAACTGGACATAGTCATACACGCAACACTCATTTTGTTTTTCAAACACAGCCATACATTGAATACGGTACATTAGTTAGAGGCACACAGAGTGGAGTGGTAGAGCAGCATGGAAATATACAATGCATGTCTTTTTCCCCCCATTCTCCTATCTCTGTCCATTCAGACCGAGACAGTAGATAGCAGTCTCAAGGCCTAAACGCACAGACGCTCAGGTGACTCCCTAATCTAGGCCGTTTCGATCGACCAGTTGACAACAACAACAACCACAACAAAAGCGTCAAAAACGCCCGGCGGAGGCGGAATAAATAATTTGCTGAAACATAAACCACGCTCCATCTTTGGTGGGGAAGTGGAGCGAAAGGGTTGAAAGCAAATGCACATTGTTATGCACTAAAGGGCTTTCATGAAAATTGTTTTATTGTTGTCGTTTTTGTCGACTGCATATTGAATATATGATCAAAGTGAATCGGTCAGATCCGATTCTGAGCCAAAGCTCTCCATCCTAGCCCCCCCCCCCCCAGCTACCCCCTCCTCACACCCCCCCACCCCCCTACAAAAACAAGAAACAAGCTGGAACCTTCCAGTTCCTCATTACGGTATCTTCATTATGGTTTACGAGGCTGCGAGGCGCGCACTTGCTCTCCATTGAATATTCAGTGTTTGTCTGATATTGTTTGAATAAATAATAAGCAGTTGGCGCCCAGTAGCACACTTGACTTGAACTTCCAACCGCTGCTTATCCATGCCGCGGCTGCGGCCGCTGGCTCTGCTTCTGCTCGGCAGGGAGCCGTCCGGGAGTCCGTCGCGGACTTCTGCCACCTTCGTTCCGTTCTCCTGGTTTACCGAGAGCCGGGGGTCCGTGTCCTCGTCTGGTACTCCTCCCTGCTCCCCCAAAATGGCCCCCCTCGGCACGCAGAGCCCCGGCAAGTCACGCTCACAGGTAGGACCCCCTCCCTGTGTGTGTGTGTGTGTGTGTGTGTGTGTGTGTGTGTGTGTGTGTGTGTGTGTGTGTGTGTGTGTGTGTGTGTGTGTGTGTGTGTGTGTGTGTGTGTGTGTGTGTGTGTGTGTGTGTGTCTGTGTCTGTGTGTGTGCATGTAACAGTGAGGAGAGGCAGGACAGTGGGTTAGAAAAGATTGTAGCATATGACCACAGGCGGGAGTGGAACCTGGGTCACTACAACGCCTACATGGTTAGCGCATTAGTTCATTATTAGTTCAACACTGATTTTGCTTTAAGCCAGCATAAGTCTATTAAAGGGACTACGTTTAATATTGTACGTGCACACATTGCGTTCAAGGGCCAATATAGATAACAGGTTGTGATTTCACTTAAAAACTGAGACCCTCCCGACTCTATCTCTTGTTGCATAGAACATCCTGTGGTCTGACTTCTATTACATTTAAACCGGGACTGTTTTGCCGGGAAAAGGGAAGGAAGTGAGGTCTAAGCGTGCTCCGGAGTAGCCCGGTATATATATATATATATATATATATATATAAATGTAATGACTTCAGTGATTTTTTCTTTTGTACAACTGACTGATCTTTTAACTAGACCACCATGTAGCTAATATCTTCATCATACACACACACACACACACACACACACACACACACACACACACACACACACACACTCACACATTCTTTCCCTCCTACTTTTATTCAATTACTCACACACATAATGTTACCATCCTGCTTGTCAGTCTCTTTTCTTTCTCTCTCTCTCTCTCTCGCTCTCTCGCTCTCTCGCTCTCTCGCTCTCTCGCTCTCTCGCTCTCTCGCTCTCTCGCTCTCTCGCTCTCTCGCTCTCTCGCTCTCTCGCTCTCCCCTCCAGAGCCATTACAGATAAGTGGAAAAAAGCCCATTAAATCTCCATCACAAGCCTTCCTAATGGCTTTTATAGGCTTACAGAGAATGTGTGTGTGTGTGTGTGTGTGTGTGTGTGTGTGGCTTGTGTGTATCTGTGTGTATGTACTGTGCATGATGTATCGTGTGTTTGTGTGTACATGTGTGTGCCTTGAGCATACGAGCCATCGGTCAGATGAAGTTGTGTTAATGGCCAGGATTTGATTATTGGAATCCATTTGAACAACCCCGTTAGCCGTAGCAGTGCATTAGGAGAAGGGCACTGGGTGTGGAGCGGCTAACCAGCGAGCTCTGGAGCACTGCTGACTCAATGGATTTGTAATGGTCCGGAAGATGGTGGTGCTGGTTGTGTTTATGATGGGGGTGATGATGGTAGAGGTTGTGATGGATGGTGGTGGTGGTTGTGATGGATGGTGGTGGTTATGGTTGTGATGGTTTAAAAATCTAAATCTGGAGAATTTGATCATTTTTTATTTTGTCACATAAATACACACACAGTGACACTTTTTCCTCTGCATTTAACCCATCCTAGTATTAGGAGCAGAGGGCAGCTATTTTCTATACAGCGTCTGGGGAGCAGTTTAAGGGTCTGGCGCCTTGCTCAAGGGCACCTCGGCCGTGGCCCAGGCGTTTTTAGGGGGCTTGAACCAGTGACCTTCCGGTTCCTAAGCCAAGTCCCTGACTGAGCTGCTGCCACCCCTGGTGATGGTGGGTGGTGGTGGTGCAGATGATGGTGGTTATGATGTTGGTGGTGTATTGATTGTGGTTATGATGGTGGCGGTACTGGTGGTTACGGTGATGGTGATATATGCTACAAGATTAAAACGATCTCCCTCTCCCTCTCTCTCTCCGTCCCTCTTGCTCACCCTCCCTCTATCTCTCTCCCTCACCCTATCTCGCTCTCGCTCTCGCTCTCCCTCTCCCTCTCTCTCTCTCTCTCTCTCTCTCTCTCTCTCTCTCTCTCTCGCTCACCCTCCCTCTATCTCTCTCTCTCCCTCTCCCTCTCTCACCCTATCCCTCTCTCTCCCTCTCCCTCTCTCACCATCTCCCTCTCTCTCTCTCTTTCACTCTCTTTCACTCTCTCTCACCCTCTGCCTCTCTCTCTCTCTCACCCTCTCTCTCTCTCTCTCTCTCTCTCTCTCTCTCTCTCTCTCTCTCTCTCTCTCTCTCTCTCTCTCTCTCTCTCTCTCTCTCTCTCTCTCTCTCTCTCTCTCTCTCTCTCTCTCTCTCTCTCCTGCACCCTTCCTCTCCCTCCCTCACCCTCTCCCTCTCCCTCTCCCTCCTAGGAGTCGGACCTGAGTGAGGAGCTCTCCCCCAGGAGCCCCCCGGAGGACGCCACCTCCCCCCCTCTGGACCCCTGCTCCTCCTCCCGCTCCTCACACCCTTACCACACACTGTCACAGTCCTCAGACGAGGTGGGGGGTCCCGGTGCACACACACACACACACACACACACACACACACACACACACACACACACACACATATACACACACTAGCAACACACACTAGCACACACTAGCACACACACATACACACACTAGCAACACAAACTGGCACACACACACACACTAGCACACACACACACACACACACACACACATACATCGACTGCACACACACCACACACACTCTCTCTTTCTATTTCATGTATTGCTTCCTTCTCTCCATGGTTTCTCAATAGGGTTTTCCCGCCAGAAGTGTTTGCATGACTGTGTGCGTGTGTGTGCGTGTGTGTGTGTGCGTATGTGTGTGTGTGTCTGACCTGAACCGTCTTCCCTTCTTCCCCTCCTGGGCAGCCCTTTGAGGAGCCCACGTGCCCCGTGTCGTCGTGGACCACCCAGCAGGTGTGCCAGTGGCTCCGGGGGCTCAACATGGAGCAGTACGTCCCCGAGTTCACCTCCCAGGACGTGGACGGCCGGCAGCTCCTGCAGGTGGACAGCAACAAGCTGAAGGTGAGGGGGCGGAGCTGACGAGTGTCAAGTAATGAAAGGAGACTCTGGATTGGACCGTTTGATGTCCGCGGCCCGAGCTTGATGGTTCCTCCTATAGACGAATAACCAGAGCTCTGCTCTGCTTGTGTCAAAACAAGCACTTTGAAATGAGCTATAGGCAAGGAAGGATATCGGGCAGGAACACAGAACCGGGAACTGTGATGGCATCAGGTCTGTATGGAAAGTGAATTTATTATTTTATTTTCTAATTTCTTTGCTTTTTTTATTTTCTCCTCCTTTTCTCTCCTATCCTCTCCCCTCCTCTTCCTCTCCAGGGACTTGGTGTGTCGAACTCTTCCGACCGCACAACACTGAAACGTAGAATCAAAGAAATCCACACGGCGGTGGAGAAGGAACGCAAAGCGTTGGATAAATTTGAGAAGCAGAAAGAGAAACAGCAGCGCAAAAAAGACCAGGAACAGCGCAGGAATTAGCCACTGCCACTAGAGGACGACAAAG
>CM051012.1:14569418-14642769 GCA_027704905.1 Muraenolepis orangiensis | reverse complement strand
ATAAAGACGAAATGTCGACAATTTCGACTTTATTCTCGACCTTTTGACTTTATTCTCGAAATTGTATTTGAGGCACAGACAAGTCAAGTTTATTGTCACTTCACAGTTTACAGTTAGTATAAGCAGTGATGTGAAAATCTTGTGTGCAATACCCGACGACAGACAGCAGTTATAAAATAAGATAAATAAAAATAGATAAAAATAGAATAAAAATAGAATAAAGAATATAAAATAAAAATAAAAAATGCAATTTATAAAATGCAAAAATCAGCACAGAAAAGAGCAATATATATATATAAATCAATGTAATAAAATATACATTGTTATATGTTATACGCCCTTGTTCAGCAGCCTGATGGCCTGACTGTGGAAGCTATCTCTAAGCCTATTTGTACGACACTTGATACTGCGGTATCGCCTGCCTGACGGTAATAGTGAGTAAAGTTCGTGGCTGGGGTGGGCAATGTCTTTTATAATTCTTTTGGCCTTGGCCACGCACCGCTGGTTGTAAATGTCCAGGAGGGAGGGGAGCTCACCTCCAACGATATACTGGGCCGTCCGCACCACCCTTTGAAGCGCTCTGCGCTCGAGTGCCGTGCAGTTCCCGTACCAGGCGGTGATACACCCTGTCAGAACACTCTCGATGGTGCCGTTGTAGAATGTTCTCAGGATGCGGGGGCCCATGCTGAATTTCTTCAGACGCCTGAGAAAATACAGGCGTTGTTGGGCCCTTTTCACCACGTGTGTGGTGTGCGTGGACCATGTGAGGTCCTCGGAGATGTGCACGCCGAGGAACTTGAAGCTGCTGACCCTCTCTACTGCAACGCCGTCGATGGAGATAGGGCTGTGCTCTCCCCTCTGCCTCCTGAAGTCCACGATCAGCTCCTTGGTCTTCTTGACGTTGAGGGCGAGGCTGTTCTCCTGGCACCACTGCTCCAGCGATCCGACCTCCTCCCTGTAGGCTGTCTCGTCGTCGCCGGCGATCAGGCCCATCACTGTCGTGTCGTCAGCAAACTTGACGATGACGTTGGAGCTGTGCATAGCCATGCAGTCGTGGGTGTAGAGGGAGTAGAGGAGAGGGCTCAGCACGCATCCCTGGGGGGCTCCCGTGTTGAGGGTCAGTGGCTCTGATGTGGTGCTGCCCATCCTCACCACCTGGCGGCGGTCCGACAGGAGGTCCAGTATCCAGCTGCACATGGATGGGGGTACGCCTAGACCTCTCAGCTTGGTGTCGAGCTTGGCAGGAACTATGTGTTGAATGCTGAGCTGTAGTCCACAAACAGCATTCGCACATAACAGTTCTTCCCCTCCAGGTGGGAAAGGGCAGTGTGGAGGGCCATGGCAATTGCGTCGTCCGTGGATCTATTTGACGATATGCAAATTGCCATGGGTCCAGCGTGGTAGGTAACACGGAGCAAATAAAGTCCTTGACCAACCTCTCGAAGCATTTGCTGACGATCGAGGTGAGGGCTACAGGTCTATAGTCATTCAGGCATGTTACCTTGGGTTGTTTAGGGACAGGCACGATGATGGACATCTTGAAGACCGCGGGAACAACAGCCTGGGACAGGGAGAGGTCTGCAAGACCTGCACGGCGGCATGCCTGAGACGCGGCCGGATGTCGTCGGGGCCTGCCGCCTTACGGATGTTCAGCCGCTTGAAGGTGCGGCGCACATCCGCCTCCGAGATGTTCAGCTAGGCTGGTCTCCCGCGGCGCTGGCTTCGGCGGGCTGCCGTTCACGTCGAACCGAGCAAAAAAGGTATTTAGCTCTCCTGGGAGGGAGGTAGAGGAGTTCTCTACACAACTGTAGAGACTCCTCTGAAGTTCGTTATCGTCTGCAGCCCCTGCCACATACCCCTCGCGTTGTGGCTCTTGAATTTCTCTTCCACTCTGTCCTTATACTCCCACTTGGCAGTGACAATGGTTTTACGGAGGTCGTAGCTGGCTCTCGTATATTCCACAATATTCCTGGCGCCAAAGGCGGCGTTACGCGCGTGCGTTAATCCACGGTTAGGTTGCCGTTAATCCGAACGGCTTGTCTGGAACAACGTCATCTATGCACTTCTTGATGAACCTGGTGACCGACGACGCGTACTCGTTGATGTTATTGTCCGAGGCAACGCGGAACATGTGCCAGTCAGCGCGATCAAAACAATCCTGCAGCATAGAGTCTGATTGGTCCGACCAGCATTGGACCTCCCTCACAGCGATCGGTTGCTGCTTCAGTCTCTGCCTATAGGCGGGGAGTAGCTGGATAGAGCGGTGGTCTGATTTGCCGAACGGTGGGCGGAGGAGGGCCTTGTAGCCATCACGGAAGGGGGTGTAGCAGTGGTCGAGGATCCGCTCGCCCCGTGTGTTGCTCGTTATGTGTTGGTAGAACTTCGGGAGAACCTTCTTCAGGTTCGCCTTGTTGAAGTCCCCCGCCACGATGAGAGCAGCCTCGGGGTGTGCATTAGCCAGTAGAATGGTGGGTAGTGGGGGGGCGATTGGATCGACATCTCAGCCTGACTAGCACGCCGGCTCGCTTCCTTCGCTTCTTCCTGCGACGCTTGCGTGTAATCGTGCCCAAGATGGTCGGACATAATCCAGCTGTGACTTCGGGCGGGACGTCCGAGTCGAAAGAATGAAAAAACTCCGGTAGGCGGCGAGGGACTGTCGATCTGATCTCCAGAAGTGTGCAAAAGTTATAAATGAACGTGCTGCTAACTCCTGAACAGACGGGTTCTTATCCGCCGCTGCATCAGTTGCTTTCAGTTGTTTCTCACCGGATTCTTCAACTAGAGCAACAAGGCAATTGGTTCACAGGCAGCCAAATGCCGGAATCACCATTCTCCAGTTCATCTCCATCTTTGAATGCCTTTCGAAAACCACCCGACAAAGTAGAATTCACTCAGAGGGGGATTCAGCACTTTAGCCGCAGTACCTGACAACAATGTGTGCTCACCTGTCATTTACCCCTGGGGTGTCTGAAAGCCTCAGGATATATTCCTTGAACTGCTTCTTCAGCGTGTTCGATTTGGTGTCAGGCTAGAGAGAGAGGTCTGTTGTTGCTGCCTGGTCTGAACATAGCAGAGGAGCAATTATGTCACAGACACAAAGGAGAGCCATTAGGACGGGTGGATTTAGAATGTTTCCTGCTTGAATCAGCACACACCACGGCTAGCAAGAGAGAGAGAGGGCAAGAGAGAGAGAGAGGGCAAGAGAGAGAGAGAGAGAGAGAGAGAGAGAGAGAGAGAGAGAGAGAGAGCGAGAGAGAGAGAGAGAGGTGGGCACTTGTGTGTGTACTTCTGTTCTGGGGAAGGTTACCCTAATCACCAATCAGGTAATATTAGACTATGTCTCCATATGCTGCAGAGCCGCTAAATCTTTTGGTTTCATTCACGAAGAAGAGGCTGCGAGGTCATGCCGTGTGTGCTTCCTGTGGGCATTTTAACTGTAAAATAAACACAAATAATAATAATAATAATAAATGTATATAAAAGTAATATTGTTTTAAATAATTAGTCATAATATTCCAGCAGCTATCTGTAAATCCAACTAAATTCTACGAGTGCCTCTGACTATGTAGTAGCCTGTCAAGGAGCATGTAGCTCTAGCTACCCTGACCCTTTCTCTTAGCACATGTGACATATTATAATTTATTATTAACCTTTTTAGATTAGATTCAAATGTATTGTCATTGCACAGCACAAGTACAGTACAGCGAAAATAATTTACCTGAGCCACTAGTTCTGCTCTTGGCAGCTTTTTAGGAAGAAATAGCACTGGTGGTTTCTGATGACTAGGTAGTTATCTTTGCCTTAATGACCTTATTGTCAGTCGCTTTGGACAAAAGACATACCAAACCTTTGAAGGAGCCTTTCTCTGCAAAACTACGCTGGTCTGCGAGAGGTGCTTAGGACAGGGGAAGTTTTTTTTGTTGGTTATGGAATTTGCCAAAAATCTTGCCTACAGCTCCTTTATTCAATAAAGAAGTGAATGTTATTAATCAATAAAGTGTAGCATTCCCCGTTATAATTAGCTCTTTCGTATGGCCGGTTTTAAATTACATGCACAAATCTTAAAGAGACAGCGCCAATGGTACTTGTTTTGATGGACTGTATTTGTGTGTGTGTGTGTGTGTGTGTGTGTGTGTGTGTGTGTTTACACCTGTTATAACACTAGAAGTTTTAAAAAACTGTTGGCAGCCTCCAGCCAGGATGATTCATCATCTATGTGGTGTGTGTGTGTGTGTGGTGTGTGTGTGTGTGTGTGTGTGTGTGTGTGTGTGTGGTGGTGTGTGTGTGTGTGGTGTGTGTGTGTGTTAGCGTGGGCGACTGTGACTATGCTGCTGCAGCAGAATAATCTGTTGATTCACTCAGTTCTCCTCCTGGTCTCCCCCCTCACCACCACCTCCCCCCTGCTACCTCCCCACTGCTACCTCCCCCACCCCCCTCACCACCTCCCCCCTGCTACCGAACCCCACCCCACACCCCCCCCCCCCCTAACCTCTTCCAAGTGTGTCTTCAACACGTTTGACAACACTCTGTTGTTGTCAGGGCAACATGTTCAGACATCTTAGACAATACTCTGCGCTGTCTTGAATGTGAATGAAAGACTTGTTTACATTTGGTACATTGCAGGAGTTTGACAGCAATAACAAACAAAAGATTAAGAGCAGTGACATCAAAAAATGCTGTACGACCACATTTAAAGTAGCTAGCTATAGTAATCACTAAGATAGATAATCATAGATGAATTGAAAGAAACAAATAGGGAAGTAAGTGAATCCATATCCGACTTAAAGCGGCTAAAAGTGAAATGTTATTTAATAAATATGTGTAATTTGCACTACATTTGTAATTTGCAGTATTGTTTATAGGCCCACCGAATTACGGTGTGTATAGATTCAATCTTTTTTATTGTTTATTTAGTTTAGTTTGGTTTTCATTTGACATAATTTATGTTTTTTTGTATTGTTTGTATGTCTTGGGGATTACGCAAACACATTTTGTTGTACTTGTGTGATGACAATAACAGCATTCTGATTCAGATTCCTTTAATCAGAGTCAGATTAAAGAATTGAATCAATGACCTTTAAACCATGACCACGGCTCTCACCCCCCCCCCCCCCCCCACCCCCACCCACCACGGTCACCATAAACCAGACGTGTTGTCTTGCATCAATAAGCTGCAGATGGGGTCAACGTATGGGATGGGGTCAACGCATGGGAGAGGGGGGGCTGGGGGGGGGAGCTAGGGGGGCTTTCCCCTACAATCATCTACCAATTCATTCCCTGGGTATCTCCAAGCACACACACACACACTTCAACGGGAAGCTCAACGGGACACCATCCTTGAAGATGGAAGAAATGAATGAATGAATGAATGAATGAATGAATGAATGAATGAATGAATGAATGAATGAATGAATGAATGAAGAAATGAATGAATGAATGAATGAATGCTCCATACAATGGTGAGCACATCACCACACACCAAACAAACAAAAAATACAAACAAAAAAATGTTTTGGTTTTATTTGGCACCTTACCATATTTGTATTTAAGAGGAAACAAATGGCTTGGATGCTTTTTGAATCAGGATCACCTGGATGTGCATGCTTGGATAGGAGTAGACGTAAACCTGGTAGAATAAAACAGAAATGAGAGAGGGACAGAGGGGAAGAGAGAAAATAGAGAGAGAGAGAGAGAGAGAGAGAGAGAGAGAGAGAGAGAGAGAGAGAGAGAGAGAGAGAGAGAGAGAGAGAGAGAGAGAGAGAGAGAGAGAGAGAGAGAGAGATGGACAGAGAGAGAGAGACAGAGAGAGAGAGAGAGAGAGAGTGGGTCGGTAGTGGCAATGGGATAATTGATGAAGGCGAGATGGGATCTGGACGAGGACTTGGGTCACAAGGTCAAAGGCAATCATCTCCTCCTTGTTGTTTTGCTCTGTGGTCCCTCGTTCTTCTAATCGTGTTCGACATCCCCGATCTTTAGTATCCCCTTTCTCTCTCCATCTCTCTCTCTCTCTCTGTCTCTGTCTCTGACTCTCTCTCTCACTCTCTCTCTTTGTCTCTGTCTCTGTCTCTGTCTCTGTCTCTGACCCTCTCTCTCTCTCTCTCTCTCTCTCTCTCTCTCTCTCTCTCTCTCTCTCTCTCTCTCTCTCTCTCCTCTCTCTCTCTCTCTCTCTCTCTCTCTCTCTCTGTCTCTCTCTCTTTCTGTCTCTGAATCTCTCTCTCTTTCTCTCTTTCTCTGTCTGACTCTCTCTCTCTTTCTCTCTCCATCTCTGTCTCTGACTCTCTCTCTCTTTCTCTCTCCATCTCTGTCTCTGACTCTCTCTCTCTCTCTCTCTCTCTCTCTCTCTCTCTCTCTCTCTCTCTCTCTCTCTCTCTCTCTCTCTCTCTCTCTCTCTCTCTCTCTCTCTCTCTCTCTCTCTCTCTCTCTCTCTCTCTCTCTCTGTCTCTCTCTGTCTCTGACTCTCTCTCTCTGTTTCACCTATCCCTGCCCTTTATTGGTCTATTGTATTTGTCAGGCTGTAATAAGAGGGTGTGTGGATAGGCTGCAAGATTCACAATGGTTCCATCTTGGTGGGTGGAACTGTTCCCCCACCCAGCTGGTGTTTTTAGAACCGACGTATCCACGACATAATATGACATAATCAGTGACGGGTCCCAAGTATGACAATAAACACAATCACAATACCATCCAGTCCTCTTTAACAAGGTTCAATTTTAGTTTTGAACTAAAAACATATTTATAATTGTGGTCTGTGATCGGTACAGTTGTGGGTGACTTTCCGCTGCTGTGTGATGTCATGCTAATCTCGGACGCCTCTCTCCTTAGACCTGAACGAGGCCATCCCTGAGACAGAGTTGTTGGACAACAGCATCCAGAAGGGGCGGGCCCAGCTATCCGTCAAGACGAGGAGGCAGCGCCCCTCGCGATCCCGTTACCGTGACAGCGTCAGTTCCACGGAGGGCGACGACAGTCTAGAGAGGAAGGTGAGGTCATGCCTGCACTGCCCTTTGTATTTCATGTCAAGACATCCACTTGTGTTACAGTCTGTGTGTGTGTCTCTCGCTCTCTCTATGTGTGTGTGTGTGGTGTGTGTGTGTGTGTGTGTGTGTGTGTGTGTGTGTGTGTGTGTGTGTGTGTGTGTGTGTGTGTGTGTGTGTGTGTGTGTGTGTCTCTCTCTCAATGTGTGTGCGTGTGTGTGTCTCTCTCTCTATGTGCGTGTGTGTTTGCATTTGTGTCAGTACCAGGAGAGTCCCTTACACTCGGCCCGCTCTCCACTCCAATTGGCCACACGAGGCTCCACCCCTTCGCCTGATTCGTTGCTCTCGTCAAGAAGCACTGCGTTCTCATTTGACAGCCCCCTGGTAATGACTCGGAGATGAATATGTTTCAACGAGGGGCACAGAAAAATTTGCTCAAGTACTCAGGAACTACATTTTGCTCACAACACAACATATTTCGGTGGATGAGATACAAATATCTCATCAGAATTGTACTATTGTGTTGCTGGGTGTAACAGTACAGATATTATGTGTACTTTATATACTGTTTGTATATAGAACATGAACTGTAACTATGAATGTAACAATAGGTGTGTATAAATAAATACTAAATTAAATGAAAATCCGATCACTGCAGGTGCGTCGCTCAGCAGAGGATGGAGGCTCCTCATTGGCCGCCACACCACGTGGACGGTACCGGCAGCTGACCAATGCCACGTCTCAGGAGGCCTTGGTCACGCCCTCGAGCTCCCCGTCCAAGTCCTGCCCCTCCTCTAACTGTTCCCCTGTTTACATGAGGAGGAACAAGAGACCTGACAGCGAAGGTTAACACACGCACACACGCGCCACACACACACATACACACATACAGACTGCAAGCAGTTATTCCATTGGTGTTCCCCTTAGTGTGTTAAGCAGGTGCCTCCGGGAATTGTTATGTTGCAGTGAAGAAAACTGTGTGTGTGTGTGTGTGTGTGTGTGTGTGGGTGTGGGTGTGTGTGTGTGTGTGTGTGGGTGTGATTGTAGTATTGGTATCAGATACCAGCACAGCTGACCCCGGTAGCCCGACTATGATCTTTGACAAGAAGACCAAGAGACGCTTTCTGGATCTGGGGTGACTGAAACACACACACACACACACACACACACAATCACACACACATACACACACACAGCCACATACACATATAGACACACACACAGACACACACATATAGACACACACACACACACACACACACACACACATATAGACACACACCATTTTTCACATTCATACATTCCTTATATTCTTCCACGCCCCCCCTTTCTCTCTCTCTCTCTCTCTCTCTCTCTCTCTCTCTCTCTCTCTCTCTCTCTCTCTCTCTCTCTCTCTCTCTCTCTCTCTCTCCTCTCCCTCTGTATCTAATAATCTCCCTTCTCTCTTTCTCACAAACACACACAAACACACGCAAATGCCCCCCCACCCTCACACACACACATTCATATAATCCTCCAGTGCCTCCCCCCTTCTCACACTCTGTCTCTCTCACATCTCACCCCTCTGTCTCTCTCACACACATGCACACACACGCAAACGCACGCACGCACGCACACACACACACACACACACACACACACACACACACACACACACACACACACACACACACACACACACATACATGTCATTCTTCCACTGCCTTACCCCCTTCTCTCTCACTATCTCCCCCCTCTCCCTCTCTCTCTCTCTCTATCTCTATCTCTATCTCTATCTCTATCTCTATCTCTCTATCTCTATCTCTATCTCTATCTCTATCTCTATCTCTATCTCTATCTCTATCTCTATCTCTATCAATATCTCTATCTCTATCTCACTATCTCTCTCTCTCTCTCTCTCTCTCTCTCTCTCTCTCTCTCTCTCTCTCTCTCTCTCTCTCTCTCCCTGGTCTCTCCCCAGTGTGACTCTGAGGCGTTCCTATGTCCGGGTGAGGAAAGACAAATCCAACAGGCTGTCGGTGGGCAGCAGGTGAGTCTGCGGAGGTCCTAAAGTCCACCTCCTCCTTCAGAAGTGAAGTAACTGGACATAGTCATACACGCAACACTCATTTTGTTTTTCAAACACAGCCATACATTGAATACGGTACATTAGTTAGAGGCACACAGAGTGGAGTGGTAGAGCAGCATGGAAATATACAATGCATGTCTTTTTCCCCCCATTCTCCTATCTCTGTCCATTCAGACCGAGACAGTAGATAGCAGTCTCAAGGCCTAAACGCACAGACGCTCAGGTGACTCCCTAATCTAGGCCGTTTCGATCGACCAGTTGACAACAACAACAACCACAACAAAAGCGTCAAAAACGCCCGGCGGAGGCGGAATAAATAATTTGCTGAAACATAAACCACGCTCCATCTTTGGTGGGGAAGTGGAGCGAAAGGGTTGAAAGCAAATGCACATTGTTATGCACTAAAGGGCTTTCATGAAAATTGTTTTATTGTTGTCGTTTTTGTCGACTGCATATTGAATATATGATCAAAGTGAATCGGTCAGATCCGATTCTGAGCCAAAGCTCTCCATCCTAGCCCCCCCCCCCCCAGCTACCCCCTCCTCACACCCCCCCACCCCCCTACAAAAACAAGAAACAAGCTGGAACCTTCCAGTTCCTCATTACGGTATCTTCATTATGGTTTACGAGGCTGCGAGGCGCGCACTTGCTCTCCATTGAATATTCAGTGTTTGTCTGATATTGTTTGAATAAATAATAAGCAGTTGGCGCCCAGTAGCACACTTGACTTGAACTTCCAACCGCTGCTTATCCATGCCGCGGCTGCGGCCGCTGGCTCTGCTTCTGCTCGGCAGGGAGCCGTCCGGGAGTCCGTCGCGGACTTCTGCCACCTTCGTTCCGTTCTCCTGGTTTACCGAGAGCCGGGGGTCCGTGTCCTCGTCTGGTACTCCTCCCTGCTCCCCCAAAATGGCCCCCCTCGGCACGCAGAGCCCCGGCAAGTCACGCTCACAGGTAGGACCCCCTCCCTGTGTGTGTGTGTGTGTGTGTGTGTGTGTGTGTGTGTGTGTGTGTGTGTGTGTGTGTGTGTGTGTGTGTGTGTGTGTGTGTGTGTGTGTGTGTGTGTGTGTGTGTGTGTGTGTGTGTGTCTGTGTCTGTGTGTGTGCATGTAACAGTGAGGAGAGGCAGGACAGTGGGTTAGAAAAGATTGTAGCATATGACCACAGGCGGGAGTGGAACCTGGGTCACTACAACGCCTACATGGTTAGCGCATTAGTTCATTATTAGTTCAACACTGATTTTGCTTTAAGCCAGCATAAGTCTATTAAAGGGACTACGTTTAATATTGTACGTGCACACATTGCGTTCAAGGGCCAATATAGATAACAGGTTGTGATTTCACTTAAAAACTGAGACCCTCCCGACTCTATCTCTTGTTGCATAGAACATCCTGTGGTCTGACTTCTATTACATTTAAACCGGGACTGTTTTGCCGGGAAAAGGGAAGGAAGTGAGGTCTAAGCGTGCTCCGGAGTAGCCCGGTATATATATATATATATATATATATATATAAATGTAATGACTTCAGTGATTTTTTCTTTTGTACAACTGACTGATCTTTTAACTAGACCACCATGTAGCTAATATCTTCATCATACACACACACACACACACACACACACACACACACACACACACACACACACTCACACATTCTTTCCCTCCTACTTTTATTCAATTACTCACACACATAATGTTACCATCCTGCTTGTCAGTCTCTTTTCTTTCTCTCTCTCTCGCTCTCTCGCTCTCTCGCTCTCTCGCTCTCTCGCTCTCTCGCTCTCTCGCTCTCTCGCTCTCTCGCTCTCTCGCTCTCTCGCTCTCTCGCTCTCTCGCTCTCCCCTCCAGAGCCATTACAGATAAGTGGAAAAAAGCCCATTAAATCTCCATCACAAGCCTTCCTAATGGCTTTTATAGGCTTACAGAGAATGTGTGTGTGTGTGTGTGTGTGTGTGTGTGTGTGGCTTGTGTGTATCTGTGTGTATGTACTGTGCATGATGTATCGTGTGTTTGTGTGTACATGTGTGTGCCTTGAGCATACGAGCCATCGGTCAGATGAAGTTGTGTTAATGGCCAGGATTTGATTATTGGAATCCATTTGAACAACCCCGTTAGCCGTAGCAGTGCATTAGGAGAAGGGCACTGGGTGTGGAGCGGCTAACCAGCGAGCTCTGGAGCACTGCTGACTCAATGGATTTGTAATGGTCCGGAAGATGGTGGTGCTGGTTGTGTTTATGATGGGGGTGATGATGGTAGAGGTTGTGATGGATGGTGGTGGTGGTTGTGATGGATGGTGGTGGTTATGGTTGTGATGGTTTAAAAATCTAAATCTGGAGAATTTGATCATTTTTTATTTTGTCACATAAATACACACACAGTGACACTTTTTCCTCTGCATTTAACCCATCCTAGTATTAGGAGCAGAGGGCAGCTATTTTCTATACAGCGTCTGGGGAGCAGTTTAAGGGTCTGGCGCCTTGCTCAAGGGCACCTCGGCCGTGGCCCAGGCGTTTTTAGGGGGCTTGAACCAGTGACCTTCCGGTTCCTAAGCCAAGTCCCTGACTGAGCTGCTGCCACCCCTGGTGATGGTGGGTGGTGGTGGTGCAGATGATGGTGGTTATGATGTTGGTGGTGTATTGATTGTGGTTATGATGGTGGCGGTACTGGTGGTTACGGTGATGGTGATATATGCTACAAGATTAAAACGATCTCCCTCTCCCTCTCTCTCTCCGTCCCTCTTGCTCACCCTCCCTCTATCTCTCTCCCTCACCCTATCTCGCTCTCGCTCTCGCTCTCCCTCTCCCTCTCTCTCTCTCTCTCTCTCTCTCTCTCTCTCTCTCTCTCTCGCTCACCCTCCCTCTATCTCTCTCTCTCCCTCTCCCTCTCTCACCCTATCCCTCTCTCTCCCTCTCCCTCTCTCACCATCTCCCTCTCTCTCTCTCTTTCACTCTCTTTCACTCTCTCTCACCCTCTGCCTCTCTCTCTCTCTCACCCTCTCTCTCTCTCTCTCTCTCTCTCTCTCTCTCTCTCTCTCTCTCTCTCTCTCTCTCTCTCTCTCTCTCTCTCTCTCTCTCTCTCTCTCTCTCTCTCTCTCTCTCTCTCTCTCTCTCCTGCACCCTTCCTCTCCCTCCCTCACCCTCACCCTCTCCCTCTCCCTCCTAGGAGTCGGACCTGAGTGAGGAGCTCTCCCCCAGGAGCCCCCCGGAGGACGCCACCTCCCCCCCTCTGGACCCCTGCTCCTCCTCCCGCTCCTCACACCCTTACCACACACTGTCACAGTCCTCAGACGAGGTGGGGGGTCCCGGTGCACACACACACACACACACACACACACACACACACACACACACACACACACACACATATACACACACTAGCAACACACACTAGCACACACTAGCACACACACATACACACACTAGCAACACAAACTGGCACACACACACACACTAGCACACACACACACACACACACACACACATACATCGACTGCACACACACCACACACACTCTCTCTTTCTATTTCATGTATTGCTTCCTTCTCTCCATGGTTTCTCAATAGGGTTTTCCCGCCAGAAGTGTTTGCATGACTGTGTGCGTGTGTGTGCGTGTGTGTGTGTGCGTATGTGTGTGTGTGTCTGACCTGAACCGTCTTCCCTTCTTCCCCTCCTGGGCAGCCCTTTGAGGAGCCCACGTGCCCCGTGTCGTCGTGGACCACCCAGCAGGTGTGCCAGTGGCTCCGGGGGCTCAACATGGAGCAGTACGTCCCCGAGTTCACCTCCCAGGACGTGGACGGCCGGCAGCTCCTGCAGGTGGACAGCAACAAGCTGAAGGTGAGGGGGCGGAGCTGACGAGTGTCAAGTAATGAAAGGAGACTCTGGATTGGACCGTTTGATGTCCGCGGCCCGAGCTTGATGGTTCCTCCTATAGACGAATAACCAGAGCTCTGCTCTGCTTGTGTCAAAACAAGCACTTTGAAATGAGCTATAGGCAAGGAAGGATATCGGGCAGGAACACAGAACCGGGAACTGTGATGGCATCAGGTCTGTATGGAAAGTGAATTTATTATTTTATTTTCTAATTTCTTTGCTTTTTTTATTTTCTCCTCCTTTTCTCTCCTATCCTCTCCCCTCCTCTTCCTCTCCAGGGACTTGGTGTGTCGAACTCTTCCGACCGCACAACACTGAAACGTAGAATCAAAGAAATCCACACGGCGGTGGAGAAGGAACGCAAAGCGTTGGATAAATTTGAGAAGCAGAAAGAGAAACAGCAGCGCAAAAAAGACCAGGAACAGCGCAGGAATTAGCCACTGCCACTAGAGGACGACAAAGTACAGTTTATAAACCCCAACGATTGGAACGATTGGTTCAAGACAGCAAAGCCACAATGTCACCGAAGAATACAGTAGAAGCTACTACAAATATGTTAACCAACCTGAATGTTGGATTATTTATGTTTAAGCCACGCAGCTTATAGGAGTATCGAAATATAATTGGGAAACATTATTTCTTATAATATTGCTAATATGGCGAAACAAACTAAACAAAAGCAAAGAAAGCACACAAACTGAATGCTAGTATAAAAATATCATTAAATAAGAAAGTATTGATTTAGAAGTTTTATATTAAACTTCGTATTACTTTTTTTGTTTTTAAACAGCACGCTAATTGGTAAAATTGTGAAATTGAAATCAAATAGGAAATATAATATCGCGTTATAAGCAGGCTGTTACATGCTGTGGAATGAACCTCCTGGACTTGTACACCGCTTTGAAAAATGCATGAGTGTTGAAAAGAAAAGACATTTAATAGATGTGGCGAAAGTAAACCATCCTTTGTGTGCAGTGCACCCTGACACTGGTTCAGGTTTCTGAACCAATCGGCCGACAAGTGTCTCGTTTTGAGAGTATGGGCAACAGCGCAGAAAAGAAAGGAAAATTCAAGACTTGGCTACACATATAGCTTATAGCCACCGTGAAGTCCAACAAGCCTCTGGGGAAACAGAAACCTGCTTTGAATACTCAACTGTCTTGTCTACCAGAAGATGGTAGCCATTTTATAACCTTGGGTACATTTTCTACTGACTGCTAAACACCAGACACGATCAGTTGCAATACAAGTTGAACCCTATATTTTAGACGGAGAGTAGGCGAGAGTAAAGAGACTGACATAATATATCGTCATATGGTGTTGATACCAAGACAGGCGTAGAAACCAGTAGAAACCTGAGTCAATTGAAACCTGGTTTGGGGTCGACCTAGTGAGAGTCTCAAGAGAGTTCTAGTACTGTACAATCCTAAATCAACGTACATATACCATAACCTATGCTATCGGAAGCGGTTTTTTCATGAGAAACGTTTGTTTCAGTTTCAAACAACAATGTCGCCCCATAATGACAAATAATTTCACTGTTAATTACTAAACTATGACCAAAAAAATCATTACTATCAACGTAATAACATTCCAATGCTCCTATGATCCCAAAATGGTTGCGACGTTCAAGCCCCACTAACACCATTACATACAACAATTGAATGAGAAACAAATCAAATGCTAATTATCTACTCCTGGTGAAGGCTTCAACGTTTCTGAATTCAACATTTGTGCCAGATATTAAGCATTTATTATTATTTATGAAATGCAAAATACATAATATGTATTATTATGATTATCATTATTATCATTGCTATTCTTTTTTTTATGATATCCAAAAGCATTACGTGCTTTTCTTCGTCATTGTCTGAATAAATGTTATTAATTAAATGCAGTATGTTAATGTATTTACGTCAGTGTGCGTGTGTGCGCGCGTGTGTGTGTGTGCGCGCGTGCGTGCGTGCATGTGTGCGTGTGTGTGTGTGTGCATGGATCCCACACTTCCATCCATTCATCCAATCAACCTCTTAAATAAATCAAAAGGGATAAACGAATAAAATAAAACAATTGAATATTGGTCAACCGTAAAATACTACATAGTATTATAGTCAAGTGCATCAGTAATATCACGAATTCCCCCTATTGGCTCATACTGTTATAATAAAGGCCTATTGGGAATTCCCCAACGGTGTTCACGTCAAGCCACGGAGGGCTTTACAATAGCACCTCGCCCACGCACCGAGAATCATGGCGGAGAGAGAGTTCAACGTAGACTATCCTGCGGCCCACAATCGTATACTGTCCCCACGTAACAAACACAGCAAGGACTCCTGAACACAACTGTCTGCGTCACGGTTCTTCGTCGTCAGTCATTGTATTGCATTAAAACCATTATAACTATACTAAAAATCATCTAAAAGGTATGCCATCGATACCGTTGATAACGTTTATGACATTCGGCCAGTAGATGTCGGACTCCCCCTCGCCCTTCCGTTGTATTCCAGTGTGTTGTGTATGCTGTCACAACTAACGTTACACGTGTTATGCTTTACGACGGTACCTATGTGGCAACAGTGTTGCCGTAAAGCTGTGTTTTGACTAAGCCTTCGGTAAAGACAGTACTTAAAGACCATACTTCATGGTCGAGTGGAGTGAGACGCTAAAGCCCATGTTGACCCTGGTGTTTAGGTCAAACGAACCCATTTTCTCTTGAGACTCTTGATCGTTGACGGCACTTTATCGCTGACACAGTTCATTATGCTATTATAGGCTCCTGAGCCTCGTTAGAAACGTGAAACAGAAGGTCAGTCATATTACACAGAGATTAACAACACATTTATCTCGGACCCGATTCATTCACAATTCTAATATTTAAATATATATGTATATATTTAAAGAAAAAGCTATATTTTTTCTCCGCAATACTTTACATCCAAGCTCTGTGGATGAATTATTTTGTAAGTATTTGTTTACATAATAATAATAATACTAATAATAATAATAACGATGATTATTATTATTAATTAAGAATATATATATAATTAAATACAATTTAATTATATTAATAGCACTTTAAACATAAACCATAACTCCCCAATGATCTTTTGCACTATCAAGACACAGCCACGCCCCCACGTGCTTGTACATCGTGACGTCACATCGCAATGAAATGGACGCACAGGAGCATTGGAATACTACCTTTTGTGTTGGTCATTGTGTTGGTAAACATAGTTGAGTTTGAAACTGCCGAAGCCTTTCTCATGTGAGGCTTAGCAACTTAGTGGTATATTTACGTTGATTTAGGATTTGATTTTACAGTACTACAACCCATCGCCTCCCGCTTATCCGTGGTCGGGTCGCGGAGGTAGCAGCTTCAGCAGGGGACTCCAAACTTCCCTCTCCCTGGCAACATGGACCAGCTCTGACTGGGGGATCCCGAGGTGTTCCCAGGCCAGCGTGGAGATGTTATCACCCCACCTTGGTCACCTTGGTCTGCCTCGTGGTCTCTTCCCAGCTGGATGTGCCTGGAAAACCTCCCTCGGGAGGCGATGATGGATGGAGAACTACAACCCTCTTGAGTATCATCAACAAAAAGTCCCATGCATTCTGATGTACAAGCCCCTATAGGATAAAAACAGTGCCCCACTAGTTTAACATGGTTATTCTATTCGACTATGAGCGTATTTTTGGATCAAAACCTGCTGCAACACAGTCCGCCATTGTTTGGCACCTTGTTCATCATGAACTGAAACTCTCAGGCTCATTGGCCCTAAACGAGATGGAGGCCAAAGAAATCAGCAGAGAGAAACAGAATGTGAACTGAGATGTTTACACGGCGGCTTCATGGATGGACCATTTCCTGTTCGGGACAGTTCAGGAATGTGCAGGAATGTTTCAGCTGTTGAACACACCACCCATTCAGCCTTTCATTTCACTGTGTAATTAATATTTTGGAATTGTACATACTGAACTTGAACTTTGACAGCCATATGGGCCTTTATTGATTTACTTTACTTCCGTCATAGCACACTTTCATTTTGACAGACACGAGTTAACCTGCCGGTCAGTCTGGTGGAGGATCGTCCAGCCAGCCAATCTGTCACTGGTCAGACAAACAAGATGATACATATTGTTCAGTCCTCACGCTCTCCAGTTACTATCATTGGACCCGGAAATCGGTTGCAGGACCCATGTTTTATCAAATAGAGTGCATCGACCTACAGATAGCCTACAACAGGAACAGTTAAATGGTTGTTTGATTGTGTTGATTACCAGTAGAAATAAATGGTTTAAGACCTACCTAAATAACAGTAAATATCTATAAAGCCATTGAACCAAAACTCATCTGTTAGTTCTGCCTTGAAATTGACCCTTTTAGTGGTCTGTATATCTATAATTCATACACATTTTAACATAATTCTAACACCAACTAACTTATATATAAAACATTAAGAAAAAAACGAAATACATGCATTTAAAGTAAAGCAACTTTATTATTGTAAATACTATTATTGCAAAATGTGCCACTCACTGAAATGAATATGACAGAACAGTTTGCACTACATAACATGCAATGTCTATATAAATAAATAAAATGATGTCTTGAAGATGCAAGTTTACCCATAGGGTTTACAGCTAAATTGAACTGATACAAAGCAAGATGAAACATCTAAAACACAATATCCATTCTGAACACAAATCATGTGTAATAAATGTACCTTTAGTACTTTCATTAAAGCCTATTTTTTACTCATTTCTCAGATTTCCCACATTTCCCCATTGCCTCCAACGGCAGACAAATAGCTTTAAGCAGGAATAAACATTGGGACCAAATGTCGCAAATACCTTACAAAATAACTGTTACAGTTTACTTAAGACCGCATCTCCTCAAAGAAGACGATGCACAAGATATTTCGTTTTCCCAACCGCGAGGAAACTCCTGCCGTGACTCAGCGGTGAAGCAAGGGATGATGACGTCACCATCATCATCATCATCATCATCACCATCATCATCATCATCATCATCAGTGAGATTGCAATCCAAGTCTTGTGGTGGCTAATTGAGCCGGGATTCCACGCTCTGCTTCCAGTTCCTACAAGAACTCAAGCTTGTGACACTTTTTTTGGGGGGGGATTTTTCACACACTCAACGTGCACACGGTACAGAGTTAGTAGACAACACAAACATTAAGCAGCATACAAAATACAGTCAGAGTGGCCTCATACACAAATAAATACAAAGAGCAATCAAACAACAATGCAATTTGATAAATACATAATAAATACAATTCATAAATAGGAGATGTATGTTGCAGGCTGAGACATGTCAAGTGACTATGACTAGCACATGCTGATAATACCAAAAAATAAATGTGAAATAAATAAATAAATAGAAGTGAGAGGACAACAACAGGAAGGGCCGGCAGGACGAGATAGTATCCTAGCAGAGAGGGGAGTTATAGGGAGAGTTAAAGGTCTGTCATCTCCCCAGGGCAGGGACTAATGTTAGCCGGGCAGGTACTGACACAGAGCCTTTTCAGTTGGCTGACTTAGTGTCTCCAATTTCTACTTTCTACTGACTTAACATGTGTATGGCATTTGAAGTTTGTCCTCTGGCAACCCTTCTGCTACTTGCAATACATAGTATTTGCATCGTGTGCATACAGTGAGCGGTCACTCCGCACCCTTTTGCAGAGCCAATGAGCAACGTATTCCTTTCATGTGTTTAAAACGGTGTTAAAACACCAGTGGTTGCTAGTGGTAGTTGTTGATTGTGGAGCTTGATGATGATCAGTGGGCAGGGGATGGTGCTTGTCTGGGGGATCCAAGCTCCTGTGTTCTCTGGCTCTCTAGGCACTGATGTTTCTCAGGCTGCGGACGATGTCGTGGCAGAAGTCGCGCAGCTGGGTCAGGGTCAGGTGATTGGCCACCTGTGTCTCATAGTCACCATGGAGACGAGCAGCGAGGTCGGCACTCTGGTACGGCTCAGCGCTGCTCCAACCGCCAAGCTCTTGCATCTATAATAGGACACACACACACATTTCTGTAAGTGCAAGGCCTCAGTGTGTGCTGAGTGTGGTTGAGCATGCAAGTATGTGTGGTACATTGTGTGTGTGCACATGCACGCGTGTGTGTTTGTGTGTGTGAGAATGCCGGGTGCATGTGTGTGCATGTATTGTGCATGTGTGTGTGTGTGTGTATGCCTAGTGCATTTGTGTGTGTGTGTGTGTGTGTGTGTGTGTGTGTGTGTGTGTGTGTGTGTGTGTGTGCCTGGTGCATATGTGTGTGTGCATGCCTGCCTGGTGCATTTGTGTGTGCATGTGCATGCATACCTAGTGCATGTGTGTGTTTGTGTGCGTGCACGCGTGTGTGTGTGCGTGCGTGCACGCGCGTGTGTGTGTGTGTGTGTCTGCATGTACACGTGTGTGTGTGTGTGTGTGTGTGTGTGTGTGTGTGTGTGTGTGTGTGTGTGTGTGTGTGTGTGTGCGTGTGTGTGTGTGTGTGTGTGTGTGTGTGTGTGTGTGAGAGAGAGAGTGTGTGTGTGTGTGCTGCTTGTACCTTGGTGATCTGAGTGTGGAGGTCTCGTAGGTCGGCCCTGAGGTCATCCAGTCCCACCAGTTGTGTGGCCAGAGCTCCCAGCAGGTCCTGGTGCAGCTGGATCCCCACTGACATGCGATTCAAGCTATTCTCCTGCAGCGGAAAAGTGTCTCTCGTTTTTTTCACAGATACAAGAGGATTACAACCCTGTCTATTATCTAAACCTGAACTGGTTTCAGATTCACAAAAGTATCTTGAGGTCATATGAAGTTGACAACTTTAAAGAAGATAAAAGTTTTAAATTGTTTAATATGTTTTAATTACTTTTTTCGCCAATTGTACATCATTCACTTCTGATTGATGTAGTTATCATAGCATGTAGTAGACTAGACCTATGTATTTTTCTTATATATTATATTAATAATATCATACCAAATTAGAATCATTGAGTTATAACACATATTGTGAATAGAAGCAATTACAACTATAAAACTGTTAAAATCAAGCGGAAAGGTCAAGAATACCATCTAATTTCAAGGTATTTTTAATAAGAAATTATCAAAGAAGAAACATATGACCATTCTTAAGATTTTTCTTTCTTTGGTGCAAAGCAGCTTTTCTTAACTGTCTTCCTCCTGTCTAAGTCCATTCTAAAGAAGAAGAAGGCTGTCTGCCTTTCTGTTTGTCTGACTGACTATTTGACTGACTGACCTGGGTGAAGTCAGCTGACAGGCGCATGAGAGCCGGAGGGGTGGAGATGCCCAGGGACGACAACATCATCTGCAGCACGGGCGTCTGGCTGGAGGGCTGCAGGGTGAGACCCTGCGGAGCAACGCACTCTTGTTACACACCTGACCACACAGCACTATAGAGAAATGTACAGCAGTGAAGTTCACAGTGAACTCTGATCCAATTCCCGAGGAGGTAGCAGATTGGCGATCGGGCATCTTGCTCAAGGATGCCTATCAAGGTGGATAGGCGGTGGACATTGGGGATCGAACCCAGAACCGGGCGGCTTCGTTGATTTGACGAAATGAAGCAATTTGCTGACCCTATTAAGCTGTTATTAGGCCGCAGCCATGTTAATAATGAATGCTTGGTCTTCACATTTTCATGACTTATGTTCATGGTTGGCATGTAGTGGATACAGTGGATTTCATTAGCATGGCCCAGTTCTGCATTATTTGAGGATGACAGCTGAAATTCCTGACAACCATGTGCCTGGACTTGCAGCCACAAATACAAGTACTAGTTTGCCTTTCAACACACACATGACAGTGCTACCCTTCATCACACACACGACCCCTGATCCAGTACCAGTGGTGTTTCATTATGATTGTGTTCTTTAAGGAAGTGGTTCCCAACCTGGGGTCCGGAACCCCACAAAGGGAGGGGGTAAAATATATCGATTTTTTCATTCCAAAACGATATATAAAACAAGCAATTCTAAAAATCCAATAAAAACATTTAAGAAAAAACTTTGTCTCATACCATTGTGGAAGCAAAATAATTTGGACCGCTGACCTTTCAAAGCACGTCCAATGACAGTACAGCTTTGTATGGCGTCATACAACGAAAAATGATGGGAACCAATGTTTTAAGGGAATTTATAACAAAAACCAAAACCAAAACAACTATTTAATTTGGCTTGTTTGTGCAATGTTACGTTTTGGAACCACATAAAAAAAACGCTTATTTTGTGTGTGTGTGTGTGTGTGTGTGTGTGTGTGTGTGTGTGTGTGTGTGTGTGTGTGTGTGTGTGTGTGTGTTAAACTTACCGCAGTGTGAATGGTGTCCTGGTGTACAACAGGTATGTCCTCAAGAATCTTGCGAACTAAAGTCCTGGAGCGTTCAACGGCCAGTTTAAACTCCTGGTCCGCCACGGTGTGTCGACTGTCGTGTAAGGGTGCAGACAGGACCAACACAGTAAGACAGCATTGCAGGGCTAAAACTGCGCAGAAGGAAATACAGTTACTCGCGTTAACGTGCGTTAAGTGCGCACAACAATCCACGTTCTGTACGAGCAAATAACTCCCTAGAAGGAACTTTACGCACGGTACGCGTAAAAAGAGGCGCCCAGATGCGCAGATCGTCTCGTTTAAGTTTTATCAGACACTAAAGTATTTTTAAAATACTTTTTTGAACGACCTATAATCTCACTGTACCACAGGGTTGCACTCGTTCAATCTGCAATACAAAATATACAAATACATACAGTATATGCAACAAAGGGTTATGATACACACTTACAATGGTTAAGGTTCATTCCTTGTCAGTGGGGCTGTTGGTTGTAATAGCCTACCTTCGTTACCACCACGCCTCAAACTATCTGTCTTGTCTCCCATTTGCAAGACCGAAGTGCTATTTATATTGAAATGTTCAGGACATGGGATTTTCCACTGACGGCGACCGTGTATTGTGAAGTAGGCCTAATAGTTTGGAGACAGTGATGACTCTTCGGATCATTTCCGAGTTGACGAAGTGGGAACGGCCTGACTAGTCCCACGTAAAAGTGAACGAAATGCATCGAATTCAATCAACACTATTAATCAATAATCATAATCGATGTGATTAACAGTCATTCGTGGATTGGTTCAAATAAGAAAAATCACATAAGGCTAATGTTGGTTTGTTTCGTTTTTTGAGGACCATGGCCCAATTCTTAAATATTTTAATTACCGTATAACAGTGTGTGTGTGCGTGCGTGCGTGTGTGTGTGCACGCACGCACGCACGCACGTGTGACATGTATATTATGAATTGACTACGTCTACTTCCTTTTAAGCAATCCAGGAAAGCCGGCTATGCATGTTGCGCAACAACAAGGAAAATGACGCCCTACTACCGGTTAGGTCATCTGCATCCAACACACACATGATGACTTTCAGTCAACTATTTACAAATACAACCATTTTGGGGTGCACTGGTCCTCACAGACCTTTGACACACGCTCCTCTTGTCTAACAGTATAGACCAGTGGATCCCAACGGTCCTTCATTGCTTCGACAAGTCGGCATTGGAGACAGAGTAGTATAATTTCTACTCGGGTGGAAAATAATCATCCCCAGGGGTCCTGATGCTGAGTTCAATATCTTTATTGATACAAAGCATCAACGAACTCATCAACTGCAGCATGGTGGAAGCCCGTCGTGCCAATTTCGTCGTCAGGCTGACGACGCGTTTCTTAACCACACAACAACACAAACTGTCGAGGCGTCCTTGAGCACCTTAAGGGTTAGGGTGTCACCCTAACCCTTAAGGTGCTCAAGGACGCCTCGACAGTTTGTTTGTTGCTAGGAGGAGCCGGGGCTTGAACCAGCAACCCTCCGGTTGTGTGGTTATAATGTGACACCCTAAAACGCTCCGGCGCTGTAAAAGCATAAAGTGACAATTTTTTTTGGCAGGGGGCCTTCGAAAATAAAGAGCGTTTATTACAGAGCCTCGAAATAACAGAGCGGGAATCGAACATGAGGGGGGGTGATCAATCATCATGAAGTCCAACGGGGAGGGGGTAATCGGATAATCAAACATCATTAAGCGCGCGGGGGGGGGGGGGGGGGGGGGATATAATCTGTCGTCCTCGGTTAACCCGTGGTCTACTACTACCAATGGTCACGTCCCGAGTTGGAAGAAACACCAGGTGGTCGCTTTCCGTCGTACTGGCGGCAGCTAGTAAATGTTCATCTAAACACACGTGGCTCTTACAATGCTGAGTAACACAAATAGTGTTTTCGTTTATACTGAGGGTATACACATACTTATTATTTAAATATATTATTCAAATGAATCCAGCTCCATCTATTGTGGAACGTTATGTATTCAGATCGGACGTAGATTGAGCAAGTTTTTCCATTTGAATCAGGACGTATTCTTTTGTTTAAGAAAACGAGCCGAGTGACGAGTTGTTCCCTTACCTTCCTTGTTTGAAACACGCAACAAAGAGTCTGCTAAACGACTAATGTAATGAGTAATATGACTAATTCAATTCCAATGAATTCCTTTGAGTCCAACATTGAGAAACCGGATTTATTTCAGTTTCTTTAAGCCGTATTCAAGTAAAGGCTGATCTGAGGTTATTTCAATGTTGGAAAAGATATTCAAAGGCAGCCAAATGTATTCCATCAAAATCGGTTTCTCATCGGTCCGACTGACTATTTGACTGACTGACGTCAGCTGACAGGAAACAAGCGTTTCCAACACCTGTGGCCAAGTTAAACCATTTCATGTGAACGCCACGCGATGAATGCACTTAACACATTTAATTTCAATATTAACACTGCATTTAATTTGATGGCAATAGTAAGTGGCTATATTAGTGCGGGATGTAATCTACCTGATAAATTATTCACACTATTTTGTAGCTCTAGGAGAAACAGTTAAGTACATCAATTGACAACAGATGCTAATGGTGTGTTGTTCAGTAACCACCAGAGGGAAGCATACGTGTTTTTATAGGATGTGAGAATGTATAAAATAGGTTGATTTATACATGTATATATACAATTGTATATAGCAATTTTCTAACCGGTCAATTGTTTAATAATTCATATTTTTATTTGCCGTTTGTAAGAGTGAGAACATGAGAACTGCTAGAGAATTGTGTTACTTGTCAATAAAAGGCATTCTGATTCAGACTAAGTGATGTGAATCAGCCGCCACCACCAGTTGTGTCAATTTACATAAACTATTCACCTATTGAGATACATGTATAGTACAGATAGACATCAATGAACATCACACAGAGACAGTTGTATATATATATATAGACAAAAAAAAAATCATGTTTTATTTCAATTCTCGCCCTGCCTCACATGTTAGACACATGCTATGGGTTGGATTAGTCGCATGGACCAGGTCAGGTCAGGTCAGGCCAGGTCAGGTCAGGCCAGGTCAGGTCAGGTCAGGTCAGGTCAGGCCAGGTTCAGCTGGCTCTGCAGTCGACTGTGCCAGGGTAAGGCAGGTAAACACAGAGCCAAAAGAATAACGAAACAAGAAGACGGGAGGACAAAAGGGTACGGTGGGTTGGTGTGGTGTGATCTCCTGATGGATGATGGCGGCGTAGAAACTAAAAAAACCAAACGACATCCTGCAACCACAGGAGGCAGGATTGTAACTAGGGGAAACTGTCATCGTCGTCCTCCGCCATCTCTTTGGCGAACTCCAGGTCCTGCTGCTCGCGCTCCCGACGTTCCTGACAACGGAGAATGCGTTAGAGAACGCATGAATCCATTTTATATTATACAAGGAGTAGGATTATACAAGGAGTAGGTAGGAGGGGGTTAGGCATCTTACTCAAGTACACATCATTATAGACTGGACATTTTAAAGGGTTTAAAGCCAGAACCATTTAGCCGGGTGACAAACACACCAACTCAACAATTTTGTTGAGAGATAAAGTTGGGAGGAAAAAAAAAAACTGGAGGGAAGGCTGCCCCCTAGTGGTCGAAATGAGAAATGCTCTTGACCGTACAAAAGGTAGAAGGGGAAATTACCTCTGCTGACTCCAGGTCCTTGTTGTAGGCTTTGGGAGGGAAGCGCATGGCCTGCAAGTGTGGGGGGGGGGGGGGGGGAAGAAAAAAAAGAAGAAAAAACTGATGAGTCAAGCAGGTTAACAGGAGACACAAATTAAACTCAACTCCTAGCAGTGTTTCACAACCTCGGGGCGAGAGCTCATGAGGGCTCCCTTAATAAGCCATGAGAGATTTCTGATGAACTATCGTTTTCATCTCTCCACGACAATCTGAGTTATGGAGTGCTTCATGAGCCGTCTGGGGAATTGCGGAAGCAAATTTAAAAAAACTACTCGACAATAGAATATGCAAAGTTGTTGAACTGAATCATTCATAATTTGCTTGTTCTCTACAGTGAGTGCGTTTGGTCAGTGCACGGATTCTGACCTTGACAGACATGTTGTGGATGTCCAGACAGAAGGAGATTCTCTGGTGGAAGGCAAGCTGAGGCTCCCTGGTGCCATAGATGTCCATGGTCTCCTTGGACTGGACGTAGCCCTTCTCGTGGTTAATACTGGCCTCGATAACGCCGTCACGAATGGCCTGCGCCGCAAACAAACGGGTTTGAAGTGAAACATCGGCATGACGATACAATATGACGTAACATAATGTTGGGAATAAATAAATGAAAAGAGACAAGAGAAAGGAGGAAGGAATAAGAGGAAATAAAAAGGAAAGAAGCAAAGAATAGGAAAGAAAGAATAAAAAGAAAAGGAAAGAATAAAGTGTGTGTATTAATATTCAAACAGATCTGACTCCATATATTTGTGCTTTGTACAAAGAGTGCAAAGACACTCACAAAACACCTGCCTGCCAACATTCAGACCAGATGACCAAATTGATTTCATCAGGCTGTGAACACTTCACATTTGAATGCATGCATGCATGCATGCATGCATCACTCAACTGCAGGTGCACTATAGCACCGTGAGTTTCACCAACAGCACACCTGCCTCGTCATGTGCGAGATGAGTTACCTTGGCAACGATGAACTCTGCGTCCTCTGGACTGTCCAGCTGCAGCTTCTGGGCGATGTCGGCCAATGAGATGCGAGAGTAGGACAGGCTGATCATACGCACACCTGCAATGTTACACGCGCACATACACGTTTAGAATTCATAATCCCACATTTCTCTTACTTACCGTTAGCGTAAAGCAGTGGTTCTCAAACTATTTTTTTCTACAAACCACAAAAATGTTAATTAGTTAAACATTAAATTACTGTTCAAAGACATGGGTTTTAGCGAAAAACATGGGCTTTACACAAGAGTTCTGTCCTTCATTGGAAAGATCTCCAGAATGTCTACGTCTGCATTCAAGATGCACTTAATAGTTTCCGATAGCCTTCCGATACAGACACTAAAACTAAAACGGTCAGTATCTGAGTCTTGCCAACTCACCGGTCTTGATGACGTTGTGGCGCAGGCGGATGATGAGCGTGTATGTCCCGTCCACCTGGAACTTCTCCCCAAACTCCTCCAGAACCTGGTTGAACTTGGCCAGGTTACCCATCCTCACCGCTACGCAGAGACAAGACACACCGATTATTACACTATTACACTCGACGATTCTCTGAGATATCATTTGTTGTTGTATCGTTGCCAACATGGAAGACCACAGAGTATGAATGTGACAGTGAGGTACCTTGCGTGAGAAGGAAGTAGGGCATGAGAGACCTCTTCAGTGAAGGCTGTCTGAACTGCAGTCTGTCTGGGATCTCCCCTAGCAACAACTCCACCACAATCAGCAGCTTGTGGACCTAAGGAGCAGATGCAATGCAGTGCCATTGAAGGGGTACATTTACACGATATGTAAATGTGAATCTGAATGAGGCATGAAGGATGAAGGCAAAACCAAAACAATGAATTTACTTGTGTCGAGCTGCGAAAATAGCATTAGTCTGTTATAAACCAAATACTGTTGATTTGAAACCATTTCAGTATTCCGTACCAAACCAACCATTGTCATGGCCATCGGTCCAAGAAAACTGAATCACTTCACCTCCTCAAACATAAAAAGAAAAACATTGTCGTCGGTGGGTGATCTAACCATAGTTACAGCCCATCATGGCTTCACTAAAACATCGGTTAAAAATATAGTTTGTCAAAATCACTTTGTTGTGCCGATTCTGCACAAGTATATACAACTACACGAGTATTTAGCGTGAGCACGCCTACCATGAAAGTAAACAACAATACTGCAATTTAACCTTTGAGTTCTTATATGGTGATTCACTGTTGACTGTTGATTCAACAGTGACCGATGACGCACATTGTGAGCCAAAGTGGAATATTTCCATTGTTTACATTTACTAGATGTAAATAACGAGGGCTAGAGCAGGGGTTCTCAAACTTTTTGTTTCTGCGGACCACTATTTATCATCAAGGATTTTCGCGGACCACCTCATATGCAAACCGTAAAAATAAGTACATATAAACGTAGTGTTAAAACGCAGATATTTTTTTTATAGTTAATTATAGACAATCAAAAGTAAATTGAAGCCTATCTGATACTTTTGTTGCACGTGTGACCGGTGTCTGTCTGCGTTGTGTATGTTTCTCAAAGAGGACAACTTCTTTTTTTCTTTTGGTCCTTGACCATATATTCAAATCTGCATCCACTCATAGAACACAACAGCTGCATCAGTGAACATGAACTGCAGCTTCAGCTCTTTCAACATCCAATTGTATCCGTGTACAATAAGGAAATAATAAATAAAATAACAGATTTTGTGCAATTATAGGCTAATTAAACTCAAAACAACCATTTTACACACGCACAGCAAGTCCAGTGGAAACAAATAATCTTATCAATCACACTGAATATAAAATAAATTTACATAAACATGTGTAATAAGGAAATAAATAAAATAACAGATTTTGTGCAATTATAGGCTAATTAAACTCAAAACAACGCACACGCACAGCAAGTCCAAGCTAACCTTATCACTCAGCTAATGAGATGGATGATGTTGCTTCGCAGACGTCAACATCTGGATGTCAGGTTCCAGCGATGACAGCTTCAATCTGAGATCTGGTTCAATGTTAAGTCTGTTCCGATATTTTGTCTTCAACGAGACCAGTGATGAAAATCCCGACTCACAGAGGTAAGTGGTAGGAAAGGGCATAAGAAACATCAAGGCCTTGTCGGACAGCTCTGGGTATTCTGAAGCAGCTTTTAGCCAAAAGGCAGGCAGGCATCTCTGAGAAAAATCCACTTTTAAATCACTGTCACAGGACAGTTCAACAAGGCTGTCTTGCTCTCTGGCCGTTAAGTTTGCGAGGATGTCATCGTCCAGGGTCGCAAATGGATTTCTGATCCAGTTCGCAGTTGTGTCAGGGATAGGGAAGTACATCCGTAGCTGTGTTTTTAAACTGTGCAAGTGCTCCCTGACATCATTTTTCACATTATTTGAAAGTTGCATTTCCGGTGTCCAAAAAATCAGATAGGTTTGCAAACGAGTCATAGTTTGACTGCTCCAGGCCCATATCTCCATATTCTTGATTGTAGCTTCAACTTTGTCTTGCACGTGAAAAAGTGTCACTGACTTCCCCTGAAGACTCCGATTGAGTCCATTCAAATGCTCAAAAATATCTGCCAGGTATGCCAACTTGGCAAGCCACGGGGCATCACTGAAGCGATCTGAAAGTTCAAATTTTGAGTCAAGTAAAAACATTCTCACTTCATCGCGCAACTCGTAGAGCCGCGCAAGCACCTTTCCTCTCGATAGCCACCGGACCTCGGTGTGCAGAAGTAATTGCCGGTGATCACTGCCCATCTCATCGCATAAAACGGCAAACAACCGGGCATTCAGTGGACGGCCTTGATAAAATTGACCGTTCGTACTGCTTCATCCAGAACAGTTTTGAGATCAGGAGGCATTTTTTTGGCCGCGAGAGCCTCCCTGTGGATGCTGCAGTGGATGCTGCAGTGGATTGATTTAGTTTGTGGAGCCACTGCTTGTACACGTTTAACAAGCCCACTGTGTCGGCCTAACATGGCTGCTGCCCCGTCTGTGCTAATGCCCACACATTTTGACCAATCAATCCTATGTTCCGTTATGAAACTGTTCAACATGTCAAAAAGTGCCTCTGCAGTTGTGCGTGTTGGCAAACATTTACAAAAGAGAAAGTCCTCCTCTATTTCTCCGTTGTGTTCATACCTTACGTATGAGAGCAGGTTGGCAAGGTTAGCTATGTCAGTTGATTCATCCAACTGTAGTGCAAAAAAATCGACTGGCTTTTATCTGCGCTATTAGCTGGTCATTCACATTGCTGGCCATTTCCTCAATTCTGCGCTGTACGGTGCTGTCTGACAATGGAATCAAGTCCATTTGCTTGCATGCCGCATACCGAGGTATCGATGTATGCGCATTCCCATTTTTTGCGATAATTCTTGACAATCTGTATGAGACTTCCACTGCTTTAGCATTGTTGCTACCTGTAGATGTGGATTCCATGATGTTCTTGCTACTGTGAAATTCTTGGAGCTTGTTTTTAAAAAACTCAACTGGCTTGGACTTCAACTCTCCATGCTTTGTCTCAAGGTGACGGCGAAGATTAGCTGGTTTTTGGCTCTCGTTAGCCAGTGTCTCGTAGCACAGAACGCATAATGGCAAAGACTCATCTTCGGTGCCTGTGTTTGTAAATCCCAGTATTTCACATTGTATTTTCGCTTAATCTTCACTTTCTTTGTTTTTTTCCCACGGAATCTGGCTTGTAGATGCCTCCGACTCACTCTCATGATCTTCATTAACGTTAACATATTTTCTCTTCAGACCACCTGATGCTAGCCACCGATCCATGTTTGTGGTTTTGCACGCACACGTGGGAAGATGAGAGCTCTCACTTGCACGCGCAGCCCCCCCCTCCCTCCGGCTGAAATTATGAATGTAAGGCCTATATTAATCATAAGTAACACGGCAGGGTCAGCGGCGTAGCGGAGGCCCCTGCAGCCCCCGCGTTGCGGGGGAGCCCCGGAGCTTAGGAGGCCCCCACCCCCACTGTAGGCTATCCTCTTAGATTTCGTAACGTGAACAGGGCGCAGAGGGCGCCCTGGCCCCCCCCCCCTTGGACTTCACGATTGCGACAACCCTTCCCCCCCCCCCGTTGGACTTCACGATTGCGACAACCCTCCCCCCCCCCCCCCCCGTTGGACTTCACGATTGCGACAACCCCCCCCCCCCCCGTTGGACTTCACGATTGCGACAACCCTCCCCCCCCCCCCCCCCAGTTGGACTTCACGATTGCGACAACCCTCCCCCCCCGTTGGACTTCACGATCGACAACACCGTACACATGAGTTCCTACTGACCTATACGGTTTACAAAAGATGCCTGAAAAAATAAACATTTAAAAAAGGTGGCCGCGATGTCTATCCCATGTCACTCTTATTGATTTAGGGGAGGGGGCGTGGCCCCATGGTCCGACCTGCGGGGGAGCCCCGAAATATTGCGCACGCCACTGGGCAGGGTCCGTGAGAGTTTGTTTTCAAATAAACAAAGTCATGGCTTTCAGAATATTAAACTTGTTTCGGCCAACTCAGATGATAAATACAACTTTGAAGCTTGTAACGGAATAATTACAAGCGGAAAACGGAGCAACTTAAGGTCACAGGCAGCAGGCATAACAACAGCCGGTGTTTCTCGTGTGTGTTTTCCCCGGGAAACAAACACATCTCTCTCACTCACTCACTAGAGGGCCCTCTAGCCCTCGTACTAACTAGAGGGCACTCTCAGTAGAGCGCATACCTCCGCCCCAGTGTCCTGGATCCGGATCCAGTGCTTATGAAAGCCCCTGTTTTAGTGAAGAGAGACCGGTGGTCTGAGGGTCTGATCACCCAGAACGGCATTGTCCTTCAATTCCAACACAAGCGCGTGCTCTACACGTGGCACTGACTGTACCCACCGTCTGTTTGAAGCCCACGGCGGTGTGTTGGGGAGCCTTCCTGAGGGCGTTGGTCAGTGTTCGCCTGGCTTCAGTGTACTCCAGCTGGATGGCCTTGATGCGACCTGGGAAGACAGGAGGGGATTGGGGGGGGGGGAAATGGGGTCAGCCACTTGTACTGGACCTGTACCATTAATTGACTTGACACCTTGGGTTGCATTGAAGCCAAATTCTGAGGACCCTGCATTTGCAAGGATCAACGAAGAGCTGCCTGCCTTTGTACTTCCATACACATACGTGTTTACAAAGGGACGATAGTGTTACACATGAACAAATCTGCAAAGTCACTTAAGGGAGTCTGATCCATTGAAAATATGTTGAAAAAGCAATATATCCATGTGATAAAGATGCTGCGAAATTACTCAAATGTACAGCTGAAAAGCGGTTGGTCTATCACCACCAACAGTGTTTTGATTTTGCCAGGTGCGAAACACTGAGGGACACTGAGCATGTCCCCCACTCAACCAATCATTAATGACTTGACCCCGCAGAGAGGGCGACACATTGCTGAGCTCTGGCTGTATTGTATGACGTATTGGTCACAAGCCTGTATTCACGTAGCACTTCCAGAGTTGCGTTATCCACCGAGTGCTCACAATGTTCGGGAAAGAACAGTGTCGTGGCTAGGGTATTCCCACTCCGACGAAAGTTACCTTGTTTTATCCTTTATGCCTGCAGTCTACCTGCAGGCGTCCTTAAGCAAGGTGGCCCTCCAGCCTGCACCTCAGCATCACATTTACACTTTTCTCGGTGTGCAAAAAATCCCCGCAGCACTGCCGAAAGCTAGTGGTAAATACAGATTGATCCTATTGGGCTCCTAGATTGTTTATCACATGTAAGAGTTTTCGCTGTCTACCTTTCTGTTTTTAGAGCACAGTGTGTGTTGTAATTTGCTTGCTCACTGACTGCAGCGATTTGATTGGTTGAGTAGTGTCACGTGAGTTTGGGCCTTTGTCGTAAAAGCTAGAAAATATTGTTAAAAGGTTGAAAAACACTGCCTTAAGAGACCCACTGCTGATCCGTTCCCTGAACCTCAACCTGCTCTATGTAACTTGTCAACCCCAGCCCTCATGTTGTTCTAAAGCTAAAAATGAAACCCATCCATCCAAAATAAACCAGGGATTTTGCTCACTAAATCTTTATCCAGGTCTTCTCAACTATTCTCAGTTAACAACTTTTCCAACATCTCAGTCCATCCCGACATCATAGTCCTCAAACTATTCCAAAATCTGGGCCTTCCACAGCTGGTCGTGATCCCTGTTAGTTTCTACCACCCACCCACACTATTGTACAGTGGAAAAAGCAGCACCACACTCCCCTCTTCACAAGGGAAGAGACTTCCTACTACCACTCACCGGTGTAGTAGAGATATCTGGACCACTCGTTGTTGTTGGCCAGCTCGGGGAACACCGACTTGGACACCAGTTTCTCAGCCTGGTCATACAGGTTGAACTGGAGGTAGTTCCTCAGCAGCAGGTTGAGCAGCACCGCCTGGCCGTCCGCGTCGTGACGCAGCGTGGCCGTACGCAACCGGGTGTGGAGGAAACTGGTGGGGGAGGGAGAGGGGGGAAGACACGTATTGGTCACAAGCCTGTATTCACGTAGCACTTCCAGAGTAACGCTTGACGGCTAACGATGCTTTATACACCGAGTGCTCACAATGTTCGGGAAAGAACAGTGTCGTGGCTAGGGTATTCCCACTCTGACGAAAGTTACCTTGTTTTATCCTTTATGCCTGCAGTCTACCAGCAGGCATCCTTAAGCAAGGTGGCCCTCCAACCTGCACCTTAGCATCACATATTTGAAACCACTGAACTCCAATAGCCATAGTCTCTTTCGATAAGGCTTGTGATAATTTAACATGGGTGTCGTAATTGGGCATCGTCTAGACCAGGTAACCAACCATTTCAAGCCCAAGATCACTTTTTATTCCAAAATGTAAGCCAAGATCTACCAATCCGATATCTTCCAAAAAAAACACTTAGGAGGAAGACATTACTTACGTTCATCGTAAGTAATGTAAATATTAAAGTAACGTAAAGTAAATATTAAAGTAAATATACATTTTTGCAATACATATCTGTTACAACAAGCTCAAGCTTGCTGGTCAAATTAATTTAAAAACGACAGCTTTTGCGACAGCTTGCTCATTTATGAGTTCAGCGAGATGTACCCTGAATGGGCTACACTGGCTCAAAGTGCTCATTATGAGTTCAGCGAGCTGTACCCTGACTGGGCTACACTGGCTAAAGTGCCTGTGTTCTGCCAGTGTCAAGCGATCATCAAAGAGGGGCTTCTCCCCGTTTTGGCATCGATCTGATTTTTTTTTAACCCCACCCACAATTGCATGCAGCCAGTCATAGACCTCAGCATATCAAATAACCAATTGGAGTTTGTAAAATGACCTATGCGTGATTCAAATCAACAAGCCAGAGCTGGGTCTAAATTAAAAAAACTAATAATAATAAATACGATTTCTTATTCTTTAAGAAAATGTGAAAATGCTAAGGATCAACAGTGAAGGCTTTGAAGATCGACCAGTCGATCGCGATCAACCTATTGGTTACCCCTGGTCTAGACAATGCCCTGTAAAAGATTGTAGACATTAAACAAACAATGTCATTGCGGTTAGCCTCTTCTTGTTCTTAAATGACATAGAGACAGAGACACAGAGAGAGAGAGCACCTGCGTATGGTGTCAAGCTGGTTGAGGTACTCGTAGACACGTGAGTGATAGTAGTAACACTTGGCGGCCACCAGGTCCAAGGCCCGGCGGTTCTGAGAGCCCACCCTCTGGAGCAGGTCGTCAGACACTTTCTGAGCCTGTGGGAAAAACACCCGATAAGAAAAGATAAGTAAAAAAAAACAACATATTCATATAAGTAGTTGGCAAACTTGTGTGCAATGTGGTTTTGAATCAGCACATAAGACAAGAAAACCATAAGAATCCATGCCGCACGATTGTACCATCAGCAGAGCCACAATTCGAACACAGGAAGCGTTCATAAAGACGACTTGTGAAAGCGAATGTTTTGGAACCGACGGCCTGTGACAAAGACCCACCTCCGCGTAGCTCTTGTTGTTGGTGAGGTGCACCACCACCAGCAGCTGTAAGTAGGCCTCCACCTCAGGCAGCAGAGGAGTGGCGGCTGCCTTCCCCGTCCTGGGCCGGAACAGGATGTCCCCCTCTGCCGTCTCCATGGGCTGATGGTGGAGGAGGATGGAGGGTTAAGACATTAACTCGAGAGTACGATGAGCTTCCCAGGGACAGGCAGCTCCTGCATACTTATGAACAGGATGTAGTTTGATGTAAACACAGAGACTAATAAATGCCTTTGGCAAGCTATTGGAAGGGTCCATCGTATTTCTGTATAGCGTGTCGGGCCATGCTGACTGAACAGGATACATTAAGTGTTTAGCCGGTGGAAGGAACACTTGATAAAAGTGTGGCAGCAATGCCATGGGGGCTTAACAAAAACAACTCCCAATAATTTTATATTCATCCCATTTGAAATTAATGCTTTTTTCTTCATCCCAGAGAATCCCATCAGATCAGTTTTAATATTAATGCACACAAACGTGAATCCTTCTGCGTGTATTTCAAAATGAATATTTATAGTTTTATATAAATGTGTACACACACACCACCACAAATATATTGGTTCACAAATGGATTTCTAACTAGCTAAACACATACATTTATACAATAATTGTAGGCACAGAAAAATATTTGACTAATTGATATATAAATCACAAAATACATTTGTGAATCTTTCTGTATGCATTCATTAATATTGAGACTGACCTGACTCCATACAAAGTCATACATATAAGCAAAACTGCCTTTTACTGTCCATATATTCTTAAGTTAAGCAAGTAGTGCGATTCCCATGCGACTACATTACATCAGACTCACACGCACTCGAGGGGATTCCACCATATCAGGTCCAATGCACCCAATCGGACAATGCTAACCACAGAACAACCCATAAAAAGCCCCTGTGTGTATAAGCCCACAGACTGTAGCGCCATCACCCAACCAGCCCCCTTACCTCTTCCAGGAAGCCCAGCAGGTAGTCCCGGGCCGTGGCGTTGCTGGTGTAGAAGCCGGTGATGGCCTTGTGCAGCACGTTGGCGTTGAGGCGGCGGCTGGTGGAGGGCAGTGCCCGGAGAGCACGCAGCACAAAGCGTGGCTCCTTCCCCGACACAGCTTTCTCTACCTGCTTCACATGCTCCTTGATGTCTGATGAGGTTGCAGCCAGGCAGTACAGTCATTTAGCAGATACTTTTATCCAAAGCGACTAAGATAAGTGCGTTCAACAAAGGTAGGTAAGAGAACAACTCGTCACCAGATGTCAAAAGTCCATTTAATTCCTTAGAAGTCTCCAAGAACTGAGCCAATGCTCAGGTAAAAGTACAATAAATTAAGGTAAAGGTACAATAGAGTTGACAAACAATAGAAAAATATCTAACTAATAATCTACTTAAAAAAAAAATATAGACAAAGAGGATGTTGGTGTTGGTGGCAACAGGGAAATACTCCAAATGAGTTGGTAGGAGAGTGTGATGTGACAAATGTATAGGAGTGTATGGCGGATGAGATACAGTCGCTGCTTGAATGCATGCATAGGACATTACAATGTTAAAATGACTAGTTAATATAAAGTCATCTCAGCCCAACAATGTGTAAGGCCAACATAATGTCACTTATAGGCACAGCAGGAACGTTAGCCTAGCTAATCAGACGGGGCTGCCAGACTGCTGTCAATCACAACAGTGACTTGTATTTGTTGCATGACGCTTTGGACCTCAGTTTGCACATAAGTGAGCCACTTCGCATTCAAAAATAAAGATTCAATCAACAGCTACTGTTAATGGTGATGATATTTGAAGGATTGGCAGTTTATGTGTACAGCTTTACAGACTGTGGACAGCTCAGTCCGACTGTTTCTTTGCTAGCTGGCTATGCTATGTGGTAGCTTTACACCTTGGTAAACATGCGAGAGGTTACACCGTATTACGATGAACTGTGTTGTTTACATCCGTTTTTTTGTAACAAAGACTGAACCCTACCGTCCAGGGTGAGGTTATCGAGCTCCTTGGGCAGTTTGACGGCATTAGCCGCATCTTCCTCCGGCATCTCCACGTCCTGCGGCTCGGGGCCCGCATCCTTCGGCTTGTCGGCTTTGGAGTCCTTCGGCTTCTCGCGTCGCTTCGCTGTCGTTTCCTTCATTGTGTCTGTGAAACCAGTGTTATCTGCGCATAAAAACCTTCGAAATATGGACCCGAATGTGGCTTCAAAGTTTATGATTCTTTGTTTATTTATATTTTCAGCAAGTCACAACTCACGTTCGTTTCGTTCGGCAATGACTGGCAACTATTGTGGCGCGCAAAGGACTCTGGGATACAGACCCTACTGGTCGATACAAAAGAAGCAGGCGCGACTAGTGGATAGCAGAGTCACGGTTTTCACTATTTCACTATTTCTGTGTTTCTTATTGTCTTGCAATATCATTTGGACATGTGTTGACAACCAGTGGTCCTCATCAAAGTGTTTCCCCAAAAATGCATATTATATTAAATCATATTAAATCGCAAACAATTAACTAAGGAACTTGTTGTCGTTGTGAATATTTCTCACTCTCAATGTATAATTAATGCAATAATGCAATTAATGCAATTATTAGTTCTCTGTCAATGTAATTTGTCGAATATATTTTTTTGGGGTGCACAATTATAAATTATCCAATCATTATCCAGTTTTATGCATTTTTCATGTGTAAATGTGAATTGTGGAATATGGTTAGGGAGGGAAGAGGGACACGGGTGTAATCGGTTTGAAGAGAAGAAAACACATACATCTTGGCCAGAGAGGAGAGAGGTAGTTTGATTGATCATGACTTCTTCTTAATGATACACAGGCAGTGCACGTGGAGGAACATGTGTGTGTGTGTGTGTGTGTGTGTGTGTGTGTGTCTATGTGTGAGAGAGGGAACACCTGTTTCCATGGCAACAAAGGAAGAGCCGCCAGCCGGGAAGAGTCAGGGAAGTCATGTGACTTCAGACATCAGTTATCAGCGCAGCCTTTGGGAACAACGCGCGAGGCGAGAACACCCCCCCGCTGTGACTTGTGTATCACATCGGTTTGTGTTCTCACTCTCTCTCTTTTTTTTTTCTCTTTCTCTCTCTGTGTTTCTCATTCTGTCCTCCTCCTTCTCTCACTCTGTATCCTCTCTTGCACCCTTTCTCTGTTTACTTTACTCACCTTAATTCTCTCTGTCTCTGTCTCTGTCTCTGTCTTTCTTTTTGTCTCTCTGTCTCTCTGTCTCTATCGTCCATCTCTCCTTGTCTCTCTATCTTCATCCTTCACTCTGTTTCTCCTTTTGTCTCTGTCGTTCTACTTCTCTGTCTCTCTATTCTCCTCTCTCTTTCTCTCTTTCTTTCCCAGAACAGATCAGAATCAGAGTCAGAATTATTTTATTGTCATTGCACAGAACAACGCAATTGTAAAGCTATCCTTATGGATCCCCATTCGCACTCTACACACAACTGCAATTTAAACATTGCCAATTAATCAATTGCTCCTAAACGACCCCTTGCTCCCTGTTTGTGGCCCTGCTTCGCAGTATAACCTGCTATAATAGCCCATCAATCGCCTGTTCGATTCCCTGTAAACCACATGGGACCCTGTAGCAAACGGTGTGTGCCGCTGATGCGTTCAGTGTCTCTCTGTTTCTCTGTTGAACTCTCTTCCCACATATGTCCCCTGCTCCTTCTGTTCTGTAAAGTTGGAGCTAATTGTAATTACAAATGGCCTATTCGCCCCCACTCCTCCCTGCTGTGTTGTGCATTAAGTCACATCAAGTCATACACATTCATTCAACAGCGTCCATATTATACCCCGCCTCCACCAAGCCCCCACTGTGAGCATTAGATTTGTTTTAAAACTGCTAAATTAATTCCCCCCCCCCCCCCCCCCGAAGCAAATGTGTCTCCCTCACATTCGTTTGAGGCTACTTTCATGATTAAGGAATCTCGTCTTGTATGAGGCTACTTTGACGAATCCATTAATGGGGAAATAAATTATTTTACTTGAAAATAGCCCCCCTATTTTCAAGTAAAATAATTGAATTTCCCCATTAATGGATTCGTCAAAGTAACCTCATACAAGACGAGGGGGGGGGGGGGGGGTTGACATTATCATCGTTTGGCACAATCATTATGGAAGTCGATACTTGGTCGTTTCCACAAAGCTTGGCTTTCTCATTTCCGCTCCGTTAGCAAATGCAATGGAACAAAGCATTTGATGTCAATTCAGGATTATTTTACTACAAACCTTGGATGAGATGGAGGTCCGTCTGTGTGTGTGTCTGTATGTATGTGTGTGTGTCTCTGTGTGTCTGTGTACAAACATGATGTCTATGATGCTCTAAGGTGCGGCACTCATTATGGCTTATGATAAGTAACCTATAAAATGCGCAATTCTGCATGGATCTGTGGTGTTTTTGTTTCTTAGCGCCAATTAAGATTGAAGAAAGGGCTCAGCTACTCATTCCATTATTCAGACATTGCATTTAATGGGCGGAAAATGGCCGGATTGTTTCCTGACGCAAAAGCTTGAACATTGTGCTGACACTGGAAGGGTTTGCGATGCTAAGTTAAGTTAAGTTAAGTTAAGTTTATTGTCACTACACAGTTTACACAAGTATAGCACTGAGTGAAAATATTATGTGCAATACCCGACGACAGACAGCAGTTATAAAAAACAGAATAGAATAAAAATAAGTAAAAAGCGAGGCTGTTCTCCTGGCACCACTGCTCCAGTGATCCAAACTCCTCCCTGTAGGCTGTCTCGTCGTCGCCGGCGATCAGGCCCATCACTGTCGTGTCGTCAGCAAACTTGATGATGACGTTGGACCTGTACATAGCCATGCAGTCGTGGGTGTAGAGGGAGTAGAGGAGAGGGCTCAGCACGCATCTCTTGGGGGCTCCCGTGTTGAGGGTCAGTGGCTCTGAGGTGGTGCTGCCCATCCTCACCACCTGGCGGCGGTCCGACAGGGGGTTCAGTATCCAGCTGCACGTGGATGGGAGCACGCCTAGACCTCTAAGCTTGATGTCGAGCTTGGCAGGAACTATCGTGTTGAACGCTGAGCTGTAGTCCACAAACAGCATTCGCACATAACAGTTATTTCCCTCCAGGTGGGAAAGGGCAGTGTGGAGAGCCATGGCAATTGCGTCGTCCGTGGATCTGTTTTGACGATATGCAAATTGCCATGGGTCCAGCGTGGCAGGTAACACTGAGCAAATGAAGTCCTTGACCAACCTCTCGAAGCATTTGCTGACAATTGAGGTGAGGGCTACAGGTCTATAGTCATTCAGGCAGGTTACCTTGGGTTGTTTAGGGACAGGCACGATGGTGGACATCTTGAAGACTGCGGGAACAACAGCCTGGGAAGGGGAGAGGTTGAAGATGTCTGCAAAGACTCCTGCCAACTAGTCTGCGCATGCTCTGAGGAGGCGGCCCGGGATGTCGTCGGGGCCTGCCGCCTTACGGATGTTCAACTGCTTGAATGCTTGGCAACCACAAACAAAGATGGCTATTGAATGAGTGCGCAGGATTTGCTATAGCTGTTCATTATCTTTGCATACTCTTTGAGTCTCTCTCTCTCTCTCTCTCTCTCTCTCTCTCTCTCTCTCTCTCTCTCTCTCTCTCTCTCTCTCTCTCTCTCTCTCTCTCTCTCTCTCTCTCTCTCTCTCTCTCTCTCTCTCTCTCTCACACACACACATACACACACACACACATACACAATGGTTTCACAAGTACAATTATATTGAGAGTAGGATGTGGTTCGGAAGCAGCTAGCTGCTGATTACAGTGGATAATCAGGTGAAATAACAGTGATTCTGCCCAGAGTCAGGAGGATGAAGAGGAAACAGAAGAGGAAAAGAGGAAAAGAAAGAAAGAAAGAAAGAAAGAAAGAAAGAAAGAAAGAAAGAAAGAAAGAAAGAAAGAAAGAAAGAAAGAAAGAAAGGAAGAAGAAAGAAAAAAAAAAAAAATGCAAGAAGAATGGAAAGAAGAAAGAACGAACAAAGTAAAAATAAATAAATGCACAAAGAAGGAAACTAAATAATAGGTAAATGTAAATGTAAATAATAGGAGCACAGAGGAATTTCAGGAAAACCTGCATTAAGCAATGAAGAGCCATCCTGTACTTTCCACAACTCATTACCCAGAACGAACCTAAATTAAGCCAAGCCAGGAGCGGAATAAGAGAGATGTTGTCAGGAAATAACACCCCTGTTTCTCTCCTCTTACCACTCTCATTACAGTCATGGCTGAGATGCCTTCAGCAATAACTATAATATACATCTTGCAGGTGTATCGCTCTCATGTAGGATACTGAAAAAAAGACATCCTGCCCACTAGACATCCTTGAGACCTACAGAGTTATATTCAAAACCAAACCTGATTATCTCTCAACATATATGTACCATTTACCATATATATATATATATAAAAAAAAATATATATATATATATATATTGTTTCAAAGAGAGGGTGAAGCGATGCCCATGTTTGTCGTACCAACAGAAAATGAACAAAAAGGATAATAAAGAAACATAGCCTTGGACAGAAATAGAACAGAGAACCGACTCATCTCAATTATGTCAATTACTGACTAACAGTCAGTCATTACAGTGAGGAGCAGCCAGGGGGGTAAGACATCTGGCTCAAGGACGCCTACAGGAAGACTGTCGACAGTGAGAGATCGAACCCAGTTACACCCCCCTAAACAAATGGCAAATTTCGCTCCTGACTACAGTTACGTTAGTTGTTTAGAGCATGGGAATACGTGCTGTGTCCATGTGTTGCTCTCCATGTGTTAGAGAAACCATCAGATCACGATAACGAGGCAATACCGCTGACAGAGGGGATGAGAGGGAGAGATGAATATGAAGAGAGAGAACGAGATGGAGAGACAGTTGACAGAGAGGGAGAGAGAGAACAAGGGATGGAGATGAAGGGAGAAAAAAGTCAAAGGGAGGGAGAATGCAATAGGGAAGGAGGGAGAAAAGGGGAAAGACAGTGAGCGACAGGAACGGGTAGAAAAGAAAGAGAGGGAAAAGGAAAGGGAGGGATAGTGTAGAAAAAGAAAGCAAGAGAGGAAGACAAAGAAAGGTAGGAAGAGAGAGAGAGAAAGAGAGAGAGAGAAAGAGAGAGAGAGAGAGAGAGAGAGAGAGAGAGAGAGAGAGAGAGAGAGAGAGAGAGAGAGAGAGAGAGAGAGAGAGAGAGAGAGAGAGAGAGAGAGAGAGAGAGAGAGAGAGAGAGAGAGGAAGGATGTAACTATTAAGGGGGTGTTTAAGCACCCGCCCCCTGTAGAGAAGTCGTCACACAGCTCTGCAGTAGTACCAGATCCAATCTAAAACACTCTTGTTTTAGAGACACACTATAGGGAACTCCCTCTTAGCTGTTTTTCTATTCATTTACTATTTATACACTTTCAACACTTATACACTACATCCACATACTTACTATAGATCATTTCATTTCTGTGGAAAGCTCTGACTTGCACATTTTCATACCTTTTAGGATTATAGGGAGATCAAATTATATGTTTTATAATATATTACAGCAAAAAGGTTCAAATAAATTAAATTAAAGTGTCAGTGCCCTGTAGGCTGTTATATTGAGTTACTTGAAAATGTTCCTCAATAATGTTCAGTTCCAGTTGAAGCCATTTTCCTGTTTTAGTTTGCATGCAGCCACAATTTATATTAATAGAAGGTTCTTGTTTTTCTTGACCGAATGTTTTTCATAATTTTATTTAGAATACTTTTATATATTTTTTTGCTACTTTTTTGCTTTTTGCTGTCCAGCAGTATTCTGCTGAGCCTAGAACAACCGAGAACAATCCTTATTAACATATATGATCGAACGGATTCACCGTTCCCAGTGTTCGAACCGAGGATGGTGGAGCAGCTTTTAGGTTTCATGCAGATCAGACAGATCTGGGAACCAACTTCCAGAAGAAGACGTGTGAGGCCATGCATAAACACTTTACACTACTCACAACTTGACACTACTTATATCAGGGCTCAGAACATTTCTGTTCAACGCAGCTTTTAACAAAAAAATAAATAAATAAAGGAATGCTAAATATAGCCTTTTCATAGTGTCGGCTCTTATAGAACTGTCGCCCGGACAACGGCACACAGGCCAATTGGCTGACGCCCCATGCGACACAGCCTGGCGTTGAGGAACGCGGAAAACGTTTAATGGAGACATTAAAGTTGTTGTTCCAGCGGGACACCGGCCTAATTGCCTCGCGGTTTCCGTAAACAAATGTCATTCCCCACAGCAGCACAGCGCAGCGGGTTTGCATTGTATATCGATCTGGACCATATTGTGTTATTTTAAAGGGACGTTTAGTAACGCTTAAAAGTTGATTTCAGAAAGATAGACTTATACAAGGGATACGTTTTAAAACATTTTCTTTCTAGCGTTATTGTTTTTTTATCCTATCCAAACAGAAACGCTCCCACTTATTTTGCTTATTTTTTGTAAATTCATATTTCTGTTTCACAGTTCAGCAACTCCACTTTATTACCTATGCAATTCTGTATAGTATATAGTTATGTAGTTTAATTAATTACATTAAGCTACTAGTTTGGCAGTGACTTGCTCCATTCAAAGGAAACCAGATATCACAGAAATAAACTCTTTATTCTTTACATACATACATAACTGTGTACATAACTACAGTGGATAATCAGGTGAAATAACAGTGATTCTGCCCGGAGTCAGGAGGATGAAGAGGAAACAGAAGAGTTTAGGGTAGTGACACCATGGAGGGAAATAGAGAAGAGAAGAGACAGAAAGGAATGAATGGAAAATAGATAGAAAGAAAGACAGAAATAAAGATGTAAAGAAAGAAAGAAAGAAAAAAAGAAAGGAAGAAGAATGTAAAAAAAATGCAAGAAGAATGGAAAGAAGAAAGAACGAACAAAGTAAAAATAAATAAATGCACAAAGAAGGAAACTAAATAATAGGAGCACAGAGGAATTTCAGGAAAACCTGCATTAAGCAATGAAGAGCCATCCTGTACTTTCCACAACTCATTACCCAGAACGAACCTAAATTAAGCCAAGCCAGGAGCGGAATAAGAGAGATGTTGTCAGGAAATAACACCCCTGTTTCTCTCCTCTTACCACTCTCATTACAGTCATGGCTGAGATGCCTTCAGCAATAATGGGACATTCAACAATGATGCTCATGCATTCATAGCACAAATGTTTTCGTTTTTAGCAGAAAATATCAAAAATATATATGACCTGCTTTGTTATGGAACTAGATGTTGTGGACATCTTCGAAATAGTATACATGCAATATATCTATCTATCTATCTATCTATCTATCTATCTATCTATCTATCTATCTATCTATCTATCTATCTATCTATCTATCTATCTATCTATCTATCTATCTATCTATCTATCTATCTATCTATCTATCTATCTATCTATCTATAATCGATCTCTCTCTCTCTCTCTCTCTCTCTCTCTCTCTCTCTCTCTCTCTCTCTCTCTCTCTCTCTCTCTCTCTCTCTCTCTCTCTCTCTCTCTCTCTCTCTCTCTCTCTCTCTCTCTCTCTCTCTTCCTCTCTCTTCCTCTCTCTTCCTCTCTCTGCCTCTCTCTGCCTCTCTCTGTATCTATTGACACACTCATCTATCCATCCATTCCTCCATCCGTCCACCCATTGCCTCACTTATCTACCCACCAATCCATCATCCACCCATCCAGGTTATAGCTACACCTGCCTGCTGGGCAGAGACTTGAGGTACTCCAGGTGCCTGCGGGTGTCCTCCTGGTTGTGGCGTATGTAATACACCAGGTAGGAGATGACCATGGAGAACCAGAGGAACATGGTGACCAGCATGGCCACGTCTGTGGTTCTCCTCAGTGACAGACACAGGTCCCAGTCCTCCGCCAGCAGGACAAACGGCACTCCAACCGCACCTTATGGGGCAAGGAGGGGAGGGAAGCGCAGTTGAGTGTTGGCACTGCATGGGGTAGATTGAACACTTTGTCAAGGTGGTGTGGGATACAGCAGTCATACTAAGTTATAGCAGAACTACTGTGGGGGGAGGGGAGAAGGCACAGAGCCTGGGCCGGAATCCAGAAACCGCAAGGGGGTGGAGTTACGACTTGTTACCTGTTTCGTAGATCCAGAGATATTCTACCATATTCTACTATTCTGTATTTCTACAGTGGCCAGTCTGCAGTGTTGATTTGGTCTAGTATGTGTTACAGGCCAATTACACACTGACAGATCCCCACCCCAAGCAACGCGTGGGAACAAGTGTGAACAAAAGAAAATAGAACGCCCAGTAGTTCACTCAGATCTAAGCCCATCTGCCATCAGACTTCAGATATCGATCTAATTTTAATCTTGAATCTGATTTGTGAGACTAAAGGAAGTTCCTTCTCTTTGTCACTCTTATTCTTCAGCTTGATATTTCTTTTGAAATAAGACTTTACATAACGAGTCTTCTACTGCAGTGTTAAAACACTGCAGTACCCTCCAACCCTCCAAAGATACCCCATGCACCCACACAAAAACATTCTTGTAAATGTAAATGAATATAAATAATGTATCTGCATATTATTAAGAACACATAGTCATTAAATGGGTGTTTCAAATACTTTTAAACTTTTTGAAACACCCATGGATTGGATGGACCCATGGATTTCTGCCATTGATTAAAAAGATGTCCAGAATGTGTACGTTAGTATTCAGATACACTTAATATTTACATTTTCAAGAAGTACCCCCTGCGATCCTTCAAAGTATCCCTAGGGGTACACATACCCCCCATTGAGAACCACTGTTCTACGGGATGTGATGGCTGACTGACGGGACCAGGTCAAAGGTCAGGAGACCAACATACCCATTTCAGGAATGTCCGAACTGTGACATATGACATCCGCCAGGGAGGAAGGGTCTAGATCCAGCTTGGGCATAGACACCTGTAAAAGAGAGAGAGAGAGAGAGAGAGAGAGAGAGAGAGAGAGAGAGAGAGAGAGAGAGAGAGAGAGAGAGAGAGAGAGAGAGAGAGAGAGAGAGAGAGAGAGAGAGAGAGAGAGAGAGAACTTTGTTGCAACATTTCGAATTTTACAATGATCTTTTAGCTGATTATGCTTGCACAAGTCATGCATATTATCCTTTTCCATGTTAAAAAATGATTTTCACCATCAACCAAGGAGACCAATGCACTGTCAACATCTGAGAGCGACAGAGCCAGAAGCCCAGCTTACACAGCCTGGTCAAGACTGGGATTTTGAACTGTAGAGATTGATCAGAATTCTAAGTTCACCCACCCGAACCGATCTGAACCGAGCCAAGCTGTCCGTACCCTACCTGCAGCTTGCAGTCACAGTGCCAGGGGTTGCTCGTGAGGTTGGTGTGCGCCCGCAGACCCCCCAGGGCAGCCGGATCGAGTGTCGAAAGCCTATTGGACGACAGATCCAGGAAGCGCAGCGTGGGGGACAGATCGCGGAAGCAGCCCGCCTCCAACAGGGTCAGCTGGAAGGGAGGAGGAGGACGGGAGTCAGTGGTGGGTCACCACCACGGTGGCATCGTGGAAAATGTAGGCAACAGCTTTCGGACAGAATGGTTGAAAGGGATGCTAGCTGGACGACAACAATTATGGTCAAAAGCCAAGCAGAGACAAAATAACGCAACAATTAAAAGTAGTCAAAGAAAAAGAAAGAAGGATTTCGATTCTGCATGACAAAAGATTAGACGGATGGGGTGATATTGACAGATTGAGAGCTACACAAATAAGAGTCTATATAAAATACTAATTGGAAAAATATAAGATCTATCTGTGTGGTCTTGCAACAGCCTTGTGATCTTCACATGGTTAACAAAAGTGCGTGGCCAAGGCCAAACGCATCATAAAAGACAATGCACACCCCAGCCACGAACTGTATTCACTTTTACCGTCAGGCAGGCAATACCACAGTATCAAGTGCCGTACAAATAGACTCAGAGATAGCTTCCACATTCAGGCCATCAGGCTGCTGAACAAGGGCGTATAGCATATAACAATGTCTATTTTATTACATTGATTTATATATACATATTGCTCTTTTTCTGCATTTTTATTTTATATATTTAACTTTATACACTTTATACAGATAATATTTTCACTCACTGCTTTATACTTATGTAAACTGTGAAGTGACAATAAACTTGACTTGACTTGACTTGAAGAAGGTTTTTCATGAGAAAGTTGTCATGTTTCGGTATTCTGTATACAACCTGTGTACTTGGTAGGTAGCTAGGTCCTGTAGTGGAACGTGGTTATAGGCTTGACTTTGCGTCCCCGGGGTGGTGTGGTGTGTGTGTGTGTGGTGGTGGGGTGGTGTGTGTGTGTGTGTGTGTGGTGTGGTACCTGGTTGTGCGAGAGGTCGAGTTCATACAGCACTTTGAGACCGTACAGGGAGTTTGAAGCAAGAGAGCCGAGCCGGTTGTTATCCAGGAACAGATGAATGGTCTGGTTAGGAATGCCCGCCGGAACCTGGGTGGAGCAGCACACACAATCATACAAAAAGTTTTACAACCATAATAACATAATAATAGTTGGCTAGTTGACATGCCAGCCGACGTGATGTGCTTACCGGGGGCCAGGGCTCCCGACATCGAAGCTAATCTTAGGGTGCTGGCATGCGGTAAGAACACACACGGTGTTAGATTAGACGCACCCAACACCGACACTAGTTTTGACAACATTGTAATTCATGTCGGCACCAACGATACTAGGATGAGACAATCAGAAGTCACTAAAAGTAACATAGCTATACTGTGTGACTTCGCCAGAAAGATGTGTCGGCATCGATTAATTCTCTCTGGCCCTCTACCTACCAGGAGTAATGATGAGCGTTATAGTAGCGTTATAGTAGACTATTTTTCCTGAATCGTTGGCTAGCACGATATAGTGAAGAGCAGGGCTTAGGTTTTGTAGATAACTGCCCTGGCATGCTGATGAGAGACGGCCTTCACCCTACTGGGTTAGGCGCCTCAATTATGTCAGAAAACATAGATAGATGTCTTAACCAGGCGTGACTTATGCACTTACAGCACGCTGGGACGCAGGCAATTAGCGAACCTGCTAGCAACATACTAGCCCACGTTGCAGAGTCTAGAAGTGGGTCTAGAAGTGGGTTAACTAGGTTAGTTAGCCTGGGTGATGTAGCACGTAATGCTGACACTGAGGTGCCTCTAGGTTTTTATACTGGTCACAGCAGCAGCAACTGCAAACTGGAGGTTTATAGTACAGTACCTACACCTATCAGTATTGTGGCGCTGCCCCGCACTGTCCTGAGGTGTAAAATCCGCAGGCGAAGGCAAATCTGCAAAAATGTTCTTGTAAACTCTTCCACTGAGCGTTGCAATCCAACTCCCTCAAACCTTAATACTTTGGAAGAGCTTAGAATAGGATTTATAAATTTCAGATCGCTTTCAACTAAAGCGCTCTTGGTCCATGATCTAGTTCAGGGGTCCCCAACCGCCGAGCCGCGGACCGGTACCGGGCCGTGGAGGTGTTACTGCCGGGCCGCGAAACAGCTGTGTGTTTATCATCATATTTGACTCAAATAATTTGAGTATAGGTGAACAGCGGGCGGTATAATCTATATATAGAGATTATATATATAGTATAATCTATATATATAGATTATATCGCGGTATATATGGGCGGTATAATCTATATATATAGATGAAATATATATCGGCGGCATAACGAGAGACTTTCAGTTGCACGCGCTACTAAAGAGACTACGCGCTAGTGACGTGTCGGTCGCGAACGAGCCGGCTCAAAGAGTCGGCTCTTTTAAGTGAACGACGGGAGCCGGCTCGCACCCGCGAACGAGCTGGTTTTTGTTACGGGTGTTCAGCGTACATGCGTGTTTATACTGAAATTGAGCCCTGCCGTTTTGTTCGGGGTGAAGCAGAAAAATTACTACGCTTTTTCATCCTTTGAAGTTCTTGCTTTCTGCTCCTCAGTACCTACTACAGCAGAAAGGTTAGTAGATTCATTCTTCTTAGCTATAGTATACCGCCCACCGGGCCCATACACACGTTTCGTGGATGAGTTCTCTGAGTTTGCGGCTGACCTTGTAACATATTCTGACAGTGTTTTACTTGTTGGTGATTTTAACATTCATGTTAATAACCTGTCTGATCCTCTCGCAAAGGTTTTTCTTTCTATAACCGATGCCCTTGGCTTTAAACAGCTTGTCTAGCACCCTACCCACAATGGTGGAAACACTCTGGATCTCGTCTTGGCCCGTGGTGTTGATATCTCAGAACTGGCCATCTCACCTTACACCTCAGCTTTATCTGACCACTTCCTTCTTACTTTCAAGGTGGTGGTATCTTGCCCCCGCGATGAGTGCCAGGCAACCTATAGCTGCCTCCATGGCAGCTAAGTTACCTTTCTCACTCGCTCCTCTCTCTGACTTTAGTGGCTCTGTGGGTAGTCTTACTGAAGACTTTAACACGGCCTTATCTGCAGCCATCGACTATGCTGCTCCTCTTACTATTAAAAAGCGAACCACAAATGGCCAGCGCCTTGGTTCAATGAGGAGACTCGCACCCTCAAACAAAGCTGCAGAAGACTAGAACGCAAATGGTGTTCAACAAAACTTGTAGTCGTTCATCTTGCATGGCATGACTCACCTTCTCAGCTATAAAGCTGCATTAACTACTTCCAGGAACGCCTACTTTTCAAGTGTTATCAACTTAAACAAGAACAACCCTAAGTTTCTGTTTGACACAGTAAGAAGCCTGACGCAAAAACAACCTCAAACAGTTGGCTCCTCACTCTCTGCTAGCAACTTCTCGGAATTCTTTGAGCACAAAATCGAGACTATTAGAAAAGACATTGATGCCTTCCTCACCCATCATCACTCATCCTGGACATCATGATGAAGATGTGCACTATGTGTACCTCCTGAAGTAACCCTCCTACAGTTCAGCACAATAACTAACAAAAACTAACACAGGCCTCTAAACCCACTACCTGTAAGCTGGACCCTCTCCCCACCAAGGTTCTTAAAGAACCTTTCCCAGTCATTGGGCCTACTATGCTCAACATCATGAACCTATCCCTGTCTACTGGAACAGTTCCATCTACTTTCAAGACTGCTGTGATAAAATCTCTACTGAAGAAGCCCGGCCTAGACCCAGAAGTACTTAGCAACTATCGGCCCATCTCTAACCTTCCTTTCCTTTCAAAAGTACTGGAAAGAATTGTAGCTGACCAAGCCACCAATCATCTGATGGTGAACAATTTATTTGAACCCTTCCAGTCTGGGTTTAGAACCTTCTACTCCACTGAAACTGCTGTGACTAGAGTAGTTAATGATCTTCTCCTTACAATGGACAGCAATGCAAGCTCCTTGCTGGTGCTGCTCGACCTTAGTGCCGCCTTCGACACAATCGACCACAGCATTCTCCTTGATCGTCTCGAACACTATGTTGGCATTAAAGGTTCGGCTCTTCTTTGGTTTAGATCTTACCTCACAAATAGAAAGCAATTTGTTCTTTGTGATGATTCACAATCAAATCACTGTAACCTAAGCTTTGGTCTTCCCCAAGGGTCGGTCCTTGGTCCTCTGCTCTTTGCAATCTACATGCTCCCTCTTGGTGATATTATTCGCAGTTATGGAATACTCCTCCCAGATCCATAAAGTTTAATCCTGCCTGACTGCAATTAAAAGATGGATGTCCCAAAACGACCTGCAGCTTAACACAGGAAAAACAGAGATGATAATCATTGGTCCGAAGCAAACAACCACTATTTGAAGATGTCGCACTGTTGTTTGAGGGCTCTACTGTGGCCCAAAGCTCTTGTGTGAAAACTCTTGGTGTCCTGTTCGACCCGATGCTATCTTTCAGTCAACAGGTAAAATATATAACCATAACAGCATTGATCTGTATGTCCACAACAAATTGGATATCCGAATAAATCTCACAATCAATTACATGTCTATGTCTATTAATGATTATTATCATACCCTTAATCACAGTAACAGTCTCAAAGGGCACCACAAGCCACACATTTAAGACCCTAGCCCCCCTAAGGGCAAGTATAAACTAATTATGGAAGAAAACAGATGAGAAGGAATGCAGATGGGGGATCCCTCCTTCCAGGGATGGTGTAGGAGTGCAATGGGTGCCATAAGTGACATACATAGTAATGTACATAGTTATTTACATACAAGGTACAAATCATAAAATGGGAGATAATTGTTGTCTATGGTGCTGGCTGGTACCCTTCAGGTGGGGCATCCTGTCATGATCACAGTGGCACACAAAAAAACAGACTGACCCTCAACAAGGGTTGAGGGTCACTCCTAGGAGCCAAACGACAGTTTGGTGTAGAAAGGTAGGTTTTATGGTCAAATTTGAATGTCAGCTTGAATCAACAGAGTCTGCTTCCCTGGTTACAGGTGGCAGACTGTTCCACAAATAGCGCGCTCGGTAGAAGAACGCTCTATTTCCTGCTGATTTATTTTTTTAACTTTTGGGATTGATAGAAGGCCGGCTCCTGAAGACCGGAGGGGCCGAGAAGGACGATAGGGAACAATAAAGTCCTTCAGATATGATGGTGCTTATCCGTGTAGGATTTAAAGTCATGTAGGTATAGTAGCATCTTGAAATCTGACCTCGCATTAATTGGAAGCCAGTGGAGCGAGGACAGAATCTGAGTTATGTGGTTCACTTTGACAGACAGCTGAGCATCTGTCTTGTGGGCCCCTTTGTGATAAAGAGGCCCTCCAGTTTGGGGCCGAATGGAGTGAGGAACGAGGTCTGGCTGAACATAAGGATTGTGTTGCCTTGTCAACATTTTAACTTTAAATGCAGCAGAGCAGCCTTATGCTCCTAAGCTGTTCAGAGTGACACTGTGTTATACTGTGCACACACACACACACACACACACACACACACACACACACACACACACACACACACACACACACACACACACACACACACACACACACACACACACACACAATCACACACACACACCATCACCTGCGTCAACCCCATCCCACTGCAGCGAACGGTCATAGCCCCTTCCTCTGTCCTGGACTGGTAGCAACCATCGCTGGTAACCATGACTACAGACCCATCATCGCCATGACGCCAGAGGGCAGCGGCGGACGACGTCATCACAACGGTGGGCCGCAGAAGAACAATCACCCACAAAAAGTCGGCAAAATACTTGGTCAAAGTTATCCAATGAACAGCATTGTGATGCATTGTGGGGGGAGAACAACGATATTCCCGGTCTTCACGCGGCGCAGATCAAGCTTTCCGATAGTAGTCCAGGGGTTCTAGATGACGTCATGATTTTGATTGACACGATTACAGAAAAACTTTTGCGTACGCCACTAAGCAATTGTCTTAAATGTGCCGTTCAAGCACAAGGGTCCGCACAATTTTAAGTGTCCACTTCACAGAGCAGTTCAAAATACGAAATACAAAACATGAAAAGGTGCTGAGGAAGTTATTCCACTCTTGCACACTTGTTCGCTGAGAGTCCAATTATTGACGGATGTCTCGGTGGGAAACTCATTAGAGGACCCTCTTCTGAAACGGAGCTCGTTTCAGCTAGCCCATCTCCTTGTTCATGGTAGACAAGCGCAAACAGCAGGGAGCGAGCCTTTAAAGTGACATTATAACGTTATAAGACGTTATAAGACGAACAGGCGCTCCGACGAGAGACCTCTCGCACTTCCCCTTTCAGGTCGTCACGGCGATGGGTGATGATAGTTACGGGCCAGTATTGACAGTATTTGCCGATCACCAGCGCTGGGAGAGAAAATAAGACGTTGCTTTCAAAACGTCTCCGGTGACTAACCAAGACGACTCAACTTTATTAAACCACCCCTGGAGCGACGTGGACTAGGCCCATCCGCGTCGGTGCGGTCGCTTGCGGTTCCTGTCCAACTATTTTCAATACGTCAACGTTATACGGAACCATGGATTCCGGTGACCTGGTTGTCTCTTGGTGTGGCGCTGCAGTGGACTTGGGAAGACAAAACAGAGTCTTAAAGATCCTCTCTCCTCTAGGTCTGTGGAAGGCCAGGTGCTGCCATTGATCACCGCTGCTGTAGGGAGAGACGTCCTGTGAAACATGAATGGAATAGATTGTTTTCCAGCATGACCACAAGGAGGACACAATATGATACAGATTGTTGTGAACGAGGAAGGGTTTATATCATAAGAACGGTCATTATTATCCCTATATGCATAGTATTCATTTGATTAATTTGGGATTTGTGCTGTTACAATTTTAGTATGTGACAGCACGTGACACATGCCAAAAACCATTACCATGTACAAACGTATCAATTGATGATATGGATTAATCAAGTGATTGAATAAAACGTATAAAAACACCCGCATGCTTAGGAAAGAAAAATGAAGGAAGGAAAGAAAGAAAGAAAGAAAGAAAGAAAGAAAGAAAGAAAGAAAGAAAGAAAGAAAGAAAGAAAGAAAGAAAGAAATGAAAAATGATAGCATATGGTAGCATATCCTTTATCAAAAGCATTATCAAATAAACATGCAATGGATTATGGACTAAACATATATATATATATATAATTAGACATTGATAGTCCAGAAGTAGCCTATACATCAACATATTCAAGTCGCAATTTAGCAATTTAAAATGTTGCACGTTAAAACACGGTAGCATAGCAAATGAGTAATAAAAGTAATAGGCAGCTCAACGTAAGAGTATACATTATAAATATATAATTTACCTGTGTAAGTGTGTCGCTGAAGAGCGGTACGAGAGGTCTGTGGCTGTCTCTCTTCAGTCCCCGTGCCAGCGCAACGGACATGCGCGCCTTGAAACACATGGCGTGAATGGTAGTACAACTTAAACAGTTAAATATATACTGTAAGTGTTCATTGGCTCCCGTTGTTACATTTGCAGCTGATAAGTGTGTTAACACAGTGGGTAATTAGCTACCTTTTCCCGCATAATTAGTGTCATTACACGTGTAATTACACGTTTTTGATAGATTAGACTTTAGGAAGACATGCACGGGAAACTTCATGGCTGGTCCAAAATGTACACACATTGTCATTTAAAATATACATAATATTATATCTACCAAATGTTTCGTTTGATAAATCTTAAAAGTTGTGAGCAACGCTGCCCACTAGTGGACTATAATAGTGGTACACGCAAGTTCACTTGCTATGTTGCATAATGTTTCTAGGCATTTAGAATGTCGATAAGTAGGATTTTCTCCATTAAATTAGTGCTTCATTGATAATATTTACACACAATAATATTGCATCTTTAATCGTTTTAATTAATCGCACCGGAGGTTTTGAATTTATCCATATAAAAAGCTCATAATAAGTAGGCCTGTACAATAAGAATAAACAAGAAACAATTGAGCATATCTAAACCTCAGTATAAGGTAAAGTTATTAGTGGTACAGTATGGGTATGGCTGTTTTGGCTGGAATAAATAAGAAGCATATCATGAGTAAGCCAAAGGTGGCTACATTTCGTATTTCTTTATTTCTTTAGTCTGTATATATTAGAAAATAATGAATCGGCCTCATAGAAACATGAAATTCATGAAGTTATGATGATATTACACAAACACACACACACACACACACTCACACACACACACACACACGCACACACACACACAAACACACTCACACACTAGACACACACACAGACATTTCCTCAAAATTGCAACAATGACAGGTCCCACAAGAGAAGTAGGCCTACTAAGAAGGAAGTAGGAGGTGGCGTCAGCCTTCCTCAGTTCCTGTTCGCTGAGGGCTGACGACATGAAAGCAAGTCATGAGTTCATCAGATGACAATCACACCCTGGCAGTCTTCAGAAATGAGCGTGCCATTGTGGATCTCGCTCATTCTCATCTACCCCCTCCTGGCAGGTAAGGATGTTATCCTATCCTAGCTTTAGAGTCTATCCTAGCTTTAGAGTCTCATCTGCATTAGCTGTACAATAATGATGGTTGTCTGAATCATTTCTATTCATGTTTTAAACCATGTCAATTCAGTGACAGACAGTACTAAAACTGGCATCTCTCCAGTCGTAAAGAAGAAGCAAATCACATTTAGCATTTTCTTCAACTGCATTCTTCCATGACCATGGCAGTACAGCAGTGAACTGACATCGCCCTGTCTCCATGAACTCCCTACAGGCAGCTCTCAGAAAGCTTGCAAAAGCTTTCTTCCTGCTTCCCAAGAATCGAGCAAGACTATCTGGAAGCTAATGGGGGAATCTGTCGTCATCCAGTGCGACGTCCAATCAAATTGCTTGTCTAACGTCCTGTTCAGGTGGTTTGTGTTAAACGCCAGCGGACATCACGAGCTGAACCTGAAGAGTATGCAACACAAGTACACCTCGAAGGATAAGGGCCTAACCATTAAGTCGCTTAGCACCGAGGACGACGGCGTCTATGTCTGTGCAGTAGTGCATCTTAAATTGGACATCTCAGGAGCGCAGAAGTTTGGTTTAGGCACTCTTCTCGTCGTGAGAGGTAAGAGCACCCCTGTATATTTACATATATAGTGTACATTCGGCAAACGCTGTAATTCACAGCAGGACTTTTAGAATGAATGTTAGACAGATGTCATTAAGTTGCAGGTAGGGGGTAGAGCATCTTACCCAAGGATGCCTAAAAGTAGACTGCGGACATTGGGATTCAAACCCAGAACCTTTACTGCTGGGAGTCCAACACCTTAACCAATCTTGTTTCTAGTTTGTCAAGTGTATTGATAAGGAACATAGTAGGAACCCCTCCCCTTCTGGACCGGGAGAATTAGATGATAGTAGGGAGTAGCCAGGGGGAGGGGGGTTAAATACTGTAAATAATGTGTTAAACCCACGTTTACTGAGCTCCATATATCCTGCTTTCCAGCTAATGTGAGGCAAACTGTGGGTCAAGTTGAAATGAGTTTGTTCTCAGTGGAGTTGTTTTTCCGTGCTTCCAGGGATAGTCTGGCCTATCGTGCTGTATCTGCTCTTCACCCTGTTTGCCATTTACGACCTGGTATTAATAATCGTCATCTTCCGCAAGCAGGTCCTTGTTTGTTTATTCCACATCTCCACGATTACAGTGACACAACAATTTCACATGCCTCATGACATCAAACTCCCTTTTTTTTTTTTACATTCCAGATTCGACCTCTCTTGAACCCTTGTAAAAAGATGCATGTGTCACCTAAAAAGGTAAGTCAAGCATGGTGGTATCTTGAGTGTTGTGCTTCTCTGCGCATGTATAGAGCAATCTCGACGAAATCAGATTTAATTAAGGGAAAAAATTGTTGAAGAGTTGTGTCAGAGAATGGGGAAGAAAAACAATGTTTTGTTTAAGTCATTGTTTGCCTGTATGAGACTTGAATTAATAAATGTTTTCGTTCCTCAACCTTCATTCCTCCATGTTATGGGAATGCTTGTCATGAAAAGACACAGCAACACATTGTTTCTGATGTCGTTATAGAGTAACTCTACAAGACGACTACAGTTCCGGTGTGTGGTGCAAGAGTTGTACAACAGAAGGAACTTGCATAGCCCCAAAGCAGATAAAGGCAGCCGAGAAGAGCAGCCGCACAAGGTGAGAAATGTCCTCCTGGCAGACGTTGTGGGCTGGTTGTGTAAGAAAGAAACAGGCCTCGTCAGACTCTCCTGATGTCAGCCTGGTCTAACCTCACACGCCGGATGGATTGTTATACAGAACCACCTGGGAAGTCATCATAGGAAACTGTTTGGAAAAGGGCAGGCACACAGAAAAGGCACACAGAAAATACTTGGCAGGTGATTGGATGAACCATCTGTCTATTACCGTCGATCACAGGCTAACTTTAACCCAATCAGAATATATTTTCCATCGAGAAAAGCCTTCAGTGCTGTTCTTTGCTCTTCTTTCAATGAGCCAATACTCTCCAGGTCAGGTAAAGTCTGACCTTGGCTGGGCAGCAATTGATTTCCAAATATGGCCGCAACCGTACGTTGTTCCGAACACTCCAGCGAATCAGAGTGACACTAGTACTCTCTTCGCTGTTGCAGAATCCGGTTGGAAGTAAAACGATTTCTGTTTGTCTTTTAACATCGGGTAAACAAAAATGTCAGCCTTACATTTACATTTTTAATTCGGCTGACTGCAGCGCTCCTTGTTTGTTTTGAACTGAAACTCCTCCCCCGAGCGCTGATTGGTCGTAGATTTGAAGATTTTTGGAAAACGCTTTAAACCGGATCGAGGTCAGACCCGTCAATTGAGATTTTCGACCACTCCCGGCTAATTTCTGAGCGACAGTAGCTCAGTCTGTTAGGACTGTTAGCTTGAGAACCGGAAAGTCGCCGGTTCAAGTCCCCGAAACACCTGGGCACTGCCGAGGTCCCTTGAGCAAGGCACCAGTCCCCATACACTGCTCCCCGGGCGCTGTATATAAAATAGCTGCCCACTGCTCATAATACTAGGATGGGTTAAATGCTGTGAAACAAATTTCACTGTGTGTGTACATGTGACCAATTTAGAGGATTCAAATCGTCTTTTAGATTTAGAATACGTCTTGCCTGTCAACCCCACTAGTGAGTATTGCAACACTTCTCAGCAGAGAGAGGGGACTTTTTTAGTTTTGTTTTTACTTGCTCCTTTCTGCTCCCTTTCCAACTCTCAAATCTTACCTACAGAACCTTTAAGGCCTGCTCATTGAAAATGATATACTGAAGGGCAAAGCAATAAAACAATACTAAGAAATAGTAAATGTTAGGGTCAGCTTCTTTCCTTCAACTATTTTGTACTAAAGTTGCATCTAATCTAATGAACATTGTTTGACAGGCTGAGGGTATCCAGTCCAATCCATCCAATGATGACCTCTATCAGAATCTCTAACCGCCAAACCTGACCGTCGGGAAAGTGGAATTCGCTTTAAGGTCACACCAAAATCCAAATAAGTTATGACAGAGTTCACTTTGCTATCCAAATGTAAGGAAATAGTGAAAGGAAAAATCAATTACATCTCAATATTAAAAGAGGAGTAACAGAATTACCATTTTTTTTTTAACTTTGTTTAAGTGTAAAACAGACTTTGAGTCAAGCTTTGAAAAGAGTGTTCTGGAAGCAGTGTACAGGTAAATTAATACATTTGTACCCAAATGACTTGCATTATTGTTATTGTACCACGATCAATGACATTGCCAGTGAATCCAGTCAACCACGTGGTCAAACTGTCACTGCAGTATTTCATTTTATTGTATATTCATTCAGTTTCATACATGTTTGTGAATAAACAAATATAAAGTCAAAGTCGGTGATCATTTGATTTAGTTTAGTAGAAACACAAAACAAAAAACGTTAACCAAATCATATACACACAACTACTCACAAACATTCTGTATAAATTGCACATTGTACGCATGCCTACTACATTGTAGAAGGCATACATATAACTAAAGACAGGCATCATACACTTTGAGTGGTTTATAAAGGAGCCTTGGGTTCAACAACAACAACAACAACTGCAAATAAAAAATAATAATAAGGCAGCGGAGGTCTGAACAGTCAGTCAGTCCGCAACAAGTCTCATTTCAACATGAGTGCTGGTCAATTCCCTTCTTAACTACAGGAAAACCCCCACCCTTACAACAACAACAAAACCAAAAAACATCCCCAACCCTCCGAAATGCGATATTACAGTGACTGGCCGAGTATAATAACTGTAAACAGTAAACTATATCAGTCGTCTGACACCGTCAAACCGCGGCGGAAGTTATCCGTCGATGTACTGGCGTCGACGGTGTGACTGTTGCGGATGGAGAACGGTCGCCATGCCAGGGCTTGTGCCGTGGAGATGAACAGGGGGACCAGACACACCAGGTAGAACATGACGCTGTGCAGGCTCTCAGCGTCTCTGGGGAAAAGACAAGAAGAGCCATGATAAGACACAGAGGAGACATTATGGTGAGGCTGAACTATGTACACACGTTTAAGTGTCTATATATATATTTGTTCTTTTTTTTTTACAAGAATATATACTAATAAATACTTTGGGGTTGCTCGGGGCTATACATCAAAAGATTGTCAGGATTGGCAGTTCTGCCTCCCAGCGTTTCACAGCCCTCGTCCAGGTAGCCACGCCCCCTTTTCACGTTCCGCATTTATGTCACCGTTTCCCCAGCCCTCACCCGGGTAGCCACGCCCCCTATCAGATCAGATTCAAGATAACTATTTATCCCGAGGGAAATTAAGGTGCAACAGTTGAAACCGGGGGAATAAATGCACACAAAATATACTAATACCTAAAAACTAAAAACTAAATAACAACAAACTAAACTAAGCTAAACTAGTATAAACAAAATATAACTAAATTAACTCTAAATGAAATCTAAATGTATTGATAGATGAATTGTACAATTTACAGTATTATTACAGTAATACGTAGGTATATACAATACACAACAATACGTATAGTGCAAATTGGCAGTAATAAAATACTAATAAATAACTCAGATGAATACTGAAAAAGTGACATGTGAAAAGTGAAATTGAATTTACAGTGCAAAAATTACAGTGAAAGGATTTACAGTGCGTTGACCAAAAAAAAAATAACTGCGTTGACCTCAGGTCTCCACTGTCCTTCTCACGACCCGAGGTAGATGAATTATAGAGTCTGATGGCCACAGGAAAAAAGGACTTCCTGTGGCGTTCTGTGGCACACCTGGGTGGAATGAGTCTATTGCTGAAGGTGCTTCTGTATGAGGTCAGCACCTGATGGAGAGGGTGAGAGTTGTTGTCAAGGATACTACGCAGCTTGCGCAGCATCCTCCTCTCAGACACCACCAACAAGGAGTCCAGCTGGACCCCCAGGACCGCGCCAGCCTTCCTGACGATCCTGCTGATCTTGATGGCGTCTGCTGACCTCAACCTGCTTCCCCAGCACACGACACCGGAGAAGAAGAAGCCACGCCCCCTATCACGTCCCGCATTCCTGTCATCGTTTCCCAGCCCTCGTCCAGGTAGCCACGCCCCGTCCCGCATTCCTGTCATCGTTTCCCCAGCCCTCGTCCTGATAGCCACGCCCCCTTGTTAGTGCTCCCCGCAGCTGCAGCGCATCACCGTTAATTTCCCCCTCATGTTTTCCTGCCCGTCTTATTGGCTGCCTGAGACCTCCTGTTGCATGTTCCGCGTGTTTAAATAGGCAGGTCTTCTTTTGTTCGGCGGTTCATTATATTATATATTATATATTATATATACTGTCTCGTTGTGTTATGCCGAGTACTTGTTTCATGTGTATGAACAAGCGTCATGTTCCACGTCATGCTACGTCAGGTTTTTTGTAGTTAGGTCTTTTGCTTTTGAGCTTCATGCGTTTCCATCTAAGTGATTTTTGTGTTACTGTATTTATCAGTAAAGACTTTATTTTGATACGTGTGTCATCGAGTCGTGCATTTGGGTTCACCTCCTAAGTCCCCGTTCCTCATTCTCCCCGTGGCAACCCCGTGACAAAGATCCAGAATGTTGCAAAGACAACCCAAACCCAGACAACCACGTGCAAGACACTCCCTTTAGAAAGAGGAAATGTAATATTCGGTGGGCTTGCTTATGAGATAACTTTTGATTTGTACTCTTGGTTGGAGGCCTTGGTGATGTCCTTCAGCTCTTCGTAGTTAAAGTTGTTGAGGATGGTCACCACTAGCATTGGGGCCAGAGACTGGGCGGGCTTGGTGAACAAGGCATTGGTTCCAAACACCATCGACGAGAGGGGAGACCTACAGACGCGGAGGGGGGAGAAGATGCATATAGCACTCACGCAGTACACAACGGCATGTCTATGGAACCAAGGTGCATTGTTCCCATTAACAGTAGGGTGGATTGGTTTCATTGTAAGATCAATACATGCACACAAACGCAATCATACCTGCGTTTATGCTTCTTTAGGTCTGAGTCAATGATGTCAGCCAGCGGCAAGTTGAACAAACTGAAGGCGCCCTGAATTATAACCCTGTTGGGAAGAAAGAAATACATTGAGTTCATCCAAAGAGCAGCACAGAGATGCACCGAGCAAATACACTGCGGGCACACACACCATTAACTACAGCGAGTAGATATAATGAGTACACAGATAGAGCACACACACATTGACTACACATTCATGTGTGTATTAAGGAGGTAAACGCAAACAAAACCATCTTAGACTCATCATGTAAAGTCAGTGGCCAAACCCTCGCATTTGGAGCCATCGACGTCGCAATGACAACAACAACAAGCGTTGCGTCTCCTTACATGTTGGCTGTGAGGAAAACCGCCAGGACGTAGTGGTGTTGAGGACCGAGGGCCAGCATCACTATGGCCATGACCGCCTCCACGTAGAAGGTGCACAGGATTATCTTGTAGTAGCCCAGCTTAAGGAGCAGACTCTGGCTGCTCAGCACTAATATCTGCAGAGAGGTAGCGTTTGTCATCACTTAGTGTTGTGCTCTGTATGCACATAGCACAACAAGAGAGAGAGAGAGACCTGTGGATTAGGCTGGGTGATATGGAAACATTTACTATCATAATAACCATGGGTCATTTTATAATACTATTCCAGAAATATAGATCAATATCACGATATGCTTATGAATTCAAACTACCATTCTAAACGGTCCAATGGAGGGTCATTACATGGTAGAAGAACATGGACATTCAAAGTATGGTCGCAGACACAAACTAGTTTCTTTCACTCGTGACGTTCCAAACCTCATATTTGACCATTTTTAAGGCATGTGTTCTCATCGTATTTCATTGATACGATAAAACTGTGTCACGAGTCGCCATCACCATTTCACGGCGATACAAAACTATCAATTCAGAGACGATAAACTACGCAACTATTTTTCCCCGGCCCCCACCTGTGGACATATGAATCCAGCGCCGTACATCAGGCTCTTGGCCAGCGGCGGGAGCGCATGCGCTGGGATGAGGTGGTCCGTGAAGATCATGGTGAAGTTGCTGAAAAACGCCAACATGAACACCTGGAAGAAGTTCATGAGCACAAACAGCTGGAAGTTGCGGTCGGCCAGGATCTGCCGGGTCATGGAGCTGAGCGAGAGCGCCGGCTGCTCATCACGCTGCTCCGTCCCCGACGTGCCGGGGCTGCCCTTGTTGTCGAAGCGGCCCTCGCTGTTGACGCACGTGTAGAGCATGCAGCAGCAGCCCATCACCGCCACCGTGACGCCCTGGAAGGCGGAGTAGTCCTCCATGTTCCGGGAGAAGAGGCCGCAGAACAGCACGCTGGAGGAGCCGATCAGAGACGCCACCTGTGTGCGCGGGGGGGTAGAGAGATGAACAGTGGCGTTTTCTCCCGGAGGCCAAGGGAAGCCAGGCTTCCCCTGTTTTTTCGGATTGTAGTTATAATTTTAATAAATAAATAAAAACACTTTTTTTTCGGTAATTCTCCTTTGCTGTGTGTTGCTGCCGGACCGTCTCTCCCCCATTCTCATTGAGTATTTTACAAAGAGTGAAACAACAGCGCCCCTCTAGATGTTATGGTGAAACAGTAAATTGCATTCACTGTTGCCAGAGGAAGCCAGCCGAATGAGCTTCCCTTGGTGAAAAAAAAAATGGAGGGATTGTCCCGGATTGACCAATCAGATGAGGTCCACGTCATGCCCCCCAGCCAACCTGTGATTGGTCAGGGCCATGCCAAGGGATGCCAGCCGTCTCTGGCTTCCCTTCAAGGGAATGGGATCCCTTGATCCCATTGGATCGATTTGAAGGGAATCCCTTGCCTCACAATCCAATCAAATCACATCAACATCAGTACGTAGAACTGTAACTGTCATCCTCGCCGTTTGATAGTATCAAGCAAATTAAGCATTATGGAGGGTGGAGATTTGGCGTATAAAAATATAACTTTACTAAACTTCCGCTACAGCAGCAAACGTATCAGAGGAACACTTGTGGACAGGACAGACTTGTCAACCTAGCCACAATATCCATTGACTCTGTTGTTGTGGAGGACCTAAAGGCCGCTGGGAAGTTCTATGACATTGTTATTGACCACTTCGCCACCATGAAAGACAGGAGAATGGCCTTCCTCTTCAAATAGGGTGAGTAAAATGTCCACCCCTTTCTCTCTGTGGCACACCTGTTGCCTGAACTGCCCGTGAATGCTTCTTTTTTATTCATTACCGAATCTGCACTGCGCATTGAGCGGCTGGTTATGCATTTGGGGGGGGGGGGGGGAATGCTTAAATTAATAAGACGAGAGTTTTGGCTGGAGAGTGCGTGCGGACCTGTCGGTTAGATAACAGGCGTGTGCAAGTCCTGCATCTGTATGATACATTTACATTTAGGGTATTTGGCAGACGCTTTTATCCAAAGCGACTTACAAGGTGTACATTAGTTGAAGCAGACAATAGCATAACACTGAGGTACGCGAACACAAACTGGTTACGTTATTGACCACCCCCCCGACCCAAAAAAACTGGCTTCCCCTAAATTTTTCCCCACGCCACGCTACTGGAGATGAATGGTGCTCTCTCTTAAAATGAAGTAATATACATACACAGTATATATATGTGTATATATATATATATACATATATATAAATATCATTACATTTTTGTTGTGTATTTATAATATCCTGGGGCCATGATAGTGTAGTGGCTAGGGTGTGGGATCGGCTTTCAGCTCAAAGGTGCTGGGTTTGATACCGGTGTTGGGTTTGATACCGGTGTCTAGATGGTGTCTAGATGATGCTCACACACGCACACATGCATGCACGTTTTTACCTGGTTGTACTTGATGAGTCGTAAGCGGCTCTGATGGTGGCCAGATATCTCGGCCAACAGGGCGCACTGGGCCAGCAGCACGAAGGTCAGCATGCCGTCGAAGGCGCACAGCGCCACCGTGAGGTGCACACCGCTCAGCCAATCGCCGGGGCTGTACGAGCGCCACGGAAACCACGCCAGCAGAAAGGCCAGGGAGTAGAGCGGCGCGCCGTACAGGATGGAGAGGCGGCGGCGGGAGCAGCACGCCACCCGGGAGTTGTCCTGGAGGTAACCGAAGAGGGGGGTCGTTGACCGCGTTCCAGATCATGTACACAACCTGACCGGGAGGAAGACGCAAACAAAATTATTAACGCCATTTGATGAATTGATTTCATTTTTTTCATTGTTTAATGTTTCCTTAATTTCGTTGTTTTTTTTTAAAGAAATCATAAATCTAAATCTTGAATTTTTGAGTCTCATACATGTAAACACAGTGGAATTTGTTTCTCTGAATTTAACCCATCCTAGTGTCTTTTCTAGGTAAAAGACTAGGTAAAGTCTCATCGAGATTGCAAACCTCTTGTTTCAAGAGAGACCTGGCCAGGAAGTAGTGTAATAGGGAGTTCCCAGGCTTGAGAGCTCTAACGTGAGAAGCTAAAACCCACAGGCTCTGGGCTTTATCGCTAGAACGTCTTTTAGGTGTCGGGGAGTGAGGTTTACTTCACTGGCGTCCGTTACAGCAGCATAAAAAAAGAATAAAACAAGGTTACAAAAAAACCAGACAGGAAACATAAACACCCTTCATATAACCGCAAAGTCTGCTGGATAAGTAAGACACATAAGGTATTGACCACAGTGGCGGCCGGTGACATCCGAAGTAGGAGGGGCGCAGGGGTAAAAAAAAATTTTAAATCATATCTGCTGTGCAATACCGGATTTGCCCAGACGGTGGCGCCATTTCACCATGTAAACGACCGAGAGGGCTAATTAAAAATAAAAAACTATACATAATATAAACCTCACCGTTACTCATTCTACTCTATTGTATATATGTATATTGACTGAACATTCCTTTACTTACTGCTTAATTTCTTTTTTTACTTACTTTATTTTTACTGTATGTAGCACAATCAATCAGTATTCTGTATTTTGTTGTGACAAATAATAAACAAACTTGAAACTTATGGTGAAAGAACATTTATTATATGGTGCCTAGTAGAAAATAAACATAAGAAAAAAAGATGGTCTTATATTAGAAAGACTACCCAGTGTGCCATCAAAAATAATACCTAAATATGGTCTTACATTCGATTGTGCAAAAGTAATTAGAACAAAATAGAAGATAATAAAATAGACCTGATACAAGTCCTGAGATAAAATGCAATACAATGTTAAGCTTACAAATGAAAAGGTACTGGGTCCTATGTACACTACACTACTATACAATATACAGTTTAATCTATGTACCTATGCTATACTAACTATACAAGAACCAGGTTCTGGAAAACGACCGAATATATAGCCTTCCTCTGTCTGTTGCTGGTTGCTGAATGCTGATGTCAGGCTGATGAGGTCCAAACTCTTTCACTCTGAGTTTTTCTTGCAGTGTTCGTCTTTCAAATGGTGTTGCTTTGAGGGATTTGACAGAATTGTCCATGGTAGCTAGTGTAATGGCTGTGTCCTGTACAGAACAAAAAAAGAACAAACTTGCAACATGAGGTCTCACCCACACACACGGGTCTCAATCTCCTCTCCTCAGACAGCAAGACGCAGCAAGAACTGACTCATTAACAAATGCTTCTGAATTTAACTAATTAAATAGAATACAAATGCTTAATACATTCGACCACAGCCTATATTAGCAGACAAACACACGGAGGACCCTGTAGCTAGCATTGGGGAAGCACGTGTCCACGATAAACTTACAAAACCCCAATCCACACCGTTTACATACAAATGACACAAGCTGCATGTTTATACAGCAAGACCAACATTTCTTATCCCCTTTACTTTACGTTTACATCGTCCACAATAAAAATAAATGTAAAACTATAATCGGGACAAAAACAAACAACAACGTACCTTTCCTCAGACAGCAAGACGCGAACTGAGAGCAGAGCAGTACAGGCTTTACAAATAACTAGGTTCAACTAGGCTATGAATTGCGCATGCGTGACTGGTTTTCTTTGCTCACGCATTCACGCATGCGCGACTCAATTTGAGTCGCGCATGCGTGCTGGTTTCCTTGTTCGGGCGCAATGAAATGCGCTCCCAGAGATCGTATTCAGGACCCTTGATAGGCTACATTTGCCTATCAAATTTGGTACCTACCTCAAAACCTTGACCCTTGATAGGCTACATTGCCTATCAAATTTGGTACCTACCTCCAAACCTGCCGTGCGCCCAGGTTTGGAGGTAGGTACCAAATTTCTATGAGAGTGACGTCAATGACAAACGAGGGGGGAGAATAGCACGCACAACAATGATTTATATTTGCTATATTAACGTTATTGTGCATTTTAAACACAAACATACATAAAATGAGTAATTATTATTCATTTTAAACATGTTTAGTTTATTTTTAGGGGTCAAAAAAAACAAAAAAAAAAAACACAATTATTATAATTTTATTTTTATTTTTTATTTTTCCTCTCTCAACCAGGTGGGGCGGCGCCCCTGCGCCCCTATGGACGAGCCGCCACTGATTGACCAGTTATTCTAGAGTGCAGTATCCGTCGGTTGATATATTGTTCTGACATGTTTCTGTTACTAACATGCAAACAACCAACTAGAAATGCATTGTTCTGTTGTATATTGTATTGTATATTGTTCTGTATATAACTGAAGCATATATGATGTTGTTCCACACAACAACATATATGCTGAAATAAATGGCCTACATACACGTCACAGGACATTTTTCTAATGTGACATACATACACAAATAGCATACAGCAAAAGCTATACATTGCTCTATACATTACATCACCCGTGATGTGGAAGTTACTTTCAAAATGTAACGTTTTTGCCTACTCATTACTGATTACTTTCACTTGAAAGTAATGAGTTAAGTTATATATTCATATTACTGTATGAATATGGTAACTTGTTACTTCATTTATTACACATTAGCATGGCATGTTATCTGATTTATGATGCAAAGCTAGCGTTCATATTAAAATATAAACACTGGACAAGCTTGTTGATGACGGATAAAGCCGCTCAAATTCTTCAACTGTATTCTTCATACCGAATAACTTGTATGTATGTAACGGGTAGAAGAAAGACTTAGTCTTTTATTGTGAAATGCCTGCTAAAGTATGTATCCGTAGTTTGTCCTGCAATGAGTGTTTAGTTATTGCCATCTGCTGGTAGCCGGAATGTCTATAAATGTGCCCGGATATGACTACCATGGCAGTTCGACTTGCAGTCTGTTAATGGTAAGTCACGGTCCGGTGCTGCTCTGTAAAAGTATTATAAATTACACTAAAGCTAACGTGAGATTTATTGTAAAATACACTGTCATGTAACAGCAGTTGACATGTCATTTTTGTGTATTTTCGGTTGTTGCTGTAACTCACGTTAGTTATACTATGTATTTGATACTGAAGTCAATATTATCAGTAGCGTGGCTTGGGGAAAAATTTAGGGGAAGCCAGTTTTTTTGGGTCGTGGGGGTGGTCAATAACGTAACCAGATGAGTGATTACAGCGCCCGGTATCATTTTACACAGTTGTATCATACAGATGCAGGACTTGCACACGCCTGTTATCTAACCGACAGGTCCGCACGCACTCTCCAGCCAAAACTCTCTCGTCTTATTAATTTAAGCATTCCCCCCCCCCCCAAATGCATAACCAGCCGCTCAATGCGCAGTGCAGATTCGGTAATGAATAAAAAAGAAGCATTCATTCACAAACTAAATCAGGAGACCTTTAAAGTTTTCCGTTCACATCAAAGTATCCCTTTTTCCTCTGTGTACACAGCTCGAGTGTGGGCATGGGCCTGTCATCTGATTTAATTTTTAGTTGCTGCTGTAGCGGAAGTTTAGTAAAGTTATGTTTGATTAAGTACGCCAAATCTCCACCCTCCATAATGCTTAATTTGCTTGATACTTTCTAACGGCGATGATGACAGTTACAGTACTACGTACTACGAACTGATGTTGATGTGATTTGATTGGATTGTGAGGCAAGGGATTCCCTTGCCTCACAATCCAATCAAATCGCATCAACTGGCTTCCCTTGAAGGGAAGCCAGAGGCGGCTGGCTTCCCTTGGCATGGCCCTGACCAATCACAGGTTGGCAGGGGCATGACGTGGCCTCATCTGATTGGGGCGTCTAGAGGGGCGCTGTTTGTTTCACTCTTTGTAAAATACTCAATGAGAATGGGGGAGAGACGGTCCGGCAGCAACACACAGCAAAGGAGAATTACCGAAAAAAAACAAAGTGTTTTTGTTTATTTATTAAAATTATAACTACAATCCGAAAAAACAGGGGAAGCCTGGCTTCCCTTGGCCTCCGGGAGAAAACGCCACTGAATGTTATCTTTCCGTGTAGAAGTCAGAACCAGTGGATGAGCTAACCACATGTTATGTGTTTGAACCAACCCATTGCAGGTAACTGTTGTTGCACTAAATGTTTTGTGTGTATTGTGTCAGACGTTTACAAGTTCATAACATTTTTGTATCAGACGCCATTGTACGTGCATTGCATTGCATTGCAACGTGCACGTGCAGCATTGCACCGCCATTGCACGTGCGTTGCAATGTGGCGCTGCTGTATTTTGTATTTTCTTATTTCATTTAATATAAAAACGATAAAAAGGATGATGCAGGTTAAAAACAAGTTAAAACAGTTAAAAACAGATTGTATTGAATTCATTGTAAAAGTATTAATGTTAAAACCACTATACGATCACATGTAAAAATAACCATTGTAAACCCAATGTTTAAAGTCACATCTATAATGCATTTCATGAGAATGTAAAAATGTATAAGGGATATGACTACCATGGCAGTTCGACTTGCAGTCTGCTAATGAAGTCAGAACCAGTGGATGAGCTAACCACATGTTATGTGTTTGAACCAACCCATTGCAGCTACCTCAGTAAAGTACCACGTCATCCAACCCAGTGCCTCTGTGTGTGTTCTTGGCGGGACGGGTACACAACGGTTACATTGGTGCCCTGACCCGTGACTTCTCGTCGGACCGGTGACTGCCCTGCCTACCACATCACTTCATGAGGCCATCAGTACACAGTATTTGGGTTCACAGTTTACACAGTAGCATTGCAGTGAAGCTCATTACTGAGCACAGAACAACGTGTCACAGTGACACAGTGATAATTGTGTGTGCCACACCAGTAACGTGTCACACTACCTGCAGAATTTGTTTTGTCATTTTTGATTTATTTGCTATTTTCCTATTGATGATTTTACATATCAGGGTGGACTATACTGTTTTGTGAAATATGTCTACTGTAATCGCTTTTTGCCTCGATTTAGCACGCCCATTTGTGCTGGCAGAGGCAGAGCAATGCATGCTCCTATACCTTTCTCAGTTGATAGTCCTACTCCAGGTGTTGGTATTCCCTCATTAGAGGAAGTTCTTAGTGCCAGGGTCCGTAATGTAGCTTACCATCACACCAGCCCACCTATGCCACAGGTCACATCTACACCAAATCCTACTAGTGACAATTCTGAGTGTGTATCTGACCAGATGAGGACTGTCATTCAGGAGATAGGACATCAGTTAGCTGACAGCATCGTGTCACGCATACAGTCACACAGCACAGTAGCTCCCAGTTCTACTACCACACTTCCTGCGGAGGCTCCGGTCCTTCAACGTTTGCAACAAGATGCTGAATGTGTTCTACCAGTCGGTGGTAGCCAGTGCCATCTTCTCCGGAGTCGTGTGCTGGGGAAGCAGGTTGAGATCAGCAGACGCCAACAAGATCAGCAGGATTGTCAGGAAGGCTGGTGCTGTCCTGGGGGTCCAGCTGGACTCCTTGTTGGTGGTGTCTGAGAGAAGGATGCTGCGCAAACTGCGTAGTATCCTTGACAACAACTCTCACCCTCTCCATCAGGTGCTGACCTCATATAGAAGCACCTTTAGCAACAGACTCATTCCACCCAGGTGCACCACAGAACGCCATAGGAAGTCCTTTCTTCCTGTGGCCATTAGACTCTTCAATTCCTCTACCTCGGGTCGTGAGAGGGACAGTGGAGACTCAGTGACCTGAGGCCAACGTACTTATTTTTATTTTTGGTCAACGCACTGTAATCATCTCATTGTACTTTGCACTGTAAATTATATTTCAAATCCGAATTCACTTTTCACTTTTTCACTTTTCACATGTCACTTTTCAGTTGAGTTATTTATTAATATATTATTACTGCCAATTTGCACTGTACGTATTGTTGTGTATTGTATATACCTACGTATTACTGTAATAATACTGTAAATTGATCTTCATTATCAATACATTTAGACTTCATTTAGAATTATTTTAACTATTTTGTTTATTATAGTTTTATTTAGTTAGTTGTTGTTTTGTTTTTTAGCTTAGGTATTAGTATTTTTGTGTGTGCATTTATTCCCCCTGTGTCAACTGTTGCACCTTAATTTCCCTCGGGATTAATAAAGTTTTCTGAATCTGAATCTGAATCTGAATAAATGTAAGGAGCACATTGAGTCAGCCCAGTCAAGTGACAGATGTATCCCAGGTCCATTTGGTTACACAGAGGAAGGTTAAGGAACCACCATCTTTTGTAGGGTGTGGCTCAGACTCAATCACAGTGTATGAATGGGAAGATCTGATGAGAACATTCATTAAGAAGAGTAATGTAAGGGTTGAGGAGCAGGCTGAGGAAATCCTTATGCATTTGAGAGGAAAGGCTAAGGATGTAGTTAGGTTTGGTACTAGGAACAGCAACATTGATGTTTGTGCTCACCCTGACATGATTTATGGTCTCCTCAGAAAGCACTTTAGCTGTACCAGGTACTCTGCTGTCCCCTTAGCTGACTTTTACTCGACTTTGCCCAAAGACCAGGAAGACCCCTATGACTACTGGCTGAGACTAAACAGAGCAGCTGACCTTGCCACTGACTGCCTGAGAGAACAGGGCAAAACACTTGACGACCCTGAAATGGAGGTGACTCGCATGTTTATAAGGAACTGTCCCTGCAAAGACCTGGCCCTCACCTTCAGATCCAAAACGATTGAGAGGTGGTTGGCATGTGAAGTATTGGAAGTACTGAACGAATACCACGCTGAGATGAGCTGCAAAGCAACTTCTCCATTGCACCCTGTGAAGAGGATGGACATTGCCGTGCACAAAGCTGAGGTGAGCCATAGCCCAGTCCCTACCCATGGCCCAGTCCCTACCCACAGCAGTCACGGGCCGCCTCAGGCCCAAAGCCCACAGTATGTCCCCCTAGCAGAGGTGATGGCTATGTTGGAGAAGGTTCTGCTGCGTGGAGCCTCTGACCAGTCACAAATGAGGAGGCGAGCTCCACCCAGGAGACCTGCAGACCGAATTGACGGTTTCACTGAAATGCCATGCATTATTTGCAAAGCTGATGATCACAGAGCTTTCCAGAGATTGCCGGGAAAAGAGGCTTTGTTTCCAGTGCCATGCCCCAGGCCATTCACGCCGTGACTGTCCAGGAAAAAGGACTGTCCCAGAGCATCAGGAAAACTGACTGGTCTGCACACAAGGGTGGACAGTGCAGATCAACCCAATAAGCCTCCCACCAGTAATGAGAAACCCGACATGCAAGATAATGAGTCCCTCTATGAGTTGTACAGCAGTACGATACCCTCATCCAAGAAACTGATCTTTCAGGGATCCCAGAGAATAGCAGAGACTAACAGCCTGTTCTACACACCTGTGCCTGTGAGGAATGGCCCCACTCTCAAAGCACTGTTAGACAGCGGGTCGATGGCCTGCACAATAAGTGAGTCTGCTGTTGAGTCCCTGCTGCAGCAATGCCCTGACACGGCTGATGATTATGTCATAATAGGCGGTGGTGGACACCGCGTTTCCCCCAAAGACATGTATGACCTTGATGTCACCGTTTACGGATGCAGAATGATCATCCCAGCGATGGTTGTTCCAGGCCAGACCGAACAGATGATCCTTGGCAGCAATGCCATCAAGCACATTCTAACTCAACTGAAGAGCACTGACGGCTACTGGAGACTAGTTTCCTCGCCCAACAATGGTCAGACCGATGACCACTGCCAATTCCTGTCACTGCTTTCCAACACGGAGAGATGGAGAGGTGATCGCATTCCAGATAAGGTGGGCACAGTGAAGGTCAAGAGTTGTGTGACACTGAAACCACAGAGCGAGCACCTTGTCTGGGGCAAGTTACCTGAGTCAGCCGTGATGTCAGCGGGCAGTACAGTGGTCGTTGAGCCAACACAGTCTAAGGCCAGACCCAAACAAATCCTTGTTGGAAGAGTTGTTACTCCTCTTTGGGGAGATCGATGGGTGCCTGTCAAAGTCATTAATCCTACAGACAGAGCTGTGGTGCTGAGAAGGAACGCCAAAATCGCAGATGTGTCCCCCTGTATCGCAGTAGAGGACTTGCCCAAAGCAGACGAAGTCAAGTGCAACATGCAGTGTGTGCAGAGCGAAGATGTACGGCCAAGGTCAGAAGAGGACATGGTGCGTGCACTGGAGACTCTGGGACTGCAAGACCTTGATCTGAAGTCATGTGAAGTGTCGCTGCAGTGGCTTGTCGTCCACCTTGTCGACGACAAGCCGTTCCGTCTACCCTACAGACGCATACCACCAAGCCAGTATGAAAAACTGAGGACGACTCTGAATGAGATGGAAGAGAAAGGCATTATTCAGAAGTCGCACAGCGAATATGCATCTGCACTCGTTCTCATATGGAAGCGGAATGGGGAACTCAGAGTCTGCACTGACTTCAGATGGCTTAACGCAAGAACTGTGAAGGATGCCTAGCCACTGCCACATCAAGCTGATGCTCTAGCCGCACTCGGTGGAAATGCTTTCTTCTCCACGGACCTGGATGGACCTGACATCAGGCTTTTATAACGTCCCCATGCACCCTGATGACAAGAAGTATACAGCGTTCTCGTCGCCCTTTGGACTTCATGAATACAACCGTCTCCCTCAAAGCCTATGCAACAGTCCCGCTACGTTCATGAGGATGATGATGTCCATATTCGGTGATGAGAATTTCACGAGCCTGTTGTGTTACCTAGATGACCTGATGGTGTTTGCGCCTACAGAGGAAGCTGCACTCTGACGCCTGCAGATGGTATTCGCCCGCCTCAAGGAACACAACCTTAAGCTCGCACCCAAGAAATGCTTCGAGAGGTTGGTCAAGGACTTTATTTGCTCCGTGTTACCTACCACGCTGGACCCATGGCAATTTGCATATCGTCAAAATAGATCCACGGACGACGCAATTGCCATGGCCCTCCACACTGCCCTTTCCCACCTGGAGGGGAAGAACTGTTATGTGCGAATGCTGTTTGTGGACTACAGCTCAGCATTCAACACAATAGTTCCTGCCAAGCTCGACACCAAGCTGAGAGGTCTAGGCGTACCCCCATCCATGTGCAGCTGGATACTGAACCTCCTGTCGGACCGCCGCCAGGTGGTGAGGATGGGCAGCACCACATCAGAGCCACTGACCCTCAACACGGGAGCCCCCCAGGGATGCGTGCTGAGCCCTCTCCTCTACTCCCTCTACACCCACGACTGCATGGCTATGCACAGCTCCAACGTCATCGTCAAGTTTGCTGACGACACGACAGTGATGGGCCTGATCGCCGGCGACGACGAGACAGCCTACAGGGAGGAGGTCGGATCGCTGGAGCAGTGGTGCCAGGAGAACAGCCTCGCCCTCAACGTCAAGAAGACCAAGGAGCTGATCGTGGACTTCAGGAGGCAGAGGGGAGAGCACAGCCCTATCTCCATCGACGGCGTTGCAGTAGAGAGGGTCAGCAGCTTCAAGTTCCTCGGCGTGCACATCTCCGAGGACCTCACATGGTCCACGCACACCACACACGTGGTGAAAAGGGCCCAACAACGCCTGTATTTTCTCAGGCGTCTGAAGAAATTCAGCATGGGCCCCCGCATCCTGAGAACATTCTACAACGGCACCATCGAGAGTGTTCTGACAGGGTGTATCACCGCCTGGTACGGGAACTGCACGGCACTCGAGCGCAGAGCGCTTCAAAGGGTGGTGCGGACGGCCCAGTATATCGTTGGAGGTGAGCTCCCCTCCCTCCTGGACATTTACAACCAGCGGTGCGTGGCCAAGGCCAAAAGAATTATAAAAGACATTGCCCACCCCAGCCACGAACTTTACTCACTATTACCGTCAGGCAGGCGATACCGCAGTATCAAGTGTCGTACAAATAGGCTTAGAGATAGCTTCCACAGTCAGGCCATCAGGCTGCTGAACAAGGGCGTATAACATATAACAATGTATATTTTATTACATTGATTTATATATATATATTGCTCTTTTCTGTGCTGATTTTGCATTTTATAAATTGCATTTTTTATTTTTATTTTATATTCTTTATTCTATTTTTTATTCTATTTTTATCTATTTTTATTTTA
>CM051012.1:14547767-14568418 GCA_027704905.1 Muraenolepis orangiensis | reverse complement strand
CAGGACGCACCGAGAGAGTGGCAAGAGGAAAGGTGGGGGACTTGCTATTCTCGTTAACAACAAGTGGTGTAACCCTGGACATGTTACTGTGAAGGAACGTGTGTGTAGCCCGGACATTGAACTGCTGGCCGTGAGTCTGCGGCCATACTATCTGCCGCGAGAGTTCTCCCACGTGCTCCTTGTTGTTGTTTACATTCCACCGTCGGCAAACGCGGCGCTCGCGTCTGACGTCATCCACTCCGTTGTCGCGAGACTTCAGACACAGCACCCTGAAGCATTCATCGCGATATCTGGGGACTTCAACCATGTGACTCTGGCTGCAACACTGCCCTACCAGGGAAAACAAGACACTGGACCTGCTGCATGCCAATGTTAAGGAGGCATACAGCGCCACCGCCCTTCCTCCTCTTGGAAGGTCAGACCACAACCTCATCCACCTTCAGCCCCTGTATAGGCCTCTAGTCCAGCGGCTGCCTGTGTCCATAAGGACTGTGAGGAGATGGTCACAGGAGGCCGATGAGGACTTGCGGGGCTGCTTTGAGTCAACAGACTGGGATTTCCTCTGTGATTTGCATGGAGAGGACCTTGATGATCTCACGGAATGTATAACAGGGTACATCAACTTCTGTGTGGACAGTGTTGTTCCCACAGACTGTACGCTGTTTCCCCAACAACAAGCCGTGGGTCACCCGAGACATCAAGGTCCTGCTCAATGAGAAGAGAGCCTTCAGAGACGGGGATAGGGAGCATATGAGGCGGGTTCAGAGGGAGCTGAAGGAGAGGATCCATCAGGGCAAAGACAACTATAGGAGGAAGCTGGAGCACAAACTTCAGCAACCTGAAGGATGTGTGGAGTGGCATGAGGAGCATCACTGGCTACAAACAACGTGGTAGCCAGACAATAGGGGGGGTCCTGACCGGGCCAACGAGTTTAATTTGTTTTTCAATAGATTCAATGAGTGGGCTCCGGTCTACCCCCCCTCCCCCTCCCCCAGCTCCTCTACAACCATTCCCCTCCAGCCCCCCAGCCCTGTTGTCCCCCCTCCCCCACCGTCCCTCTCCAGCGACAACATACATGTTCTCTCTCCCCCACCACCACTACCTCACCCCTCCCCCATCAACACATCAGAGACTCTTCCTGCCCCCACACAAGGCACACAGACCTTCACAGCTGAGCAGGTGAGGAAAGTGCTGTGCAGGCTCCATCCAGGCAAGGCTGCTGGTCCTGACGGCGTCAGCCCGAGGGTCCTCAAAACATGTGCTGCCCAGCTGAGTGGAGTCCTGCAGTACATCTTCAACCTGAGCATGAGACTGGAGAGGGTCCCTGTGCTGTGGAAGACATCCTGCCTGGTGCCGGTTCCGAAGAAGGCACATCCCAGCTCCTCTAACGACTACAGACCGGTGGCGCTGACGTCCCATGTGTCGAAGTCCTTTGAGAGGCTGGTCCTGTCGCTTCTTCGGCCCCTGGTCAGATCATCGCTGGACCCTCTTCAGTTTGCCTACCAGCCGAAACTGGGAGTGGAGGACGCCATCATCTTCCTGCTTCATCGTGCCTACGCCCACTTGGACAGACCCGGGAGCACTGTGAGAATCATGTTTTTCGACTTCTCCAGTGCGTTCAACACCATCCGGCCTGCCCTGCTGGGGAGTAAGCTGACGGCGATGAAGGTGGACTCTTCCCTGGTTTCCTGGATTACAGACTATTTGACGGGTCGTCCACAGTTTGTCAGACTGCAGGACTGTGTGTCTGACACTGTGGTCAGCAGCACTGGTGCTCCACAGGGAACGGTTCTTTCCCCATTCCTGTTCACCCTTTACACCTCAGACTACCAGTACAACTCAGAGTCCTGCCATCTGCAGAAGTTCTCGGACGACTCTGCAGTTGTTGGTTGTGTCCGCGAGGGAAACGATGAGGAGTACAGGGGCGTCGTGGACTCCTTCGTTGAGTGGTGTGAGCTGAACCACATGCAGCTCAACACAGACAAGACGAAGGAGATGGTGGTGGTCTTCCGCAGGAGGAAATCTACCCCCACACCCATTTCCATCCAGGGTGTGTCCGCTGAAGTTGTTCAGGAATATAAATACCTGGGAGTTCACCTGGACAACAAACTGGTCTGGGCCAAGAACTGTGAGGCTGTTTACAAGAAGGGCCAGAGCCGTCTCTACTTCCTGCGGAGGCTCCGGTCCTTCAACGTTTGCAATACGATCCTGAATATGTTCTACCAGTCTGTGGTAGCCAGTGCCATCTTCTCCGGTGTCGTGTGCTGGGGAAGCAGGTTGAGGTCAGCAGACGCCAACAAGATCAGCAGGATCGTCAGGAAGGCTGGCGCTGTCCTGGGGGTCCAGCTGGACTCCTTGTTGGTGGTGTCTGAGAGGAGGATGCTGCGCAAGCTGCGTAGTATCCTTGACAACAACTCTCACCCTCTCCATCAGGTGCTGACCTCATACAGAAGCACCTTCAGCAATAGACTCATTCCACCCAGGTGCACCACAGAACGCCACAGGAAGTCCTTTCTTCCTGTGGCCATCAGTCTCTATAATTCATCTACCTCGGGTCGTGAGAGGGACAGTGGAGATTCAGTGACCTGAGGCCAACGCACTGTTATTATTATTTTTTGGTCAACGCACTGTAAATTCCTTTCACTGTAATTTTGCACTGGAAATTCAATTTCACTTTTCACATGTCACTTTTTCAGTATTCATCTGAGTTATATATTAGTATTTTATTACTGCCAATTTGCACTATACGTATTGTTGTGTATTGTATATACCTACGTATTACAGTAATAATACTGTAAATTGTGCAATTCATCTATCAATACATTTAGATTTAATTTAGTTATATTTAGCTTATACTAGTTTTGTTTAGTTAGTTGTTATTTCGTTTTTAGCTTTAGGTATTAGTATATTTGTGTGTGCATTTATTCCCCCTGTGTCAACTGTTGCACCTTAATTTCCCTTGGGATAAATAAAGTAATCTGAATCTGAATCTGAATTGTAAAATACACTGTCATGTAACAGCAGTTGACATGTCATTTTTGTGTATTTTCGGTTGTTGCTGTAACTCACATTAGTTATACTATGTATTTGATACTGAAGTCAATCTTTCCGTGTAGAAGTCAGAACCAGTGGATGAGCTAACCACATGTTATGTGTTTGAACCAATCCATTGCAGGTAACTGTTGTTGCACTAAATGTTTTGTGTGTATTGTGTCAGACGTTTACAAGTTCATAACATTTTTGTATCAGACGCCATTGTACGTGCATTGCATTGCAACGTGCAGCATTGCACCGCCATTGCACGTGCGTTGCAATGTGGCGCTGCTGTATTTTGTATTTTCTTATTTCATTTAATATAAAAACGATAAAATGCAGGTTAAAAACAAGTTAAAAACAGATTGTATTGAATTCATTGTAAAAGTATTAATGTTAAAACCCAGTTAAAACCACTATACGATCACATGTAAAAAGAACCATTGTAAACCCAATGTTTAAAGTCACATCTGTAAAGCATTTCATGAGAATGTAAAAATGTATAAGGGATATGACTACCATGGCAGTTCGACTTGCAGTCTGCTAATGAAGTCAGAACCAGTGGATGAGCTAACCACATGTTATGTGTTTGAACCAACCCATTGCAGCTACCTCAGTAAAGTACCACTTCATCCAACCCAGTGCCTCTGTGTGTGTTCTTGGCGGGACGGGTACACAATGGTTACATGTATATAATAACAAAGTTAGGCTGACTTTTTCAGCAGCAAGGTAAGTTTCTTGACATGGTAACGTAATCATATTACCACAAAAAATGAAGTAATTAATTATATTACTACGTTACTGAGGAGTCATACATTACTGTAATGCGTTACTTTTACCCCGTTTACCCCAAACACTGCACGTCATCACGGCGCACATTGTTCCAATTAAGAGCATGCACGTTTACACAAAGAACATACAGAGACATACTTGTGACTGGTGGAAGGCACCCTCTGAAATTCTGTACTTATTGAGAAATAGTTTAACATAGTAGAAGCTGAATATACTGTTCATCATGCCAGCTCCGAGGGTGGTCTCACACAAGGTGAGAAATGTCCTCCTGGCAGATGTTGCATTACGTTGTGGGCTGGTTGTGTAAGAAAGAAACAGGCCTCGTCAGACTCTCCTGATGTTCAATGTATGTCAGCCTGATCTAACCTCACACGCCGGATGGATTGTTCTACAGAACCACCTGGGAAGTCATCATAGGAAACTGTTTGGAAAAGGGCAGGCACTTTCAGAAAATACTTGGCAGGTGATTGGATGAACCATCTGTCTATTACCGTCGATCACAGGCTAACTTTAACCCAATCAGACTAACAACCCATATTAGTAGTCGAGCAAAAATATATTTTCCATCGAGAAAAGCCTTCAGTGCTGTTCTTTGCTCTTCTTTCAATGAGCCAATACTCTCCAGGTCAGGTAAAGTCTGACCTTGGCTGGCCAGCAATTGATTTCCAAATATGGCCGCAACCGTACGTTGTTCCGAACACTCCAGCGAATCAGAGTGACACTAGTACTCTCTTCGCTGTTGCAGAATCCGGTTGGAAGTAAAACCAAAAACATATTCTAATATGAGAAAAGATTTCCGTGCAGATTTCTGTTTGTCTTTTAACATCGTTTTCGGGTAAACAAAAATGTCAGCCTTTTTACATGTTTAATTCGGCTGACTGCAGCGCTCCTTGTTTGTTTTGAACTGAAACTCCTCCCCCGAGCGCTGATTGGTCGTAGATTTGAACATTTTTGGAAAACGCTTTAAACCGGATCGAGGTCAGACCCGTCAATTGAGATTTTCGACCACTCCCGGCTAATTTCTGAGCGACAGTAGCTCAGTCTGTTAGGACTGTTAGCTTGGGAACCGGAAAGTCGCCGGTTCAAGTCCCCGAAACACCTGGGCACTGCCGAGGTCCCTTGAGCAAGGCACCAGTCCCCATACACTGCTCCCCGGGCGCTGTATATAAAATAGCTGCCCACTGCTCATAATACTAGGATGGGTTTAATGCTGTGAAACAAATTTCACTGTGTGTGTACATGTGACCAATTTAGAGGATTCAAATCGTCTTTTAGATTTAGAATACATCTTGCCTGTCAACCCCACTAGTGAGTATTGCAACACTTCTCAGCAGAGAGAGGGGACTTTTTTAGTTTTGTTTTTACTTGCTCCTTTCTGCTCCCTTTCCAACTCTCAAATCTTACCTACAGAACCTTTAAGGCCTGCTCATTGAAAATGATATACTGAAGGGCAAAGCAATAAAACAATACTAAGAAATAGTAAATGTTAGGGTCAGCTTCTTTCCTTCAACTATTTTGTACTAAAGTTGCATCTAATCGAATAAACATTGTTTGACAGGCTGAGGGTATCCAGTCCAATCCATCCAATGATGACGTCTGTCAGAATCTCTGTCACGGTTACGGTGGTTGACAGGGGGCGTGGCCAAGCCACGTGCGCTGGCGGCGCACACACACACACACCTGTCAGCTATTGCCTTGTCTAATTGTTAATCACATCACCTGGGGTATATATACCCTGGCTTCCCGTTACCCCAGAGTTAGGTCGTACGTCGTACTGCACGTTGTTCACGTTACGTCGGACATCCAGAGCCTGTACCTATACCGCCTGTCTCGCGTTACTCTGGTCCATACGAGCTCCCCGGTAATTATAATTACATGTCTGGTACCTGTCGCTACTCCGACCTCCCGGTATCTAGACTTCTCGCTCGTCCCTGACCATCCGTCTGTCTGGTACCTGTCGCTACTCGACCTCCCGGTATCCAGACTCCTCCCCCGTCCCGGACTACTCGCCGGTCTACTACCTGCCGGTACTCCGCGGATCGACCTCCCGGTACCCTGACCCCTGGACTGTCCCCGTTTACCCTTGTGTGTTGTGTTTGCTTTGAATAAAGCTTTTCGTATCGCTCCACTGTGTCTTGGTCTGCGTTCTGGGTCCCCCCGAACAATCCCATTCGTGACACTCTAACCGCCAAACCTGACCGTCGGGAAAGTGGAATTCGCTTTAAGGTCACACCAAAATCCAAATAAGTTATGACAGAGTTCACTTTGCTATCCAAATGTAAGGAAATAGTGAAAGGAAAAATCAATCACATCTCAATATTAAAAGAGTAATAGAATAAAACAAATAGTTTTTCATTTTTTTTTAACTTTGTTTAAGTGTAAGACAGACTTTGGGTCAAGCTTTGAAAATAGTGTTCTGGAAGCAGTGTACAGGTAAATTAATAAGTTTGTACCCAAATTACTTGCATTATTGTTATTGTACCACGATCAATGACATTGCCAGTGAATCCAGTCAACCACGTGGTCAAACTGTCACTGCAGTATTTCATTTTATTGTATATTCATTTAGTTTCATACATTTTTGTGAATAAACAAATATAAAGTCAAAGTCGGTGATCATTTGATTTAGTTTAGTAGAAACACAAAACAAAAAAAGTTAACCAAATCACATTATTCTCCCTTCATTTACAAAAAACATTCTGTGTAAATTGCACATTGTACGCATGCCTACTACATTGTAGAAGGCATACATATAATTAAAGACAGGCATCATACACAGTGGTTTATAAAGGAGCCTTGGGTTCAACAACTGCAAATAAAAAATAATAATAAGGCAGCGGAGGTCTGAACAGTCAGTCAGTCTCATTTCAACATGAGTGCTGGTCAATTCCCTTCTTAACTACAGGAAAACCCCCACCCTTACAACAACAACAAAACCAAAAAACATCCCCAACCCACGGAAATGCTATATTACAGTGACTGGCCGAGTATAATAACTGTAAACAGTAACTATATCAGTCGTCTGACACCGTCAAACCGCGGCGGAAGTTATCCGTCGATGTACTTGGCGTCGACGGTGTGACTGTTGCGGATGGAGAACGGTCGCCATGCCAGGGCTTGTGCCGTGGAGATGAACAGGGGGACCAGACACACCAGGTAGAACATGACGCTGTGCAGGCTCTCAGCGTCTCTGGGGAAAAGACAAGAAGAGCCATGATAAGACACAGAGGAGACATTATGGTGAGGCTGAATTATGTACACACGTAAGTGTCTATATATACATATATATTTTTTTTACAAGAAGATTTTGAAATACTTTGGGGTTGCTCGGGGCTATACATCAAAAGATCCAGCATGTTGCAAAGACAACATAAACCCAGACAAACACGTGCAAGACAGATGTTTTGCAAGTCAACAAAACACAACGCAACGTTGACATCCCTATGATTACAGCAACTCCCTTTAGAAAGAGGAAATGTAATATTCGGTGGGCTTGCTTATGAGATAACTTTTGATTTGTACTCTTGGTTGGAGGCCTTGGTGATGTCCTTCAGCTCTTCGTAGTTAAAGTTGTTGAGGATGGTCACCACTAGCATTGGGGCCAGAGACTGGGCGGGCTTGGTGAACAAGGCATTGGTTCCAAACACCATCGACGAGAGGGGAGACCTACAGACGCGGAGGGGGGAGAAGATGCATATAGCACTCACGCAGTACACAACGGCATGTCAATGATGTCTATGGAACCAAGGTGCATTGTTCCCATTAACAGTAGGGTGGATTGGTTTCATTGTAAGATCAATACATGCACACAAACGCAATCATACCTGCGTTTATGCTTCTGTAGGTCTAAGTCAATGATGTCAGCCAGCGGCAAGTTGAACAAACTGAAGGCGCCCTGAATTATAACCCTGTTGGGAAGAAAGAAATACATTGAGTTCATCCAAAGAGGAGCCATCGACGTCGCAATGACAACAACAACAAGCGTTGCGTCTCCTTACATGTTGGCTGTGAGGAAAACCGCCAGGACGTAGTGGTGTTGAGGACCGAGGGCCAGCATCACTATGGCCATGACCGCCTCCACGTAGAAGGTGCACAGGATTATCTTGTAGTAGCCCAGCTTAAGGAGCAGACTCTGGCTGCTCAGCACTAATATCTGCAGAGAAAAGAGGTAGCGTTTGTCATCACTTAGTGTTGTGCTCTGTATGCACATAGCACAACAAGAGAGAGAGAGAGACCTGTGGATTAGGCTGGGTGATATGGAAACATTTACTATATAATATAACTGTGTACATACATCTACTGATGCCTAGTCTGGACACATCTTCAGTGATGTTCCTGGAATCATAGGACGTTTCGGGTCTCGCAACATCATACGCCCTCCTCCAGGTGACCCAGCCGGGGCTGATCAGACCCCAGCTTGTGTCCAAGTCAAGTCAAGTCAAGTCAAGTTTATTGTCACTTCACAGTTTACAGTTTAGTATAAAGCATTTAGTATAAAGCAGTGATGTGAAAATCTTGTGTGCAATACCCGACGACAGACAGCAGTTATAAAATAAGATAAAATAAAAATAGATAAAATAGAAAAAAAAATATATAAAATAAAAATAAAAATGCAATTTATAAAATGCAAAAATCAGCACAGAAAGAGCAATATGTATATATAAATCAATGTAATAAAATATACATTGTTATATGTTATACGCCCTTGTTCAGCAGCCTGATGGCCTGACTGTGGAAGCTATCTCTAAGCCTATTTGTACGACACTTGATACTGCGGTATCGCCTGCCTGACGGTAATAGTGAGTACAGTTCGTGGCTGGGGTGGGCAATGTCTTTTATAATTCGTTTGGCCTTGGCCACGCACCGCTGGTTGTAAATGTCCAGGAGGGAGGGGAGCTCACCTCCAACGATATACTGGGCCGTCCGCACCACCCTTTGAAGCGCTCTGCGCTCGAGTGCCGTGCAGTTCCCGTACCAGGCGGTGATACACCCTGTAAGAACACTCTCGATTGGAGTATGGCGCCGTACGAGATGGCTGCCGTGTCGCGAGCTCCCGCACGACGACGCAGTTTTTTGTTATTTATTCTTTTTATCGCAACTATTTTAGTTCAGGATGTTAGCAGCAAGTTCACTTATAACTTTTGCACACTTCGGGAGATCAGATCGACAGTCGCTCGCCGCCTACCGGAGTTTTTTCATTCTTTCGACTCGGACGTCCCGCCCAAAGTCACAGCTGGATTATCTCCGTCCATCTTGGGCACGATTACACGCAAGTGAGGGGAGGAAGCGAGGGAAGCGAGCCGGCGTGCTAGTCAGGCTGAGACGTCGATCCGATCGCCCCCCACTACCCACCATTCTACTGGCTAATGTACAGTCTCTGGACAATAAGTTAAGCGAACTACAGGCTCGTATTCAATTCCACCGGGAAACTAGGGACAATTGTATCATCTGCCTTACGGAGACATGGATGTCGGAGGGGGTTACCGACGCAGCTATCGAGCCGACGGGATTTTCCGTACACCGGGCGGACAGAACAAAGGCTCTCTCCGGTAAAGATCGCGGAGGGGGGGTATGTCTCATGATAAACAGATCTTGGTGCAACCAAAGTCATGTACATCCCCTCAAGTCTTTCTGTTCCCCGGACCTGGAGTACCTGATGCTTATGTGCCGTCCATACTGGCTACCTCGGGAGTTTACAGCGGTAACCGTGACCGCTGTTTACATTCCCCCACAAGCCAACACGGACACAGCGCTGAAGGAACTGTACGGGGCTATCAGCGAACAGGAGTCGGCACACCCCGAGGCTGCTCTCATCGTGGCGGGGGACTTCAACAAGGCGAACCTGAAGAAGGTTCTCCCGAAGTTCTACCAACACATAAAGAGCAACACACGGGGCGAGCGGATCCTCGACCACTGCTACACTCCCTTCCGTGATGGCTACAAGGCCCTCCTCCGCCCACCGTTCGGCAAATCAGATCACCGCTCTATCCAGCTACTCCCCGCCTATAGGCAGAGACTGAAGCAGCAACCGATCGCTGTGAGGGAGGTCCAATGCTGGTCGGACCAATCAGATTCTACGCTGCAGGATTGTTTTGATCACGCTGACTGGCACATGTTCCGCGTTGCCTCGGACAATAACATCAACGAGTACGCGTCGTCGGTCACCGGGTTCATCAAGAAGTGCATAGATGACGTTGTTCCGACCAAGTCGGTTCGGATATATCCCAACCAGAAACCGTGGATTAACGGCGATGTTCGCGCTGCCCTACATGCGCGTAACGCCGCCTTTGGTTCCGGGAATACGGAGGAATATACGAGAGCCCGTTACGACCTCCGTAAGACCATCGTCACTGCCAAGCGGGAGTATAAGGACAGAGTGGAAGATAAATTCAAGAAACACGATGCGAGGGGTATGTGGCAGGGGCTGCAGACGATAACGAACTTCAGAGGGAGAACCAGTTGTGTAGAGAACTCCTCTACCTCCCTCCCAGGAGAGCTAAATACATTTTTTGCTCGGTTCGACGTAAACGGCAGCCCGCCGAAGCCAGCACCGACTGGGGAGACCAGCCAGCTGCGCATCTCGGAGGCGGATGTGCGCCGCACCTTTAAGCGGCTGAACATCCGTAAGGCGGCAGGCCCCGACGACATCCCGGGCCGCGTCCTTAGAGCATGCGCAGACCAGTTGGCAGGAGTCTTTGCAGACATCTTCAACCTCTCCCTGTCCCAGGCTGTTGTCCCCGCGGTCTTCAAGATATCCACCATCGTGCCTGTCCCTAAACAAACCAAGGTAACATGCCTGAATGACTACAGACCTGTGGCCCTCACCTCGATCGTTAGCAAATGCTTCGAGAGGTTGGTCAAGGACTTTATTTGCTCCGTGTTACCTGCCACGCTGGACCCGTGGCAATTTGCATATCGTCAAAATAGATCCACGGACGACGCAATTGCCATGGCCCTCCACACTGCCCTTTCCCACCTGGAGGGAAAGAACTGTTATGTGCGAATGCTGTTTGTGGACTACAGCTCAGCATTCAACACAATAGTTCCTGCCAAGCTCGACACCAAGCTGAGAGGTCTAGGCGTTCCCCCATCCATGTGCAGCTGGATACTGAACCTCCTGTCGGACCGCCGCCAGGTGGTGAGGATGGGCAGCACCACATCAGAGCCACTGACCCTCAACACGGGAGCCCCCCAGGGATGCGTGCTGAGCCCTCTCCTCTACTCCCTCTACACCCACGACTGCATGGCTATGCACAGCTCCAACGTCATCGTCAAGTTTGCTGACGACACGACAGTGATGGGCCTGATCGCCGGCGACGACGAGACAGCCTACAGGGAGGAGGTCGGATCGCTGGAGCAGTGGTGCCAGGAGAACAGCCTCGCCCTCAACGTCAAGAAGACCAAGGAGCTGATCGTGGACTTCAGGAGGCAGAGGGGAGAGCACAGCCCTATCTCCATCGACGGCGTTGCAGTAGAGAGGGTCAGCAGCTTCAAGTTCCTCGGCGTGCACATCTCCGAGGACCTCACATGGTCCACGCACACCACACACGTGGTGAAAAGGGCCCAACAACGCCTGTATTTTCTCAGGCGTCTGAAGAAATTCAGCATGGGCCCCCGCATCCTGAGAACATTCTACAACGGCTAGTCCAGGTGGCTAGCTAGCTACCATGACTCCATGGCTCCCCTCTTTTGAGCCACAGCCATCTTGAGGCCCTCTCTGCCGCATCGGTGGTACTGCGGATGGCTCTCCTCTTTCTCACTCCCTCGATGCCTAAACTGCCGAAGGCTCTGACCAAGGAACGGGCTGCGAATCCTCTGCATCCAACTTCCACCGGGTAACACCTTGCTCTCCAACCAGCCTGCTGACAGTCGCTGACCAGTCCTGCGTACTTGGAGAGCTTCCTTTCAAAGGCTTCTTCCAAGCGATCTTCCCACGGGACTGTCAGCTCCAGCAGCACAGCTTGCTTGGTGGACTCAGACACAAGAACAATGTCTGGTCGCAGGGTGGTGACTGCAATATGGCTGGGGAACCTCAGCTGATGTTCAAGGTCCACCAACAACTGCCAGTCTCTTGCAGACGTCAGGATGCCTGCAGATGTTTTTCTGGCAGAAGTTGGCTTGTCCCCAGCTCTGACAAAGGCGATGGTGTCCTTGGAGTGTCGGAACTGCTTTGACCACGCCAGTCCTGCGCTGCGATGGCTTCAGCAATGGTCTTCAGGACTTGGTCATGCCTCCACCTGTACCGTCCATCTCCAAGTGCCTTTGTACAGCAACTGAGGATGTGTTCCAGGGTTCCTCGCTTGGAACACAATGGGCATGCTGGTGTCTCTGCTATGCCCCATGTGTGCAGATTTGACGGGCTTGGAAGCACATCATACACTGCCTGGATTAGGAATTTGATGCGGTGAGGCTCGGCTTTCCAAAACTCAGCCCAGGTCACTTTCCTCTCAACCGCATTCTCCCATCTCGTCCAAGCTCCCTGTTGCTTCATTCCCACTGCCTTGCAGGTTCTTGTCTCCTCCACTGCTGCTCTCACCTCCTCCTGAACAAGTCTGCGCCCTTCCTTCCCCCTGGTGTTCATTTGGGGAGTTGGAAAGGATCCTAGCCCAGCTCGACCTCGTGTGACCACTCCCACCAGGCTCTTGTGACGCAGCCTTGCCTCTGCCTCTTGAACTGCTTCCTCTGCCCTCCATTTCCTGCCAGTCCTCACTTGGATCCCTGCTTTAGCCACCTTCGGATCACTTGAGTCCCTGTATTGAACCACTTCTCTGGCTGTAGTTACCTTGAATTCCTCCTCCAAGGATTTGAAAGGCAGTTGCAGCTTGTTGGTGTTCCCGTAGAGTGCAATGCTGCTCAGGCTCCTTGGTAACCCAAGCCATCTCCGGAGGTGGTTGCTGACCCTCCTCTCTAGGGTCTCAACTGTTGAGATAGGGACCGCATAGACAAGGAGGGGCCACAGAATCCTGGGAAGAATGCCATGTTGGTAGACCCAGGCTTTAAACTTCCCAGGTAGGCCTGACTTGTCCACGGATTTCAGCCAGCCATCCAACTCAGTGCAGGTCGACTGGATAGATGTGTCTCTCAGAGAGCAGTCAAAAACTTTTCCTAAGCTCTTGACTGGCTTCTCTGAGATAGATGGGATGGCTGTGTCTGCGATGTTAAACCGGAACTTGTCCACCACCTTCCCTTTCCTCAGCACCATTGATCTGGATTTGGCGGGTTTAAAACGCATCCGGGCCCACTCCACCAGCTCTTCAAGCCCCTTCAGAATCCACCGGCAGCCTGGGACTGATTCTGTCATGACTGTGAGGTCGTCCATGAATGCCCTGATGGGTGGTTGCCGTTGTCTGGAATTTGTGCGGGGCCCTCTGCACTCTGGCTCAGCAGACTTAGTGAGCATGTTCATGGCTAGGGAGAACAATGTCACAGAGATAGTACACCCTGTGATGATACCGATCTCCACCTTGTGCCAACTGGATGTTATTGCTCCTGAAGAGACCCTCATCCTGAAATTGCTGTAATAATCAGCGATGAGGTCTCTACACCTGCTTGGGACATGATGTTTTGTCAAAGTGAACTGAACCAGCTTGTGTGGAATGGAGCAGAATGCATTCTCCAGGTCAAGCCACAGCACTGACAGGTTGCCCTTGTTCTCTCTGGCCTCCCGAATAAGCTGTGTCACCACACCGGTATGCTCCAGACATCCTGGCATTCCTGAAATGCCACCTTTCTGGACAGATGTATCGATGTAGGTATTCATCGATATACTTGGAGAGCTTCCTTTCAAAGGCTTCTTCCAAGCGATCTTCCCACGGGACTGTCAGCTCCAGCAGCACAGCTTGCTTGGTGGACTCAGACACAAGAACAATGTCTGGTCGCAGGGTGGTGACTGCAATATGGCTGGGGAACCTCAGCTGATGTTCAAGGTCCACCAACAACTGCCAGTCTCTTGCAGACGTCAGGATGCCTGCAGATGTTTTTCTGGCAGAAGTTGGCTTGTCCCCAGCTCTGACAAAGGCGATGGTGTCCTTGGAGTGTCGGAACTGCTTTGACCACGCCAGTCCTGCGCTGCGATGGCTTCAGCAATGGTCTTCAGGACTTGGTCATGCCTCCACCTGTACCGTCCATCTCCAAGTGCCTTTGTACAGCAACTGAGGATGTGTTCCAGGGTTCCTCGCTTGGAACACAATGGGCATGCTGGTGTCTCTGCTATGCCCCATGTGTGCAGATTTGACGGGCTTGGAAGCACATCATACACTGCCTGGATTAGGAATTTGATGCGGTGAGGCTCGGCTTTCCAAAACTCAGCCCAGGTCACTTTCCTCTCAACCGCATTCTCCCATCTCGTCCAAGCTCCCTGTTGCTTCATTCCCACTGCCTTGCAGGTTCTTGTCTCCTCCACTGCTGCTCTCACCTCCTCCTGAACAAGTCTGCGCCCTTCCTTCCCCCTGGTGTTCATTTGGGGAGTTGGAAAGGATCCTAGCCCAGCTCGACCTCGTGTGACCACTCCCACCAGGCTCTTGTGACGCAGCCTTGCCTCTGCCTCTTGAACTGCTTCCTCTGCCCTCCATTTCCTGCCAGTCCTCACTTGGATCCCTGCTTTAGCCACCTTCGGATCACTTGAGTCCCTGTATTGAACCACTTCTCTGGCTGTAGTTACCTTGAATTCCTCCTCCAAGGATTTGAAAGGCAGTTGCAGCTTGTTGGTGTTCCCGTAGAGTGCAATGCTGCTCAGGCTCCTTGGTAACCCAAGCCATCTCCGGAGGTGGTTGCTGACCCTCCTCTCTAGGGTCTCAACTGTTGAGATAGGGACCGCATAGACAAGGAGGGGCCACAGAATCCTGGGAAGAATGCCATGTTGGTAGACCCAGGCTTTAAACTTCCCAGGTAGGCCTGACTTGTCCACGGATTTCAGCCAGCCATCCAACTCAGTGCAGGTCGACTGGATAGATGTGTCTCTCAGAGAGCAGTCAAAAACTTTTCCTAAGCTCTTGACTGGCTTCTCTGAGATAGATGGGATGGCTGTGTCTGCGATGTTAAACCGGAACTTGTCCACCACCTTCCCTTTCCTCAGCACCATTGATCTGGATTTGGCGGGTTTAAAACGCATCCGGGCCCACTCCACCAGCTCTTCAAGCCCCTTCAGAATCCACCGGCAGCCTGGGACTGATTCTGTCATGACTGTGAGGTCGTCCATGAATGCCCTGATGGGTGGTTGCCGTTGTCTGGAATTTGTGCGGGGCCCTCTGCACTCTGGCTCAGCAGACTTAGTGAGCATGTTCATGGCTAGGGAGAACAATGTCACAGAGATAGTACACCCTGTGATGATACCGATCTCCACCTTGTGCCAACTGGATGTTATTGCTCCTGAAGAGACCCTCATCCTGAAATTGCTGTAATAATCAGCGATGAGGTCTCTACACCTGCTTGGGACATGATGTTTTGTCAAAGTGAACTGAACCAGCTTGTGTGGAATGGAGCAGAATGCATTCTCCAGGTCAAGCCACAGCACTGACAGGTTGCCCTTGTTCTCTCTGGCCTCCCGAATAAGCTGTGTCACCACACCGGTATGCTCCAGACATCCTGGCATTCCTGAAATGCCACCTTTCTGGACAGATGTATCGATGTAGGTATTCTCTGCCAGGTAGGTACACAGCCGTTTGGAAACAGCGCTGAAGAAAACCTTTGCCTCAACACACAGCAGGGAGATGATATGGAACTGGTCTAGCTGAGTGGAGTTTTCCTCCTTCGGGATCCATACCCCTTCAGCCACTCTCCATTGATCAGGGATCCTCCCCCTTCTCCAGAAGACTCGCAAGATGACCCACAGACGCAGCAGGAGTTTGGGTCAGTACTTATACACTTTGTATGAAGTGCCACTCGGTCCTAGAGCAGAGCTTGCCCTTGCTTTGCGGACAACCTCCCTGACTTCCTTTAGCTGCAGCTCCGACATGTCGAACTGCACTTCTGGTTCAGGGGGGTCTGTGAGGTTGTTACACTCTCCCAACTCCTGCTCTCTTGCGGGGTCGCTGTACGTCTGCTTCAGATGTTGGTCTATGTCATCCTGCGAGGAGGCCAGTTTGCCACTGCGCTTCTGCCCCAGCAAATCCTTAGTGAACTTGAAGGGGTTAGCGATGAAAGCAGCACGTTTACGTGCTCTCTCGCGCCGCCGCCTCCGATGCCACTCGGCCCGGCGGAGAACTCTGATGTTTTTCCGAAGGATGCACATTAGCTGGGCTAGGCCAGTGCGTTCCTCTTCTCCTGCCGCCTTGTACTGGGACTTCAGCACTTTCATCTCCTTTCTGATGTTGTGGATCCTTACAGCTCTTTGATTCTTTGAGTAAGATGTTCCGGAGCTTTTCTTCTCCTCCTCGCCGAACCGTTCAGCTGCGATGCTGACAATGATTGTTGTCATAGCTTGTAGCTTCCTGTCGGCCTCTCCCTTCGCCATTGCCTCCAGAATTTGGTCGACATCGTCATCGAACTGCTTCCAGAGTGAGGTCATGCTAGCTGCAGGCCATTTGATCCGCCTCCTGTCAGACTTGATGCTCGAGGGAGTTGTCTGCAACACTTGGAGGTTCTGGGCACTATGGGGTGACTCCGGGCCTGGCACCTCCTGCGTCTCACCAGGTGTAACACCTGTGCGTTCTGTTGCTTCTGCTCCCAACGGGCACTTCATCCTCGCTCGGTGGATCTTTAAGCCATGGATGTTCTTGCAGACTTTACTGCATGTACACTGCTTGCTCATAGTCGTTTGTCCGTTGCCTGGGTCTGTTACCGTTGTGTCCGTCAGACTGGGGTGCTCATCCTCCCCCCCTCTCGGGCACCCCTGGGGGTATTTTTCCATTAAGTTCATCGTAGCTTGGTTGGGTTCCTCCTCTCAGAGGATGCAGATTGGGTTGCCGACCCTTTCTGCCCCGGTTGCCGTCTCTCCGGGCTGTCACTGACTCTCCAGTAGTCGCCACACTATTCATGGTTGTCATCCAGTCTTTCCTGGCTGTCACTGATCACTCAGGGTATTCGCTGTGTACATAAATCTACTGATGCCTAGTCTGGACACATCTTCAGTGATGTTCCTAATAATAATAATAACCATGGGTCATTTTATAATACTATCCCAAAAATATAGATCAAGATCACGATATGCTTATGAATTCAAACTACCATTCTAAACGGTCCAATGGAGGGTCATTACATGGTAGAAGAACATGGACATTCAAAGTATGGTCACAGACACAAACTAGTTTCTTTCACTCGTGACGTTCCAAACCTCATATTTGACCATTTTTAAGGGCATGTCTTCTCATCGTATTTCATTGATACGATAAAACTGTGTCACGAGTCGCCATCACCATTTCACGGCAATACAAAACTATCAATTCAGAGACGATAAACGACGCAACTATTTTTCCCCGGCCCCCACCTGTGGACATATGAATCCAGCGCCGTACATCAGGCTCTTGGCCAGCGGCGGGAGCGCATGTGCTGGGATGAGGTGGTCCGTGAAGATCATGGTGAAGTTGCTGAAAAACGCCAACATGAACACCTGGAAGAAGTTCATGAGCACAAACAGCTGGAAGTTGCGGTCGGCCAGGATCTGCCGGGTCATGGAGACCACGGAGCTGAGCGAGAGCGCCGGCTGCTCATCATGCTGCTCCGTCCCCGACGTGCCGGGGCTGCCCTTGTTGTCGAAGCGGCCCTCGCTGTTGACGCCCGTGTAGAGCATGCAGCAGCAGCCCATCACCGCCACCGCCACCGTGACGCCCTGGAAGGCGGAGTAGTCCTCCATGTTCCGGGAGAAGAGGCCGCAGAACAGCACGCTGGAGGAGCCGATCAGAGACGCCACCTGTGTGCGCGGGGGGGTGGTATAGAGGAGAGGAGGATGGGGAATGATGGAGGGTAGAAGAGATGAATGGTGCTCTCTCTTACAATGAAGTAATATACATACACAGTATATATATATATATATATATATAGTATATATATATATATATATATATACCATTACATTTTTTTGTGTATTTATAATATCCTGGGGCCATGATAGTGTAGTGGCTAGGGTGTGGGATTGGCTTTCAGCTCAAAGGTGCTGGGTTTGATACCGGTGTCTAGATGGTGTCTAGATGACACACACACACACACACACACACACACACACACACACACACACACACACACACACACACACACACACACACACACACACACACACACACACACACACACACACACACACACACACACACACACACACACACACACACACACACACACACACACACACACACACACACACACACACAGAAACGTTTTTACCTGGTTGTACTTGATGAGTCGTAAGCGGCTCTGATGGTGGCCAGATATCTCGGCGAACAGGGCGCACTGGGCCAGCAGCACGAAGGTCAGCATGCCGTCGAAGGCGCACAGCGCCACCATGAGGTGCACACCGCTCAGCCAATCGCCGGGGCTGTACGAGCGCCACGGAAACCACGCCAGCAGAAAGGCCAGGGAGTAGAGCGGCGCGCCGTACAGGATGGAGAGGCGGCGGCGGGAGCAGCACGCCACCCGGGAGTTGTCCTGGAGGTAACCGAAGAGGGGGTCGTTGACCGCATTCCAGATCATGTACACAACCTGACCGGGGCGAAGACGCAAACAAAATTATTAACGGCATTTGATGAATTTATTTCATTTTTTTATGTTTCCTTAATTTCGTTTTTTTTTAAAGAAATCATAAATCTAAATCTTGAATTTTTGAGTCTCATACATCTAAACACACAGTGGAATTTGTTTCTCTGAATTTAACCCATCCTAGTGTCTTTTCTAGGTAAAAGACGTCTACGGTAAAGTCTCATCGAGATTGCAAACCTCTTGTTTCAAGAGAGACCTGGCCAGGAAGTAGTGTAATAGGGAGTTCCCAGGCTTGAGAGCCGACGCTCTAACGTGAGAAGCTAAAACCCACAGGCTCTGGGCTTTGTCGCTAGAACGTCTTTTAGGTGTATGATGTTGTTCAAAACAACAACATATATGCTGAAATAAATGGCCTACATACATATAGCATGGCATGTTATCTGATTTATGATGCAAAGCTAGCGTTCATATTAAAATATAAACACTGGACAAGCTTGTTTATTTCTGATGCTGATGACGGATAAAGCAGCTCGAATTCAAATGTGTCACTTCTTCAACTGTATTTTTCATACCGAATAACTTGTATGTATGTAATAACAAAGTTAGGCTGACTTTTTCAGCAGCAAGGTAAGTTTCTTGACATGGTAACGTAATCATATTACCACCAAAAAATGAAGTAATTAATTATATTACTACGTTACTGAGGAGTCATACATTACTGTAACGCGTTACTTTTGTATGGCGTTACCCCAAACACTGCACGTCATCACGGCGCACATTGTTCCAATTAAGAGCATGCACGTTTACACAAAGAACATACAGAGACATACTTGTGACTGGTGGAAGGCACCCTCTGAAATGCTGTACTTATAGAGAAATAGTTTAACATAGTAGAAGCTGAATATACTGTTCATCATGCCAGCTCCGAGGGTGGTCATGGAGTAGGCCACGGCGGCGGGGTTGACCCCGAGGTCTAGCAGGTGGCGCACTATGTTTATTCTTCCGCCGCAGGTCTGCGCACCTGTGCATGGTATCTCCGATGCCATGTTCGGTGGTTCGACTTGGTCCCTAGATTCAGTGCAACCTAGAAGTAAACAATTAGTTTGTTATTGTTTTGTTTTTTTACACAGTTGCTCTTTAAAAGCGCCGCTATTAGATCTACCTGCGGAAACAGTATTTAAAGATCTATCTGTGGACAGAGTATTTATAGATCTACCTGTGGATACAGTGTTTACATATATGTTGATACAGTACAGATCTACCTGTGGATATAGATGCCAGCTAGTAGTAATCGACAGTCGTTTACGTTCATTTTTACGTGTTAAAATCTGTTAAAGTTATACAACCCATTATTTGCAATAGGACTTTATTCATGCATTTACCTTTGTAGAAGACACTTCCACCCAACAACAACCCTTCGCTGATCCTGTCGAATTTAGGCGACGCGGAAATGAAAAGTGCACGCCTGTTAAGTTGTCAACACAAATTTGATTGGACAAGGGGAATGTGTTGGTTCCGCCCTCCGATTTCAATTGGTTAACCGTCGTTCCATCCTCGACTACGTCACACAGTGTTGAACTCCGCTTCGGGCGTCTGTCTGTGTCTATGCCGTTGTCTGCCACGTTGCGGTAGGTGCCTGGAGAAGTGGACATGCTCCTATAGTTGGGAAATGCGATATATTGCCTATATTTGTATGCACACTGGTTTGGTTATGGTCGGAGGTGTCCTCGAAAGTTCCCTCTGAAGATGTTAACAGATGTGATAGTAGAGGAAGACTTTGAGAAGGATGAAGAGTGTTGGTATGGAAGACAGGACCTGGAACATGGTAAGGACCTTTCGGGCGGTCGCGCCCTTCAGCCAATTGTTAAAACATGATAACGGTTTGGAATTATATACTATAGCAATACCGCATCTGAATTGGTTCGCATGCAATTAATTCAGTAGACATTTCAACAGTATATCATACTTAGTAGTGCTCAATTTGAAATGTCGTCTAAAGTTGCCGGTCTGTACTATAAAACATCATGCATCATTCTTTATTTTTAAAGAAAAGAAAACCGTTATAACGTGTAATAAGTACGCACAATATCGTATAAACGCACACGTGTAGCTTTTAAACACGCAGACATCAGATGACATTGAAACACAGCATACTCTTGAGTGATGAGTCACAATAGTATGTTTGTAGTCATGGGAGC
>CM051012.1:14425267-14542767 GCA_027704905.1 Muraenolepis orangiensis | reverse complement strand
TATTCCAAATTACATCATCTAATAATAATATAGTTGCTGGACAGGGTTCAGGCTGATCAAACGCGTTTGATTGGTCAGAATACCAATCAATCAAACAAATGTTCTTGTCGTCTCTCATCTCGCTGCAGTGTCCGCCTCCTGCCCGAAACAGTCTACTTCTCCCTGGTAGATGACAAGCCCAGCCAGGGGAGGGGTAAGGATGGGGAGGTGCAGCAGCAGGAGGAGGAGGAGGAGGAGAAAGACAATGAGGAAGAGGAGGACGAGGATGTGCAGGAGCAGCAGCGGCGGGGCAGGCTGGGGCGTCCGAGGTGCAGCAGTGATAGCTTCCTGCGCGGGGCGCTAGCAGAGGAGCTCCGCCGCAGCCATGACCAGATGTGCATCCGGCGGGCCGAGGCTGTGAAGCAGAGGGGCGTGTCTCTGCTGAACGAGGTGGACGCCCAGTACAGCGCACTGAAGGTAGACTCACACTGGTGCTGTTGTCTGACCTCATACTGGTGCTGTCTGACCTCGTACTGGTGTTTTCTGACATACTGGTTCTCTCTGACCTCATACTGGTGCTGTCTGACCTCATACTGGTGCTCTCTGACCTCATACTGATGCTGTCTGACCTCATACTGGTGCCGTCTGACCTCATACTGGTGCTCTCTGACCTCATACTGATGCTGTCTGACCTCATACTGGTGCCGTCTGACCTCATACTGGTGCTGTCTGACCTCATACTGGTGCCGTCTGACCTCATACTGTTGCTCTCTGACCTCATACTGATGCTGTCTGACCTCATACTGGTGCCGTCTCACCTCATACTGGTGCCGTCTGACCTCATACTGATGCTGTTTGACCTCATACTGGTGCTGTCTGACCTCATACTGGTGCTCTCTGACCTCATACTGGTGCCGTCTGACCTCATACTGGTGCTGTCTGACCTCATACTGGTGCTCTCTGACCTCATACTGGTGCTCTCTGACCTCATACTGGTGCCGTCTGACCTCATACTGGTGCTCTCTGACCTCATACTGGTGCCCTCTCACCTCATGCTAGTGCTGTCTGACCTCATACTGGTGCTCTCTGACCTCATACTGGTGCTGTCTGACCTCATACTGGTGCTGTCTGACCTCATACTGGTGCTGTCTGACCTCATACTGGTGCTGTCTGACGTCACACTGGTGTAGTCTGACCTCACACTGCTGCCCTCATGCATGCATGGGAAGGGGTTGTTAATATATTAACAGCAACAAGAAACTTTCCTCCAGTGTTGATCTACAGCTTTTCCTAATCTTAAATCTGATCACCTCAAGACCTCATGTTTTCCTTCCTATGCATTTGAAAATATACAACCACTGATCACCACTTTCATTGAGGTTTGAGTGGTTTAGTCAACTTTGTCAGATCTATAGGTCTAAAATTGCTGCAGCAGCATTAACTTGATTCACATTTCGTATCCCATAATGTGTTCCCCAGGTGAAGTACGAGGAGCTCCTGCAGCGGTGCCAGCAGGGCGGCCCGGTGGGGGTGCTGAGCCACAAGGAGGTGCAGACTCCCAACACCCCTCAGGCGGGGGGCCCCGGGGCCTGCCAGCCTCCCCCAGACCCCCCTCCCTCGGGGCAGGGTGTCGTCCCGGTGGACGGCCCGCAGGCCGAGTACAAGGTCCTCTTCAAGGAGATCTTCTCCCGCATCCAGAAGACCAAGGAGGCCCTGAGTGAGAACCGGCGGGGCCCACTCTGAAGGGTCCCCCCCCCCCCCCCCCCCCATCCTCTGTGCTCAAGGACGGACCCTCAAACACACACGTTCCTGGGGGTCTCTACACTTTTAACTGTTTATGGTTTTGGATAAAGGAGAACGTGTGTGTGTGTGTGTGTGTGTGTGTGTGTGTGTGTGTGTGTGTGTGTGTGTGTGTGTGTGTGTGTGTGTGTGTGTGTGTGTGTGTGTGTGTGTGTGTGTGTGTGTGTGTGTGTGAAAATATGAATATGTGCACACCGTGTCCATGGATGGGGGAGATAATGCAATCTTGTCAATCTTCCATTTTATTTTGTGTATTTTTGGCCAAGCACATGAAATGATCCGTCAATGTACGGCCCATGTTGTTTCCTCAGAAGTCTACACTGCCACATGCCACAGGCTTCTTAGGGCTCCTCCCGACGACAAGGACACAGGGATATGAGGAATCCTGTGTGTGTGTGTGTGTGTGTGTGTGTGTGTGTGTGTGTGTGTGTGTGTGTGTGTGTGTGTGTGTGTGTGTGTGTGTGTGGTGTGTGTGTGTGTGTGGTGTGTGTGTGTGTGTGTGTGTGTGTCTTAACCTGTCCTTGATTACCAAGGTCCCACAGGTGTGCAGCCTCATCCAGCCCTAGAGCCTAATCAGTCTGACTGGGGCCAGGTGAGGCTGCTCCCACAGCCACCAACCACACACACACACACACACACACACACACTCCACAATGTCTTTCCCAATACTTTGTTCCATAAGATATGTAGATAGATAGATATTTCATTATGTTTGCAGCATAATCTTAATATGGTCAAAAAATCCCTATCATACACATACTTTACTTCGCACCTTGCAGTAAATTTGGCGTTGGATAAAGAATGTATGTATTACCAATCAATATTCAGTCACTGCATTGATACAGGGGAGTTGGGCTGTGTTTTTAGGACAAGTACAGTTTTGCAAAAGCTTGAAATACCTCTTACGATATTTACATTGCAGTATTGGAGCTTACGTTCCAGGTTTCAATAGACAATATTGAGTGTTTTCTATATGTTGCCACATGTTCATGTTGACAATTTTATATATATATATATATATATATATATATATATATATATATATATATATATATATATATATATATATATATATATAATGCAAACGATAAAGCCACAGACTGGACTGAATAGAGGGCTGTGTATAGTTAAGATTGGTTGGACTACTGGAGTGGTTGGGTAACTATGGAAGGGTATTACTGAGGAAGGACTAGTTGGGTCACTTGCTCAGCACTACAATGAGCAAGTATTAGAATGCGCTGGCTGACTATTTATTTTCTTGGTCACATGGTTTACGTCACATTACCAGAAATGTTAACACTTGATTGTTCTTTTGGTTTTTACACTACATGCGATTACTATCATATCTGAATATTCATAGATAGTCCAGTGCCAATAGGTTATTACTTTTATTTTTATTGAATCATAGTTCTATTTATTTATTTGTTTCGTTTGTTTTAATATATATATATTTTTTTTTTTTATGTAAGATGTTCTGTCACTGTGATGTCATCAATAATCTTCAATGTGATTATTATTTCTAAATACTGACTTCCAAATATTCACAGACAAATGTACTGAGTATCGTTCAGCTGCAGTAAGGTTCTGAAATATCCAAAACATATTTCTGATCTAAGGATTTTTACATTTTCTTGTTTCTTGAATTGGTTTTTGCTATTTATATAATAATCTATTTTTGTATTATTATAATTATTTTGACTGAAGACTAACACTACTGGACGTATCCATACCTGGCTGGTAGTATAAACATTGAACTGAAACCTAGCTCAATTTATTTATATTTCCTCTAAAATGTAACTATATTTTGAAAACCCAACTGTTACTGTAGATCTACTTCGGTAATCGTTTTAAGTAGCCTACTCTGCTATTGGCTTAGTGGACTAAAAGATGCTATCCTTTAATACCTTTCTATTATTTATGTTTGACGAATCTGACATTTAAATAGTTTCATTCGACTAAATCATTGCTTCTTATTATTTCTAGCTCAACAATTAAAATATGCCTATTTGCCTAAAAATGCCTAGTTGTTTTTCTTTTGTCCCTCAGTCTACTAATCCCCCACGTGATTTACTATATAATTTAAAATATGAATACAAATGAACAAACCGGAGACTAGACTCAATCGGGAGCCCCTAAAGTCCCAAAAGTTTATATATTTTTATCTTCTGAGATATTAACTTATGCGCACAAGATGAATAACGTGTGATAAGTGCATAAGATAATTATATTGTGGGATCAAGTTGGTATCTTGTGCGCACAAGTTGTTTTGTGTTGTGATTACAAGGTCATTTCTGTTTAGAGGACCGCTGGGGGTAAGGTGCATTTATGAATTAGTTGCTTTCTAAAGTAGGGATACTTTGTTCATTGCCACTCATTTAAAAAAATAACCACATAGGCGATAAACCGTAACTTCTAAATATATCCTGAGTTTTTCACAAGCACCCGCTGCTATTTTCAATTGTATTTGATGTCAACAGTGCTCAACCACGCCGCATGTCGCCAATTTAGCATTCATTCACTATTGTTCGGCATGTGCATTGTGCGTTGATTTCGATCTTTAAATGTCGACACAATGCCGTATTGTATCGCAAAATACTGCAAGTTATCAGACAAAAGTAATCCGGACCAGTGGCGGCTGGTGCATTTTTCACCAGCCTATATATAATGTAATTGTTAATTACATTATATACAATTACTTTTTGTATTGAAATGTCGCCCTTCTGTCCATCACTTTCATCATGGCCACGCAAGGCCAGCTCAAAGGCACCACTTCTTTTAGACAGGATGTGTTTTTGTCCACCTCCTCATTGTGTTGACAGATCCCTATCCTGTAGCCTTCATCAAGTTGAACAGCTACACTGTTAAAAATGATTTGTTGACTCAACTTGACTAAGTCAAGTCATCTTGTTGCTTTGACTGAGTTAAGTTTAGTCAAGTTGATTCAACATTTAGTGTCAAGTTGATTACACTTCAATCAATTAGTTGATACAACTTGTAGTCTGTTGACACAACTTCATGTGTCAAGTTATTTGGACTAGAAAATATTAGTTAAGATAACTTAAAAAGATGTTGGTTAAACTTATTTTATCAAGTTTTTACAAATGTCTATCAAGTTGGCTCAACATGTAAAACTTTGTTTGTTCAACTTCTATTACCAAGTTAGCTTACCAGGACAAGCAAACCAATACCAAGCAAACCAAAGCTATACTATAAATCTAAATGAGAATTAGCTTAACCTAAATATTAACACATGTAAAAAATAGCTGAAAAGACATTTCAGGACTTTTATTACAATATCAAGAACTGTATTCCAACTCCAACTCACACACTCATTAACTGTTCAGTGTTGGTTTTTAAATTCAAATAAGTGTGTCAATGGATGTCAACATATAAAGACCTTCCTTGGGACATGTAAAAACAACACCCTCCAACACACCATTGCTTTTGCTCGGGGCTGCTCAAAAACTGAAATGACACGGTCCCATAGATAAAACTGTAATTGAGTGACTTGTTAAACAGTCCATTCTGAGGAGTAAGTGTGCAGGGTTGCTGCAGTAAAATGCAGTAAAACATAGAAAATTGTATCTCTCTAACTGAGAAACTTAACTCAAATGTCAGTCAGAAAATGAAAACATGAAAACACAATATCAGGTTGATCTGGGCCCAGATCTTTCACCTTAAGTTTGTCCGCCAAACTTCTTCTCTCAAACGGCTCTTGAAGTGAGTAGTGCTCACCGAGTTAGGGACCGGGTTGAGTCTTGGGGTAGTGCTCACCGAGTTAGGGACCGGGTTGAGTCTTGGGGTAGTGCTCACGCTCGCCATTGTTGAACGTTGTAGTTAAAATGGCGCCCGCAGAGACAGAGCATAATATGCTTTTCCTAGTAGTAGACTGTGACGCACACAAATGACGATGCTCGATGCTCCAAAGTCTTCCGTGGGGCGATTTGAAAAGCGCCCCCCAAGACGTTTTGAGGACGCTGATTGGCTACATTTTATGTCACTCGTTTATATCTTGAATCAGCAATTGGCTAAACTGCTACAGAGACCCGCCTCCGTGGGGCGATTTCTCTACAGCCCCCCCAGCATCGTCATTCAAATGCGCCCTTAAGGCTGCAGACCCTGAAATGGAACACGGCCACAGTGTACTAGGCATATGTGTACTAGGAAAAGCATATTATGTTGCGCAAATTATTTGAAAATCATATTTACACATATTTCTGGGTGCATTCCATATTTTAAACACACACATATTGACAATTGATATATATATATATATATATATATATTTTTTTTTATATCGCCCCCTATGGGCCAGCCACCACTGATCCGGACCATGCACGCTTCTTCAATGTGCCGACTCTGCGATCGAGGCTTCATACACGAAGGCAGTGGTTGGCGACATGTCGTCGTCCTCCCGGGACGGACAGGCAAGCTCGGGTGAGCAGCCAACATGTTCTGGAAGAAGACTTTGAGAACTATTTGCAGTTCAAGAGTGGCTTCGCTCATCGTGTGATCCTAAGCGCCCTGCTGGAGGTCCCCCTGCAGAAGCAAGACCAGTGCCTTAAGTCAAACACCCTTAACACAACACTATCCACCCCCTTCTGTTTATTAATTATTCAACACTTAGTAAAGCGTTGGACGAGTGCTCCTAAAAGCAGACATAAACATGCTTGTATCGTCTATAACCATATCACTGCTCTAAAACCTAGTCCCTGTACGAGAACCACACTGCTCTCGTAAAAGCTGATCACTCCATTCCCCTGTACTCCATATCTACTACTACTACTACTACCATGTTGTAACTTCCTCAAAGACACATTTACATCACTGTGTCAATTCATGAAAGTAACCTAAACGTCCCTCAATTCCACAGCAGTATATTTGCACAAAAGACTGCGCTCAAAAACAACAAACATTCTAATTAACAATATACTTAATCAAATGTTGTTTGAGTGCAGTGCATTCAAACACACACACACACACACACACACACACACACACACACACACACACACACACACACACACACACACACACACACACACACACACACACACACACACACACACACACACACACACACACACACACACACACACACACACACACACACACACACACACACGTATACACAAATACACAAACATCTGATCATCCCCTAATAAGGGGTTACATATCTCCTTAAACCTTCCCCTTCTGTAAATATCTCTGATCTAAACCAAACCCTTCCAATGGTTGCTAACGTGCACTGTGTTCCTGTCTGGGGAAAACTTATACTGGATTACAGATTACTGGCAGTTATAATAATACATTGTACATTGTGACTTGACTTGTATTTGAAAGTGCCTTTCATCGTGTCACACAAGGACACTTTACTGGTAAGGTTGAAGGACATGAATCAGACAAAGCAAAAAGGAGCAAAAAGGACAAATAAAAGTAATATACTACGCCTTTCTTTTGAGCCATGCGTGGGATCGGTACGTCACATTTGAATGACTAGTGTGTTTGCGTGCTGTCTCAGCTGGTTGTGTTGAGACGCTCCGGAGATGAGCGCATGTTTGTTTCTCTGGAGCAGCGCTCTCTCTGGTGGAGGCTTGGTGAAACGCCATGGTGAAAAGGCTGGCATAACACACTTAACACGCATATAGCATTGTAAACGCCGGATTAATGTGATTGTGTTTACGAATGTTGATGATCATCTTCTAGGTTCACAAATGCATGCTAATGATGAAAACACAAGCTCGAAAAATGAAGAAACCTTTTTTTTCTTTTTTTTACCACCAAAACATCTAGCGATGGCAAGGCTGCCAGTCGATCCACCCACACACTTACATAGAATGCTGCTGTATTCCACCCACATTATGTGAAGTAAGGAGCCAATGGATGGTGGTGAAGTTTGGATGATGGGATGACCTCTTTGAGATTCTTATATTCTATTGATATGTGATTTTTCAGTGTGAAAATGTGGTCAATTTTAAACTGAATAAAAACGAAACAATACTGCAGTATGTTTTGCATCGTGCAGTGTGGCATAGTGTTTTGATTTACATACTTTCTTCGTGGAGTCCATTTACAGCACAGTGCCAACAGTGGATAGGATCTGGCTCCTGTAATCCTGCATGTTGTTGGCCTCTGCCAGCAGGAAGGCGCGGCGGTGACGATCTCTCCGGATACCACTACGCTCATGAGGAGTGTGGCGTACAGGCCCTTACGTTGAAGGTACTCCTCATTGGGATTCTCCTGTACCTGCCGCCCCACCTTGACCATGGTGTTCCCTTCAGTCCGGTCCCTCAGAAGGCGCACAACATTCCTATCCACACCGCGCATTGTAAGTACAGTCACAACCAATGTGTTGAGGTGGATTTGAGTGACTACTTTGTTGAACGCATACATGATGTTCAGTATACCCTGGTGAGGACGGCAGCAGGGAACATGGCTTGATGAGCCTCACCAAGTTGCGTTATAAAAGCGGAAGCCCCCGACCCACTGTGCCACCTTCTCCGCTCCTGCCTGCCTCAGGACCTCAGTGATCATCGTGTACCATTTGGATACAGATGTGATCACAGATTTGACGTACCTGAATTACATTTCATACATAGTATTAAATATTCATCCGTAATGTAGTTACTCTAACACAGGTGAAGTGAGTTATACCCGGTGGTGGTAGCCAGACTTGCTGAGGTGCACATTGCGTCCTGTGCCCAAACAGACACACGCTGTGAGGTAGTCTTTCACCCACTGGTTCCCTATCACTCCCTTCCTATGTGGGTTTATCACCTCTGCCCTGTGCTTGTCAAGTAAGCTGGAATCATATTCATCAGTTATCATCATTAATATCCCTGCAATTACCATCAAAATTGTATTTAAAATGCATAGTATTACACATAATATGCTGACTACTTCATGTAGCCCACATCATTTGTTGCCATCTTCAGAGCTACTGAAATACACTAGATACAGTAACACTACAACAACAACAACAAGTATGATATTGTAGACTATTAACGACATAATTCACCTTGTGTGTGGGCTATTGCTTGCCTGTGGGGATGTAGAGACACCTTTAAGATGAGTGACGTTTCCAGTTAGAGTAAGTAAGTAAGTGTTAAGTGTTCAAAGTTGAAAGTAAGTGTTGAACCAGATTAACGCATTTTTCATAGACCCTCTAAACTCTGTTGTTGATACAGTTACACATATGTAAGTTACACACGTAAGTGTGTCTTTCATGTAATACAACATGGACAAATGTTGTAGCTTTTAATTATTCACAGCAGACAGCAGGCTGTGTTAATTCCTTTAAATGTTTAAATAGGCCATGTATTTAATGCTATTCGTAATTTTTAAAAAGTGGATCACTTTGGTAATGAGTTCATTGCTATTTATGACCCACGAATGGGAGAGGTATAGCACCTATATAGGCTAAAACAACAATAATATCTAGTCATCACTTAGTTGTATGTTGATGGAATTCCTTGAGTGTTAAATATAGCGTAACGCTAAGCCCAGTTCCTCCACAAGTGTCATACAAAGATCAAATATATCTTCATTGCAAGGACAACAACACGAAACACACATTGTATCCAGCTCCTCTTATATAGCGTACATTACATTACATTACATTACATTACATTACAGTCATTTAGCAGACGCTTTTATCCAAAGCGACTAGTGTTAGTACATCACATTTGGGATTCCGCTTCGCACATTATCTGGTGCGTACTAGTTAATTATCTTGTGCACACAATTGATGTATATTGTGCGCACAAGGTAACTTGTTTTTAAGAAAATCAGAGGAGAACAACGTGGAGAACAACTCGAATTTCATAAATTAATAATAATTAATATTTTAATAAATAAATGAATATATAAACATTAATATATTTTTGAGATGGTTAACGGCGAGTAATGATATGGCATAGTCCTGGGAAACAGTTCGATTAACTCACGATCATTACCAACGTTGCACTTTATAACTGCGTTGTGTGCGTTTGTATTAGGTCTGTATGCAGTTTTTAGAATATTTTTTTAATTTGTGCTTTTATTATTTTGTTTAGTATACTGTATTATATGTTTTTTGCCAACGTAAATGTACATTATACATGTAAGAATGCATCTTTTCACGCATATGACGCATGGTGGTAGCGTGGCCGAGTGGTCTAAGGCGCTGGATTTAGGCTCCAGTCATTTCGATGGCGTGGGTTCGAATCCCACCGCTGCCATTCTTTTTTCAGTTCACATACCGCTAATAAACACTTCAACAAAGTCGAAAAAATACTAATCTACTAAATTACAGACTCAATTGACAACACATTTGCAATAGCCAAGTAACGGCTTTAACATACTATACTAAACTGCCGATAGTCCTTTGTCAGGCTGAAAATATAACAGTCAATTATATAAACTATACTTATAATAAAAGGTTAAAAGGTTATAATATATTTACTACAATGTAATGCTTGATGACATATACTATGATAGCAACATACACTATTTAGCAACTGTAAATTAGATATTACCTTGCACTTTACTGCAACATTTTCACTCTGGTTAGACGCTCAATTATTTTCGCTGTACTGTACTTGTGCGGTGCAATGACAATAAATTTGAATCTTATCTAATCTAATCTAATATACATTGCATTGCTCATTGTAGCTCCAAAATGGGGTATATGAGATTCAAAATAATGTATCCATGGTGAAGCTTTCAAAATAACATATTTATTGATGAACTTGATTAAATGGGAACATGCTATGCCAATAAACTCCATTAAATATTATTATATTTAATGGAGTTTATTGGCATAGCATGTTCCCATTTAATTTGCTAAAACATGAATGAATGATATTCAAAATCAAGCAAATCCAAATAGAATTTTGTAACGGTTTCTATCAAACTGGAAACATGAATCAATAACAATCAACAAAACCGATTTCCAGACGCAAAACCCCAATCTGATCACAACAAATCATAAAGTGTAGCTCACCATTCCAAACTATGTAGTCCTCCCTCGCACTCCATGAAACGAATACACAGTCAATAAATGGATCCTTTGTAGTTTTCCGCAACTCAACCCAATCCAATGAATCGCTGAGTTCTGCATGTTGAGTTCAAATGGGCTACATAGATGCTGCCTTGAGAGAGAGAGAGAGAGAGAGAGAGAGAGAGAGAGAGAGCCATGCGTTGGCCAGTAAACATGTGTTTTCCATGAATTGTTCGGCGGTGGTCATCAATACAGCAGCATCAGCGCCAGTGTGAGCAGGAGGAAGAGGAGGAGGAGGAGGAGGACCAAGGTGTGCGGCATAGCGGGGGGCATCCAGGGGAGGCTGAGGCCCCGGGGGTCAGAGGTGGTCGAGGGCTGGGACCTGACGTACTGCTCCACGGACTCGGCAAGGTCATGCTGCTTGGGACAGAAGCCCAGCTCCCTGCGGGCCTTGTCGATCTTGAAGGTGTGGCTCACAGCTACGTTCCTCACCTGGAGTCGGGTTAGAGATATATGGATCTGGGTTAGCTTAGGGTCCGTCTCACACATCACATCTAACTCTAACCCTTACCCAAATCTGGGTGAATGGGACATTTCACTTTATTTCGTTTAATATTTGTTTCGACCAATCACTTTGCTGGAAGCGGGGATCTGTAAACGCGTAATTGGCTAACAGAAACTCAGCCAGCAATAGTGAGCTGTAAATAAATGTCTGTAAAGGTTTAAATTGAACACTGTGTAGCCTGGCCACTGTAAAATACATTTATTAAAATCACCTTCTGAAAGCTTCATCCATGCATATTTGTACACAATTAAACATATCGCTTCATCAACTCATCAAAAAGGAATAATTGATAGATTCATAGAAAATGAAAACAATTGCTAGCTGCAGCCAACCGTAGTCCTGTGTTTGACCAAACACAGGTCATTTTTGACCAAAAGACTTGCTTAATGTTTCCCTTTACATGCATTTCAGCGGTTATGGGATCCACCCCAAGACAAATGCTCTTACACGCACCTCGCACCTTGTTTGTAATTAATGAATTAATTACATAGGCGTTCAGCGTAGGAATGCCCTCACCCCACCTCTGTGTTCGGTCTCTGTATCGCCTCACTGTCTGAGGATTGGGTGACTGAATGGAAAGGAGACATACTGATGGAAGCCCGCAGGCAGGCCACATGCTTAAGGACACAGCTCACTCCTGTCTTGGTGGGGGGAGCAGAGACATGTCTGACTGGCTTTGGCATATGCTGCCCATCTTCTGTCCTGTCTCTGCCTTGGTGTTACATTTGGATAAATTAATTATTATATTATTAATTAATCGTTGGTTTACCCTTCTGTAGGGGCGACAAGCATAAGTCCAAAAATGTGCAGCAAAGTCGGTGACACTTTAAAATCTTGACTAAGGGGCCTCATGCACACTGCATACACTGCAGCAATTTTTAGACAGTATTCGCCTCTTACTAAAAATGTGTTTAGTTGCTGCTACATTCAATTCCAGAACACAGTGATGATTTGATCCCAACAACAGCTGAGGATTGTCCCCGTGGTAACACCCAACCCAGCTGAGGTCACTTCCTGGCTGTCGCAAGCTTCCTGTTCTGGCCCATGCCAGTTGATGTTTTATTCACAGCGCAATCAGCCAGCAGCCGGGAGTTGTCTGAGAGCAGGAGCAGCGCTGGGTTCAGAACCACGGTCACAGCTACGGTTTCCCTTCTCATCACACATTCATGAAGACTCGGGTCCTTTAAGATGGCCTTATTAGAGCGTTTAGAAACGTTACTGTTAATGTCGTAGTGTCAAGCTACTACACTACAGAGGCCTCTCACGATACCTCGTATATCGTATATCTCCATGACGCTAAGGAAAGGCCGGATTTCATTTGCAGCGACCAATCACCGAGTAACGATCGTCCTGACTAGCCACGATTTAAATTTTGTATGGAAGAGGGGAACTCTGCAAGACTTAAACAAGTCTCTTATCGCTCCACTTACGTGCACGCACAACGCAGCAGTATAGCTCAGGAGGTAGAGCGGTCGCCTCACAACCGGAAGGTTGTTGCTGGTTCGATCCCCGCTGCCTCCTCTTAGCAAAAACTGCCGAGGTGTCCTTGAGCAAGACACCCTAACCCTAACTGCTCCCAACGTGCTGGCTGTCCTTGCATGGCTGACTCCGCCGTCGGTGGTTGAATGTGTGTATGAATGGGTGAATGTGAGGCAAGACTTGCAAAGCGCTTTGAGTAACCATTGGTTAGAAAAGCGCTATATAAATGTCCATTTACCATTTACCAACACACACGTGCCACAAGCATTGGGTGTTACTACATTTATGAAAAGAGAAAAACATTACAAAGCATTTTTATGCAGGAATTTGTGTTTGGTTTTGAGTGAGCTTATTCACCTCGTTTCTGGTGAAGAGAAGAGGGATTTCAGCAATGGGTCTCAAAGCCACATGTAGGTATTCCAGTATGGTCGCTGGAAGGGGGAGAATACACATATACAATATAATATACATGTACAATATAATATATATAAAATATACATGTCAGTTTATAACAGCTTTGCTAATAAAAAATAACATCAACTAATAACAAAACACACAAATAATAATAATTCTAAGAATATTAACAAAAAATAAAGCAGATCGAAAGTTAAACGTACTAACAAAAAGGAAAATAAATCTAAAAAGATAAAGAAACAGACAGGACACAAACAAGGATATAAGTGACGGAGTTACCTATCAAATAGACCAGTGACACAGGCAGGTGCACCATCGGTTTTCTGTGACCAAACATTGTATACTGCGACGACAACAATAGGCACACACATGTCATCAAACAGAAATGATCCTTGATCCTTCAATTATAATATCGTGACACCATGGACAACGTTTGATAGCGGCTGGATTGATCCGGTCGGGTGTTTGATGCCCAGCCAAAAGGTAATAGGTTTGATCCCTAAGGCCCGCAGTCCTGTGTCCTCCTGACACCCAAGAAGCCTTCACCCATGCTCCTCGATGACCTGTGTCTGAATTCTCTGTGAGCCACTTGGGGTGAAAGTGTCTGATCAATGACTAACTACATAGTAGTCGATAGTTACTTACCAGTGGGTTCAGCCACTCAAACACGTTGACTGACACGCCATCGTTAATAAAATATGCCTGGCCACTCTGCAACAGAAAGACAAAAAATCTGTCCACTGAGAGCAGGGGCATTACACACATGTGTGTCTGCACACACGCACACACACACACACACACACACACACACACACACACACACACGACACACACACACACACACACACGCACACACACACACACACGACACACACACACACACACACACACACACACACACACACACACATACATACTACATACATACATACATACATACATACATACATACATACATACAGTATATTTCAGCAGTAAAAAGATTTGTCTTTCAGTTTTTGGTAATGAAATTTCTGGTAATTTCTGACACAAATTTCAGTTTCACTTCAAGCTAACAGGTCTGGTGGTAGGTCTAGCTAACAGGTCTGGTGGTCGGTCTACCTAACACAGGTCTGGTAGTCGGTCTAGCCAACACAGGTCTGGTGGTCCGTCTAGCCAACACAGGTCTGGTCACTCACGGCCACGCCATGTCTCTGGGCTGTGAGGGCCTCAGCAGCCAGCACATGTGCCATCACCAGGTTATCCACGTGCACCCAGTTCATCTTAGCCCGGGCCTCGCCGAACCGGAAGCCCAGCAAACCACGCCTCTGGTTCTCCTGCAGAGAGTAGAAGGATGGAGGATAGCGGTGGAGGATGGTGTAGTAGTAGTAGTGACCAAGGGTGTCGACTCCTGGCCCAAATGTACTGGGTTCGATCCCCCTACTGTCGACAACCTATAACCTGTAGGCATCCTGGAGCAAAATGCCAAACTCTTAATCTGTTCCACTAATGGCATGTATTTCAATCATTGAAAGTGTCTCCTAAATGGAGGCAAGGAGGGGAGATTGATACCAAGGCAGAGGGGGTGTGGGGCCAGGGGACGGGAGTGTATCCATAAATATAGGCATGTCTATTTAACTCGTCCATGTGTGCAAGTCATTGAAATCAAACAGCAAAACACAAGCAGGACCAGGCTTCTCCCACGGCCCAAACCCTGCAGTCCTCAATCAACCCCCACCACAGGAAACAGACAGGGAGGAAAGAACAGGCAGTAATTGGATAACTGGCATAGTCTGATTAATAATGTACACTCAGGCAGGGCAGGCCTACATTCTGCCACCTCAGCCCATCATGAACTGGGATGAAAGAAGACCCGATGAACTGTGTCTTGTTGTGGTTGTTCATCTGTGTAGGTTCCTCACCATCATTCTGTGGAAGTGCCTCCTCTCTCCGGGTCCGTAGATCCCAGATGAACGTAAGACGCAGCTCCTTAAGTGGCCGCCACCTGTACTGGCGAGAAACAAGAAACAGTTCAAAGCTGAAGAACCCTTTTTGTAAATTTGTGTTCCCAATTTACTGAGGGGGATTTACTGGGAATCAGGAAGTTGCATGTGAATGGATGACGTTTTGTTGTTCTAATTCTGTTCGTAATTTGTTACTGGAGAAAATGCCATTTTTTTTGCCATTCTGTTCATACCTTAATAGTATATTCCTGATATCAATAGTATACTATTATAAAAGTTCTAATATAATTCCACTTTCTATTCATAGTTGTTAGAGTTGGTATCAGTGGAAGATAGCATATTCTGGGAAGGTTCCCACTTTATTTAAAAGGACGATTTGTTCCTTAATTCACTTTTCCTTAAAAAGTCCCTTTCCCACATTTGACTACATACTACTAAGCATTCCATTGTACGTGTAGGTCAATCCATCCACGGTGATATCTACACGGCTCCGGAAAGTGTTTTATATGTACGGTTGTGGATCTTGTATCCTGATGTCACAAATGTATGTAATAATTAATGCAGTGTAATTCAATTATGTATGAATGGCATATCCTCGGCAGGCGAAGCTGGAACAGTAGACTGTGTGTGTGTGCGTGTGTGTGTGTGTGTGTGTGTGTGTGTGTGTGTGTGTGTGTGTGTGTGTGTGTGTGTGTGTGTGTGTGTGTGTGTGTGTGTGTGTGTGTGTGTGTGTGTGTGTGTGTGTGTGTGTGTGTGTGTGTGTGTGTGTGTGTGTGTGTGTGTGTGTGTGTGTGTGTTATAGCTTAACAAAACTCCAGTCTGCTGGTTTTTAGAATAATGGAATACATTAGTGAGACTCGTCGTCAGTGAGTGGGTATAGAGTTGCTGCAAAGAAAGGACATTAAGGCTTAACATCTTTTCTATTTAGGAATCTATTAGCACTGCGGCCCGGGGAATGCATGGTCGACCATGAATGAAACCGATCGCCAAAAAGTCAATTCAAGTCCAGTCAAGCTTACCTCTTTATCAGATGTACGTTCTGAATGGGCTCCAAAAAGCACACGTTTAAATATGCTCTGAGGGAGCCGCAGTGTAGCCCTGCGCTAACGAGGTACGTCTCGCGCAGACCCAGTGGGTAAGAACTAAGCCATTTTTAAGAGAAATTTGATTACTCAATTTAACTAGCATAATCTGTGCAATTTGGGCCATCGAAATATAACACATGATATGGTATGATTGCAAATGTTTTTATATGCTCATTACATTGCATTACAGTCACTTTTGTCCAAAGCGACTTAAAAAAAGTGCATTCAACATAGAGAACTACCAGAAGTCATAAGTGCATTTCCTTCCTAACAAAACCAGTGCTCAGGTAAAAGCACAATGCATTGGCTCCCTTAGATTTGACACAATAGGTACATCGAACCAAGGCAATGATAAATAGTGAAGCCAATAGACACACAATCCTCCATACCTTTTAGCCAGGATCCGTTGGCGGCGCGGACCATCTGGTCTGCGATAGATTTGGTCCTTGAGTAGTGGTCTAAATACTGGAATAGAAAGCACACACTGCCATGGTTTACATGTGTTATTTGGCCCATGGTTCCAACATGTTGTATTGACTACATCAGCTGTAGCGGGCGCACACATAGACGTAATCAATCACCATATGCAGTGGGACACAGGGCCTGGACTCCTCATCGCCGTCCTCGATGGGTTGGCCTGTGAAGGCCACGTTGATGGTGCTAGTGTACACCAAACGAGAGACGCCTCGCTCCTTACACACTGCAAGACATGGAGAGGAAAATACATTGGAGAGATGGCAATGGTGATTGTAATTGTAATTGAGAAGCCACAAGGAGAGAGTATACACCCGATACATTAACTGCACTTATGCATATTTGGCCATCATTTATGAACATATTACATTTTTCATATGTAAATATCAGTTCCATTTTACTAAAAAAGAACACCCACAAGGCCAGAATATTAACTGAGACTAAATATATGTAACAACCAGCCATTTGCATAAAATATATACTCCTTACCATTTATGACATTGTTGGTACCGCTGACGTTAATGGATTCAACAAGCTCCTTCTTCAGCTTCGTCACAACAAAGTAATAACAAGAAATTACAAAAACATTCTTAAAAAAAACCAAAAAAAAAACAGACATCCGTATGGATCAAAGCCACTCACTCACCTGTTCTGAACCGGACATGCCGTAGGAGGCTGTGTGGAAGACACACTCCACTCCGTCACACGCCCTGTAGAGAGAGACGTGGTCCCGGATGTCCCCCTGGAATAGACAGGGAGGAGAACCCTCCTTGGTCTTTTGCAGCTTCAAGGCTAATGGCCAACACTTGAAGCCCCTTCATTGTAGGGGAAACCAGGCTCATATATACACGCCTCGACCCCACTCTAACGCGGCACGCGTCCTCTTTGAGGGGAGCAGGTTAGAGGCTGTTGGATTCCCGACCGAAAGGTACTTGGTTTAAATCCCCAATGAACTGTAGGTATGCCTGAGCAAGACGTCCTAATCCCTGTACCAGCTCCTTAATGTATCTAAATGAATGATAGAAAAAATATTTAACCGGCAGATTATCGGCAAAGCGGTTTTTGTTGAGGTGGATCGGGTGACTCAAGGAGCCTTTGATCGTGTAATTAAGGTAAGAGCGGTACAGAAGACATGATCCCATTTACTCAGCAGCACCCGGTCTGGCCCTGGTAACATGAAGCAAGGAAGGCCCTGCCCATCTCCAGCGCACTTAACACATGCTGCCTGGGGATCATTCACCTGGGCCTGGTGTTCACCCCCCCCACCCCCCCCCCCACCCCCCACACACACACATGATGCGCGCGCACACACACACACACACACACACACACACACACACACACACACACACACACACACACACACACACACACACACACACACACACACACACACACACACACACACACACACACACACACACACACACACACACACACACACACACACACACTTTCAGACACTATCCCAAGATATTTGATGGAAAACATTATATTAGTGTATTAGTACATTTAGTAATTCAGCATATTATCAGAATTGGAAAACAAAATTAGAAGTTTCTATAAAACTCATGAGTTGCATAAATAAAAAAATGTTATACAGCATCGACAGAATTATTCAATACATGGTGAAAATTGTATTCAATTAATAAAAAAAACGTCGTTATAAACTAATCGAGAGTAGGCTTACGTTCACGTTTAGTACACTTTCACAGTTTTCTACACTTTACTACTTTAATAATAAAACTGTTAGAGATGTTGAGTCACAACCAACCTCATAAAACACCGCCCCATCTGGGAGATCGGCGAGGGGCTTTTGGACATCCAGCAGGATGACTTTCATCCCCCTGCTCGTCAGTTCTGCTCCCAGCCTGAAGCCAAAGTACCCCCCGCCGCCTGTGACGAGCACCTTCCCGGAGCTGCCACTACCCAGAGATGCCCCCTCTCCCAGCTCGGCCACTTTTCCGCCATGTCTGCCAACGGTGGTGCTGCACCTGACCTCCACCGGTCCGCTCGCCACCTGCCGGTGGGCCGAAGTGGATTTAGAGCCGGACACGGTGCAGGCTCTGAAGCGGTGGGGTCGACCCATGGCTCGCGGTGGGTGTGACGGCGATGAAGGCGGCGGAGTTGGTGCTCGGTCGTCTGCAGGAGACACGCGCCGCAGCTCGGGGTCGAAGCACCAGTGCAGGGGGTCTACGCCACCTGGGCACGGGATCTGCATCCACCTGAGTTACCAGATCCAACCGACTGGCGCTGATGCAAGCATGGATAAGAAAACACAAAGGTTTGAAGGCTTTAACCATATGGGTGCACTAGCTTACATTAACATTTCTATTTTATATTGACAACAAAGGATTTCTCTCTTTTTTTAAATTGCATTATTTTACCGTGTTTTACCGTTTGTTTAACCGTTTCACCATTATTTGATTTCTTCCTCAATTGACTTTAATGTCTTAAAAAGCTTTTTCTTAACCTTTACTTTGATACTAATGTGTGCATAAACAAAGAGACCCTACACATTTAAAATAAATCGTAGGGGGCGACGCCTATGAACATTGTTTTATTGATCTTACCTGAAAACCGTTCCGTCGCATGCAGCAGGCGAGAGCCACCCTGGACCGTGTGTGACCTACCCGGCGTGGTGTGGACCATTGCCTGACGTCTCGCTGGAGCGTCTTTTTTTTACATTGTCTTAATTGACGTGACGGAAGTCGCCGCCTACTGTAAGGATTGGGCATCTCTCCCAAAATATTCCAGACAGACAATGTGAAGCAACAAAATAAATAAGGGAAAGCATTTCACGCCTATCCTTTAACCCGGTTATTATACTGATTTGAGAGTATTTAATGATGGTTAGATGGTTTTCTAATTAGTCGAATATATTGGGCAGCAGCCAGTGACCGGTACAGTAGATTACGTCATACACATGTCACACAGGGAACCATACATGGAACAATAAATTACCAAGTACATGCATTTGGGAATTCAACTAAAACGAAAATTAAAACGATATATACTGGTTGTATCAATTGGTTTAACAACCAATCGCATGGCAGACACGATACAAACATAGGGTGGTTGACTGCCGGGGAAGATCCTAAGGCTCCAGCGCCCCCTGTCGGCTACATTGGGGTGAAGACAACGGAGTAGCCAAAAGTTATGCACGGTCCATCATCAGTGAAAAGTGAGTGCAAGATGTGGAAAGAACTGTGTGTCTTCAATGCCATAATACAAGTTGTTAGGGAAAAGTATACGTTGTTGCAGCGAAGGCTGAAAATAAAAAAGGCCTCTAATGTGTCTCATACTAAAATAATCAATCAATATATCTTGAGAAGAAAAAGATGAAACACGTGTAATCCATCTTGCTAATACCCACTGGATTCCAGAAATAACAATGTTTTGCGGTATTTCGTGTATGTGATTGTAATGGCCCTGATTGTAATTTCACTGCCTATTGCAATGCTCTTATTAAATGCAGATGACACCATATTAATCGTCATTTGATGTGTGTCCATAGTTTATGAAAAAAAAGTATTATTCTTAAAGTATTATTGTTCAATTGTTATACATGAAACCTTTGATCGTTCGAAACTGTGCCATGAAATGTATTTTCTTAAGACAACGTTTCTTTGTAGTTTAATAATCGAATACAAGTTTCTCTACAAGTGCAACATTGATCATGATCGTTTGTTATACGACCACATGCAGTGAATTGCCGAATGATTTGTGTTTTTTTTTTTTCAGCCCACAGAGGGAGCCGCATTCCACAACATTTGAATACGCTTATAATGAATAGCCCCCTGTAAATATTCAGGCTGGTTGAACGCAGCATTCCCTCTTACATCTTACAATGATGTGTGTGTGTGTGTGTGTGTGTGTGTGTGTGTGTGTGTGTGTGTGTGTGTGTGTGTGTGTGTGTGTGTGTGTGTGTGTGTGTGTGTGTGTGTGTGTGTGTGTGTGTGCGTGCGTGCGTGTGTGTGTGCCTCCAAATCAAGTCAAGAGTTGTAATGGAGAGATGCTCCTGTTGATTGACGTTGTTTCCTGACCGGATGTTATTGGTGTGTGTGTGTGTGTGTGTGTGTGTGTGTGTGTGTGTGTGTGTGTGTGTGTGTGTGTGTGTGTGGTGTGTGTGTGAGAGAGAGAGGAGAATGTGCCTCCAAATCAAGTCAAGAGTTGTAATGGGGAGACGATCTGTTGTGTATCGATTGACGTTGTTTTCTGACCGGGTGTTAATTAGCCGAGCACATCTCATCGAATTCTGCTTCTCGTTTGACTCCCGAGAGGCCGCCGCTCTGATTGGACGTGCTGTGCGCTGGGCTCACGTGAGCATTTCGTACTCCCGACTGCTGTAGCCTGCATGGGAAACCAGGGGCGACCAAAGTTAACGTGCCTTTTTGTCTTTTTGGGTTTTTTTTTTCTAGTGTCGTGAGTCGGACGTGAATAGCCATGTTATCTCGCCGGTTTCGATCCAGACCCTCGCTAGTTCTATATCACTTCCTTTTTGTCCTCTCTAATCTAGCGTGGCTTGCAGTGAATTTATTTAAGAAAGTCAGTTAAGAAACATATTCTGTGTGTGATGTGTGTGTGTGTGTGTGTGTGTGTGTGTGTGTGTGTGTGTGTGTGTGTGTGTGTGTGTGTGTGGTGTGTGTGTGTGTGTGTGTGTGTGTGTGTGTGTGTGTGTGTGTGTGTGTGTGTTCACACTAAACTGACATAGGCTGGTTTAAGCAGCCTCACTTCACCTGGAGTCCGACTAGTATGGACTCTGAGGCTGGGTGAGGCTGCACACCTGTGGTGCATGAGAGCATTCGAGGCCCACAGGTTAAACCAGCCACACACACCACACACACTCGAGGAGAGAGCATGGACGTGTCAGCCTGGAGCACCTGCTTTGGCTGTACGTTTTTGCCTATACTCTCGAATAAACCGGTTTGAACAATACACCTATGTCGAGCAGATCACACTTTTTAACCAGCTAATCATATTTCTTATGTTCTATATTATATATATAGAACATTATTTATATATTTCTAATGCAGCATGCTCAGACTCTGGCCTCTATACCGCCGCGCAAGTCGAATATGTAGGAGAGGCACCAAAACATGACAGGAAGAAAGTCCTTCTGGTCGTCACCAAATTCACATTCAGATTACTTTATTAATTATACTTTATTTATTATACTTTATTAATTTATTAATTATTAATATTTATTAATAAATGGGGCCTCGTCTGAAACATGCTTCAATGCTGCTTCACGCATCTCATCTTTGTGTTTCTCTGTGTATGTGGCTGGCTGCCATTGACCAGGGGAAGAGCATCGCCAAGGGAAATGACTCTGATGCTGATATTTTGAGAACAAAGTAAGTTTGATGATGGTACAATTTACTCCGGAGACGGCTCTCCAGGGGGTTACCGTGGTTGCCCATGCGGACGTAGTCCACGTCTGTGGCCTTCGCCGTCCCTCTACCTCCTTGTTATGGTCATGGCTTACGTTATTACAGTTTCATATTGTCACCTGGGAAATTACCAAAAGCATGCAATGCTTTTTACCTGCTCACTATTAACATGTTTGAGATTGGCAAATTAAGGTTTACCCTTGACAGCTTAGATTTAAACTGTCTATACATTAAAGCTAAATCAAAAATAAAACAAAATACATCAAAACTAGTCGCGTCAGCAACTGTGGACAGATGCTACTGATCAAACTGTGGGTTTGGTCAGCAGAATTAATCCTCAGAAATAATCAGCAAATCACACCTCCCTGAAAAGTGTGTATCACAACAACATTGATTTTACTACAGAAGCTGACAAAGCAGGACAAAAGCCTTCATCCGTTTCATTGGTGATGTTGGCGACTTTAACAAAGAAAGGGATGGATGTAAATGAAAACATTTATATTGACGCTGAACTGTTACCTTTTTTTGAGTACAGGCGGCAAGACGTATATGGCAGCATGTGGGAATTTCATCAACACACCATTCGTGGATGAAGTATGAAAGAAAGAGGATAAAGTTATTTCAAATTTTACGGTGTGTGGGTTAACATACGACATGTTCAAACATGAACATGTCGTTACAAATACAACTATTTGGGAATATAGGGTTGTCCTCTTCACTGTACATCTGATGTCCTGTGCATTAAACAAGTCTGGACTGTATCTGTATCTCTAATGTATGGCCCTCAATTTGTATTTGGTAGGATCTAAGAGCTAGGGTGATTTTGATCATGTGATCATCAAGTGAGACTTAGACTTGCTCCAAAAACAAACCCAGCAGTCCCAGCATGTATATAAATATATATATATATACATAAAATATATATATATATATATCTATATATATATAGATATATATATATCAGTGGCGACTGGTGGTTGTAAAAGTAGGGGAGGAAGGAAGGTGGTGGATGGTGATGTTAGTGTTAGTGAGGGCATATGCCGACATGTAAAACCCAGACATTTGAAGCAGCATAAGGAGATTTTGTGTAACTAGTGAGCAATACCAGAGGAAAAGTGTGCTGCTTGTGTTGTTTCTTTGTCTTTGTCAGAAATAAATCAGATCTTATGATTTTCAAACAGCCCTCCCGGAAGACTTTGGAGCATCGAGCATCGTCATTTGTGTGCAGTGTACTACTAGGAAAAGCATATTATGCTCTGTCTCTGCGGGCGCCATTTTAACTACAACAAGTTCAACAATGGCGAGCGTGAGCACTACCCCAAGACTCAACCCGGTCCCTAACTCGGTGAAATCTCTCATTCAAGAGCCGTTTGAGAGAAGAAGTTTGGAGGATAAGGTGAAAGATCTGGGCCCAGATCAACCTGTTTTCATGTTTTCATTTTCTGACTGACATTTGAGTTAAGTTTCTCAGTTAGAGAGATACAATTTTCTATGTTTTACTGCATTTTACTGCAGCAACCCTGCACACTTACTCCTCAGAATGGACTGTTTAACAAGTCACTCAATTACAGTTTTATCTATGGGACCGTGTCATTTCAGTTTTTGAGCAGCCCCGAGCAAAAGCAATGGTGTGTTGGAGGGTGTTGTTTTTACATGTCCCAAGGAAGGTCTTTATATGTTGACATCCATTGACACACTTATTGGAATTTAAAAACCAACACTGAACAGTTAATGAGTGTGTGGGTTGGAGTTGGAATACAGTTCTTGATATTGTAATAAAAGTCCTGATTGAAATGTCTTTTCAGTAATTTTTCAGCAATGTGTTAATATTTAGGTTAAGCTAATTCTCATTTAGATTTATAGCTTTGGTTTCCTTGGTATTGGTTTGCTTGTCCTGGTAAGCTAACTTAGTAATATAAGTTGAACAAACAAAGTTTTACATGTTGAGCCAACTTGATAGACATTTGTAAAAACTTGATAAAATAAGTTTAACCAACATCTTTTTAAGTTATCTTAACTAATATTTTCTAGTCCAAATAACTTGACACATGAAGTTGTGTCAACAGACTACAAGTTGTATCAACTAATTGATTGAAGTGTAATCAACTTGACACTAAATGTTGAATCAACTTGACTAAACTTAACTCAGTCAAAGCAACAAGATGACTTGACTTAGTCAAGTTGAGTCAACAAATCATTTTTAACAGTGTAGCTGTTCAACTTGATGAAGGCTACAGGATAGGGATCTGTCAACACAATGAGGAGGTGGACAAAAACACATCCTGTCTAAAATAATAGACTGTGAAGTTCTGTGGTGCCTTTGAGCTGGCCTTGCGTGGCCATGATGAAAGTGATGGACAGAAGGGCGACATTTCAATACAAAAAGTAATTGTATATAATGTAATTAACAATATGTAATTGTAAAAAAAAAAAATGGTATAGCCCCCCCCTGGTGAAAAATGCACCAGCCGCCACTGGTAGGAACTACAATACTGCATTACAGCAATACTCCATTACCTAGTAAAATGGTTCATCACACTGCACCTTGTGAATGGGAATACATTTCTTATTTGCATTCATGTATATAGGGCCAACGCAATATACAATATATCATATCTTACGGCGACCCCTTACTGTAGTACATTCCCCTTTGGCCAGTACAGAAGCTCAGATAAGAGCTGATCAGAGTTATAATCGCTGATTAGAAGAGGTTATAATCGCTGATTATAAGAGGTTATAATCGTTGGTTAGAACAGTTGATAATCGCTGATAAGAAGAGTCGATAGCTCGAGCTGCACTGCTCTCAGTGGCCGCTAGTTCTGACGTCACTGCGCGCGCACGCTGCGTAGGCGACATTTTTACTTTAGCATTTCTTAGTTTTGATTAAGAAATAATCAGTCATCTGAATTATAAGATGACAAAAACATTGTACATTTTACTTACTAGGCATTTAGAGTCAAATTTACAAATGTATTTGAAGTTCAATAGACAGAAAGGTGCTCGGAGATACAACGCGGTCATATAGGAAACGACAGGCTTAATGGAGCACTTGTGGGACATATACTAGGTTCATGGAGAGAGAGCATTAAGCAGGATAATATGGGTTGAATAAGGGTTAAACATTATAAAGAATCTGTGATTTTGTCATGTTCATGACACTTTGCATGACTGTGAATGTGTTTTGCCATTGGAGGCGTCAACAATCGCTTTAGAACTTCAAAAAACAACGTTCAACATCCAAAGGCCCCCAGCGACCAGAGCTCCACAGAGGACGTCGTCACAACAAAACATGAATTATTTTGAATTCTGCAAAGTTCTATATTTCTACCAGTCGCTTGAAACCAGACGGTTAGGAAAGAGACGATACGAACACGACACTTCACTCAAGAACTGAAACGAAAAGGTAAGCTCATTTAGATGATAAACTTATTATATATAACTGAAACCAAGTGTGTGTGTGCTCACTGATTTTATATACTTGATGATACTTTATCAGGTCTTAATTATATTTCTGCAATGCATTTCAGAATAGTCCTTGAGCCTTATATATATATATATATATATATATATATATATATATATATAATACAACACAATAGACAGATGGCTCATCTCCCTTAGGGATAGGTTGAGAAGATCATCTCCCTGGGGTAGAGGGAGAAGCTCATCTTCCTTAGGGATAGCGTGAGAAACTTGTCTTCCTTGGGGATAGGGTGAGAAGCTCATCTCCCTTAGCAGATCAAGGTCCAGCTGGGAGGAGACCACGGGGCAGATCAAGGTCCAGCTGGGAGTAGACCACGGGGCAGATCAAGGTCCAGCTGGGAGGAGACCACGGGGCAGATCAAGGTCCAGCTGGAAGGAGAACACGGGGCAGACCAAGGTGTAGGTGGGGTGACTACATCTCGCTGGCCTTGGAACGCCTCTGGATCCCCCAGTCAGAGCTGGTCGATATTGCCATGGAGAGGTAAGTTTGGAGTCCCCTGTTGGAGAGGCTACCTCTGCGACCCGACCCGGATAAGCGGTAGGCACTGGATGGATGGATGGATGGACAATAGACATAACTTTAAATGGAAGCCCCCACCTGCTATGTGATCGGCCCCAAAAACCCTGATCGGAGCATCCCGGAGCATCACTTTTAACGTCAATCAACATGACTCCATCTTCTCAGAGATCGAACGTCCCTGCTTTTTTTATTTTTTTATTGATTGAAGTGTTTATTTCGAATATGAAAGCAAAAATAATAAATAAGCCATTAAAGAAACAAAGAAAAATAGAATATATACATATTCGAAAAGGAGTGAGAAGAAGTAAAACTTATTTACTTCTCCCCTTCTCCATAAATAATACATAATAACAAGCTTCCTGGTCTAACCCTGTCTATACACTACTGTGTAATATTTACTAGTAATTCTGTTTCAGATTTTATAATATTATGAAAATATAAATATAATATATACATATCATACAATACTATATATATAATATACATATATTATGAAAATATAAATATAATATATACATGTCATACAATAACATGTAATATATACACACACCCATTCAGATGATTATCTAAATATATGCCTACAATACTCATTATATACGCATATTTACACACACATACGGAAGAGCAACAAGAAAATAACCCCCCCAGAAAAAAATAAAAAAATAAAATAAAAATAACAATAAAAAAAGCAGTACCCTTATAACACCTAGTGCTACCCAACACCTCCCTCATCCCTGTAACTTGTGAAGATTGTGTCTTTGTACCTACTTTTTTCCTAGCCACCCGGTAGGCATCAAGATTTTCCTGAAGTTTGTGAAGAACTCAGGTCGGTCCCAGCCAAAAGGTACATCTGGGTCTCTTCCCAGGTGAAGGAACCTTCTTCCGGCAGGGCGGTGCTGACCAGGGTCACTGTCCCGGAGCCATCCTCATCCTGGGCCCCGCGTTGTCCGGCCCTGTGCCCAAGTGGCTGTAGAGGGTCCAGTCCAGAGCTGCAGGAGGTGAAGCTGCCCTGGCAGGATCCCTTTTCGCCACCGAGGCACCAAGAGGCCAGCTGGGCCCGCCCCGAAGCCAATGAACAAACGCCTCTGCGTTTAGCAGCATCATTTTTTGTGTTTTTCTGATAAACTAAACAGACTCAAAGAAGCGCAGACAGAGAAGGCGGTCTGTCTTCAATCTTATGGGGTAGGACACATTGATGGGGAAAGAGCTCTTTATCAAGCAGGATAATATGGGTTGAATAAGTGTGAAATATCAACGCTCATTAATCACCTTTCATAGAGAATCAGTGATTTTGTCATGGACATGACATGTATTTAGCCGTTTAAACAAAAACAAAAGTGTGTGTGTGTGTCTTCATAATCCAGTAGCTATTGTCTAAAGACAGTAATAGTATATATACATTATTTACAGTAGGACTATACTCAGTTTTTGTTAATTCTTTCCTCAATGTGGTCAATGATCAATGATCTTTTTTTTATAGGACATGTAACTGCCCCATGGAGGTCATCCTGTTGAAGTGATGGAGGACATCAACCTGCCTCATTTCCTCCGCAGAACGTGGTCATCCAGAAGGCTGCTTATGGTTACCTAACAACACAAGATAAGGGCTGTTAACACCAATACACCACCTGCCCCATGAGTTTACACTGTGTTGTTGTGACTCTCTTTCTCAATCTCTCTCTCTTTCTCTTGCTCTCTCTTTTTTTCTCTCTCTCTCTATTGCGCTCTCTTTTGCTCTCTCTCTCTCTCTCTCGCTCTCTGAGCGCATGCGCGAGTGTGGAGTAAGCGGTGTACTGAGTGAGTTTCAAACTTTGACTCATTCTATCTCTGTTGTTGTCCTGTATGTTTGGTTTTGTGTGTTTTCTGGTTGTTAGTTAGTGGTGTTTGACAACCGGACATTATGCCCGTTGTCAACAGCCACGCAGAGTTGGAGAAGCTGACTTGCCGCCACGACGTTAAAATAATAACATCAAGTGTCGGCGTGTCGGTGGAGGAGGTCAGCGGGGCTGTTGGAGAGGTTGTAGGGTACGAAAGTATGAAATCACCCTCTTGCACGAACGGCGCGATTGTCATATTTCTGGATGAGCCAAAGTGGAGACGATTGTTGAAAACGGTGTCGTGGTTCACGATACGTTCACTCCTGTTCTTCCGCTGGTGAACCCAGCAAAAATAATTAGGATTTCAAATGCACCTCCGTTCATTAAAAATGATGAATTGGCGAGTGAGCTGTCACGTTACGGACAACTAGTGTCTCCCATAAAAATGGTTATTTTGGGGTGCAAGTCGCCAAAGTTAAAGCATGTTGTGTGTCATAGAAGACATGTCTTTATGATTCCCAAAGACAGCGCGAATGATTTAAACTTGTCGTTCAGTTTTAAAGTTGCGGGGTTTTTTTTCAGTTTTAAAGTTGCGACGTGCGTTTGCAACTTCTGCAACTATGAAATGTTTCGGTTGCCGGGCGGAGGGACAATTGGTTCGGTCTTGTCCTGGGGCCAAGGAACCCGACCCGAGCCGGCCCGGAGAACGGCCGGCGGCGGCAGGTCGACCGCGCTAGCGGGCCTGAGGAGCAGGCCGGGATGCGGGCCGGGGAGCAGCCTTTGATCGTGGGCGGCTTGGGCCCGGACCAACCGGCCGAGCGGGCCGAGGAGCGGCAGGCGGGCGGCTCCAGCTCACCTGACGCTACTCCTGCAGAGACGGTCGTGCAGGATAGAGAGCAGAACGTAGAACAGGATCATGTTGAGTGTGCAAATAAAGTCACTTGTGAAGTAAATGCCCAGGCCAGTGAGAAGTCAGTGAAAAAACAGACAGAGAAAAATAAAGTCGTTAATATTGATGAGGAAAGCTGCAGTGACAGTGTTGATAGGGCGGTTGATGATGCTTTGATGGCTGTGGACATGCAGGATGAAATTGGCATTTTAAATACAACCAACAAAAGGAAAAAAATGACAAAGAACAGAGAGGGGCTAAGGCCAAGAAAGTGCTGGAGGATTTCTCTGATGAGGACTGAGTGGACACATAACAAGATAGTCAGTCAACTGCTTATCCTCTTGAGAAAATAAAGAAGTTTTAGTGGAAACTAAAGGTATTAAGGCAATCAAAACGGAAACGTTTTTTCCAGATTTGAAAGGTTTTATCTGGTCTGTGACACTGCTAAGAAAGCAGGAGGGTGTGTTTAGTGATCAAGAGGTCTTTCGGCTCAAGAAGTTAGTTACAAAAGCGAGAGCCCAACTATTGGAAGAAGATGACGATTTATAAAGTGTCGCTCCACACACTTGTATGGGTTTTTGTGGTAATGATCATTTTTTTCTCTTCTGTTTTTCGGCTGCAATTCATTCAAAGACTTCTGTTCGGCCCTAAAGACTTGGTGTGGAGACCACTGGCCCCCAACAGTTTGGAGATATGGGACTGCAGGACTCACTGTTATGGACTTTAAAACGCTGACGTTTAAGGCATTGCCTATTTTCCACCGTGGAGTGTTCACAGTGTGGAATACCCCCTGCTGGGCAGGACCAGCAGTCATGGAAGTGTTCTGCAAAGCAAGGATACTAACCTTGGGATCGCTAGTGAACTTTGCTGGACCTGAATTGGATGCAATGCAGAGGCTCTAGCAGTGGCTCTTGGTGTTCATCAGCAAGCTGCTGGATCACTGGAGACACTGTGTGACTGCATGTCGCCTACTGATTGAACACTGTAACTGTTTGACTGTGCCTAATGTACTGGATCCCTTTCCTTGGTTGGGCATTCGTCAGGGTAGTGATAGAGGGAAGGAGGAGGTAGGTGAGGTGCAGCACGACAGTCAGGGTAGTGTTGGAGGTCATTATGAGATGGGTATGGGTCAAGAAGCATGCATAACTGAAGCAGCTATGTAGAGGAGATAGTCTTGGGGGAAAGTGAAGAGGAAGCCATGGATGAAGATGAGGGTGTCCTTAGAGTGTCTCAGCTGAAAAGGAAAACTAAAGGTAGTAGTGGCAACACACAGGTAAAGAAAGGGGTAGCAAGCAAGACGAGAGGAAAAACTGTAATTGAATGGAGAGACAGAGAGACGGAGACCGGTATGGGGGAAGACTGTTGTCAATAGTGGGAGCGAGTCTTCCGATACTAAAATGGCTGGCAGTCGGAAGACAAAAAGAGCATACAGTGTTGTAAAATAAAACCGTTTTTACAAAGAACAAAAAACATGGTTTGGGTGGTAGAGGGCAGACTCCTGAGGATGAGGGCTAGTTTTGATCATTTTAATATTGTTTTTATGAATGTTTATGCTCCCACTACAGGACCTGACAGAGTTCAGTTTTTATCAAGTTTTAAGCACGGTTTTAAGTTTGTAGTGAGGATTTTTTATTTTTAGGAGGAGATTTTAATTGCACAGAGTATGATCGCTTAGACAAGAACCACATGGAACCCCACAGTGCATCACAGCAAGCTTTGAGAATAATCATTGAAGATCATAAGTTAGTAGATGTATGGAGAAGGATGAATGAAAGATAAAAGACAATATACATGGGCTCACGTCAGAGGGAATCTTATATCCTTCGGGCTCCAGGCTAGATCGTTTTTATTGTTTTAAACATCATTTATCATTTTAAAAATGTGTAAAATGATGCCTGCTGGTTTAACTGATCACTCCCTAGTTAATTGTTTTAATTAGAAACAAAGTCCAAAAGCGCATATTGGCATTTTAACACTAACGCGATTTGAATTCCTTGAGATTGTGGAAAGGTAGAGATCAAACAGCTCTGTCAACAGTACACTCTCAATATCACACGGGACATTACTAGATCTATGAACGTTTTAGAGACTGAAATTGTGGCGCTACACTAGAAATCAAGGTCATATTGAAGGCCTCAAGTCTAAAACATCTGCTCTCAGGGACCTACTAGGGACTCGGGCTCAAGGGGCGCTGGTTCGATCACCTTTCCAGAGTGCAAATATGATGGATGCGTCATCAAAGTTTTTCTTTGGCCTCGAGAAGAAGAATGGTCAGAGCAGGTTCATCCATGCTCTACGTTCAGAGACCAGACAGGAACTCAGAGACTCAAATGAGATACGGAGACAAGCGGTGTGTTTTTACTCTGAGCTTGACATCAGTGACTATAAGGAGGACAAAGAGATGTTCATGTCTTTTTTGTGGTGGATTACCAAAAGTCGCTGTGGAAACCAATGCAGAATTGGAATTGACGTTTCACCGCCCCGCAACGCACGGAAGGGGGAAAGGCCCCTGGCATTGACGGGATTCCGGTGGAGTTTTTTTAAAGACCTCTTGTTACTGCTAAGCAGCAGGAGGGTGGCGATTACTCTCTACCCCAAAAAAGGAGATCTACAAGAGTTTAAGAACTGGCGTCCGGTGTCTCTTCTCTGTTCGGACTATAAAGTACTAGTCTAATGGTCTAAGGCGCTGGCCAATAGGCTGAGGGGAGCGGTAGATCAGGTCATCCACCAAGACCAGACTTACTGTATGCCTGGTAAGTACATTTTAGACTATGTGTCTTTAATTTGGGATATTTTGGACATCTCTAATTCGTTGGGCATTGATACTGGTCTCATTTAATTGGACCAGGAGAAGGCATTCGACCGGGTTGAGCACTTCTACTAATTTTGGCCTCAGCCCAGGTCTTATAGCCATGATCAACGTTTTGTACCAAGACGTTGAGAGTGTACTAAAAATCAATGGAGGCCTGAGTGCACCTTTTAGAGTAAATAGGGGAGTGAGACAGGGTTGCGCTCTTTCGGGAATGTTGTACTCGCTTGCCATAGAACCCATGCTATGCAAAATAAGAGCAAAGATTGAAGGTCTGTTTTTAAAGGATTTAAAAAAGGCATGTTTTATCTGCCTATGCGGACGATATCATTGTATGTGTCAAAAATCAGGAGGATGTCAGGGAGCTGGGGAGAATAGTGGATGATTATGGTCCTATTTCAGCGGCAAGAGTGAATTGGGCTAAAATTTAGGCTATGGCAGTTGGGAGCTGGAGCTGGAAAAAGGATGGGCTCAAATATCTGAGTGTGTATGTCGAATATGTAGTGCAGAAGAATTGGGAAGGAGTGGTTGAGAAGTTTGAAGGGAGATTAAGTAAGTGGAAGTGGCTATAACCACAGATGTCCTTCAGAGGCAGGACATTAGTCATCAATAACTTGGTAGCATCTACTCTGTGGCATCGACTGGCTTGTATGGAGGCGCTTAAGGGGCTGATTAAAAAATGTTAGTTAGGTTTTTTTGGGTGCCAGGCCTTATACAGGGGGGGCAAGGCCTTATACACATAGCCAGCAGGGTGGCAACTTTTAGATTACAGTTTGCACAAGAGGTACATAACAGGTCTAAAAGATGTAGTGTGGAGGGAAGCGACAAGCACCATTTTAAGGAAGGAAGCTGGCCTCGGTTTAGACACGATTGTTTTTATTATTATAATTTTTCTTTTTTTATCAAGCAGTTTTTAAGACTTCTTTGTACTGGGTATTGGAAGAGCCTCTGATTAATGGAGCCAGGATGGACATCCAGGACAGGACAACAACGCCAGGCCTCACCTGGCGTGTACCACCGGAGCGGTCACTCTGAGGAGCATTGTGGCTGTAGCTGGGACTGGTTTGAACCAGGCAGTGGCCGTGGCTTCTCTTCTTGGGCAGAAGTCCATCCGACAGACAAGGACACTTTTAAGAAGGTGGACTGAGAGGCTGACTGAGGAAGAGTTCCAAATATTACAAGACTATGGCAGTGGAGTGGAAACTCCAGATGAAGGTGATCCTTTTCCTGATCTGGGATTCCCTCCAGATCTGGATGGGTACTCAGGACCCTTAGTAGATGTGGGGAGCCTGGAAAGACTTGACTTGACACCATAAAATAAAAGATCTGGCAACTTAACAATGGAGAATCTTACACGTGCAATAGCAGTTAATGCTTTTATTGCAGTGATAGATCCAACGGTTACAAGTAAAGGTCCTTTTTGCAAGGAAATAGAAACAATTGTCCATTGTTTTGTTAAATGTGAGAGACTCTTCAACCTTTTTGAGGCACTGGAGAGCGTGTTTAGTTGGTTTGGAGAAAGTTGGTCTAAGATCGCTTTCATTTTTGGAGCTGGTTATAGGAAGGCTGATGCTACAAAGTGGCAACTACTAAACTGGGTAGTAGGGGACAGCAGCAGGAAGAATAGAGTAGAGGGAAAGACAGGACAGGAATCACTTCCTGTTTTCATCTCCTTGGTGAAAACCAGAGTCTGGGTTGATTTCTTTTTTTTTTAAAGGAATGAGCAACATAGACGATTTTATTAGACGGTGGTGTTATAATTATGCAATTTGTTCTGTGGTTGGCGATGATTTAATCTTCTGTTCTTTGCTCAGCTAGTCTGTTGTGGGGTGTTTCCTCTTTTTTGGTTTTGTTTTTGTAAAAAATGTGTACTAGCATGTTTTCATTTTTGTAGCTCTAGCTACAATCATTGGATCAATGTTTTTGTTATCCATGTCCAACAAACAAACACAGAAACCTGGTGGAAGAAATGGGTGTAAGAAAGTATTAGTTGCATGTATAGATTATTTGATATTATTAGAATAATATACCTGTTTCGGAAAATATCCTCACAGGAGGTTTTGTCCAGAGGTCTTTATCTGGCAATGCACATTTCTTGGCCAAGGTGCTTGCATTGGTCTGTGGCCAATAGCAATATATAACCTGTAACACACAGTGAGAAGTAGCTTAGACATATTCATAGTTATCATAAAAAAATCTATATTGCACAAAATCTTTAAACACATCTTACCCCATCACTCCACTCCAGCCATTTCGAGGGTGCCGCCTCCACTTAATTTTCTACAATGAAGCGCAGTACCACATACTGCTTTGTTGCCTGAATGAAAATCATTATAATCATGATTTATGATGATAAAAATAATTCCATTTTGTTGTTGGTGTGAGGCAGGTCAGAGTTGGTTCACAAGGTGTTTAGGATGGAAACTATAACCCTCGATCCATGGGCTTCCTCCACCATAAATGCCCTCCTCTCAAGGGTGCTCTCATCTAGAAACCGCATTTCAGTTGTTCTGATATTGGCACGGGAAGTAGCATAAATGCGGGAGTCACAGGGTGTCATGGTGGATGGCTGCAGGTTGGTGTCAACTCTACACAGGAAAGTCCTCTCCTTTTCATTTGCAGACACAACCTCACAGCATTCCTCACTACTTAGGATGAACATTTTGTTCCTTCCCTTGACTGCCGTCCTCTGCATCTTATTTAAAATTTTTGATTTAATTGTTTCCTCCAGGCGGTTGGCAACTTGCAGGAGTGGATTTTTGCCTGATCTCACCATTCCTTTAATTTGCTGCAGCTTTTTCTCAAATGTGAAGGCACTGAAGTGGTCAAGGGATCCAAATTGGTTTACATCAGCTGCAAGATGCAATAGCGAGTGTACATTGTAAACTAAAAATGGCTAGTTGTACAGAATCCCCCCTTGTTCAACAAAGTATTCTAGAAGATTCTGTGCATACGAACTGTGTGTTGCAGCCAGTTGTGGGGAGACTAAAAAGCACAAAGCTGTACTGAAGGCCATTAAATGTTTAAAAATATCTTCCTGGAGTATGCCTTTTAGCACAATCTTCCCAGTGTAGACAGCAAATTGTCTGAATTCAGTTTCTTTCCAGCGATCGTGTTTTTCCAGCCCCCTAGGCTTTCTAGCAAAACAGTCTGGAATAACCGATCTGAGTGCCTCCAGACGCTTGCTGACGCTAGTCATTTGAACTCTTGACAATCGAGTTTCCATCTTGTCCACAGAAGCAGCAACTTCCTCATCTCTCCAAGGCAGCATTGGTGCATGTAGTCCCTTGGAAATTACCTCACAATATCAATGGCCAGGCTGCAGAAGGGAGAGGTTCATTCTGCCTGGTGATGCTCTGGCTGCCAGAACTCCCAAATGACTGGTTAGTTCTTAAGGTGATGTTGTCCACTTCCGGGAAAAGCATTCTCCCAGCCCAGATCCCCTTTTGATTGCACTTATCACAACCGTAGTACCCAGAGTAAAGCTTTACACACCTCACCATCGCCTTAGCTGGAGCATTGCAAGTTATGCATCTCAGTTCAACCTTAAGGAATCTGCCCATCAACTCCAGACCATCCTGCATGGCTTTGTATAATTCTGTTGCTATCTCACTGATGAAGCTGATGTCCTTCGGTTTGGAAGAGGCAATGGATAGGGAGAGGGTGAAAATGCATGTTGGTGTCAAATTAGCACAGATTGGAGCACAGAATTGGCCAGAGTGATTTGTTGGAAGATTTAAAAAGAGGTAAGGCAAATATTAATTGATTGTAGGTCTTTAGTTGTTTCTTGAGAATATTTTTTTTTGGTGCAGAGAGAGCTGGTCGGCCACATTGTATTTTATGGTTTCCACCCCTTTCTGCCTATGTCAAACAGGGTTCTGGCAGTGGAAGGGAGCTCCTCATGGCCCTGTTTTTGCAGCACTTTAAGAAGAGCATCCAGAGCATTATGTTTTATACCAAAGGTACAGGCCCAAGGATTGTTTCCAGAGTAATACATTTTTGTTTCAGTGCATCAAATGTGTTGTGCCAATCCTGTCTGTCTCTGAACAGCCAAAGTGTGAGTCAGTGATGGTTAATGCTTTTCCATGTGTAAGTAACAATCATTATGATGATAAATGGTTGTAGACTTGCCTGTCTTGATGACATCTTGCACAGTGCTGAAACTATTCCTGAAAGTGAACAAAAAGTTTAATTATTTGTTATTAATGAGTCACAGTACAGCCCTTTCATTGTTATTACCACTTATTACTTTACTTTACTTAAATTATCGTTATTGTAGTTAATCATGTATGGGGAAAAATATATAAAGAGAATGTGTTAAGAGGTTTAGGCCCTAGAACTATTCATTTGGTACAGCATTCATGTTATATTACCCGGAAGTAATTTCTAAGTTTAATAGCCGTTACTATCGCTATTGCATATCTTCCGTTACGTGTAAGCATGTGATTTGCTGTCGGTTCCTTAGTCGCACCTGGTGCCGGGACACTACATTTAGTATCGCTACATTCTCACAGACAAAAACATATTAGAAATTCTTTGACATCATGTTTTTCCAGTTTTAATGTTAACTATTTTCACAAACAAATAAACAATCGTGTGCGGCTGACCAGTACAAACTAGCGAAAGAACGGACGCTAGAAATTCACTTCAATGGGGAGTTATCCAAACCACTTCTATTTTGAGCGTATGTTACGAGATGTTACCCCGGTGAACTCCCCCTTGGTGATGACCAGCTTAGCCGGGTCGAGGCGTCGAGTGCGTGTGTAGACCGGGGCGCCATCCGTGACGATTTGGTGCTCTAGCCCGTGCTTGGCAGTCGCTGACGAAAACGTAGGCGTAGTGAGGTGCGGAAACTCTGTGAGGAGGTTGTTGATACGAGTCTCCAGCGGCGACCATGTTAGACGCACCTCCGGGCGACAGTTATTTACGTCCACTAGCAGGTTGAAGGCACACAAATCTGCGCCTAGGAGGGGAACCGACACCGCGGCCATGATGATGTCCCAGCCTAAACGCTGCCCGCCGAAACACACCTCAACGTACCTAGTAGCGTAGGTGCGTATAGGTGTGCCATTAGCGGCGTCCATCGGGGGCCCGTATCCGCCAGCCATGGTGTCCGCAGACGAGGAGGAGGAGGAGGAGGATGCTGCGCTGAGCACCCGAGTCGACCAGCAGCCGCCGGCCCGACAAATCATCCTTAATAAACAACAGCCTGCTGTCCCCGCCAGCGCTCATGGCCGTTAACGAGCGCTGGCCCTGGAGTTTCCCTGGTTGGCAGCGGGCGACACTGTTTGGCCTTGGCTCCAAATCGGTTGTGGAAGTAACATAGTCCATTGTCATGTTGGCGATGGGCAGCCACCGCGGCGGCAGCGGCGCCCGCTGTGTGCAAAATGCTGCCGGATGGTGAAAAAAATCCTGTCCGCCTCAGCAGCCAGTGCACAATAGTCCTTAGTGGAGGAGAGCGCGGTGTGCACGGGTGCCGGGAGCTGGCGCAGAAAAATATGCGTAAAAAGAAAAGTGGGATCCGCCGAGCCCAAAACAGCCAACATCCTCTCCAGCAACTCGGACGGTTTGCTGTCGCCAAGTCCAGGTGAGCGACAACAGACGGTCCGCATTCTCCATCTCCGACAGCTCAAACATTCTTAAAAGGAGCGCTTTGAGAGCAATGTGCTTGCCGTCCGCCGGCAGCCCCATCACCCGTAACGTTGTCGCGGCATCCAACCCTGCTACCACATGGTAGTACCTGGTAACGTCCTGAGTTATTCCTCTCAGTTGGAACTGGGCTTCAAATATGTTGGAACCACGGCCAGGGGCTGTGCTGCCAGAACTCGGGCAACTTAAGCGCTGCGGCGTGGACGTTAGCCGGATATGATTTATATCAGCGTTCTGGGTCACCAATGTGGGAGTGTGTAGAAACGAGGAGACGGTAGACAGGTTGTCAAGTCTAAATGTTTACTTCCCAACACACAGTAATACAGCGGCTGTAGTGAAGCTTGCAAAAGCAACAGTAACGACAGGCGAACGTATCAGAACCGGTACAAAACTCCCACTCACTCTAAACATTACCCAGAAAGCGCCTGGGTTAAATGTCTAAAAGGAGGCTAATGTTGTTGAGGCACAGTAAGGGTTTGGTAGACACGGCAACGTAAAAGACACTATTAAAGACGCTAGTAAGCTAACTACCGTTAGCTTACTAGCTAACGGCTTTAATGTAAGCAGATATACATCGAGTTGGCAGCCCAGGGAACTGTATTAACAATTTGTAAAACGGTGGCGCAAAGATCAAAAACATCATCAATATGCAACATTGAGGTTATTCATGACATTTATCTACATGTCATGTGAAATAGTGTATCGTAAAAAGTATTGTAAATAGCCGCTAGCGTTAGCTAACATCAGCCACCTTTAACTGTAACAGCGTCTTCAGTTACTCACCTGTTAATTGTGATGTTGAATTGGTCTAAACTATCTAAAACTGTATCTATTAAACTAAACGATCGAACTAACTTATATTACTTAATATCTCTTCTCTTTCTCTCTCTCTCTCTCTCTCGCCCGTCTATGACTCAACACCACCAACGTCTGCATAGATTGAGAGGTATCCTAGGGCTATATGGTGACGGTTGGCTGACTAGCACGAGACGTTCCGATGTGCAGTCTCCCGCTTCAGGTGGAAGCTAGATGGAGATTCGGGCTCTTATTTACATCGTAAGTGGCCTGAACCACTTCACACAAAAAAACAACAATCAGAACATAAATGTGCTGCATTGTTATTACCTGCCGTGGGCTGTTATTTTGAACATGGTGGGAGTGATTCAAGTGCAAGGAAAATAATGGAACAAATGGATAAACAAAAAAATACAGTCTTACAGCTAAATGTATTGCCCACACACAACTATGTAAGCCTTGAGACTAGCGATCTTATTTTATACAGTATGGTAGGCTATAGCTTACCTTTCATTCTTAACAATAACTAGTACTCCATATTGGCATCAATATAGGCTAACTAATTATGTAGGTGAAACCATTTAGCACAATGGGATGCATAATGTCCTGTATGCTAATGCAAAATCATGAATGAATTTAGATATATGTTCAAGTCAAGTCAAGTCAAGTCAAGTTTATTGTCACTTCACAGTTTACAGTTTAGTATAAAGCAGTGATGTGAAATTCTTGTGTGCAATACCCGACGACAGACAGCAGTTATAGAATAAGATAAAATAAAAATAGATAAAAATAGAATAAAAAATAGAATAAGGAATATAAAATAAAAATAAAAAATGCAATTTATAAAATGCAAAAATCAGCACAGAAAAGAGCAGTATATATATATAAATCAATGTAATAAAATATACATTGTTATATGTTATACGCCCTTGTTCAGCAGCCTGATGGCCTGACTGTGGAAGCTATCTCTAAGCCTATTTGTACGACACTTGATACTGCGGTATCGCCTGCCTGACGGTAATAGTGAGTAAAGTTTGTGGCTGGGGTGGGCAATGTCTTTTATAATTCTTTTGGCCTTGGCCACGCACCGCTGGTTGTAAATGTCCAGGAGGGAGGGGAGCTCACCTCCAACGATATACTGGGCCGTCCGCACCACCCTTTGAAGCGCTCTGCGCTCGAGTGCCGTGCAGTTCCCGTACCAGGCGGTGATACACCCTGTCAGAACACTCTCGATGGTGCCGTTGTAGAATGTTCTCAGGATGCGGGGGCCCATGCTGAATTTCTTCAGACGCCTGAGAAAATACAGGCGTTGTTGGGCCTTTTTCACCACGTGTGTGGTGTGCGTGGACCATGTGAGGTCCTCGGAGATGTGCACGCCGAGGAACTTGAAGCTGCTGACCCTCTCTACTGCAACGCCGTCGATGGAGATAGGGCTGTGCTCTCCCCTCTGCCTCCTGAAGTCCACGATCAGCTCCTTGGTCTTCTTGACGTTGAGGGCGAGGCTGTTCTCCTGGCACCACTGCTCCAGCGATCCGACCTCCTCCCTGTAGGCTGTCTCGTCGTCGCCGGCGATCAGGCCCATCACTGTCGTGTCGTCAGCAAACTTGACGATGACGTTGGAGCTGTGCATAGCCATGCAGTCGTGGGTGTAGAGGGAGTAGAGGAGAGGGCTCAGCACGCATCCCTGGGGGGCTCCCGTGTTGAGGGTCAGTGGCTCTGATGTGGTGCTGCCCATCCTCACCACCTGGCGGCGGTCCGACAGGAGGTTCAGTATCCAGCTGCACATGGATGGGGGTACGCCTAGACCTCTCAGCTTGGTGTCGAGCTTGGCAGGAACTTGATTACTTACATTTCAAATGGCAAGGAGTTATCTCTTGGGCAGAGTCCAAACTAGCATCCTCTGATCTGTCACTCTTGGCGTTCATGTACAACATTTTCTGTCTCTCAAACAATGGTTCTGAAAGGTGCTATAGATCTTATAGATCTTTTAAACGGTAATATAGCAGCAAACTACTATTTTAAAGATTGTGGAGTAATTGTGTCCTGAGTCACACTCCGTCTGGGTGTGTTGTAATCAGAGCTTCTCTGTTCATTGTTTCAGGAGACAATCTGTAGGAAATGCTTCAGCAACAGCATCTTTTACACTGGTACGTGTTTCACCCTGATTGTGGTTAGTTTTGTGAGGGCGCAAAACATTTAGGTAATTTTAAGGTGCTCTCATGCTGTAATTGCATACCTGTCAACATTGGGCTTTGACAATAAGGGAGATGTCCTGGTGTATCAACAGAGAAGGGGGTATAAAGGATAACCAAGGCATGCTGGCATGACCTAAGATTAGAGGTCATTCAACACACACAGTAACACACCACATTGTTTTCTTTAGAACACAGATGGCAGTACACTTCACCAGAGACCCCTTTCACTGTAACATAAGTCTAATCAAAAGGTCATATCGATACAAACAAATACACATGAATATGAGATTCATTGAATCTTTTCACACAATCAGCTGTTCTTAGGGCCCCATAGGGCTTAGTGCCCCTCCTTGGGGGGGTGGCGGGGACTTTCTGCTCAAGGCCCCAGGCATTTGTCTGCTCTGCCTCTGTCACAACACCAATGCAAGTATATTTTTATACTTAACAGGACAACAAGAAAACTGTAGTCTGGAAATTATGTTTTTTATTTTTTTTTATTGGGGGAAACACCTCAAGGCAGGGAGACCACACGGTGCCAGTGAAAAAAGTGCTTTTGGTACAGACCTGACAGAAGGAGGGACGATAGAGCGCCACCTGATTGTCACAGACTCACACACACATAAATGCATTAAAAGCCATTTTCATATCATTGCCTCAAAATTGTATTTGGGGTCAAAACTTACAGTATTCAAATCAGCAGGTACAATGGTTAATCATATCAGTGTTCTAAAGAAGGCTACTATTCCTTAAATGGTCTGAAAATTATCTCTGATTATCTTGGTTTATTTTCAGTTTTCTCGTCGAGGTTCTTTGCAGGTTTTGGCTATGAAATAGAAATATAAAAAAAAAAAAAACGTCCTAGGAAAGTTCCATATGGACCCCTTTATAATGTTATAGGGGACCAACACAGGACGTCCTCGGAACGTTTTTGAAGGACCAAATGAGAACGTTATCCGAGGGACCAAATGGGAACGTCCCCTGAAGGTTTGATTTACGTCTCATTCAGAACGTCCCTCAAGGACCATACGAGAACGTATTATGAACGTCAATAACATCCCGGTAACGTCCCACAGAAAACGTTGTGGTGGGGACCAATAGGGGACGTCATAAACGTCCGGGGGACGTTCCCTGTTTCGGAAGACACCAGTGCCAAGCTTGCCATAAAGCCAAACAACACAGAGCATCAAATCAGTTTCTGACCATTTTACAATATCACACATAGGCTTACTGGTATTGGTCTTTAACACATCATTGCACTGCCGCACACAACTGGCAACCATAAAGTTAAAGTCTGAAAAGTGAAATATAAATTAGTTTTTATTAAACAGTTAGGCTTTCATTTTCTATGTACCCTTTTAAAACATGTAGTGTACATATAAACACATTTTGTGTTACATTGAAAACTATGAAATAGGACTCACTGTCCAACTTATACCACGCACACAATTAGAAAATGCTCAGGGTTGTTACAGTAGGCTTGTGAATATTAATAACCAGTGTCCTACTTAGTGCAGAAGTAAACGCCTTTTTTGCGTCCCGCATATGCTTGGGATGTTCTAAAAATCGCTGAATATCCATTACTGCTCAGTGTACAGAAACAGTGTTCAGAAACATAGCTAGCTGAATCGCTAAATGCACAAAATAGAGGGAACACGTCTAACTTCACACGTCACATGTCACATGACTGTTCAAAAATGAATTGATTTAAAACAAAACGTAATATAATTAAGATTTTTGTGTTACAATAATTTTATATAGATGTAATAAATTATATTAAAATATTTGAAGATCTATATACAACAAATATTTGGATTGGAACTATTTTAGACTCGATTTTAGACTCGATTCAGAGTCTTTTGGCCACTAGGGGGGCAATGCCCCCCTGCCCTACTGCAAACTCCGCCTATGGTAGAAGCAGCATGAATTTGAAAGTGAACAAGGTCAGTTATACCATAACATTTATTGCAATGCAAATAAACATTGAATGGACTGAAGCATAAATGTATACTCACCTTAACCCCCAGTTCTACAGTAAAACTAGCACTGTCCAGAGGGACCAAACCTTACAGGTTTAAGATGAAGGGTTACTTAATACTCATAAGATAATGAGCAGAATGTACATTTTCATATAAAAAGGTTAATGCAATATAACAAATAATTCAAGTCCCGAAACGGACCAAGTATGGAGTGAGAACTGGTACTTGGAAAAAGGTGCCAGTTTCCCTTCTGGGCATTGCCAAGGTGCCCTTGAGCAAGTGCACCAGACCCCTACACTGCTCCCCGGGCGCTGTATATACAATAGCTGCCCACTGCTCCTAATACTAGGATGGGTTAAATTGCAGAGAAACACATTTCACTGTGTCCTCCAAATTTAGATTGGATTCAAAAGATGAGATTCAAATGCATTGTCAGTGCACAGCACAAGTACAGTACAGCTAAAGGAATTTGGCATCTAACCAGAGTGTAAATGTTACAGTAAAGTGCATGTTACTATATCATGTACAGCAGTGGCGGCTGGTGGTTGTAAAAGTAGGGGAGGAAGGAAGGTGCCTCACTATCAATTTGGACAGTGTATTAGTGGGTCATGTTAGCAGACGAGACAGAACAGAATCAACACAGATTGTGATGTGTGGGGCAAGAAGCATTGTTTTGATGAAAAATAGCAATTTAGCGATTAATCCATTTATGATGAAAATCTGAAAATCGGAATAGAAGTTTCATGCGCAGTGGCGCGTTCTACCAAAGAAAACTAACAATTCAAATTTTGTGAGATTTGAGGGTTAGGGTTCGTTCTGTTGTGTAAAGTATATTTACCTGTATTTAATTAAAATAATATATACTATCATAAAGTAAAACCAGTAATGCACGTAAATCACGTCAATTGTCTAATCGCGACCCAAAGAAACACCACCTTGTCACGGTCAGCGATGCTTTCTGTTCACGTTTGGCGTCATGCACCTGGAACGCTTTGAGGTCGGAATTAAAAATATATATATATAAAATAAAATAAAAAATTTAAATCTAAAATAAATTAATTAATATACAAGATACAATACAAAATTCAAGATTTGTATTTGCCATTTGTAACAAGTACATAGGAATGCTTACTCCCCATTCCCTCCCGCAGTATAAATCTCCAAAACACCATGAAAATAAAAACAATATATACAATAAAATAAACAAAAAAAGAGCAGCAAAGTGACTTAAATGATATGTACATATTTTTAGTTTTTTTACAAAAATCTTAAAACACATTTAAAGTGCCAGTAGTGCAGCAGCATCATGAATACAGTGCAGTACAGTGCAGTAACTGTGATGAATCCAGAAAGTCCAGCAAAGTATGTAAGTGTAATGTTAATGACAATGTTATGAAAATGAAAGTGGCAGCACTCCTAGCAGTTCAGTAGGTGCACTGCCTGTGGATAAAAACTATCCTTAAACCTGGTAGTACTTGTACGGATGCTGCACAACCTGCGACCAGACGGTAGGGGGGAGAAGAGATGGTGCCCAGGGTGGTTGCAGTCCTTTATGATGGACATGGCCTTCTTCCGAAATCTGGTCCTAAAGATCTCCTCAATGCATGGAAGTGCACACCCGATGATCTTCTCTGCCATCCTCACGACCCTCTGGATGGTTTTCTTGTCCCGTGCAGTGGTGTTGCCGTACCACACAGTGACGCCACTCGTCAGGACACTCTCTACGGTGCCACGGTAGAAGTTCACTAGCCACCTCTGGACTATAGGCCTATATCACACTTCCTGCTTCCGGAGCCGTGAGCAGTGTACTCTTGCTTCCGGTAGTTATCCCAGATACGTGACAAACTGTGGCCGCTTCCCCTCCTCTCTGTTATTGTAGTGTACCGGCTGCTCAACGTCTAAACAAAGACAGCCCTACCTCAGTTTACACCATTACCCAAAGACAAACTCCTCCGCAAGTCTTGTGTGAGGCTGATGAGGAGGATGAAGGTCCCTCGTTTCATGTTCTCAGGGGTAGTGCGTATGTCTGCAGTTTGCACTTTGACAAGGAGAGCATATACGTCTCGAAAAGTGGGCGGAATAGGCTAATAATGTCGGGTATGTGTATGATTAAAAGCACTGGTCCTGACCCCCACACACACTCCATCTCTCATCCGAATAGAGCCACATAATGTCAGGTATGTGTGTGATTAAAAGCACTGGTCCTAACCCCCACACACACTCCATCTCTCATCCGAATAGAGCCACATAATGTCGGGTATGTGTGTGATTAAAAGCACTGGTCCTGACCCCCACATACACTCCATCTCTCATCCGAATAGAGCCACATAATGTTGGGTATGTGTGTGATTAAAGGCACTGGTCCTGACCCCCACACACACTCCATCTCTCATCCGAATAGAGCCACACAATGACGGGTAAGTGTGTGATTAAAAGCACTGGTCCCAAGTAGGGCTGGGCGATACGGACCAAAACCCGGTATTTTTAGGCTGCATCGTGATATACGATATATATCGGTATTTTATACAAATTCGGTTTTAACTCAATGCCACAAGTATATCACAAGCACTTTTATTTTAAGACAACTCATATTCACAAGAATAACAGGCATTCCCTTTTTGAAAATATACAGCTGCACACTACATATTAACACGTAAATGAAAAGGTATATTGAAATAATCAAAATCTATCAAATAAATCGCCTATATTATATACATAGGCATACCTCTGCTTCTACACAAAATCACCTTCGTTATATGGCGATATATCCAGATAGAGCCACAAGACACAATGTCGGGGAATTGTATGATTCGGATTTAGACTTCTTCACTGTAGGTAGAGTGTTCATTCACTAGTTGAACCACATCGTCTTGACCGACTTTTGGAAGGTTATGCAGCGATGTTGTCCAGCGATAACTGTCCGCCATGGTGAATGCCAAGGTGAATGCATTAACCGGAACTTGGGATACACTGCTTCAGTGATTTTTAACGGGTACTTCTGGCGTTCTAATCTAACGTGATATAGGCCTATTCCGCTTTTTCTGAGGCACCGCAGAGCATAGAGGCGCTGTTGTGCCTTCTTCAGCATGACCTCCGTGTTGCGGGTCCACGCCAGGTCATCGGAAATCTGTAGTCCAAGGAAACGGAAGCAGCTGACGACTTCCACCGGTGTCCTGTCCAGGCTGATGGTGGAGTGGGTGCCCCGGTGGCTCCTGAGGTCCACGATGAGCTCCTTGGTTTTTCTGACATTCAGTGCGAGGCTGTTGTCCTCACACCATCGCTTCAGCTTGTTACCTCATCTCTGTATTCCGTTTCATCGCCCTCGTTTATCAAGCCGATGACTGTGGTGTCGTCTGCAAATTTGATAATCCGATTATTGCTGTGTGTGGCAGTACAGTCATGTGTATACAGCAAGAGTACAGCCGGGGACTGAAGCAGTCACCCAAAGTGAATGACTCCCGAGTTTGTGATCTTTGCATGATGATAACCCGCCCCCCAAAACTCAAATTGGGTATTCACCAGCGCAGGGAGCTCTGCTGATTGGTTCATAGAGCCTCTGGATAGACCTGCCCTTAAGTTTATTGTCACGTCAAAGTTATACAAGTATAAGCAATAGGAGAAAATCTTATGTGCAATACCCGACGACAGACAGCAGTTATAAAAATAAAAATAATAGAATAAAAAAGAAGTAAAAAGTACAAACTGTATAAAGTTAAATATCTAAAAATATAAAAGTGCATGTATAAAATGCAATATATTAGCACAGAAAAAGAGCAATATATATATATAAATCAATGTTATAAAATGTACATTGTTATATGCTATACACCCTTGTTCAGCAGCCTGATGGCCTGACTGTGGAAGCTGTCTCTAAGTCTGTTTGTGCAGCACTTGATACTGCGGTATCGCCTGCCTGACGGTAAAAGTGAGTACAGTTCGTGGCTGGGGTGGGCATTGTCTTTTATGATGCGTTTGGCCTTGGCTACGTCGCTGGTTGTATATATCCAGGAGGGAGGGGAGCTCACCTCCAACAATATACTGGGCTGTCCGCACCACCCTTTGAAGCACTCTGCGCTTGAGTGCGGTGCAGTTCCTGTACCAGGCGGTGATACACCCTGTAAGAACACACTCAATTGGACCGGTGTAGAATGTTCTCAGGATGTGGGGGCCCATGCTGAATTTCCTCAGACGCCTGAGGAAATACAGGCGTTGTTGGGCCCTTTTCACCACATGTGTGGTGTGTTGACCATGTGAGGTCCTCGGAGATGTGCACGCAGAGGAACTTGAAGCTGTTGACCCTCTCTACTGCAACACCGTCGATGGAGATAGGGCTGTGCTCTCCTCTCTGCTTCCTGTAGTCCACGATCAGCTCCTTGGTCTTCTTGACGTTGAGGGCGAGGCTGTTCTCCTGGCACCACTGTTCCAGCGATCCAACCTCCTCCCTGTAGGCTGTCTCGTCGACGCCGGCAATCAGGCCCATCACTGTCGTGTCGTCAGCAAACTTGATGATGACGTTGGAGCTGTGCATAGCCATGCAGTCGTGGGTGTAGAGGGAGTAGAGGAGAGGGCTCACGCATCCCTGGGGGGCTCCCGTGTTGAGGGTCAGTGGCTCTGAGGTGGTGCTGCCCATCCTCACCACCTAGCGGCGGTCCGACAGGAGGTCCAGTATCCAGCTGCACGTGGATGGGGGCACGCCTAGACCTCTAAGCTTGGTGTCGAGCTTGGCAGGAACTATCATGTTGAACGCTGAGCTGTAGTCCACAAACAGCATTCGCACATAACAGTTCTTGACCAACCTCTCGAAGCATTTGCTGACAATCGAGGTGAGGGCTACAGGTCTATAGTCATTCAGGCATGTTACCTTGGGTTGTTTAGGGACAGGCACGATGGTGGACATCTTGAGGACCGCGGGAACAACAGCCTGGGACAGGGAGAGGTTGAAGATATCTGCAAAGACTCCTGTCAACTGGTCTGCGCATGCTCTGAGGTCGTGGCCCGGGATGTCGTCAGGCCTGCCGCCTTACGGATGTTCAACCGCTTGAAGGTGCGGCGCACATCCGCCTCCGAGATGTTCAGCAGGCTGGTCTCCTCAGGCGGCGCTGGCTTCGGCGGGCTGCCGTTCACGTCGAACCGAGCAAAAAAACTTGAAAAACCGAACCGACTTGGTCGGAACTTCTTGATGAACCCGGTGACCGAGGACGCATACTCGTTGATGTTATTGTCCGAGGTGACCCGGAACATGTCCCAGTCAGCGCAATCAAAACAATCCTGCAGCATAGAGTCCGATTGGTCCGACCAGCATTGGACCTCCCTCACAGTGATTGGTTGCTGCTTCCGTCTCTGCCTATAGGCGGAGAGTAGCTGTATAGAGCGGTGGTCTGATTTGCCAAACGGTGGGCGGAGGAGGGCCTTGTAGCCATCACGGAAGGGAGTGTAGCAGTGGTCGAGGATCCGCTCACCCCGTGTTGGTAGAACTTCGGGAGAACCTTCTTCAGGTTCGCCTTGTAGAAGTCCCCCGCCACGATGAGAGCAGCCTCAGGGTGTGCCGACTCCTGTTCGCTGATAGCCCCATACAGTTCCTTCAGTGCTGTGTCCGTGTTGGCTTGTGGGGGAATGTAAACATAGGTCACGGTTACTGCTGTAAACTCCCGAGGTAGCCAGAATGGACAGCACATAAGCATCAGGTACTCCAAGTCCGGGGAACAGAAAGACTTGAGGGGATGTACATGAATTTGGTTGCACCAAGATCTGTTTATCATGAGACATCCACCCCCTCCGCGATCTTTACCGGAGAGAGCCTTTGTTCTGTCCGCCCAGTGGACAGAAAATCCCGTCGGCTCGATAGTGGCTCGGTAACCCCCTCCGACATCCATGTCTCCGTAAGGCAGAGGAAACAATTGTCCTTTGTTTCCCGGTGGAATTGAATACGAGCCTGTAGCTCGCTTATCTTATTGTCCAGAGACTGTACATTAGCCAGTAGACAGGTGGGTAGTGGGGGGCGATCGGATCGACATCTCAGCCTGACAAGCATCCCTCGCTTCTTCCTGCGACGCTTGCGTGTAATCGTGCCCAAGATGGTCGGAGATAATCCAGCTGTGACTTTGGGCAGGACGTCCGTGCTGCTAACTTTCTGAACAAAGATAGTCGCGATAAAAATAATAAATAACCAAAAACTGCTTTGTCTTGCGGGACCTCGCAAAATGGCAGCCATCTCGTACTGCGCCATACTCTCAGGTGAGGAGGATCGTCCCTTTCTGCCATATACACTCATGTTAAAACCAGGACTCACCGGCCGCTTGGGTCCGGCAGTTATAAAATGGACTTCAATTTGAGCTTACGGAGAACGTTCCTCCGTATTGTGATTTAAACAATTGCGGTAGGGGGCGCAGTTGGTGCTATTTTGACACACAATGACTTTGAAGCGTTAGAATAAGCTTTTTTATCAGTATTTTCACAGATGAATCTGTTAAATTTATATGTATTTAACAGATTTTTTTTCTCTGAAATGTTAGGGAGGATGGTCCTCCCTTTCCTCAATGGACGAGCCTCCAATATATATATATATATATATATATATATATTTTTTAAGGCTGTCAAAGTTAATGTACGTAATATATATGCGTGTGTATGTATGCGTACATGGGCGACCCGAGCAGCTCGTGAGGGTTTTAATATCGCGATACGAGACCGAATTCACCCGAACGTGAGAACACAAGCTCTGGTGTGTGTGTGTGTGTGTGTGTGTGTGTGTGTGTGTGTGTGTGTGTGTGTGTGTGTGTGTGTGTGTGTGTGTGTGTGTGTGTGTGTGTGTGTGTGTGTGTGTGTGTGTGTGTGTGTGTGTGTGTGTGTGTGTGTGTGTGTGTGTGTGTGTGTGTGTGTGTGTGTGTGTGTGTGTGTGTGTGTGTGTGTGTGTGTGTGTGTGTGGAGGAAGGCGCTCTGCGTGGGGGGTGTTTAACGCTCGATGCTACCGGTGGTCATGAGTGTGTGTGTGTGTGGGGGGGGGGTGTCGTTCCGATAATGTTTGCATTTTAATGACCCAGTGTTTGACGTGGAGAACGGACATTGGAGGAAACACTTTTGTGACCACTGTAAAGTATTGTACGTTGTACACACGGAGAGCTTTTCGCCTGGCGGACCTCCTCGTACAGATGCTGCTCCAGAAGAGAAGGCGGTGTGAATAAGCAGGAGGAGGAGGAGGAGGGAGGAGGAGGATGTGTTCTCGTTCTCCGTACGGATAACGCTCGTCTTTTTTTGGGGGGGCGGGGGCGAGGGGGGGGGGGGGAGTCGAACAAAAACCTGAATACCGTGAAGCGAAACGTTACTTTTTTTTGTTTTGTTTCCCCGCTTAATGCTATGGGACAGTGTGCGTGTACTGCGCTTTCCCGGATGGGGTTTCGGGCGTCGAGGCGCCTCTGGGCCGCGGTTCGGCATACGGAGTCCGAATTCGGGGGACTAGCTAGCTAGCCGCGCTAGCCGCAGCTACCCGATGCTGCTGCTGCTGTCGCGCGGATCCACACGGGAACACAAGCGGCTGGAGTCCTGGGCCCTGGCGCTGAGAGAGCTTCTGCTGTACCGGAGGAAGATCCCCAGAGAAATCATTTGTAACGCTGATTGACGCGTTGCACGTCGTCTTTCGGACCTCTCCTAGCTGGATAGAGCCGTTGACTATACAACGGGGAATGGTTGTGGCTGCAATGTGTGGACAAAATAATGCAAGGGAGACCCACAACAGCAGCCCGCTAACGAAGGCTGCGAGTTAAAAAGGAGAACAATCAGCTGGTATCTAAAAGTCGCTCGTGCAACCTTCCTACGTCTAGGATACACTGATACCCCCGCGCTTATTTCCCTTATAATATACATAACGTGGAACCAAGGACTGTGAGGGGAAATATGGATAAACTAACTATAATATCAGGGTGCCTCTTTTTGGCCGCAGATATCTTTGCAATAGCCAGTATTGCAAATCCGGATTGGATCAACACCGGTGAATCGGCAGGTAATTATTCGGCAAACTCTCTCTTTCTCACTTTGCATTGTATTTGTATTATGTTTAGCATGTCCTGCCGTTGTCTCGACATCTGTTATTCAGTGGCTTTGTGTGAGGCACTGAACAAAGCCACATCTGAACGGTTTCGCTGCATACGGTTTTGGCTGCATAATGATACAGTACATACATGTGTGCCCATCACCGTTGTCAACCAGAAGTTAAACATGTTTTGCTGTAATTTGAATACATAGTTGCTTCTTATACGTATGAATTACATTGTCCAATTATGACCTTGTGATAGTGAGTCAATTAAAGGGCACAACACGAGAAGGTATCCGCCAGTAGAGATGTTGTCGTCGGTTCATGTTCCGGTTGGCACAAGCCCAGCGGTTATTGGCGATCGGCAATTTGTGTGTGGTTCCCGCAAAACATCCAGTTCACTGATAGCCAGGACTCTCTTTGTACTGTCATCTGCACTAGTGCTAAAATGTGCTGTGTGTTGTGTTTAGTTCGGGGCTGCTGAATGTCTATCTTTTTTTGTTTGGCGAACACGAATAGAAGCTCTGATCCATATATAGCATACACATACAATCGTGACACTATACACATTACAACGACAGACCATTAGACCTGTCGTGCATGCTTGTTTCAGGACATGTTGGCGTCTTAACCAATGGCAACGCCACAACTGAACACATGCTGGCTACAGAGGCGGCTAAAAACACCGTTATGGCGCTTTACCACTGCACGACACCGCATGCGCTGCTGCAATCTGACCCTTGCACAACCCCACAATACGCCATGTACCCAGCCCATTGAAAACAGTGAGGTAGGGTACCTATGTTTATACCTGGGTGAAACAAGTTTGAATCCACAAAAAGCCTGTGTCAATGTATTGCTCAACATGTGACGTCAAGGAGGTCTCTATGGGTACTCCACCTGTGCCATAGTGGAGTGAATCATTATGCCATTGCCCTACTGTGCATTCTTCTTGCCATCACAGGGAAAATATACTCTTTGAAAAACACAGCAGTACTTGACACAGTGCACATACATACCATAGTAACCTGCTTTAAGCGACTCTTTATGTTCCTCCTAGTTGGTCCTCCTTGATCCTTGCTTGGCTGTAGTTTGTTGCGTGTTTTTTTGTTTTTTTTGGGGGCATTTTCTGCTCAGCCTCTGAGGGCCGGGTAATTATTATATATGATTGTTTATCGTAATTTAATAGTGTTGTATCGTCGAACTGAAGTTAATGACTGACTTAAATAGTCAGTGTGAAGGGAAAACTAGTTTCAGTCCGATACCATACTTTAAATGTCTATAGCCTATAAAACATACACCTCCATTATATTAAAGGGATAATACATCTGTCCATATCGCGAGTTACATAATTCCCCCAATACTTTAAAACATGTCATTCACAGAGTGGTCCTTTTTGTTCTGCTTTGGTCAGCAGAATCCATTGCGGTCACTTTTTAAAACATCATTTATAAAGCTTAATGCGTTTGTATGTATTCCTCTGACCGAAGCATCACATCACATGGTGTGATGTGATGCCAGGTGGGCTTTGTTTGTTTTGTTGGTTTGTTCAGATGACGTCCATGCAGAGAGACTGCAGGACGAAGTGCCACTCGTGTTTACGGCGAGGTGCACCGGGATATGTGGTACTGGCAGCGGAAACACACTCACTAGGGTCTTTATTCTAAAGAGCTTCCAATGGCTGCTGTGAACAAGGTTAATGAATTGGTTGGTTAAAATTTTAAGACGGAGATTACTGTTCTGTTAGTTTTACACTTTGGTCCTCAATGATTTTAAATCAAAGTCTCAACACGCCTTCTGAAGCTCCAGGTACAATTCTTATTAAGGTGTAATGTATAAGGCAGTTACCCATGGCCTAAATGAAAACGGCAAAAGCTTGATGACCGTTCTCAAGGGTCTATCTGGGAACGTACTGGATAACTTGTAGTCAAAATGTACTGACTGCTTCATTGGGAATCTAAGAAAATAAACAACAAGGACAAATATGGGTGGCCAAATATAACCCGTCCAGAGTCAGGGAAAGCATGACCTTTTTGTGTTATTCTTGGATCGCTTTCCCAGTTTATTCGTTCGGAATCCATAGTTCAAATACAAAAATAAAATGGGAAGAAATGGCTTTTGCATACAACGGCTATTGCTGCATCTTTAAAATACAAGCTCATCCCTATCAGTCAATACGGCTTTCTGTCTCACAAGAACAAATATTGAAATCGCAGTCTGCTGTCTTTGCCAACATACTTTATGACACTTATTTTGTTTTAATTTGAGTTGAGTTAGGTTGTGAGCATTGCGATGCAGTGGCAAGTAACACACATGCTGTGTAGTACACACACACGCCAAGTGTTGGGAGAAGTAAGAAGGAAGTGACCCGTTGAGTGGTGCCATCGCCGCGCAAACAGATGGTGTGTTACCATAGATGGGCTTTAAAAAAAAAATTAAATAAACACAATCTAATCTAAGGAGCCAGTCTAATCTGGCTCCTTGCTTTTTAGTTAACATTGCAATAATTACAATTTCTACCACAGGCTGAAAAGGTAATATTGGTGAGGTTGGTACAATAATTGCTTGGGGTTTTAGTTTTTGTTAACCCAGTCAGTGTTGTATAGACATGACTAGACAATACTTGTGTATTAAGTAAGCGTACCATATGCTTGCACAGTATGTAGCATAGGGGGAACGACGGCACAATATGAACCAATCTGAATCCCCTGTGTCGCACTACATAGCAGTGACCAGAGCAAGGACAGTGGAGGCAATCTGTGATAATGCATCCGTACCACTGACAGAACATAGGCCTTTGGCTGTTGCCTGTACTGTGTATTGATTTGTCTGTGTGTGGGGTAAATGTTGTCAAAATTCCCACGTGTATTCCTTTCATGGGGAAATGTCCTTAAAGCTTCGGGGGAGAGAGAGAGAGAGAGAGAGAGAGACTCATTCATGTAACGGCCGTGAGAGTTCTAGTTTAGCTAGCGGCCTTGTGCAGAACGTCATTGATGGGTTTCTTTACAATGGCCAGTCCTCTGATGGGGGAGCACAATTGGAGCATAGCAACATTTTCCCCATCTCGGCTATACATCATCTGTCAATAAAGCTTGTCTATTTATTAATGTTACTATACTTTCAGAGATAGGAAAACGTTACACGTTATTCGGGAACCCAGGGCGCACTCACAGGAACAACTGCAGGGAAACTATATGTTTCGTGACTGATTGCCGGTAGTTGGTCATTGACTACCATCATGGTCAACATCACCATGGAAACAAATTGACATTGTAATGGTACTGTAATAAAATGTTAAGTGTCTTCATTTCAAAACAATGCTGGGAAAGCTTTTCAGTGGAGTTCAGCGGCATCATGTTGTAGACTTCGTGACGAATGTTCCTAATGGCTTCCAGGAACGAGGGTGAATATGCGATGTATAAATATTGTGAGATAAGCTACAGGGCAGGCAGGCTAAAATGGTTCGTCTCGCTTCTGGTGCGGTCTTGTGATCTCTTGTTTCACATCTCTAAAGAATCACATAGAACCTGCTCTTTTTAAACCACTGCCATTGGCTTGGTTTGAATGTGTGTGTGCTTTGCAGAGGGATGATAAACTAAAGTATATACCATTAACTACGACATCAAGCCTGACTTGATGTCGTAGTTAATGGTATATACTTTAGTTTATTTGGCTGTATTGTATTTCATTGTTACAGCGATCACATGACTATGGATGGGACGAAAATGTGGGAGAAATGGGGAAAGGAGTTTTAAAACATCTCTTGCACTTCTTGCTCTTCCTATTTATTTATTCATGATGATGGGCCTCACGGGGGTTACTCATGACTCATGACTCATGAATGCACAGAGGGAACAAAGTGTGTGCATTAGTGTGGTTGATGATAATACTCCATGCTACACATCTAGCAAAACTGCTGTTGCGAGTTAAATATGTGTTCCACAGGATTCACTAAACTGTTTAGTGCTCACAATCCAATACGATCCAATGTACAAGCCTTTAAGGTTTTTTGGCTGTTGCTAAAGCAGATCTTGCATAGCACGGTTAGTCCTGTGTGTCGGACATTAACACAAAGATCCAAGCTTTTCTGGTCACAAGCGTTGACCTATGAGAAACTACGATCTGATGCCAACACGTTGAAGCCCATGCAGGTCTTTTCTGAAATGTAGACCTCTCATGTTGCCAAGAGCTTCTTCTTCGTCGTCGTCCACTTGGTTGATATTGATCGAGGACTGCAGGGAACTGAATCATGGCGTATTGTTTTGCTTACTCGGCGAGAAAATGCTTTGGCGAAGAAGACGCACTCTCATTGACTGGCTTCACACATACACTCCACTCCAGCATACGCTTTGCTTATCGGTTATGTTTAAAGACAATAGGGCTGGACAATTAATCGAAATCTGGGTTTTTATTACTGATATAAATATAAGTGCAATATCCAATTCTCAGGAGCTGAAATTATTTTTGTTGAATAAAGGTCAAATGTGTAAATGTGCATTTATAACACTATTATAAACTACTGTAGTACTGCAGAGATGCCCTGGCCATGATTTGAATAGTTATTATAGTGAATCATATCGCAATATCTGTCAAAAATAATGGCATGATTATTATTTGTAATCGTTCAGCCTGAACAGAAAATTTGTGTGTGTGTGTGTGTGTGTGTGTGTGTGTGTGTGTGTGTGTGTGTGTGTGTGTGTGTGTGTGTGTGTGTGTGTGTGTGTGTGTGTGTGTGTGTGTGTGTGTGTGTGTGTGTGTGTGTGTGTGTGTGTGTGTGTGTGTGTGTGTGTGTGTGTGTGTGTGTGTGTGTGTGTGTGTGTGTGTGTGTGTGTGTGTGTGTGAAGGACAAGCATCTACCATCACCACAATTGAGTGAATTATGAGGCAATCTACCGTCCGTCCTGCTCCACCTCCCTGCTCTCTCTCCCTCAATCTCCTCTCACCCCCAGCTGAATCTCTACACCTGAGGCCACTAGCACCGCACACTATCACACACTCTCTTCCATCTCACTGACGCTTCTGCGGTCAAATGAGAACTTGTTGGTGGCATATATTGAGGAGTTTGTGTTGTGAGGCTATTAAAGTATCTGTGAGTTACACATGTGTGTGTGTGTTAAACATTCTTGCTTCCATCGATGCAGAAAATGTGACTGTCTGGGAAGTAAGATTGTGGCAAAAGTAAGCCTTTTAACACATTTTAAAGACTCAGTCTTTTAAAATACATACTTGTTGTACCCTTTCTCTTCAAGATGGATAACGTAAAAAAACTTGGTAGTAGCTCAGTCTGTCAGGACTTGGCTTGGGAACCGGAAGGGTCGCAGTTTCAAGTCCCAGAAAAGCAGAGGATGGGTTACTAGGATGGGTTAAGTGCAGAGAAACAAATTTCACTGCGTGTGTGTACATGGATGTGACCAATTAAAATGATTCATGTCCTCCAGGTTTACATTTAGACTATATTAGTTCTAATATATTAAACAGTGCCTTCTCCTTCGTGAAACCCCTAAACTTGCTTAAGTCCTGACATTAATAGCTCTTAGCATGTTGTATATGTTAGCAAGTGTATATCCTTAATGTTGATAACACGCTCTTATCACAGCTACTTAAGCAGGTGACCTAGCAGTACGAAATTGTGTTATTCATCTTGTTAAAATGAATACTTGTGAACTGCTGTATTTTTATGTTTGTGTACCCCAGTGTTATGCTATTGTCTGCTTCAACTAATGTACACCTTGTAAGTCGCTTTGGATAAAATGCCCTGAATGTAAATGTAAATGTACTAGATCTGCCAAATTTGTAATGATCTCTTTTCTAAAGCCCTGGACTGCAATCCACCTTGTGTTTGTCATTGTGTAGCTGATTTTGGACCACAGTGAGAACATTGCGTCCCTGAGAGGAAAACATGCTGTGTATATTCACACAAATGAGAACTGGCTCACACGCACCATTTATTTTTTGTGGTTGCGTATGCAACATACAAGGTTCACATTCATTCGAAAATGTCACGTGACAATTTAGGTTCGGTGGGCTTGTTTCCAAGGTTAATTTGCCAACTAGCATTTATACGAAACTACCATCCGTCATATTACTCTCACAAGTAAAGTACATTTTATTTGTAAATCCGCCCTCCATCACAGTTGGTCCCCCACCCCCACAATGGGCAAGAAAAAACAGCTTCTGTAATTGTCAAGAAAGAAAGCTTGAGAATTAACGCAGAGTGGGGGATCTCTTCTCCCGGGGATGGCTAGGGGTGCAATGGGTGCCATCATTTGACATACATAGTAGTATGACAAGCAAACCCCACAAGAGCTTTGAGAAGTGATGCTCTGAGCAGCTGTGCTTGGTGGGGAAGTGAAACACTTTGTGCACGGTCCCTGGCCACCTCGGGTGCTATTCGTGGGCTTCCTATTTAAAATAAAATATAAAAACTAAAAACGTTGTCTTTACCAACTGCGAGGGAATAATGGCCCACCGCCAGCTTTCGGACTTCATAGACGACATGTACGAATCAGACACATTAGTATTCCTACATTCATATACTAAGTATGCATGGGGTGAGTATGTAATTATGATGAATGGAACCATAAGGCAAACCTGCCATCCCATTCACATCCATTAATCCTTAATATCTTGTTTAAGTTGGGGGTTTGAACCCAGTGCAGCCGTGAGTCTTGCCACTCCTGGATCCTGTTTGATTGGTTGTTTGGTGTCTTGCAGGTGCGCTGACCGTGGGCCTCGTGCGGCAGTGCCAGACCATCCACGGGCGAGACCGGACCTGCATCCCGCCGCGGCTCCCGCCAGAATGGGTGACCACGCTGTTCTTCATCATCATGGGCATCATCTCGCTCACCGTCACCTGCGGCCTCCTGGTGGCGTCGCACTGGCGCCGCGAAGCCACCAAGTACGCCCGCTGGATCGCCTTCACCGGCAGTAAGTCAAATCTGGCGCGTGCGGTCGTTTTCGCACTCCGCCAGAGTAAAAATGCTGCGTTGCGTCTCCAATCGGCGTCATACCGCTATTATATATGCGCTCCACAGGGGAGTCGTCTTCTGTTGTAACGTTTATTCCTTTTCAACGCAATAATGTCATTGTTTAGGAGTGAAAGTGGTGAGTTGACGCTATAGCGCCCGCTGCCGAGGATTGAAGCTCAGCTCCGTCGGAGCACCGTCCGTTAATTATTAGGTTTCCCAGCTGAGTGACAAAGTTGATGGGGAAACTCATTAGACGGGTAACTCTGGCGAGTCATAGTTCCCCCTTGTACAATGATGGTGGTTCTTTGGAAGTGGTTGCTATATGAGCTTTTTTTCCTGATACAAGGGTGCTTGCAGAAAGAGTTTCTTTAATAAACACCTGATGTAGTTTCCGGCGAGGGACTTCAATTGGCATGGAATAGCCTAATGGAATTGACTGCTGATTATTCTCTTGATTTTTGATCTTAGGGCTCCAAATGTCCTTTTTTTCTTTCTAAGGAGTGCTAGGTTACCTAATTAGTGTTATCTGGCCGTGTCTTTCCGTCTAGTTTAAGGACATGATTGCACACCTCAGAGGTGTGCTCGTTCCAATTTGTTACAAAGACATGGTTTGCTTGATGGATCGATGGATTGCATTGATTTTTATTTAACAAATAGGGGTGCCAGTGGTCCTTCCTGGTGGCAGGGAGAGCTCTGTAGACGAGCAAGACGCCCTTACCCATACCTGCCTGTTTCAAGGACATCTATTTGAAATGACCGTTATGTCTTTAGACTCGGAAATGTCTGTTACTAATGGTGGTGTCACCATCTCAGCCCATTGTGAGCCTCTGTGGCCTCAATGTGCCATTTTAATGCAATGAGTGGGAGTGTGTGGGTTTCGGTTATGTATGCTAGGTTTTTTGGGTTGCTTAGTCGAGGTACATTAGGCTGGGGGGCCTTCAGCACTGAACAATTGAGCTGGCTAAATAGAGAAACGCATATGTTTTCAACGCCTATGGAGTTACCACATACAGTAAATGCCTAGTCTCTGGTTTATTTTCTCAAGAGGTCCATTTTGTTGAAGGAGCTATAAGTATGGGGAGTTGGCTTTCTGTAGTCCCAACAAACTCTTGCCGGCAACTCTCCAAATCTCATTTAAGTTTCCACCGTTCCCTTCGTAACGCAACTCTTGCGAGACTTGGTGAGACACACAATAAGAGACCGGACCGGAAGTGAAAGGTAAAGAACAAAAAACTTGTATCCCTCTGTAGGGATCCTTTCCGTAATGTTTTCAGATACTTATAATAACAATCTGAGCACGTCAGTGGTAAAAAAACAACAACCCACCAACAAGCCCTTTTAGAGGATGCACATGGGGCAGTATCCGCCCTAAGGGTTACAATGCAGCTTGTTTCGTGGCTGACTGCTGAAGCTCTCTCGCTCAATACTGGACCAATTCAAAACATTGTTTCAGCATTAATCACAATTTGATGAAGAAAGTATGGTCCAGGTTGAAAAATCCCCACGTCATCCTTTCAAGAGACTAGTTGAGTACACGGCAGTCGGAAAACATTCATACACATTTGTGTCACCAAGCGATGCCAGAGGCCGCTCTTTATCGTTATTGTACGGGGAAGAAGAGTTGCCGTAGCAACTGGGCTGTTTACCTTTGCCGTTGTCTGCGGCGGGCCCACTTGGCTCCGAGGGCTCGCGCCGTTCGGCAACGTGATGGTGGTTTCTCCAGGCACACGGCGACATCTAAAGATTAGGCCTTTTGATACGAGAGCAGGCGAAGAAGAGAGTTACTTGTGTCCGGGGTCATGTGTTCAGGGAGTCGATGGAGGATAACAATGGGACAATGTCACTGAGGGTGGGTGGGGGAGGCGGGGATGTTATGTAAGTAGTCCTCCAAGCCCAGCTTACAGCGCTGCTTCACACTCAACAACTGCAAGGACGGGGATCTGTGGAGTGGTGTTCTGCAGCAAGAGCGTGTACCACAGCAGGGGCGAGCAGTTGTGTTGTGAGTTGAGAAAATAAGCAGAATAATATTAATAATAATTACAATAAAGTGATCATACAACGGGACACCGTGAACATGGGAGTGAGTGAGAAGAGGCAGCAGGAGGCCGAGGGTGAAGCCAGCCCCTCTGTGTCTCACCTGCTTCACGCATGCACACTGATTAATGACTACTGTCAGCGATCGGACAGGATGCCAGGATGGGTTTAGTTTGAATTCAGACAGTTTGGGCCATACCTGGGTCGGCCCTGGTGCAGGGCGGCTGCAGTCAGTCAGTCAGGCAGGCAGGCAGGCAGGCAGTGATGGTGGATTTGGGGGCCGTCTATGACGAAGGCTCTGGGAGAGTAGATTGATAGACAGCCAGGAAAGGGGTACTGGTGGTAGCCAGTACCACAGCTGTCCCGCGGTTTTCTACCGGTCCCGGGCCTCCTGTACTGCTCCTTCTCCTCCACCCGTCCTATACAACGCATATCAGTTACAGAAACTGGCCTCGACTCACTGTCTGTTCCACTGTGCTCACGATTCAACGTTTTTCGCTGCCAGGAATTGAGGAGAGAGAGAGAGAGAGGTTTGAATATTAATGAATTCCAAATTACGTGAACAGCATGGGCCTCTTAGTTGGAGGGCGAACCAGTATGTGATGCATACCACAATCCCGACCGTAAGCTAACTCTTTTTTTTTGTTTTCATCTGTCTTCACACCCCCCCCCCCCCTCCCCCCCCCCCGCCGCCCACAGTGATCCTGTTCTGCATGGCGGCGCTCATCTTCCCCATAGGCTTCTACATCAACGAGGTGGGGGGCCAGCCGTACAAGCTGCCCAACAACACGGTGGTGGGCTCCTCCTACGTGCTGTTTGTGCTCTCCATCTTCTTCACCATCGTGGGACTGCTGTTCGCCGGGAAGGTCTGCCTCCCGGGCTGAACGCCGCCCACAAAGCCAGGGAGGGGGGGGGGGGGGGGGGGGGGGGGTCGTTTGGTGGAGATTTGTGGTTTTCGGTTTGTTTCACGGAACGGACAAAAGAAAGGATAACGACAAACAAATGACTATTAAAAAAAAAAAAAGCGAACTGACGAGTGGAGCCTGTACCCGCAAGTCGCCGGAGGCTATCTCGCCACTAACGGACGCAAAAGTGGAATAAACTGATGTAGTAGCCAAGAGAGATGGGGGGGGGGGGGGGCTCTGGACTCGGTTGGAGGGCTGCAGAGGTCCACCGCTTTTCCTGCCACAGTTAATTTAAAACATGCATTTTCCTCTCGTTATTGTTTTTGGTTTGTATTTTAATTGTTTGGTTTTTATGATTATATATTTTTTTGTTTGTTTTGGTTGTTGCACTTTCAGAGGGCGATGGCAGAGACGGAGCTGGCGTTCCAGCGGGAGAACAGTGGAGGCGCCTGGCTGTGGGTGGTGGAGGGGGGGGGGGGCAAGGACATGGGGATGGGGCGTGGGATCTGGGGACAGCTATGCGCATTACTGCTGCTGTCATGGTAACTGTGGCCATTATGTCATTGCCCATTTTATGAGCCCCGCCACTCCCCGACTCGACTTCCTGTGCGCTTACTTACCCTGGAACGAACACACACACACACACACACACACACACACACACACACACACACACACACACACACACACACACACACACACACCCTGTCCCCCGTTGCTACTTTTGGTTCCTCTGAGCTTTTTTCAGTTGTATGTGAATACATTCTTGTAGACCACAGTTTGTTTTGGTTCCCCCTCCCCACTTCCCCGGTATTTCCACTGAAGCAGTTTTACTGTACATTACTATTCTTTGTTACTTATATATTTTTGTGTTATTTCACCCCCCCCCCCCCCCCAAACAAGAAGGGAAAGAAAATAGCTGGATGTGGGATGTCAGGGTGGATGGACGGCCTCTGGCGAAACAAAAAGCAAGGCATTTTACACAGTGTACCCCTTCCCTCTCTCTCTCCCTCCTTCTGCCAAAGGGTGTGTACCCCACTATACCCCCCCCCCAAACCTGGTGGTGAGTTGCCTCTTTACCCTCCAGATGTGTGGAACCAGGGAGAAGAGTCCATACCTGGGTTACGTAGACATGGGCTGGGGGGGAGAGGTCGAAGAGCCAAATCCATAATGTAGAATCCCATTCGGTTTTAAAATCCACATAGTCAATGTACGCATCAAAATGGGCAGCAACCAATGAACAAAGTGTGAGTGAGCATAAACGGCACCAATAAAGGCAGTTGAACAACGCATAGATGACTGTAAACTGAACCTATGTTACTCAGATATTTAGTTTTTAGAGCCGTAGCGTTAGTGAACTGAGGTCCAAACTCGGTGACCCCCCCCTTGGACAAGTTTTTTTTTTTTTTTCTTGCGCTCACTCTCTGCAGCTGTATATAAGCGTGTCACGTGACACAGCAAACCTCTTAGGAACCTAGGTCGGTAGTGTGTAGTGTGTGCAAAACGAGCAAGGGGAGCGTCAGGGTATGAGGACAACACACGCACGCTCAAAATAAGTAGTATTCTCCAGAGACTGGGGTCTCTTCAGTTAACGTTTTTTTTATTTAATTTGTTTATTTCCATTGTTTTTTGAAGCGTAATAGAGCCGGAGCTGCTGGTCGGTTCCATGTGGAAGGCTGGACCTCGACATGCTGTTCCTGATTCCCGTGGACACACACACACTCTTGGATCCACAAACTATTTCTTGCACACATGCATGGTACACGCATTATATCAGTCTATAGATGTATATGAGCCAGAAGACCTTGTGCATAAACACACACAAGCATGTACACACTGTATCAGCCTAAATTCTTAGGTCCACAAAGTGTTACTCTCTCACAGACGCACACACACACGCGTGCATGCATGTACAGTCTATCAGGCTATCCTTACACATGACACACACACACCACCCACTCGCGCTCTCTCCAGTCTTTACAGAGGCTCTTGTTGTCTAACTGACTGGTTTTGTTTCTGCGTTGAACTTTTCTCCCTCTCGGTGTGATCTCAGTTGTCCCGGTCTCGGGTTGAGTCCGTATTTGTGCCATGACTTGGTTTATGTTGTTTTGTTTTTTAGTTTTATTTTGTAATAATGTAAAGACACATAAGACAGGATTTCTGTATGTGGAAGGACTGTGCGTTTCATAATAGACCGTGGCAAAAACGAAGCAGCGCAATTGTATGGAAACATAACTTCTTACCTCATTGTATTTTTATTTTCGTTTTTTGTGTTTTGTCATTTGTTTGATATCATTTAAAAAAATAATAATAATGGCGGCGAATGAGTGCCCCCTACTTTGTCTCTTGCCTTGATGGGTTGTCTACAATAAAGCCTATGACCTTAGGGGGGTTATTTATCACTAAATAAAAGAGGAAATACATCAGTGTCCGTATGAGACTTTGACTCAACCCATTGATCGATTATACATTTTTAAAAATACAAGCATTCAGTCTTGCCGCAACCGATTTCAAAGCGATCAATGCAATGCATTACGTACAGGGCTGTCCGTGTTATCAATACGTACATTAAAACAAATAGTCCATCGCAAAACCAACTCATTATGGCACAGCAATAAGCATATGCTTCTCAAATGGTTGATAACATCCCCATCCATAACGTCAAACGTTTGATACAATGTTAAACACTTAAGTGCTTTACATGCTTTTATGAACAGTAGGCTACCTGTTCCACCGTGTCACTTCAAAAGGGCCACACCTAAATACCAAATAAGATAATATAATACCGTACATATGTGGGACTGTTGGTCCCACATAATATAGGCATAGCCTTCTTAATTGATCCTAGACGCGTAATTAGGGCATCAAAGCAGGACAAAAGTACAGGAAGAGAAAGGTACAGTACAGTAATAGCAATTCGATTTAAAACATGTTTCAATTCTATATTTCCCCCGGTTCCACTCTAACGTCTTAAACCTACAAGTAAGAATCCGAGTCTCATCTCGTTGCGTTATGATGGGATATTTCATATCGAACTAGTAGTTTATACAATCGGGCAGATTATAAAACCGGATTCTCTCTCGGTAGTCACCCGAAGAGGCCAGTGAAATGCGAAGGGTTGGCATGTCATAATATATTATTAATAATATATATGGCATTATGTCTCTTGGTGCTCTGAGGCGGATGCTTGTAAACCCGTCTTGTCCACAAGGGAACAAGAAAGACTCAAATGAGTCAGTCTGGTTGTAGTTTGAGTTAATCGGAGACTCTGTTCCTTGCTCGCACAATGATTAAACTCGACCACCGATACTGAATGACTATTGAAACCAAACGGGAGTTCGGACCGCAATACCATACAAGAGCAAGGGTTATATTGAAGCATTCGACCATGCCGTGCACTTTTGTGCAGACAAAATGTTTAGATTTTCTTACAAAAGTAAACTTAAGAGTCATGTTCAATTGTTGAATATACCTTGTGGATTAGATGTATGCCTGATGTTCAAACACTTTTTTTGTTTGCCAAATACCCAGTAACAGTAAACACCAGATTTACCCTATGCAGTGCTGCATCCCAGGCTACGCAAACAGGACGGTTTCTTTATTATCAAGTGCACTTCCTGTCCACAGCCCATTTCCAGCATGCAACCATAAAACAAATGTTTCTTTTTAAATATGTGATTGAAAAACATCATTGAATACATTAAACATCTTTATTTAAATTGCATAAATCCCAATACATAAAAAAAAATAATAATACATGACACGAGTATTCACAACATACAAATGGTACAATTACCTTTCTCCTCTCTGGAGCATTCTTCGAAAATATGAACTCACATAAAGCTTCTTTGGTTTTTTTTTTCACCATGATCATACAGGACATGACCATGGTTTCACGGGGGTGCAGCCCGAGTTCCGTCTGTCAGGGGGGTGAAGTCCTAGTCCTTCAGTTTGTGGGCGAGAGAAAATATATATATATATATGGGAAATGTCCACAGGCACATGCAGCACACTAGCACCCAAATTACCAGTTTCACGCATTCGTCGTTTTTTTGGCAGTGCTGCACCGTATGCCTTCACGCCACGTGCAGACTGCGTTCCACATGACGCACATCCTAAAATGCTCTTCCTGAAATAGCAGCTTTGAGAGGGCTCCCTTCTTCCTCCTCCTCAGTTTAAGACCACCGTGTCCGACACTTCCATGTCATCATTGACGATGTCCTTCCGCAGCGGCAGGGTGACGCAGCCCAGCCAGCTGCGGCTGCTCAGCATGTCCCCCACAACGCTCCACGTGTCCGTCTCGTCGCAGTACCGCTCGATGGTCTCGTGGTACCTAGTTTTAGCGTGGAATCGTCTTTTGGTCAAGGTCATTTCAGGAAAACTCAAATCAGCCTTCTGGCAATTCTATCAGAAAATAATCCCATTCTTGCCATTAACCTCTCCATCCTTTTTTTTTATAAAATTTGCAAATACAAAATATCACAGAACTGCACAATACTCCTGGTGCTCCGTGCCCTGTAACATTCACAGTGGAAGGTTCCCCCCCCCGCACACCTCACCTGTCCCAGCCTTCCTCTCCTCCAAGCACGTAGATCTTGGCGTCCACCACGGCGACGCCGGGTCGGTAGCGGCGCTCCATCATGGGGGCACACATGGTCCACTGGTTGGTCTTGGGGTTGTAGCACTCGACCTTGTCCGTGTTCTCCGTAGACGCGTGCCAGCCACCTGCCAATCACAGATGACCAACAAAACACACAACAGTTAGGAAATGCATCAATTGTGTGGTTACATGCTCGTTAGTTGGTTTTGTGGTTAGAATCGTTTCGGTTAGGTCATGGTGGTTACAGTGGACTAAAAATGGTTCGTCACATGACCGTTTCTCACATATTTAAAAGGTCTTATGATGTCTTTGCAACAACAACAGTGTTTAGTGAGAAACGCCCACAAGCCTCCTACCTATGACATAGATCTTGCCCTTCAGAGTGCATGCAGCCGAGCCAGAGCGGGCGATCTGCATGGGCGCCACCTCTGTCCACTGAGCCGTTTTGGGGTTATACACCTGGGCCAGGTCTGTGCCGTCGCCGTCTTCCAGAACAGCACCCCCTGGGGCACGGGAGGATAAACCATGACTACACCAAGCGTTATAGACCCTGTCCAGACGTCCCTAGACTGCCATCAGTTTAAAGTTAACATTTGATAGAGTAAATCCCAGTAAAACCATAAAGTCTGTAAAATCTGTGTGCTTTAAGCTTTGATTCAGATTTGGTTTATTTGTCAAATGTTTAAGGTACAGTGTACAATGTACAGTGAAATGTTACAGCCAGCTCCAAAGATACAGTATTACAAGTTAGAACAATTACAAATTTACAAAATGCAAGGGAATACACAAATGTACATATTTACAAAATATATTAATCTGAAAATTGGAAATGGCTCCACGGCTGGGTTTGGAACCGTCAAGATGCATGCTGAGATTGTGCAACCCCCATCATCTACTGTACAGGGAATGGAACCTGACCCGGGTCCCTTGCACACAAACACCTGACAGTGTCACATTCACAGACTTTACGCGTGCGTGCGTGCGTGCGTGCGTGTACTAGCCGCTTCCTACCAGTGACATAAAGAAGGCCATCCAGGGCCACCACCGCGGGGCTGGTGACCGCCATCTTGACAGAGCTCAAGAACTGCCAGGTGTTTGTGTACGGGTTGTAACACTCCACGGAGGCCAGTCGTGACAGGCCCTCCCAGCCGCCCACTGCAAACAAATAGCCGTCCAGCATCACCAGGCCTGCGAGGAAAGACAATGCAAACTATTGTAAAAACCAAACAAACATTACACATTCACAACAGCAGGTGTCGCCGATGAGTCCAGATCCCCGCATCCTGCGGTCATTTTGGGATTTGAAGCTCTAAATCTGGAGGATTTATTGGTAATTTTACTTTATTGGTCACATACATACAGTACACAGTTAAATTTGTTTCTCTTAACCCATCCTAGTAATTGGAGCAGTAGACCGATATTTTATATACAGCGCCTAGGGAGCAGTGTAGGTTGGTCTGGTGCCTTGCTCAAGGACTTGAGAGCTACTGAGAGAGCTACTGCCGTCCCTCTGATAACACAGTTGAACTGTAGCTGAACAAAATAGCCGTTTCGTGATTTGTGTATTCATACAACGATCAATTATATGGATTCCAGAACCCCCGCCACAACAATAGTCAAGTCAAGTTTATTGTCACTTCACAGTTTACACAAGTATAAAGCAGTGAGTGAAAATGTTATGTGCAATACCCGACGACAGACAGCAGTATATATATAATATATTATATAGTGTATATATAGTATATTATATATAGTATATATAGTATAGTATATACTATAATATACAATACAGCGGCCTGGCAGATTTATTTATATTAGGGGGACCCTGATCAACTCCACAACAATGCGGTGACCTCACCTAGTTCAGAGCGAGCCACGTTCATAGGCGCCACCTCCAGCCACGAGTCGAAGCAAGGGTCATAGCGCCACAACTCCCGGCTGGCCAAGCCGTCGGGGAACTCCCCGCCCGCCAGGTACAGCGTGGAGCCTGTGCCACACAAAACGCACAGCAGCACGGGATGAGAGGGATGGCAGGGATAGGGGAAGGGAAACAGCCGTTAATAAATATATGTTGGGTAGTATTACATCCATTGTTTGGTCGTAGTTAGTTAGTTATTTTTCCCCCACTCAGGCAGGTAAAAAATAAAATAAAGACAAAGTTGTAAAAGTCCATTTTGGACCACCATGTGTACGCAGTAGGCTACCAAATACGACATTAGTTTGTCTATGCTAAATGTACTACCGCCTCGCCATTGCCAAACATGTATGTCAATAATAACAGTAAACAGTAAAACATGGACTGTGTAGACTTAGGCAATAGGATAACTAGGTTGTTTTATCTCCCTCTTGTTAAGGAAAAAGCTTTTTCTTTGGGTAATTTACTTGAGAGAAAACAAAAAAACAACCCAGCGCCACAAAATCACACTAGTGTCTTCGATGACCGCCGTGCATAAACAAATGTAATTAAAATCAATTCAAATGAATTCTCTCAAATGCGCTTCGCACCCGACACGACGAGGCCGTGCTTGCTGACGGCGAACGGCAGACAGGCCAGGTTCTTCCACTGGCGCGTGACGGGGTTGAAGCTCTCCACGCTGCGCAGCACCACCTTGTCGTCCTCCCCGCCCACCGTCACGATCACCTCCACCGTCCCTGTTGCCGCGGAGACAGCGAAACGGGAAGAGTGGTGAGCAGTTGGTTCAACGTGTGCGTGCGTTGATTCATCGGCAGTGGATTTATTAGCATAAAAAAGGGTTGGTGGGTTGGTTAGTGAGTCACCATGTATTTCGGTAGTTTTTTATTTTGTCAGGCACCATAGGGCGGCAGTAGCTCAGTCTGTTAGGACTTTTAGCTTGGAAACTGGAAGGTCGCCAGTTCAAGTCCCCGAAACACCTGGGTGCCCTTGAGCAAGGCACCAGACTCCTACACTGCTGCCAGGGCGCTGTATATACACAATAGCTATCCCACTGCTCCCAACACTAGGGTGGGTTAAATGCCGAGAAACTAATGTCACTGTGTGTACATGTATATGACCAATAAAAGAGGATTCAATCCTCCAGATTTAATGGCTTATTAAATGAAAAAAGAAATGTATAGTTTAAAATGGATAACATTAACATAACAACAACATCTGCATGATTATATATGCTTATAGTGGCATGGAAATGTTCAAGGCCAATTCTTTTTGACACAGAGGTATGGCCATGGGACAGACACGGGTGTTGCTCAGAACTCTTAAGGTCTGCTCCTTTTATGTACCAGGGCAGCAGAAATTGTGTCTCCACCACTACTGGCACAGAAAAGTAGCCGTCAGGGACCCGTCAATAGTGTTTCCCGAGCGACACCTTGCGTTTGTCCTACGGCGACGCCTCTGTGAAAAGGTCAGTCCGTATTGGTGGAGCACCACCTTGAAGCACAAAACCAGCGCCCTCCCCCTTCCGTACCTGTGGAGGAGCGGGGCCGGGTCCGGGGGCAGTACAGCTCACCGCGGCGATCCTTGAGCAGCATGTAATCTTTGGCCTCCGAGACGAGCCTCTGACAGCCCGGGTTATCGCGCACCACGGCCAGGGACTCGACCACGTCGTGCAGGTAGTAGGGGCTGACGAGAGGCAGGCGGACGTGTTCCAGCACCTTCACGGCCACCCACGGCAAAAAGGGAGGGAGAGAAAGGGTGGTGAGGACCCACACGTGGTGTCCCAAGTGGCAGGCAGGCACCTTTTGCCACACCCGTCTCTGTCAGTGGTATAGTATAGTGTTTGGTAGTACATAGTATCAGGGTTTCACACACACACAGACTTTACTTGGGCGGGCTGCCCAAATATATATTTTTTCGTCTGAGAGCACGACCGCATCCGCAATCCGATTAACTAGTACAAGACGATCCCCTCGCTCTACTTCTCCTGTAACTGTTCACTCTGCTATCGCGTGAAGAGACTGCTGACAAGTGTCAATCATACGAGATGCATAGGCCTTAGCGATGGTAAGATTTGCATCGGTACACTGGCATAAAAGTTCACGAGACGCCCGATAAAAAAAGAAAAATGTGCACCGGATACAATTTGGAATGAAGTCGAGACGTATCGTTTATAAAAATCGTTGCATCGATAAATTCCGCTAAATTTGATCTAATTTACAAAAAAAAAAAAAAAAAAAAAAGAATTGTGGCATTGGTCACATTAGGTGCCGATCACACGGGACGCATTTTTTTCAGCCTGAAAAACGGCTTCTGGAAGCAGGCTGCACTGCTCTTGATGAGCCCCGATGAAAAACCCCCCCCCGCAAACACAGAAGTCATGTTGCTATGTTAAATATAAAAGAATCCCATTATAATTAAGACTGATTAATAATAAAGATAAACTTTACCCACGGTAATTTTCAAAAAATGTACTCAGATAAGAGTATGCCAGTATTCACTGTGCCCTAGGGCCGGGCAATAATTCATTAATAATTAATTTATTGTCTTGGTATTGTATGGCCATTAAATGAAGATATTGACTTCTAGTTATATAGTCCAAATTAATGACGATAAGAAAATATGCCCTTAAAATGATCAATAAGCTATAGTTGTTGTCCCATAACATACTTTACATTTCCAGTTGGACTGTTAAGATATTGGTACTTAGGTATTTTGAATTCAATTCAAGTATAACATATTTATTCAACATTGTGGGAAATTCTATTAATTCGCCCCCAGCCCTACTGTACCCCAATGGAGATTTGCAATATCGCCACCTCTTCAATATGTGTAATGCACACTTTAGAGTGTGTATATTTATTATTTTTCTGTGACATTTATAGTAAGTGTGAAACAAAAGTACCAATTTATATAATTGTACTACTTATAGTAAAAATGAACAGTAGACCGTTGCCTAATTTAAAAAATAAATAAATGGAAATTCTTTCTCTCTACTGCAAGAACGGTAGCCAATATAATAAAAGTATGCGTGTGTGAATAATGGAATAGTGAACACTTGAGCCAGGATAGATCCTGGGCCGTGTGTGACAGGAGACTTTGGGATTACACACCAAAGCCATCGTCAAAAGGTTTGATGAGGCGGCTAATGACCGACAGCTGCTGAAGGCATATGGCCCACATGAGCCGCACTCTCAAAACAGACGTACCGAAGACAGTTATCATTTGTGCGCCAAGATAAAGATTTAAGCTTAGAAAGAAATTGCATCTCAAGAGTAGGCAAGCGTCATGGAACAAAGACAAAAAATAATAATAATAATAATAAAACTGACCTTTTCGAAGCCGTGTTCGCGGCCGATAGATTTGTTAAGCCACAACATGGCCGCCTCAAACACCATCTCCTCCTGGGGCACGTTGAGCAGGTCACTGCCGATGATCTGCGTCAGTTTGTCCTGACACAGAGACTGGAACTCTTCCTGGGTGGTGCAGAAACACAGCCATGGATCACCACTCAATGTTACAAACAATCCCATGTGGATGTTTGTACTACTAAGACGACGAAGCTGGGAAAAATGGCTTTAAACATTTTTTTTTTATAATTACAGGAATACCAAACTGCAATTCAATCAACTAGTTTTAACATTATTTTAGCATTTAGACAACTTCATCCAAAGGTCTCCCGGTACATGCCATTAAGGAGCAAGCAGGGGACAGACATCTTGGTAGGCTGTGGACATTTTGAATCAAAACCCAGACCCCGTCGGCTCCTCAGTCATAAACCACCACTACTACTACAGTAGCCTTCACTATCACGGTCATCATCCTGTCAAACACCTGAAATACTTAAAGAATCCTATCGCACAGGCTAACCGACATGAAAACATGCACATGTTCCAGGAGCAATTTAATTTACTTGCTGGTAGACTTGTTTGAAGTGTGCCAGGATGTAGTCCATGCTGCATTTCTCCAGAGCTTTACAGGAGTGGGCCTCAGCGAAGCAGTGGATGCCCACACAGTTGGTCTCGTCCATCTGGCGTTCCATGAAGCGGCTGCAGGCCTCCCGCACAGGCATGATGTCTAGCAGATTGGCGGCCGCTAGCAGTGCCTAGAGCATACGATTGGTTTGATATGGTGTAAACCCTAATGTTAACATGCACACGTGCAGCTTGGTCTCAGAATCAGATCAAGGCAATCATTGAAATTATTGATCGTCATGTAAACACTGTCGTTCAATTAAGGGATTTGATAGGACTTGGATCATGACCATGACTCGCCAGTGTCCATCAAGGCACGGTCACTATTTTGTCACATTATCGTTTGTTTATTCATAAAATGCCAGATTCCTGCCTATCCATATTGACCTTGAAACAGATGATTTGGCAGATACATAGGAGTGCATTTGGTATTTATTTAGACGTATATGGACCTACGATGGTGAACCTTCCACACTTTGAGACATCTTGTATGTTCGACGAGTGATCCAGACACTCAAACCGAAACATGTACGTTGCATATTCAGACTTTGCGACCATGTTAACTGCAAGTATGTAAATAATACCTTACTCTGTTCATGACCTTATTTCAACATTTCAGCCGTAAACTAACAAATAGTTGTGTGTGTGTACCAACCCGGATCACATTTGGCACACGGTGAATTTTACCTGCACATTTGTTTTCGAGATGAAGACCTCTGATGTGTAGGCGTAGCTCACCAACAGGCCAACCATCTGTGGCTCCACACCATTGATGGCTACCCTTTCCTGTCGGGACTCTATCAAATTGATAGAGAACATCGCCTACAGACAAAAAAAGGGTGAACATGTATTTCATACATTTACAATGCATGTTTCCAATCAATTGCGCTAATGACAGTGGCATTCAGTCCATTACTCCTTGAGAAGTGTTGGCCCAGTCTAGGCAAAAAGGGTGAAAAGAATGCACACTTCAACTAGCTAACTAATATTTTAGTGCCAAATGTAGTAGTGGACGACAAGCCCCTTGGAGGCGGACAATGGTTGGAGACAGCTACCACAGTTCGGGAGTTCCGTTTACCTGAAAGTATGAGCTAATGGACGCCAACACAATGCGATGGCATGGGAGCTCATGTCCACCACAACACAGGGTCACGTCACAGAAGGCCTTGTTAAGACGAATGGTGTTCAGGCCCTTCAGCACCGTGGTGGGATGTTTGGCTTCCACAAACAGATAGTCTTCACTGCCCGCGTTGGCTTGATGAACATCGCTTTCCCCTTCTGAATGTACGTCTGCAGCCGTCTGCGACTTAGCGTTGGCTGGAACAACTGCTGCCATGTCTCCTTTCGAAAAGAGCCTGTGATGATAGGAGTAAGGAGAAGGTGGAGTAATCGGTCGTAACTCGTGCAGCCTACTTATAATCTGCAATCAATGATGACACCAATTCACCCAACAAGCACCTAGCTCGTTTTTAAGCAAACTACGGGAAATAAGGAAGAAACGATACGACACACGTGTCTTTCATGTAGCCTTCATGTGAAATAGGAATTGGGGATTCGCAAAGAGACGTATCTATGCAAAGCGCCGTGTAATCCTTAACGTAGGATAGTGGTAGTCGATCATTAGATCATCAGTCATTCGGGGTCTGGCACGAATACCAAGTGACGCAGAGAGCAGAGAACGACGCGAGGGAGACACTCAATAGAACACAAACAACAACAAAACACACGATGTACCTGAAGTTCAAAACCGTGTTTACGCCACTGTCAAAACCAAAGCACTCGTCTACAACGTCGCACAGCAGAGCCGTAATAAAGGCGAAGGCGCGTGAGGTGTACGTCACTCACTTTAAACTCCTCCCCCCCGTGCTAGGGAATGGGATGGGGGGGATGGGGATGCTTAGTAGGGTTTTAGCGGCAACCAATCATTTACATTTACATTTAGGACATTTGGCAGACGCTTTTATCCAAAGCGATTTACAAGGAGTACATTTGTTGAAGTAGACAATAGCATAACGCTGAGGTACGCAAATATAAAACTAGAGCAGTTCACAAGCATTCATATTAACAAGATGAATAACACAATTTCGTACTGCCAGGTCACCTGCTTAAGTAGCTGTGATAAGAGCGTGTTATCAACATTAAGGATATACACTTGCTAGAATATACAACATTTACATTTACATTTACATTTAGGGCATTTGGCAGACGCTTTTATCCAAAGCGACTTACAAGGTGTACATTAGTTGAAGCTGTCTGATACAACATGCTAAGAGCTATTAATGTCAGGACTTAAGCAAGTTAGGGGTTCACAAAGGAGAAGGAGGGTTCATGGAGAGTCCAGGTGGACTCTGAACAGGTGGGTCTTGAGTCTCTTGCGGAAGCTGGCGAGGGACTCTGCCGTCCTGACATGAGACGGGAGTTCATTCCACCACTGTGGAGCCAGAGCCCTGAAGAGCTGGGTCTTGGAAGAGCGATGCTTGGTTGTTTTCAGTGAAGGTCGAACAAGTCGCTGGCAGAAGTTGAGTGGAGCTCTCTGGCTGGGATGTAGGGCTTGATCAACGTTTGGAGGTAGGTTGGGGCAGTTCCATTGACTGCCCTGAAGGTCAGTACCAGAGTCTTGAACTTGAGAGTCAATCACAACTTGCCATTTCACATGTGCACATACCTCGTCGTTACCCCGCATTCAAGTTTCCAGTTCGCCTTCGATGACACCCGACGTCACTCGGGCCTCCGCCACAGTATTATGACAGTTTATTTATTAATATTAAATCCTCCTCACGTATCCCTTTTGTACCTGTCTGATTTGGGACGTGTGCTTAGGTCCAACTAGAAATCATAGCATTTGATGGGATTCAAATGTGTTAAACAGGTGCTTTGCGTTTACGTCTTGCACAACTTTCAAACTGAACATTCTTTAGATTGGCTAAGACTGCGATTTGCCCACACATTGGGAGAATGTGCAGCTACACTGCATAAGTTATGAGCTTTTAAACATTTTGCAGTCGTTCAAGATGAGACTGGTTCTCACAGATTGTTAAATAATCAACAAGATATAATGAATCATCACTGCTATTTGTTAATCTTCCATGTTATCAATAAAAATCATTAAATGGTAGCCATAGCAACCAAGTCCATTATGTAGCTCTTGTATAGCTTTCCTCCATCTGTTATGCTTAACGTTGATTCCAGGTGTAGCACTGTATGTCATGCGGTGGTTTAAACCCTCCAGGGCTCGTGACCATATCAACTCACACATTTCACCGATCATCGATGTAAAATAGGCCTTTGTTTTATTAAACTAATAGTGGGGACAACTTTTACTTTTTTTTAAATCAACGATCAATACGTGTACAGTAAGTATCATGCCAAAAGCAAAGCAGTTGATTCTGTGCTTTCCATGTCAAACACCAGCGATAGCCCTAATCAACGGTTAAATAGTTCTCATCACAGGGAGCAGTCGTTCATTCTGCCGGGATGGGCGAGAGCGTGTGTCCTGCGAGCGGCCGCTTCAAGAATCTTCTTCCTCGGCCCCAGCTGGATGCGAATACCCTTGAGGTCAGCGTCGGAGCAGAGCATGAGAGCCTCCAGGTCCAGCTGCTCCCGGCTAAACGCCATGGCGAACTCTTGCAGGGAGAGGGCCGACAGGAAGGTATCCAAAGGAGTCGTCTCCTCGTCCAGCTCGTCGTCCATCCCCAGCTCGTCCTGCTCCCAGGGTAGGTCGGCGCCGGCTCCTCCTCCTCCGTCCTCGTCTCCCGTATCCAAGGTCTCGTTCTGGACGAGGTAGCCCAGGTTTTCGTTGCCGTCGCCGGGCCCCTCCTCCGTGTCCAACCCCAACTTCTTCATGAAGGTCAGACCCCCGAGGCCGGGTCGGTTGAAGATGGACTGTTTGTTTTGGGCGGGAAAACCGTCGTCATCTTCCCCGAGGCCACCCTCCGCTTCTTCTCGGTTCTCGTCCTGCTCGCTGAAGACGTCCAGAAACTCCGGGTTCCCCTGGCTCCCGTAGTAGTGAACGTTCCCCTCCCCTTTCGGGACGGTTCCACCCTCCTTATCTTTCTTCCCAAAGTGACTCTGCAGGGTCCCCTTGACCCGTGCCGACAGCGAACCAGACGGCTTGTTAGCGATGAGCTTGGAGTACTGCGCGTTGGACATGGAGCCCGCGGCGGACGCCGCCCCGCCTGTGCCGGCCTTGGAGACGGACTCGTCCCCGTCGGCGCCCCGGTACATCTTGTCCATCTTGCTCTGGTGCCGCCTCTTGACCTTCTCGCAGAGCTTTACGCGCTTCTCCGCCTCTTTGCCGGCCTCCTTCCTCAGGGCCGCCACGCGCCTGGGGTCCCGGGTGGTCTGCTGGGAGACGGAGGCGTCCAGGAAGCGCACGCATTCCATGCGGTCGCGCGACGCCGCCACGTCCATGGCCGTGTGGAAGTCGTTGTCCAGGGCGACGAGGTTGGCGCCGAAGTTGACCAGGAAACTGAGGATGTGCATGTGGCCATTGTTGGCGGCGTGGTGCAAAGGCGTGTTCCCCCAGATGTCACTCCGGTCGGGATCACCACTGCAAAAGAAGAAGAAGAAGAATAAAGAACAACAACCAGAAGCAACCTCATCATCATCATCATCATCATCATCATCATCATCATCATCATCATCATCATCATCAGCAGCATCAGCCTCATCATCATCAGTATCAGTGGTGGCTAGATGGCTCAACTAGGCAATGCGCCTTCCTGTTCCTGCGGTGGTGCTAGGCTATGTATTATTTCATTCCCTTTTCTCTTTCACCCCACTGTCCTATGAATAAAACCACAGATGCACATCAAAATATATTAACACAAGAAAGAAGAAGAACAAGAAACTTACATTAAATTACATTAAATTCAGCGGTATTCATTACTCATCACAGTTACTGCACTGTACTGCACTGTATTTATGATGCAACTGCACTACTGGCACTTTAAATGCTTTTAAATCTTTTTACACAATTCAACATATCATCCATCAATCACTTTATTGTTATTTTTATGTTCATTTTTATTTTTTATTTGATTGTGTATAGTATTCTTATAGTATTGTGTTCTACAATGTCATGATGGAAAGCTCTTTCAACAACTAACAATTCAATAATTAAAAGGGGCTATGACACTGTGATTTCAACATGACAAAGGTCTAATCGGTGAGCTATTAAGTATGAAAGTCCTGCTTCGTTACAAGCGCAATAAATCTCTGTGTGAGTGGTATCATAGCAACCGTGTGAAATATCCCTCAACAAACACGACGGTATTTATGACCCGGGGCTATAAGTGACATGGCATGGTGCTCAGAAGTATACACCCTGTGTCAATGTCATTGAATAGATTGAAATTTATGTATAATTCTTTGTCTCGTTGCAGTAGGACTTTTAAGAACATATCGTTTTTTCGTATGTGAGAGAGAGAGAGGGAGAGAGAGAGCATCAGATGGAAAGAAAGAGAGAGAGAGAGAGAGAATGAGAGTGGGTGAGGGATAATAATATAATATAATAAATCAGACAAATCAAATTAGGGATGAATTGTGTAAAGAAACAGTGTAAGAGGGACAGGGGAAACGGTGGGGATGGCAGAGAGAGAGAGAGAGAGAGAGAGAGACGGAGGGGGGGAGGCTGGGGGATGTGCTGGATAAAGGGGTCTTTTGTTTTATAGTCTTTGGTTGATTTAACATTTGGCTCAGTGCAAGAGAGAGGGGAGACTCCCAGACCACCACCTACACCAGTTCCCACCGTTATGTGTAAAAACTAACCGAACAAAAAAACACCAAAAACACCCGAACAAATACTACTTTTTCAATTCGTATTTACAGAACAGAACAGCAAATCATCAATCAAATCATGTCTTCAATGTATCACAACATAAGCTATAAAAAAAGACTATCATTTGCCTCGTCAACGTGTAGAGAAAATAGTTTATTCCTGAACGTTGTTAACGGTCCGCCCAAATTAGTTCAACTGAAGTGATCAACAACAACACAGGTTTCGTGAAGGTTTCACCGTAAAGCAAGCCGTTTTATTGTATATATATACAATATATATATATATATACTATATATAGTGTGTATATATATATATATATATATAAATATAAATATATATATATATGTATATATATATATACTATATATATTTAACTTATAGAGTTTTGTACTTTTTTACTAATTGTTATTAAGATTCACATAAGATTTTCACACCTACAATTCTGCACATATGTAATACATACTCTATAAGTTATTTTATGTCTTTACATCTTATTTAAAGACACTGCACTTTGCAACATTTGGACTCTGGTTAGATGCCAAATTATTTTCGCTGTACTGTACTTGTGCTGTGCAATGACAATGCATTTGAATCTAATCTAATCTAATCTACATTCCATTCCATGCCATCTCCCTTCGCCCCCTGCGTCTCCCAATGGAGGCTCGCCTCACTCTTGAAAGCTTTATTAATACGGTCCTTTTCGATGCAAAAAAATGAGTGAATACTCTTACTAATACTATCTATACGCGAATGCAAAGCGGGATTTAACATCTTAACAGTAATGTTTTGAACACCATAGTGTTTGAAAAACTAACAAACGCAGTGATATCGATTCAGATATCTTCCATGTCATGGGGACATGGAGTTCTGTGTGAAATCCAACTATTATTAGGAAAAAAAGAGTCAAAAGAGGATTCGAACTCACCCCCGACTACATATGAGCTGAAGGGCATCGATGTGGCCGTGGAAGGCAGCCCACAGAGTGGGTGTCATGCCATCATCGTCCAGCGTGTTCAAGTCCTTTTTCGTGGCCTCCTTTAACAGATCCAAGTACCCGTCAATCGCCGCTTTATGGTACCTAGACATACTTCTTTGTGTCTCCCGTCCTAAATATATATCTGACAAATGCAAGAAAATAAAACAATCAAAATGTTAAAGGCTGTAGAAGGAGTCCATCGTTGTTGGTTAATTGTTGCTGACTGGAACCACGCAGGAGAATGGACGACCCGAACAAACAGCACTGGGGCGTTGAGGGTAATTGCTGCCCCTATAAAACAGAGGCAAAGTCCAGTCTGTGTGTGGGTGCGAGAAGCAAGGCACACGTCACGGTCACAGTTCGATTCCTGACATGTTTGGCATGAAAACGTTTTATTATTTTTAATGTTATATTGTTAATATTGTTTGCAACAACAAAAAAAGACAAAAAGATAAGAACAAGATACAAGAATTTGATTTGCCATTTTTATGAACGCTTACTCCTCATTCCCTCCCGCAGTATACATCTTAAAAACAACACCAGAAAAAGAAAAAATATATTAACAATAAAATAAACAAAAAAAGATTAGCAAATCACTTAAATGACATTAAATGTACATGTTTTTATTATTGTTTTAAGAAATATCGGCGTGGAACTATATACAGTATATATGTTAAACAACGCATGTACACTATTCACCTTTTCATATTGGAGTGAATGAATTGCATATCCCTGCTCACTACCTGCTGTAATTACATTTATATATATTTATCCTATGTTAAATACTTGTTTACTTACCTGTGTATATATATATATATATATATATATATATATATATATATATAAATATATATGCCTATTATTATGCACATACCTCACACATACTCTATAAGTAATCTTATAACTGTTTTTATACCTAGTAGACTTATCTTTTATTAACTGTAAACAAGCACAAACCCCCGAGGGGGGGGGTCGCATTCCTGGCCACACCTGTTGGTCGCCTCAACACGCATGGCCCTTACAATGCATACAGTATCACAGATAGTGTTTTAGTTTTATACTTAGGGTATAAAAATACACTACACTGTGCAATGACAATACATTAGAATCTAATCTAATCTAATGAAAACTCGCGCTTCAATTCGATGACACTACAGACTCCTCTCCAATAGATGGCGCTGACACCACCTATCGCCCAACCTTCTCAACAGACACGTACAGAGAAACCACAGAAGGACTGTCGTACTTGTTTATTCGTCGGGGATTGTCAGCTGCTCCCTCCGTTGTTTTGGTTCTGCGCAAACTTATAAAAAAAAAGACATTGGATCGTTGGATATTTTCAACCCAGTTTTCATCATTTGTTCTATATCCAGCTATTCGCATTACATTTGCCATTCGTCTTAGTCTAGCAAGTGTAGAAATGGCAAACACCGGTCCGGCTGTGAGTCTCTTGTCCTACGAGACGCTTGTTCATGCGGTAGCGGGTGCAGTGGTGAGAGAAAACACACACACACACACACACACACACACACACACACACAAACATTGCACTTTTTTTTATTTACATGCATGTTTCTTCAACGGAAATGTCTTGTGCGTTAGTTAAACATGACACTTGATTTGCCCCAACTTAGGGGAGTGTGACTGCGATGAGCGTCTTCTTTCCTCTGGACACGGCCAGGATTCGACTGCAGGGTGAGTTGAATGTACTATCAGTGCGGTCACAAGGACTAGATAGCAGCCCTGCTGAACTCTTAACCTGTGCCCTCAAGGTATATTCAGAACAAAACGCCTTATTGAATGGTGCCTTGCTGTATGAATCGATGCATGTCAAGTTCCACTGTGAATGTACTACTACTATGTGTTCCCAGTGGATGAAAATCGAAAGTCTCAATCCACCCCAGTCATCCTGGCTGAGATAGCAAAGGAGGAAGGCATGTGAGTAGTTTTTATTTCATATAATCTCTCGGGGAACCATAATTCTCTTCTCGTGTCATGCCATTTGTTTTTGCGCTACAGTGTCATAGTCCAATCCCATTAGTAAGCAATCCACTGCAGTAGGTCACTCCAGTGACCTCACACACTACACTCCCCTACACACACACACAGTACAATTGACCCAGATAGATGTACTATATATACCTGTATATATTTGTATATATAAACAGTCAACATATGTCACGCTCAAAATCCATCCGTTTTTAAACGTAATGCACGGTCTAACGCTACGGCTTGTCTTCCAGACTGTCTCTCTACAGAGGATGGTTCCCAGTCATCTCCAGTCTCTGCTGCTCCAACTTCGTCTACTTCTACACCTTCAACACTCTGAAGAAGCTTGCCAGTGCTGGCCCGGGGAGGCCGAGGCCTGGTCAAGACCTGCTCATGGGAGTGGTGTCTGGTGAGAAGACCCTTCAGAAGTAATCAGACGCAGGGCAGGATAGTCTCTGATTCTCCAAGGTGTCGTCCACCCATGTCCATATTACCAAAGGGGTCCTCAAAATAATGAATACAACTCTTATATAAGCTATTAAAAATGTAAAATAAATGAAAGGTTTACCTTTTGAGATAATTGTCAGATTCAGGTGGCAAACTGTAGAAATTGTAGGGGGTCCTTATAAATCTGAACCCGTTCTAAGAAGGGGTCCCTGTCTTGAAAAAAAAGGTTGAGAACCCAAGCTCACATGGTTTTGGTGTGAAAGAGCCAAGCCTCTCCGCAAGCCAGCCATGTTGACTGGCAGATGCATCTGGGGAGGAGGGGGGGGGCGGATTCAGTCATGCGGTGGTTAGAAGTTGAGCAGAAAGTGGGGAAGCGCCAGGGGCCTCGCAGTTGGATGGCAGGCTGGCTGACCCCACTGTACGTTTTTTTTTCCATCCAGGGGCAGTGAATGTGATCCTGACCACGCCCATGTGGGTGGTCAATACACGGCTCAAGCTACAGGGCGCCAAGTTCAGAAACGAGGACATCCGGCAGACTCACTACACCGGCATCTTCGGTAGGTGAATTTTAAACTGCACGACGTCTCTGGGGAGGCTGGGTCTCTAAACTATGCTTTAAGCATAGTTTAAATAGTTTTGCATTGCAAGTTCATTGCAACTGCAATGCAAGTCTAGTCTACCACAGCTGTGGATGGCATTTCTACTTTTCCTTGCATCTACAATTCTAGTACTCTTGTACAGTATATACACTATATGCACATTACATTCTTATTTGTCACTGTACTGCACAGTATTCATGATGCTGCTGCCCCACTGTCACTTAAAAATGCATTCGTCATATGTATAAACTGTATCACCCATCAGCCACATTATTGTGTAAAGTATGTTAAAGTATAGTGCTGTTTATAGTATTGTACAAAGTAGGTAGTATATAGTGTTGCTTTTAGTTAAGCATTCCATTCACATTGTGAATCTCAATTCCTCCCAAAGCTGTTCGATGGGGTTGAGATCGGGGATCAAGTTCCTCCACACCAAACTGGTCTAACCATGTCCTCTCTTTGTGCACAGGGAAGGGCCTTCCCCAAACTGTTGCCACATTCCATGAAGCTCCAGACGTACAGTTCTTGTGCTGAGGGTGCTTCCAGAGACTTGACCCCCTTTCCCTTTCCCTTCTCCTTCTCTCTACCCTGTCCCAGATGCTTTCTACCGGATCATATGCGACGAGGGCGTGTGCACCCTGTGGAACAGCGTGCTGCCTTCTCTTGTCCTGGTCTTCAACCCAGCTGTGCAGTTCATGTTCTATGAGGCCATGAAGAGGGAGGCAAACAAAGGGGGACGTACGGTGAGGAGAGGATCAGTGTTTACTTTCCTCATTCATTTTTTTACCAAAAGTCAACTGGAATTCCTAAAGCCAATAGTTATTAGCTTACTGGCCTAATTCTGGGTTTATTAGTTTGAGGAGATGCGTTCATTTATGTATTAAAAAGGCGTGTGTGTTGCAGATAAGGTCGGCAGAGATCTTCGTGATTGGGGCCGTTGCCAAGGCCATTGCTACCACGGCAACCTATCCTCTCCAGACGGTGCAGGCCATTCTCAGGGTACAACTGGGATGGCGTCAAATACACAATATTTAAACAAATGGGGGAACATCTGTAACTGTTCAATCCTAAAGCTGACCTCTTTGTGCCCCAGTTTGGCCAGTATAAGGGCGACGGAAAGGGCGGCGCATTTGCAAGTCTGCGAAACGTAGTGAACCTGCTGATGGCGAGAATCAAGTAAGTAAATGGCGTGGCCCAGGGACCTGTAGCTCTTTTAGCCCCTCCCCTGTGGCTCCCTGGGTATGCCACAAAAAAAACCCTTCATTGCCATTGTTTTATTATATGTATCCTAATTATGCATTCTCAGTTCTTGATGAAAATATGAACATAGCTGTTCGAAACTTCACATCTTGGAAAAAATCTGTATCCAGTCCAGTGTTTTCTGTTTGCGGATCCACGACTCAAAATGAACTTGTAGGGTCATATTTTTGTGTATTCTCATAATTTAGCATTTGTGTAAATGTTTTTTATAATTTGTAATTTTGCACATCTTCGGAGCTGGTGATAACATTTCACTGTACCTTATACAAATAAATCAAATCTGAATCTCAACCGGAACTTGGTGAATTACACCTGTTTTCGCCACCCTTACCATGACTGTGTCATGTCACATCGACTGTGACAAACGGCCATTAGCACTAAAGAATGAATATAACCGATAGCGGTTGTCCAAAATCTGCCCTCTTGAACACAGGAGACACGGGGTCCTTGGCCTGTACAAAGGCCTGGAGGCCAAGCTGTTGCAGACGGTGCTGACGGCGGCCCTCATGTTCGTGGTGTACGAGAAGATCACCACAGCCACGTTTAAAGTGATGCGCATGAACAAGGCCATGAAGCACTGATGACTCTTCCCCCCCCCCCCCCCCCCCCCTCTTGGCGGTCCAGGCGCTGTCCTGCTGAGATGCGCTTGCGTCCGCCCAGAGAATAAAGCCCAGGCTAGTCAATGAATGTTGAAAGATAATAAATGAAGGTAGTTTTTTTTGTTTTTTTTTAGATTACCATCTATGGCCAATGAGAAGTGAGTGTTGGTTGTTGCGTTAAAAAAAACTAACTAATAATCCTGTTTGACTTGTTGGGCACAGTAGTCTTCATGGGGTTGGTTTTATGATGTGAATTGAAAGAGACATGCACTCCATGTAATCGGATTAATATCAAGTTATTCTATGAGTTATTCTAGTTCAACAAAAAGATGTTCTTAACTTAAATTGAACTAATTGTATTTATTTTGTTAGCTCATCGGTTGCACTAAGTTAATGATTCCACATCTGGAAGTAAGCGCCGGATGCTTGCTGCTTTAACGAGTTAAAACAGAATTAACGGTACTTTGGGCCCAATTGTTTTACCCAAGTAATACACTGGGCTAAGGAAGAAAGGACCAAAGGGGCGCACACACACACATATATATATATATATACATACACATGTTCTTAACTAAAGCAAGTGACTTTATTTTCCGGTCTTTATTTTAAAATGAACATCAGTTAATGAGTAGGTGTTTTTGAGGCTGTTGATCTAGCGAATTGTTTTTACAGGTATTACACGGTGTTCATTGCACCTCTGGCGAACTCAACATAAATATGCAAAAAGTTTGAAGAATCCCTTTAAAATGTCAAGTACTATGCTGTCAATTATTAGTGTGTGGCCTTTTGTATCTCGTAATTTATTCTAAACTATGTTATTGACATTCCATAGACCTGTCATGTTTACTAAAAATGTTATAACACTAATTACATGAATTTATTGTAATAATGTATATGCCTTTTTTAATGTCACATTTACTAATGTCTTGATGATTGTACTGTATTTTTTGGGAACAGTATTACAACTTATTGCTTGTTAACCTGGGAATACAAAGGGAAAATAGTAACATTCAGTGTCGTCATACTGTTTAAAATCCTTCCAGAAACGAACATTCTAGAACCCCTATCCGCCTCGGCTTATATTCTTTCTTTTTTTTCACATGGTCAAAGTCTTTCTGTGTGTAGTAGTGTATTAACAGACAGTCTCTTGGAGGTCAACAAGAGGGATTTGACCCTAAGGGGTGTGGTCCAGGTTGGTGTCAGTGTGGAGAAGTACTGCTGCTGGTCATCCCCTCCACATACCAGGGTGGTAGGAAGCAGTAGGTAGAGTCTCTGTGGACGCTGTACGTCACGTCTTGGTGGGGGTCCCAGGAGAACAGATGCACCACCCTGCAGGAGGAGTGAGTCACATGTAGTTGTTTTTGTGTGTTTTTTGTTGGGTGTCTGTGTGGCATCGCTCTCTCACAAGATCCATGCAGTGAAAATACACTAATATACAACCACATTGCTTCCTTTGGCCAATTTTAAGTTATTCTTCTTCTCCCTTGGCAATTGACGTTATTATTTGGGTAGTTATTATTTGGGTAGTCTCACAAATCAGACTTCAGATTAATATAATAAATAGTCTCATGGCAGACCAGCTCAAACCTGGTCTGCCATGAGGCAAAATTATTTTGCATAATAAATATTCGGCCCAGGCTCTGCCATTTACCCCCCCAGATAATCAGCTATAACAAAGTAGGACTGTAGGTGCTATTGTTCATGGCATTCAACACATCAAAACAAATCAATCCCTCCACCACAGCACTGTGGCTCACCTGGGGTTGTCCTCTCTGACCACCGTTCGGACAAACGACAGGAACTCACAGCAGAAGTTCATACACACTGTGGGTTTCCAGCAGTTGGATTCATTCTGAAATGTCAGAAAACAAAATGAAGGGCTGCACAGGTAGCTTCATAGCAAGCAATGTCTGCTGCTGATTTTGCAAAAAATAAAAGTGTGATGGTCCAGCACCTTGATGAGGTGCGAGATCTTGGAGATGTGAATGGTCTCGGTCCCAATGACCAGGCCGTCTGGATCCCGGAAACCGGCGACGATACGAGGGACCCCCGGGAGGAAGGACTGGGCCCACCACTTCAGCAGTTTGAACCTGAAGACAAAAGCAACCCGCCCAAGCATGGAGTAGAGCAGTTTGTACTGGATAACTGGAAGTATACCGTTTTGGGAGGGAAAATGTGATGAATTGATCCAGGGAAGATTTATGGGTTTAAATGACCAATGAGGGGCTGGTTAAAGTGTTGGACTCGCACCCGAATGCTTTTGGGTTAAAATCCTGTAGAGCAAGGTGCCCAACTGCAACCTTCTCACAAATGTATCTAAAAAACAACCAATGCTTTGGATGCTCCTCCAAATCATATCAATACAGCAGTCTTCCAACAGGAAGGAAAACAGAACCCTTGTTACCTGTGGAAGTTACTACGTTGTTTGGGCGTGCAGATCTCTGCTGAGGTCTTCAGCTCCACGTAGCAGGCGGGGGCCGCGGGGGCCTTTGGCCCTCTGTCCCGGCAGTCCACCTCGCCCGAGAAGAGCAGCTTGTGGTCGGCCAGTTTAGTCTGGACCACGGTGCAGAAGGCCTCGTTGGTGTTGACCACGCCCCCTGGGTTTGGGGAGCCCTTGATGTCATCTGTGGAGAGAAGAGTACGGCCGATCAATCAGTGCATCATCGCCATCCATTTGATCACAAGCCTTGATCCAAAGTGACCATGCGTAACCACGCCCTGAACCTACATGCCGTGCGTCTGCCCACCTGCACAGAGGTACTGCTCAAACTTGTAGCCCCAGTACATCATCTCTTGGTGCCGCTCGTTGCAGTTGACCCTGTCGAGGCGCGAGGCCTCCGTCTCCACCTCGCTGAGGTACAGGGTGCCTCTGAACAGGGTGGCCGCCAGCAGCCAGCCCTCCCGCGTCTCGTACGGTGTGGTCAGCAGCTTGGTGAGATGACCGCGCCATGTGACAATGTCCACCCCTAACGCCCTGGGAGCACAACATCACAGACATGTTGACCACTTGCACGGTGTGCAAGACAATTGGAAGGTAAGAGATGTCTTATGCCCAAATTATGAGTGGTGAGAGCACTCACGGTGATGAGGAGGCTGCAGCCACACTGGACTGAAGCTTTGATTTGTTGGCTAGAATCCACCGCAGGATGTGGTCCAGTTTCTCCTTCACACCGTCGTCTCTCTTTACAAACCGGTCCTTGTAACCATCCCTGAGGTCAAATTTAGGCCTAGGAGGAGGCTCCACATAATATCTAATTTGCCTGGCATCGTTGAAGAACCTACGTTCGGAGTCCAGTGAAAAAGAGCCCACTTCGACGGGCTGTTTGTATACCGGAAAGTCTTTTTCGTATAGCTGCCGCATGGTACTCAAAGTCTGGCGTGAAGATGCGGAGGACTCAGGAGGACACAGAGTTGGACCACCTTGGTTCGGCCTAAAGCTTTTATGCACAGGGTTTGCACTCAAAGTGTCATTACTCGTTCTTTTATGGTTCTGGTAACTGGAGGGTGGACGGTGCACTTTGGGTCCGTGCTTGTCCATTGCCGCGTACAGTCAACACACAGTATTGTACGAGTTAAAAAAGTTAAAAAACGTTCTTCCGATTGTTATTTTTCAGCAGTCCTTACATATCGCAACCCCCTCGTAAAACTCCATGGACATATAACATTTAAAATGACATACTCTCACTCACTGCTGCATTGTATTCTGCGGTTCATACAGACACTAAAACAAACGGTATGATAACTATGATGTTCATTTGAGGAAAATGAGGACTAAATCCCGCCGGTTCTTGTTGTGATTGTATACGGGGTGGAACTGTTTGACAACAAGACTTAGTAGCATGCTACTACGCTAACATCCCGTAGTCAAAAAACACTCACAATAACGTCAGCTTGTTGTTCGGAAAAGCTAAACTGAGAGCCAATCACGAGACCGGTTTCAACAACAGCGATTTGGAGGGAAGTATTGAGTGGGTTAAACAGGCTTAAACAGGTTATTATAATACGTTTCGCGATCGTAGTGTTAGCCAAATAAGGGGCAGATCAAGCTACCGGGACCCGGTAGTTACCTAATACTATTTCCGGGTGTATAGATATTCATGTTGACCACTAGGGGGGAGGGTCTCCATCATTGGAGTGTGTAGCGCTATTTACATTTAACACTACAGAAGAAGAGCTGGAGACTGTTTCGTAATGGTCGTGTTTTGAACGAGTTGGTCGTTTGTGTTAGTAAAGTTAACAAACGAATCCACGCAAATGGAATTATTATTATTTTACCTAACGACCGATGTCAATACATGGCTTTAAAGGGTGTGAGTAGGTAGACAATGAGTGTTTTAGCATTAGCCAGCACTTAAATTGGAGCCAGCTGATGCTTGGCTGCTTGATTTTGTGGTCTTGTTCTGTCGTTCGTGGTCCAGTCAACGAAATTGTTAAATTATTCGCAACATTATAGATATGAATCGAAAACGAGGCCTCATTTCAGACGCCTTCAAAGTGAAGAAAAGAAGAACATGTCCAGTGAAGTTTGGGTCTACCAATAACGACGGTAATAAATCCCTTGGCTCATCACAGTTCCCCTGCCAGTTGATGTAACGGTGCCTTGCTTACTTGTGTTTTTGTTTAAAGATGGACCGATTGACATTAAGGCCACCCTGCTGGACCTCATGACGCTGTTTCCCAGGAAGATCTTCAATGACACGTTGCCTCAAATTGTGCTGAAGCATCAACTTTACAGCATACACGATGACAAGACGAGGGTGGACAGGCAACTGGTAATATTATCTCCTATACCCCCCTCATTTTCAAGAGGAACCCAAAGGAAAAAAAATAACAATTGAGGTCATTTTTTTCTTATTTCTACAGAATGAACTTCGGGAAAAGGGCGAGCTTTTGATGTTTCAGCTGGGCTTCGACTCTGATGCCTTTGGACTTGTGTTCACTTCGGACTATAAAGCCAAAGTGTTGGCGTCACAAGAGGGCCGAGACACACGAGGGACGGTCGAGCGGTTCCTAGAGAGAGTGTTGCCTACCTGTATGGATCTGAGCTTCAACAAAGACCGGATGCTGAAAGAGTTCCTCTTCACCGATTCTGAGATAACGTATGGAAGTGCTATGATATTTCTTCATGTATGCTTTGTAGGTGTTGTACATCGTATAGGATATTGGAGTGACTAGGGTTCTTGGTTCCCAGTCGAAAGGTCTCTGGTTCGATCCCCGGTGTCTGCAGCCAACTTGTGGGCATCCTTGAGCAAGATTCCTAACTATGTATCTTTTATCCAAAGTAATTGTCAATTCTCTGCAAATCGCTTTAGATAAAACTTTCTTCTTAATTGCCTTTTGAAGGTAGCCCATAGGGTGGTAGTAGCTCAGGAGGTAGAGCGGTCGCCTCACAACCGAAAGGTTGCTGGTGCGATCCCCCGGCTTCTCCTAGCAAAAATTGTTGGCGTCCTTGAGCAACACACCCTAATCCTAACTGCTCCCAACTGTCTCCTTGCATGGCTGACTCTGCGGTCAGTGGTTGAATGGGTGAATGTGAGGCATGACTTGTAAAGCACTTTGGATAAAAGCACTATGTAAAAGCAGGCCATTACCATTACCCATTGCAGTTCATAAACAAAATACCTAAAATGATTAAGATTGATACCAAGATGCTTGCACATTGCCCCAACATCGGGCCAGTGTGCCATACCTGTGTTTGGCTGTACTCCGATGTCATTTTGTGGTTGAATCTGTGTGGGTTAACTTCAGCCAACTTTATATAGTTTGGTGTTGCTGTTTGTTGGGGCAGTGTTGCAAGCACTTTACAGCGCTCATTCTAAAGGGGTTGTCCGAAAGAAAGTAAACCGCAGAAAGTAAATACAGACAATGCAACTAGAAACTGACAGGCTTTGGATCTCGGCTTGGTGCGTTTTGTATGTTTTTGCTTTCAGCCTCACAAATGGTCGTTGTTGTTCTCTCCCCAGGCAGCTCGTGAAGTCAGGGGTTCTTACTGTGAGGGACGCAGGCAGCTGGTGGCTGGCCATTCCCAACTCTGGGAAATTCACCAAGTACTTTATACAGGGTGAGTGTCGGGGAAATAAAGAACCACCATCTTGTTGTTCCTGTCTTTCCAGTGGTTGTCTGGAGACGGCCTTTGGTGCATCTTTCTTCATTTTAGTAGGACTAGGAATGCAGTGCAAAACGAGATGCAGGAGGAATGCGATCCTTCTGGATTTAATGGATGATGTCGAAGTGACAACACCCTGCAATGAGCTAACCCCCCAGCATGCGTAGATACGTTGACTGCAATGTCTCATGGGTGTTGTCAAGCCCATTGCAGGCTTTGTAGAACTGGAAGTATTGCACGTTGTCGTGGACATGTAAGCCATCACGTCACATTGTGCTCTGCATTCCTGTCTCAATAGGCGAGAGGACACAAGTGTGTTGCTTAATCAGTAACTGAGCACGTGTTTACCTAGAGAGGGAGGGGGGGGGGGGGGGGGGGGAGTCATTACATGTAAACCAATCTAAGGGTACGGTTGGTTTGGCTCTCCAGTATTTGTTGTTTTGGATGTAAAATGGCATACTTTGAAAATAGATGAGCCCCATCCATTTTTTTTATTTACTTCATGGTGTCCTGTGTTCTATTAACCTTGATCTTATTCATTTTGTTTTTCACATCAGGTCGTAAAGCAGTGCTCGCCATGATCAAGAAGTCCAAATACGGCGAAGTGTTAAAGGATCAGCTGGAGGAAAGGAGGCCCAATGCTCAAGTGAGGTTCCAGATGAAATACCACATCCATGATATTGTGGGTGCAGAGTTGGTGCAAAGGTAATTCTGGATGAGAATAATTCTGAAGATTATTAATTTCCTCCCTTAAATTAAAGTATACCTCCATTACTTGCAAACAGCAGAGAACAAACGATGAACAATATGAATACTATTGTATAGTAGTACAATAGTATTCATATATCACGTAAAAAGTGATATTACGGGTTAGGTTTAAATATTTAAGTGTACGTTGGAATATATATTGATGTATTAAAAAAAATTGGCTGAATGCTATTTTCTTTGCTTTTTCAGCATACCAACAACTTCAGGGACGTTGCTGCGCTTTGTTGACAACTGAATCCCTGCAACAAAACCTGTGGGTTGTATTATTCTGCCTAAAGTGAATGTGTCAACAAGGCTTTTGAATTACTTTTTTGGCAGAATGAAATATGAAACCTTGTGGGTTTATAGATTTTCAAAGGGACCTTATTATTAGGTTGACTTAATTATTTGTATTAAACATGACATGTTAAGCATTTGTCGTTTGCAGAATGCATTATTCTAGCCTGCCTTACACAAACAAGATTGCAGATATCCAGATCACTTCACACCATCTCCATATTTCTCATTCATCCTGAATTTTAATGACCAATATGACATAAATATTAAGACAAATCAAGTATGCTTCATCAAAATGTATTGGCTTTTCTCAAGTGATGATAGCTTCATATCATAAAACTTAAGGTCACAACATTGGTGTACAGTGGAGCAGTGTGATGCCTCATAACAATACAGCTGAGCCACATGTACGCAACCCTGATCTAGTAGTTAAAATACATTTGTAAATACGCTAATCTAACCGTTCTAATCTTCAATATACGTCACACATACATGCAATTGGCATTAATTACAAAAAGCTAAGCTCTTGGAGATAAGGGTAGTGTTAATTGAAGGAGGTAAACTAAACATATTCTGTGTGTTCATTAGACTACAGTGAGTGAAGTGTATTGTCAGGGAAGGAAATTGTTTACAAAAAACAAACTGACTGAAGACCTGTATATTACACCATCTCTGACAGGAGCTAAGATGCGGTCAATAAATACCATCAAGGGTGACATCACCAGTAGTGGTACTGCCATTCAAATCAAATCAACATTCAAAAGCTACTCAAAAACAGAAACAAGTCTGATAAATGCCCATATTTAGACCAAATGGTGCTGTTTTTTTTGTTGCTGCTGTAGTGTACGAGAGGCAAAGAGGCATATCCAGGGAACATCAATACTGGAACATCATGCACTGTGGGACTGGTTAAGAGCAAAGGGGGTGGGATCTGCAGACCCCCTTAACCCCTTTCAAATGAATCAAACCGTTCTAGACATTCGACCTAAGAGGCACCTCCCATGAATGCACTTGGATTCAAATCGTGGCGCTTGGAATGGACTGGGACACAAGAAGCACTGGTGGTTTAGATTGGATGGTACATTGCCAATAATGAGGAACATGAACTCTGTACACCTTTACTACAAGTTACCGTTTATTACTTCGGTGACTGTAGCGGACGCCAGCCGGTGGTGCTGTGCAGTGGTAAACCTAACTCCCTGACACGTAAAAGACATTCTAGCGAAGAAGCTAGAGCCAATGGGTTTTAGCTTCTCACGTGAGAGCGTCACCTCTCATGCTGGGAACCGTGAGTTCGAGAGCACGTTCAGTGCGGGGGAACTCACGGTTACAACTGCACTCTAAATGGGGCCGATAAAATCGCAATCGCTGATCCACCGTCTGCAGTAAATTGTGCAACAACATAAAATAAGTCACTACGCATTTCTGCACTACATTTTTCTCGTCACCTTAAAAACAGCATCTGCAGAAACGTATTTGGCCACAGGTCGTCCCACTCTAAAGCAACCACCACGACTGAACCAACTAAATGGACGACCGGTGGGCGAACAAATTCAAACATTTAACGGTCCGTACAATTTTTTAAAAAGGCCACAGGAATTTGATCACAATGTCATCACCATTTTATGGCTGTGTGTGGTAGATGGGAAATGCAGGGTCATTTCCTGGAAAAACCAACTGTGCTGTAGGTCAAAATCAAACCAGACTTGTTGGGGCTGCTACTCAAGTCCTACTGTCATGATAGAGGGCTGTGAAGCGCAGGAGGAACGTCGCTGCTTAAGTACCGTTTGAGTACGATATTCCGGTGGGTAACTTTCCCAACGTGGTGCAAAGCGGTGGGTGGTAGTTGTTGGCGGTGCTGGTGGAGGCTTAGAGGAGAGTGCACTTCTTCTTGGGCTTCTTCGGCGGGGGGCACAGGACGGCCCGGATGGCCTCGTCGAACACCGTCTTGAGGCCGCGCTGGGTCAGGGCCGAGCACTCCAGGTACTTCACCGACCCTGTGGAAGTGGAAACACGGAGCAGACGTAGGGGAGTTAGCGGCTACTCTCCCGTGAGTACAATACAGACGAGATGTAATTAAAAAACAAAACTCAGTCTGTGTGGGTTACCGATATCTTTGGCCATGGCGAGGCCATGGGGATAGGTGATGGGAGTGAGCTTCTTCTCCCTCAGCTTGTCGCAGGTCTCCTTGTCTTCCCTCAGGTCCAGCTTGGTTCCCACCAGGATAATGGGAGTGTTGGGACAGTGGTGGTTCACCTCGGGGTACCACTGCACAGACATCACCAATAGATCATCCAGACACCGTGAAAAATGTAACAAATAAAGTGACAACTCGTTGACCCATGTGTCGCCATGGAGTGTCCGACGGGACTCTAAAATGTATGCGTATCAACAAGGTTCTAAAGGCAGTTGAAAAATGGCGAATAAGCAAAACGTTTATATTTGAGAGCCTATTGGTTTCTGGAGATGGGTTGGACTACGTAGTGGACTGTACCAACTGGTAAGCTGCTCCATTGTAAATCTGAATTTTTGACCCTTGCAGGTGTGATGTCACTGGAGGGTCATTTTTTTTTTAAAGTGACTCAATAAATCAACATCACGCCCTTTACGGCAACTCACCTTGACACGAACGTTCTCGAATGACGCAGGACTCACTAGCGAAAAACAAATGAGGAACACATCCTGGTGGGGGACAGGAACAGGATGTAAATCAGAGCTGGCCACGAGAACACATGCTGATCAATTAACAGCCAACATTTACTACGTTGTACGGTGCGTTCTTCCTTTTGGTCAACTTCCTTATAATTTTTATTACTTATCATTTTATTTTTTAACAGCCCTCGGGACTGTCGCCAAGCAGAGCACTTGTGGCGCAATAACAGGTGCAATGGTAGGTCATTATTATCCAGGGTTGTACCGTTTGTGGGTAGGACAGTGGGCGGAGTCGGTCGTAGTCCTCTTGTCCCGCCGTGTCCCAAAGGCCAAGGTTGACGGGCTTCCCATCCACCATCACGTTGGCCGAGTAGTTATCGAACCTGTGTGAGGGGTTATTTTACAGGACTCAATCCAGAGTCTCAGCCACACAAAGCGTCGTGGACAAGAACCAGGGCTGGGACCACGAGTGTATTACACATCGTATAGTAGGCTTTAAGCAGTCAATGAAGTCTTCTTCACACTTGTTCAACTCCTGGACTAGTTCCGACCGTGTTTGCAGCACAACTCCAGTACAAATCCTATATACATAGCAGGGTTCTCCCCAACAGTGTAATGGGCTGAGTAGTGCTGCACCTCGAAAGCACTGTAGGTCTGTCCTGACATGCACATTTAGTTTTAAAAGTTTTTATTTTTTTTGGTTGTTTATTAAAGTTTTTTTTTTTTTAACTACAATGTAAAAGGTTACCTGGTATAAACATACCCATTTGACAATTAAATAAATAACATGTCTAACGTTAATATTAAATGCAGTGCAAACTTCATAATGACTTGATACATAACCAAGTCATATGGATGGACAGCCTATGTGGCATTGGCAAAAAACAGGGATTTTTTATGTTTTTACGTTTGGTTTTTACAGGCGGGTATTTAACAGCTACACAACATAGTAATGAAGGGGTAGAATAACTAAAGTGACGCCCACTGCACCCGCAACGCACGCACACACACACACACACACACACACACACACACACACACACACACACACACACACACACACACACACACACACACACACACACACACACACACACACACACACACACACACACACACACACACACACACACACACACACACACACACACACACACACACACACACACACACACACACACACACACACACACACACACACACACACACACACAAATGAGTGATACTCACACGGTGGGGATGTACTCTCCAGGAAACGCGTTGGTGGTGTAGCTTATGAGCAGACATGTTTTACCCACGGCTCTGAGGTTGGGAAGGAGAAAGACATGTTTCAGCATTCCTGAACTTAACATAACACATTGTATGGTATTACGGTTCGTAAAAGTCTCCCAGGTCCCCCCCACTGGCATCACTCCCTTCCTGGAGGGATCCGGTCACTTCAGGGACTTTTGTCCGGTAACCTTTGCCTCACCACCACCACCCAAAACCAGAGAACAATATCTCTGGATATTCAAAGAATTTCCAGAGATGACATCACTGGTGTGACAACGATAATCAAAGTGTCAACGTGTCTGAAGATTTAAGGTTTCAGCTTTAATTGCGTTTTACACCCAAGCTCCATTCATGGGCCACTGGCCAGTAAAGGTTGACATTGTAGTTTGAAGTAGGCCAGCAGTGACTCCCTACTACTGTGGCATTTACCACACCCATAAGATTAAGTTGAATATTAGTCAGTCAGCATACTACTGGCTAAGCAGCTGCCGTTCTCGTTCTCTAACCCCTGCTTGCTAAGCTGACTTGAACTGTACAGAGTGGAAAACATAGAGACAACTTGGTTATTACGGTTGTTTTTATTATTGTGCCGCAATCACGAGATTTAGGTACCGTTTAGGTACTGATTTTCCACTCCAATAAAAAGTTAAAGCATGAATAAAAGGATTTGGATTTACTGGATTATGTCGGCGCACTACAAAGCATTCCAGAAGTTATTTTGCTCATAGCTAAATACAAATGTTCTTTATGAAAAAAATACGTTGTAACTAAAAAAAAAAAAATGTATATACCTCTTTAGGTACTGGTCTGCTGAGATACAGGTGGAAACAGGTAGCCTGCCATATATTAAAATGTTGACTACAACGGTCTTCCAATTATTCATAAACACCATGGTGGTCTTCAACGTGGTGGGGTAAAAAAAAACATTAAAAAAAACCCATAACATGGCTTGTTCTTACCCGTCCCCTACAACGACACACTTTATGGCCTGCATCGTGCTGGCTGGAAGGAGCGGCTTCTGGAGCGGCTTGGCACCCGGCTAGCGATAGATAGCGCACAACTCCTTTTGTCCGAACTTGGGGTTTGCTGGTTCAAACTCCCCACAAAAAGAGAGAGGTCCTCGGTGTTACTCCACGGACCAATATCCTCGGGGGTGACGGTGTACTTCTTGGGGAGATAATACAATTCACTCCGGTAGAAATAACTAGTGAAATCAAAGTTCACCTCCCGACATTCCCATGCTCTTGGTGATCTCTCGTCTCAGTGAGTAGGGTCGGCGGAGGCTGTGGAGCAAAACATCAGCGGCCACCACCCCTGAGAGGAACAAAAAAACACCGTGAAGCAGCCGCAGCAGCACGCGATGCTGCATCCGGTACACCTAGCGGTAACCAGCTACTGGCCTGGCTAGGCTAGGCTAAGCTAGGCTACGCCCACTCACAGAGGACCGTTCACAAGGAGGGGCAATTTAGAATATCACAATCAGAATGCCTTTATTCGTCATAAGATTAGATTAGATTCAAATGTGTTGTCGTTGCACAGCAGCATAAGTACAGTACAGCGAAAATAATTCGGCATCTAACCAGAGTGCAAATGTTGCAGTAAAGTGCATGGTAATATATAATGTACAAGTGGTTAAATAAGATGTCTACTAAAAAACTACTACAACAAAAAAGGTATAAAATAACTTATAGAGTAGGTATGATATATATATATATATATATATATATATATATATATATATATATATACACAAGTATGAACATGTAGTGTAGGTATGCAGTTGTAGTATTAATTGTACAAAAAAAGTACATTACATATAGCCGTATGCGCATAGTAGTAGTGTATTTAGAAATATACACAGGTGCAGCTGTGTACAGACATATATATATATTATATATTACCATGCACTTTACTGCAACATTTGCACTCTGGTTAGATGCCAAATGATTGTCGCTGTACTGTGCTGTTGCTGTGCAATGACAACACACTTGGACTCTAATCTAATCTAATCTTTTGTAACTAGGCAATGTAGTATTGATGCAATACAGTATCGTAGGTACACAGAACAGTCAGTGTTTAGACATCACATCGGCCTTGGCTGCAAGTCGACATTAAACCATAGTCATTCTGAATGATCAATTCGGGACGACATGTATCATCATCATTCACACACACACAAAGTGGAGGAAGTGACGTCGCTTAAACAAAGCGCACTGACATCCGGGTGTGTCACTGAATTAAGTCCTCGGCATGAACCAAAACGGGAGCAGCCGTCGTTTTTGGGTGGAGTAGCCACTTCAAACAACGAACACTGAGTAGTGTGTCGTAAGTGACATAAATATGAACCGCCACGTACCGCGTTTCTGTTATTAGCAACAAGGGGGTCGACCTTCACAACACGGTGACACATTTGCCACGTGTTGTCGACTTCGTTTTATGGCGCCTCTGTCGTATTTAGTCCTAAGGTTTTCGGGATCCGCCGGTCGGACCTATGGGGTGTTTTCCAAAGGGTTGACGAGGACTTTGTTGATCTTTTTTGATCTCGCATGGCGTCTGAGAATCAGGTTCCCTTACATCTACCTCATCGCGTCAATGATGTTCAACGTGAGATTACAGGTAATCGTGATCTGGTCATTAAAAAGGGGAATATATATATATATATATATTAGTGAACCAGGCGCCATCCCCTGTCAATAGGCGGCCGATTACAAACCAGCCTGTCTGGAAATTGAGCGATGATTGTCACGTTTATTGCGCTCTGATAACCGGCTAGACCAAATACCATCGTCGTGACATATGTTGCTTTTAAATATTAGGGAAGGTTTTCCTAACGTTTCGGGTACAATGTGTTCTATCCGTAGGTCCACATCGAAATCCACTGACCAACCCTCATCTGGAGTGGAGGAGGACCTCTGCGTGGCGGCGTTGTTGTTGTCGGTACATCGAGGACGAGGAACGTGGACTAGGCGGACACCTCTTACACAAATGAGAGTCGGCCCGCACAATGTCAGGACAGGTGTCCGATTCAGATGCTCTCATCGAGGCACAGTGCCTTGGTTGGGAAAGGACACATCCCAGATATGATGTCTACCTGTGGGTGGTGTCCACCTGTGGGCGTAGCGAGACCCTCCCGTCGTAGTCCTTCCGTGGCTGCAGTAAGGGCTACTGTGTGTGTGTGTGTGTGTGTGTGTGTGTGTGTGTGTGTGTGTGTGTGTGTGTGTGTGTGTGTGTGTGTGTGTGTGTGTGTGTGTGTGTGTGTGTGTGTGTGTGTGTGTGTGTGTGTGTGTGTGTGGAGAATGCCACGGATGCACAGCGGGATGTTACACACTGCCCTATGTTTCTATTCAAATGGCGAGGAACGAATTGTGGAAGTTTCCTATCGAGAAAGAAAGCGGTGTTTCTCTGGGATTTTCTATCCACTCTTTATTGTCAACGATGGACATGAATGTTCATTCGGCTTATCGCGTAAACCTGTGATATGCTGGAACTGGAACCATTGTTACGGATGTGTATAATTAAATACTTTAATTAACACTGCATGACAGTCCAGCATGTTTAATTTCTCAGTCTACCACGACACAAAATTAGTTGATCGACCACCAGGTGAACTGCATCATTATTATTATTATATAACGTATCGAGAGCCCATTAGGGAATCCAATTAAGGTAGTATATGGTATACCATTAAAATATATATATTGTTCCTAAATAAAAAGATTTCCAACCTCATTTTGGGGACATATGTTATTATTGTTATCTGGGTACTTTGCATCCAATGATTCTTTTCTGAGTTGATTTTGATTATTCGGAAGTGCTGACAGTAATGCGCTCTCACCAACTCGCTCTGTCAATCAGCGATGGATTTCCACATCTGATTTTGCAACTAATGGCTATTTTAACCATTAGGTGACAATAATAAATGCATTTCCTTAAGATGGTGTCTTTGTTTTTATAACATGCATTGTCAGTGAACAGGAGAGTAGCAGAGAGTGAATCCCCAGATAGATAAGTGTTGCTGTAAACTCTTGACAGCGCTTTTGCTTCCCGACACCACTTCTGGCTGGAGATGCAGCCGGCTTCAGCTACACATTGTTCAAACATTTGGTCACTTGGCTCCTTCCACTATCCAACACACATTCGACACATTCTTGTGTCTTAAAAAGACGTTTTCCACAGCATCTGTCCCTTTATAACAACCCAGTGTCATGATGTTTATCTAGACGGAGGCAGCTATTGAACAAGCAGCCTTAAGGGGCGTGGGGGAGGTAACTATTGGTTACCTCAACCCTAACAACAGTGGTTAATGTAAGTGAGGTAGGCTATAACCAAACTATAATAGAGCAATATGCTCTTGATACTGCAATAAATGGCTAAGCAGATGATTTAAGTAAGATTCAAGATTATTATTTGCCATGTGTATATTATTTGCCATTCAATTGCACTTGTGCCAAGTGCAATTGAATGCTTACTACCTCAGTACCTCAATTCCCCACCTCAGTATGACCTTTCTAAAACACTAACTATACTGTAACACTATAATACTGCATACAATAACAGTAACAATGGATGACGTGTTGAATTGTGCAAAAAAAGCATTGTGAAGTGCCAGTAGTGCAGCAGCATCACAAATGCAGTGCAGAACAGTGCAGTGACTGTAATGAGTCCAGAAAGTCCAGCAAACGTATTGTAGTGTAATGTAATATGGATGACAATGTTATGATAGTGGCAGCACTCCTAGCAGTTCAGTAGGCACACTGCCTGTGGATAAAACACCACCACACCTGTAACACCTGTTAGTAACGGCCCTAACATAATTATACATATGTATGTAAGGCCCTTCATGGATGTCTATTCAACGTGCCAGTCTATTATTTATACTATTTATTTATTAAGGGGTTAATGTTTCAGTTGCAGTTCATTAGTTATCCACACGAGGGAGGCGGAGCATCATGTTGTAGATAACTCCATCGTTGCGTTGTACTACAGCGGCAGGGAACGTTTACAACCACCACGAGTTGACACAATATTCAAAAGTTAATGCTCGTGTGATGGTTTTCTATTCATGTTTGTTGGCACCTTTGTCTTGATGGTCAATTAATGTATGGTTTCTGGTCGTGTGTATGTTAATTTTAAACGGTTAATAAAAAGACAGCAAACCAATAATAAATATTCTGATTAAATTCAAACAAATTATTATTATTATTATTATTATTATTATTATTGCTATTATTCAAACAAATAACTATACAGTATAAGCCTGTACAAATACATGTATTCATAAAGATGTAATAACTCTCACACCTCTTATTAGATGTACCGTGCCTCGTCTTCAAAAACAAACAGCTGCTGATTATCTTAACTTACAAGCATCCTGTTGTGTATCTCTCAGCACAACATGTCCTCCACTTAACTTCCTAACCAGTCACTCCGGTGCTCCGCTGATGTGTCCCCCCCCCCCCCCCCCCCCCCAACAAAAAACCCAAATCATCACGAGTTGCCAAGGCAACAGCATTACACGACACGAGTTCATCTCTGTGGGATTTTGCCATAGGAAAGTATTTTAATAGGGTTATAGGAGACACATGGCTGGAAAGGAAAGAGAGAGAGAGAGAGAGGGAGTTATCTGTAGATAAGTTACCAATCGACAGAGAGAGAGAGAGAGAGAGAGAGAGAGAGAGAGAGAGAGAGAGAGAGAGAGAGAGAGAGAGAGAGAGAGAGAGAGAGGGGGGGGGGGGGCTTTGCGTGTGGCTTCTCCCCTGTAGGGACACTGTATGTATTTGAGTTCATCGATCTAAGTAAAAAATCCATGCAAGAGAAGTGGAAGTTACCATTGTTTTATTATGCATAGCAAATATTGGTATATGGAATAGTTTATCCAGAATGTTGTTCCGGATATATAGCATTGTTAAAAGCAAAGATACCTAAGCCAATTAAAAAAATAAATGGTTCCTCGATTTTTTTTAATCTGACAATATTCCTGTCCATATATACATTTAGTTGTATGTACTGTATATGTGTTGGCTGACAGTCCAAGAGGTTGAACAAATCAATACAACAGTGACAGCACAAACGGAAATGACACCATGCACCAACGCAATCAGGTCGATTCCTCCGCTGAATGGATTACCGTTTCAAAATGTAATCAACCGGTAATCCATTCTATATATATATATATATTTATATATATATTTGTACTTCAGCCTCGGATGCATTCGTCTTTAGACGGTTGCTGGTCAATGGTGATCCCCTGTGGATGGTGTGAGAGACAGACTCCCGAGCAGGGGCTTAGCATCACTTGTATTCAAAACTGGTTTGACAGCGCGCCAAGTTACTGTACGCTACGGTAGGCACCGATTTGGATATCGTTATTTAAAACACTCCACAGACTCTGCGGATTTACATACAGTCCTTAAAGGACGGATACAAGCCCTATACGCAAAAGTGTTACACACAGATGAGATGGTGTGTTGACCTCGAAAAAAATGAATGAAAATTCAAAAGGAAGGAAGGAGGAGGAGTAAGGAAGAGTGGGAAGATTGCCGGCCTTAGTCTCTCTTCCCCAGCCTACACATGCTATAGTGGAAATAGATTACGTTGGAAGCAAAGCATCATCCAAATACTAATTTATTCAATTTGTTACCATGACGATTCTCTTGTGTGCCCACAACTATTATGATGCAATGTATATGCTTTTGGATTTCTAAGCCTATCCAATTGTATGGACTGGATTATTTATTCATTCATAATTCAAATGTATACATAACTGCACCATCCTATTAGGTCTACGATACTTTGATATGAACTATACAAATAACACACAAATAGGGAGCGATGCTTAAGGCTACTGCCTTAACTAGTGAAAATAAATAGAAAACACAATTGTTATGTCAAATAAAATCCATCAATAGTAATCCCGATAAAGTAAACCATGATGAGGTTGTCCACACAAGAGCCTGAATTCGAAATGCTTAAGAAACATATCCGCACAGATTGGAACAGGGTTTTGGACACATGTTTTGCAGTTAACCAAAACATCGCTCTGACTGCATCATGTTTTCCAGGGCCAGACGACATCCAGATCTGACCAATAAAGGTTGTTGGTATAGGCAGTGGTTCCCTATGTCCTATATGTGGGACTCTGTGCAGACTGCATGTAAGCCACACAAAGGTGGAGAGAGCTCCGTCGGGTCAGCAGGTCGACACGCGGATATTCAATAACATGTTGAGCAGGAAACAGACAGAGAGGACACGCAGTGCCCCTCCCACGCACATGGATTCACTTACCAACACCACGCTTTTACACACACACACACACACACACACACACACACACACACACACACACACACACACACACACACACACACACACACACACACACACACACACACACACACACACACACACACATGTATATACATGCACATGAATGCACACAAGTGCACGCATGCACACATGCACACACACACGCTTTATGCATGCACACACGCACGCGTATACACATGCACATGCATGGGCACAAACACACAAACCCACCCACGCACACATGTATACCCATGCAAAATGAATGCACACACATGCACGAATGCGCACGTGCACATGCATGCACGCACACACACACATACACACACACACATGCGCACATACACACACGCACACACACACGCACACACACACGCGCACGCACACACACACACACACACACACACACACACACACACACACACACACACACACACACACACACACACACACCCACACCCACACACACTGCATCCTTTGTGTGCAGCAGACACAAGTCCAAATAAAGAGTCAGACTCACGTTAGGACTTTCAATCAACCCCTCCACCCGCCCCCTCCTTTCACTCATCCAATCAGATGTCAGCAGGAGGTAGAAAGCAGTGGCGGGGACCTTCTGTTTCAACATCTCACTGAAGCCGACCTTTGGTACCAACCCCCATCATGTCCTGTTCCCCCCCCCCCCCCCCCCCCCCCCGCCTTCTTATCCGTCTGGAAAGAGGAAGGATTGGTGAACTTTGATTTCTCTGTCTGTACGTCTAGCGAGGATGTGGCGGTACAGTTGACACCTTGGGGATCCATCCGGAAATCACAACGGAAATAATGATCCTGAGCCTGTAAGAGATTTAGCCCCTCGGACATAAATATGCAAAATGGTGATCATCATCATCATCATCTCATCATCATCATCATCCTCATCATCATCATGTCCCATCTGGAATTATTAAAGAACATCTTATCATTCAAAAAAAATAGTGAAAGATAAGGGTGTTTATGGTACCAACAGATGTTTAACTGGAGAGAAAACGTGTGTTGAGTGTGTTGAGTGTGTCCGTGTTTGTACTCGATACATCTCAATGAAGCCCTTATTCTGACTGTTAGTGGAAGTGGAATGTGCTGTATAAACAGCTGCCCTCTGGTAAAAAAAAAATGTAATCTGAGCAAGTCAAGAAAATACCATATACTGTAGTGGTCGTGCACAGAAAAGTATTTTCAGTAAATATCAATGAACACATTGTTGCCAAAAGTATAGCGAAAGCGGCTTTTACTATATGCAAAGCTAACCTCTGGGGGGGGGGGGGGGACGACGACGACAAACATTTGGCCGTGTGTTTGCTCGCCTCGATAAACATCAATAAACTGAGAGATGCTCTCTCTCTTGTCACACCTTACGATCCTGGTGTCTGCGGACTGTCACTCGGTAACCTCAGAAATGTGCCATAGCATTCCTCTTTGGGGACAACCCCCTGCTTGTAGGACTCTACTTCCTGGCCCTGGTTATCCCGACCGACCGGTCTGACACGAGTCCTTCACGGTGGATCCCCTCTGGTTTGGTTTGCAGAAGGTATTCCAGACAAGAGCTGAAGCAGGAGGAGGAGGAGGAGGAGGAGGAGGAGGAGGAGGAGCAGGAGGGGAGGAGGAGGAGGAGGAGGAGAGGAGGAGGAGCAGGAGGAGGAGAGGAGGAGGAGGAGGCGGTGTGGGCATCGATATGAACATTATGGGATCTGCTTTCACCTCAATGCACTGACATAGAATGTATGGCGGGGGGGGGGGGGGGGGGGGGGGTGTGCTTCTCCTCCTCCTTTAGTATAATATGCCAGTGTGTGTGTGCGTGCGTGCGTGTGTGTGTATGTGTGTGTGCTGTGACTTGCCGAGACCATGGGACCATGTGAGGCGTCCCCCTATCTCGCTGACTGCTCAATCAGGTCACGTGAAGTCGGTCAGGATCGGCCACAAACACGGTCCCCGCACACGGTCGGTTTAATCTTCCCTTCGTCTGAGGCCCTCAGGGGCCCACACCCTCCGCGGTGCCACAGAAGGAAAGGTTACATTTAGTCTACTCTGCTACATCAACAGCTGTTATAGGACACCAGCCGGCAGGCTGGACGGAGCATGCAGACGGGCCTGGGCTTTTGGGTTGTGTTTTGGTTTGCTGGTTGACACACACGCACACGCCCGCCCGCCCGCACACACGCACGCTCGCACGCACACGCTCGCACACACACACACACACACGCGCTCGCACACACACACACACGCTTGCACACACACGCGCACACACACACACACTCAGAGGAGCGTCTGCTTATTTTGTGGTCATTTGTCTAGGGAAACCCAATATTTATGTTATTACGCACAGTAAAGTGGTGTGAGGAAGGGAAAGGGTAATAATGAGCACGCTCGGATTTGAACCACCAACCTTTCGAGTGCTTTGGTGCTGCATTCCGGCTCCCCTCTCTCGTGTGTTTCTGGCAGTGTACGGAAACAGAAACATTTGTCTCCCAGATCCATGGGAACAAACAAATAAATGAACCCTTTTGTAACATATGTTCATTCTTGACCAATGGAGTCATGCGCTTTTGGGACAGGAATGCTATAATTGGAACCGTGTGTGTTTCTGTGTGTGTGTGTGTGTGTGTGTGTGTGTGTGTGTGTGTGTGTGTGTGTGTGTGTGTGTGTGTGTGTGTGTGTGTGTGTGTGTGTGTGTGTGTGTGTGTGTGTGTGTGTGTGTGTTTGTGGGTCCACCTGCTGATTGTGCAAGCATGTCACTTTTTCTCGCAGTACATGCAAAAAAATGTGCATGTGCAATGGCATCGTACATATTTATCGTACACACAAGCAAGCGGGCTCATGTGAATTTTAACATGTGTGTAATTGTCCTACATTACGTTATACTAGTTGGATACATGCATCTCTGACAACCTCCCCATCTTCCCTCCAGTTTTCCTTCAAAATGTTCAAAATTCCTACATTTTAAAATGTCTGTAAACGAGTCTTCCCTTTGAAGTCATCTGACAAGAAGCCACCCGATGAAATTGGCCCTGGTCTCAAGTCACATCCATACACTCCTATAACGTCGTTGTGACCTGTTTTTATACAGGCCATCATCGTGAAACACCCATTCTACATGTCGAATGTCGGTTGTTTAATGGATCAAGGTAGCGGCGGTCCTTAAAACAATACCTACGGATTCGGCACGCGCGTCACGTGAGTCACGAGCGATAAACGGGCGTTTGTAAGCTGGAAAGGCGGGACGGAAAATGATGACGCAGAGCAGACTGTCAACCGGAGTAGAGGGAGAGGGGGGAGGTGGGGGGGAGAGAGAGAGAGAGAGAGAGAGAGAGAGAGAGAGAGAGAGAGAGAGAGAGAGAGAGAGAGAGAGAGAGAGAGAGAGAGAGAGAGAGAGAGAGAGAGAGAGAGAGAGAGAGAGAGAGAGAGAGAGAGAGAGAGAGAGAGCGCGCGACTGGAACGGGATAGCGTACTCGCTCCACTCTCTCTCTCACTAGTGGAGTACACAGACAGTGGATACAGAGACAGTGTCGGAATAATCCAAATTATAACGACCGCCTGAAACAATCGCACCGCAACATGGGCACGCAACTCGCTTAGCTGCACGTGACGATCGCCGCACGCCGATTACATTATTAGAATAGGAAACAACAACAACAGTGCAGGCTTACGTTCGACTGTCCAGAGATACAAGAGTGGCAAGAGTGCGCGTTGTGTAGGAGGAGGAGGAGGACGATGCGCCTGACAACCTGTGCGCCGAGGTGCCCGGGAGATTAAGCGTGCATTTTTCTCCCCCTCCCACCACCACCATCACCATCACCACCATCATCACCACCACCACCACCACCACTACCCGCTACTTTAATCGTTCAACGGAAGTTTCTGTGATCGTTACACCGTTTTTTGCGGGGGAATTTTGTTTTGGATGCAGACCATGGAGGAGGACAATCATGGTAGGCTCCGTTTAATCAATGCGATACTGCATTTTCTACTTTTTATTTTTGTATCGGGCTACGGGCTATGCATTATGATTATAATATATATATATATAATAATAATAATAATAACAATAATAATAAGAATTATTATTATTATTATTATTACTACTACCTGGTTTGTTGTGGGGGTGCAGAACAAGAGCCTGGACTACTTTTCGTATTTGGCATTCATTTATTGTTATTGATTTAATGAATCAAGGGCACAACAAAGTAAGTTTATTGATTACCATTGTAGTGTGCATTGCATGCAATTAGCCTACGGTTGTACAATGTACAATGTCTGCCCTCTGTAGTTGTATCAGCTGTTATACGCGTCACTCCACGGTACGACTCGGACCTACCTGTGTGAAGTCTTTACAGGTTACCCACCTGCAGATGTACTCTAAACACTTCTCACAGATACTTATATGGCTATACAGAACTGTGTGTGTGTGTGTGTGTGTGTGTGTGTGTGTGTGTGTGTGTGTGTGTGTGTGTGTGTGTGTGTGTGTGTGTGTGTGTGTGTGTGTGTGTGTGTGTGTGTGTGTGTGTGTGTGTGTGTGTGTGTGGTGTGTGTGTGTGTGTGTGTGTGTGTGTGTGTGTGTGTGTGTGTGTGTGCAGCCGGACCTAATGCAGTATGCCTACGCATTGATTGACCTACATAGGTCCTATCTATAGGGTGCTGAAATGAACTAACCAATGCTGTCTGCGTCGGGGTTGCCCAGCCGTGAAGTTTGACGTTGTGTCATCGTACTGGTAGCGGTGACTCCGCGGTCTCCCGGACTGACCACTGTCGACACACCGATGATGACGCGACACATGAGGTCACGTCAAGCACCACAAGCTCAACCGGTAAACGGTTGTCAAGCATGAGCACTGAGACGAGTCAGTCGGTTGACATGGACCAAAGTTGAGGAGTATTTTTTTTTGGGAAATAGAGCCAGGTGGAGGGTGTGAGGGCTCGCTTGAGACGAGACAGTGAAGTGGAACATAAAAACCAAGACAGACTCAGTTAAAAAGAAAAACACATCTACAATGTCATGTTAACGGCAGGTGTGAGCCGTTACATAAGCTCACTGTCATGTTTACCTAACTAGACACAGGCCCTGCTATGCTTTTGTTTGTTTGTTGCTGTTTATTATCCTGAAGTTCGCTGTTCTCTGTGACATCATAGCAGTTGGATGTGAAATCCGGAAGTTGTAGTTCTCATCATGGAATGTGAGTTGCCGTAGTTGCGAATTAAACCTTTATCCTTCCCGGGTGCTTTGGAGAGATAACAGTCCAGTCCTTGCATGCCCATTGTTTGGGCAGCTTATAATGGGCTGACAGTGGTAGTGGTATGCCCGGTATGTGGGCACACAACTGCTATTGTGTTCTTAAACACAGGCCTTGTCCCAGGCGATGGCACCCACTCGCACTTGGGCACACACAAGCACACACACATAGACACACACAGCAACCTTAAACGCACACACACACACACACACACACACACACACACACACACACACACACACACACACACACACACACACACACACACACACACACACACACACACACACACACACACACACACACAGGGCCACCAACTGTAAACATACACACACACGCACGCGCACACCACACACGCACACGCACACACACACACAAACGCAGTCTTTCAAAGACCATGCTAACTGAGAAATTCTGTATTTTGCCCCAGTGGCACTGTCTACTGTGAATGGATGGACAGGACCTGTGTGTGTGTGTGTGTGTTTGTGTGTGTGTGTGTGTGTGTGTGTGTGTGTGTGTGTGTGTGTGTGTGTGTGTGTGTGTGTGTGTGTGTGTGTGTGTGTGTGTGTGTGTGTGTGTGTGTGTGTGTGTGTGTACACCTGTGGGCAACTGTGTGTGTCTGCCTGTGAGTTAAGTCATGGTCTGCTTACTCTACTGGAATCAACGTTGGCCTGAGGAGAGAAAGACAGTGTGTGTGTGTGTGTGTGTGTGTGTGTGTGTGTGTGTGTGTGTGTGTGTGTGTGTGTGTGTGTGTGTGTGTGTGTGTGTGTGTGTGTGTGTGTGTGTGTGTGTGTGTGTGTGTGTGTGTGTGTGTGTGTAGTCGTTTTACCTTTCATCAAGTACTTTATCGCAAGTGGTATTTTTAGCTTTCACAGTACTTTATCTCTAGTAGTATTTATACATTCCATGTACTTCACCTTTCACAGTACTTTATCTCTAGTAGTATGTATACATTCCATGTACTTCACCTTTCACAGTACTTTATCTCTAGTAGTATGTATACATTCCATGTACTTCACCTTTCCCAGTACTTTATCTCTAGTAGTATGTATACATTCCATGTACTTCACCTTTCACAGTACTTTATCTCTAGTAGTATGTATACATTCCATGTACTTCACCTTTCACAGTGTTTTAACCTTCCCTTTCATCAGAGTATTTCACTCTTTGTCGTAGAGTCTCACCTCGTTAACACTTTTCAATGGAGATTCATATTGGTAATAATTGCATGTCAGGATTCCCCTCCAAATACTCCTACCACACACACACACACACACACACACGCACGTACACACGCACACGCACACGCGCACACGCACACGCACGCACGCACACGCACGCACGCACACACACGCACACACACACACACACACACACACACACACACACACACACACACACACACACACACACACACACACACACACACACACACAGAGTGTGTGTTGGAGGGCGGCCAAAGGGGTAATGGAGTTCTTCAAGGGGAGAGCAGAGGGGGTGGTCTGAATATTCTCCTTAAATCAATGTGTTAGATGCTATGGAAGTACTCCTGTCTTCTCTTATGACGGACCCTTCGGAGCACGCTGCCCGCCCACAGGAAGTGTCTTACATCTGTCCTCGGGCTACAGGCTCCACGAGACTTAAGGCTTATTCATTTTTATTACCCCTCCTCTATCGACGATGGGACGGAGGTAATGGTTTCTGTTTGTCTGTTTGGCGGTTTGTTTGTCTATTAGCAAGTCACTCAAATACATAGTTACATATGAACCGAGTTTTTGGATCCGGCGCTGATCCTGGATCCGAGTCCGGATCCGGGGGACTTTTTGGTGTGGCGGAGGTGTGCGCTCTACTGAGTTCCCCTATAGTTGAGGATTGTGTTAAGGACACCAATAGCCTACCTGTCAGGCATCGTTGAGCTAACCTGCTCCTTAGCGATACAACTGTATTCACCGTCAGTCACTTTGGACATTTAATTGAACTTGCCACATTTTCAGTTTTTAAGGATGTCTTTTTTGTAATTTTGTAATTATTTCCCCATACATGAACCATGTATGGGAATTCGGATTAAGCCGATTGTACTTATTGTACTTACAATACTTATCCCATTGTACATTGTACCAAAACATTTTGAATCTTGAAATATTCAAGGTCTGTTGCGGTCTCGTAGGGTGAAGTACAGTACACTGTAGTGATGTGTCGGTCGCGAACGAGCCGGCTCAAAGAGCCGGCTCTTTTTAGTGAACGACGGGAGCCGGCTCGCACCCGCGAACGAGCCGTTATTTTTTTTTTAACGGGTGCTCCGCGTACATGCAGTGACTGAATGTCACTGTCATGACTGCATGTCATGCTGTGCATCACGTGAGGATAGATAAGGAGGGAGGGGCGGCGTGTGCTCAGTGCTGAAGGCTGAACAGAGGGAGAGGTGACACTTCACACGGTGAAGGGTCAGTTTGCGTCGCGCAAATAAGATGAGTGAAAGTAGGTAAATAAGCTGCATTTTAACAATTGTGCAAACACAAAGGCAGAATGCAGAATTTGCAACATGAAGCTCTCATATAGAGCAGGGTCATATAGAGCAGAAACAGGTCAGACTGCCTGCTTCTGCTTCTGTGTGTCTACTCCACCTGTTGTTGCTGCAGCTACAGGATCTACCACCCATGCATCAGGTACCCAAAAACCAACAGCTACACAGACCTCAATAAGCCAATTTATATGCAATGAATGGCAATGGCAAAGGCAATGAATGACCCCAGCTAGACAGAACATAGTGGATGAAGAATTGGCCAAAATGATTGCAAGTGATTTCCAACCATTTTCCATTGTGGAGGACAAGGGTTTCCGAAGCTTCACACAGGCTCTCAATCCAATGTTCCTCCAAGCAGGAAAACACTCTCAAAAAATCGTTCCGAGACTGTATGATAGAGAACGTGCTTCACTGCAGGCCAGGGTTAAGGAAGCTACTGCAGTTTGCCTTACCACTTTCATGTAAATAAAAGGTATATGTGGTAAAATAGAAGAGCCGTTTGGGAGCCGAAAGATCCGGCTCTTCTTGGTGAGCCGAGCCAAATGAGCCGGCTCACTCAAAAGAGCCGGAATTCCCATCACTAGTACACTGTGCGTCAACGTTTGGCGGGAAAAAAAAAAGTAACCCAATCTGATATTCATAGTATATCAGTCACACACTTAAGAGACAGTCAGCAATACAATGGCTTCAGACACACGGATCACAAACCTGGCCTCTGATTGGCTTAAAACAGAAAGACACAATGGGGACCCTGTTGAGAAGGAGCCGCCGTGTTGTTCTGGTGAACCAGTAGTGCGTTTGCTTATGACTAAGGCTGAGCAAAGAAACACCCGGAGTAAGAAGACGTCATCCATGTCCGAATCAAACATCCAAACGCTGCCTCCTGTGTGTTTGCTTTGAGAGCTTGTTTGGCCCCTAATTTGTGTGAGTCTGTAGAGCAACTGCCTCTTTTTTTTTTTTTTTTTTTTCTTCTCGTCTCGGTTCTATTTATAGAATATTGGCCTCTATATGCAGGAGGGGAACTAGAATGAGCGAGACCCATATGGTATGAATCAGAATATTTATGCGAGAGGCTGGTTTCACAACCTTCTGATGGCTTGTGTTTCTGGCCGTGGGCCTGGTTACACACTATGAAAACAAGTCATTGACGACGATCGTTGCGCGTGTGTGTGTGTGTGTGTGTGTGTGTGTGTGGTGGCCTTCTGGGATTAATGCACATTTCATCGTAATTGAGGCAAGAGGCATACACCCTAGCGAGATCGGTTCATCTGTCTGTCGCTGGCTTATAGGATATAGTCCTAGCTCTTTGCTAGATTAGCAAGTGTTTTTGTGTTTTGGATTTTGGAGTACGTAGCGCCGCTGCTGTATTTTTCCAGCCCGTCTGTTTTCGTCCACGTACTGTACGTCTACGACGTCGGAAAGTGCTTCACAAGAGGAAGACCTGGTCAGGCTTTGCTAGCACCAACCCCCTTATACTGTATTAGTGTTATAAGGAGCTAGTGTCGCAGACATGATGCAGCGCTCCATTTCTATAAATACTACAAGTGTTTGGTGGAGAACTCTTGACCGGTGTGACTTGTGTAAATGTACATGAAAAAGCGGCAAAAGAACTGCGTACTTGTGCCTTTCCTTCAAAATTAAATCAAATCAAATAGTATTCATAGAGCACATCTTAAAACCAAACAAGACACCGCTAAAGCACGGAGTATATGGCAGCAAACCAATCACACAAACAAAGTGGACACACATACGGACACACACACACATGCAGGTAGATCCAAATGCTAGCGAATAGGACAGAATGGGTTTTCTCATTTTCCCTACAGATTTCCCGGCTCACCGCTGCTTTGATGTGATGGTTAAGGTGGCCGTGTCCACTCCCTGTGGTCATCGGTGGGTCTGGGCCACTGTCTGGCACTAACGGGATCAGCCTCTCTCTAAATCTCTGTGTGTGTGTGTGTCCACTCCAGCCTGAGGCCGGTCACTGCTACCGTCCCCTCTGCTCTGTTTTTCCTCTCTATGTATTGCCCTCTGTCTCTGTCTCTGTCTGTGGGTCTTTCTCTCTATCTCATGCTCACAGACTGTACATTAGCACAGTTTTGTGTGTATTCTTTACACCTCTGCACTCCACTATCTCTCTCTCTCTCTCTCTCTCTCTCTCTCTCTCTCTCTCTCTCTCTCTCTCTCTCTCTCTCTCTCTCTCTCTCTCTCTCTCTCTCTCTCCTCTCTCTCTCTCTCTCTCTCTCTCTCTCTCTCTCTCTCTCTCTCTCTCTCTCTCTCTCTCTCTCTCACACACACACGCACGCACACACACACACACACACACACACACACACACACACACACACACACACACACACACACACACACACACACACACACACACACACACACACACACACACACACAGTACTTGAGAAGTACAAGTAATTCAATGACATTGTGGAGTATGGCTGGACAATAATTCAATATAATTGTTTATTACAATTCTGTGGCTTACCTTCATGATAACAAGCAAATGTGCTTTAAAAAAAATCCAGTGTGGACAGCTCCCAACTGTGTGTGGGTGTGTGTGCTTGTGTGTGGATGCTGGCATATGTGTGTGCTTGCATGTGCGTGTTTTTGCGTGCGCGTGTTCCATCTTTGATCGATGGTCCTCTGGACACAGAGAGGCCCTGTGAGGAGAGACCTTCTCAACAGGACGTCGCTCTACCAGCCGCAGATATCCCATTTCAGAGGTCAATAAAGTGTACTGTTCCTCCTAATTCCCATCCAGGCTAGTTTCCTCCTCTTTAGCCAACTTGAAAAGGGGGGGGGAAATAAATAACAAAAAAAGGTCTGGAGTTAGTACCAAAAGTACCCCCCCCCCCCCCCCCCACACCCCTGACAACCCTCTGATGAGAACCAGATTGTGCAATATGTCAGGGTGGTGGTGGTGGTTGGTGGTGGTGGTGCTGGGGGTCGTAGGGGTGGTGGGGGGGGGGGTTCCAGGGGAGTGATTTTTTTTTTTGCTCTCCTTTGAACAGGAAGAAGGGCCCCGTGCGCCGGGGTCCCAGGAGTCTTCAGTCATGCGCTGAAATTACATTTTTTTTGCAAAGAAAAGGAAAAACGGAAAAGAGAAATAGTCTCCGCTTCACTCCGGGAGCTGGATGGAAATCTCGGGGCTTTCACGTGTTCCAGTGAGGTGTGCGCACGTGTCCGCGTGGTGTGTGTGTGTGTGTGTGTGTGTGTGTGTGTGTGTGTGTGTGTGTGTGTGTGTGTGTGTGTGTGTGTGTGTGTGTGTGTGTGTGTGTGTGTGTGTGTGTGTGTGTGCATGCACGTGTACAGTGTAGGCGGTTTAGGAAACGGAAGGGAACACGGAGCTCTGGAGAGTGCAGGAAAAGGCCGGGCTGGAACAATTATGTGAGAAGTAGATAATTAAACCTGCTGAGGACGCGGGAAAAAAGGTGCATCCCTCTGTCTCTCTCTGTCTCTCTCTGTCTCTCTGTCTCTCTCTCTCACTCTCTCTTTCTCTCTCTTTTTCTCTCTCTGTCTCTCTGTCTGTCTCTGTCTCTCTCTCTCTATCTCTCTGTCTCTCTCTCTGTGTCTCTCTCACCGTCGGTCGGTGCGGCTGGTCCGAGAACACAAAGCACTCCGGTGGGGTCGTGTTGCCTCCCCAAGCTAATGCGCCGGACGGACGCTTGATTCGTTTTGCGGGGAACAGAGCATTAGAGAGACTGAGATGGAGAATAAATGTGTCTGAAGCAAAAGCCTCCGTGTCAAAACCACAGAAGTGCTGGCGAAGGCACTTCTACCAGCGACGGGCAACTGTTGTGACTTGAGGTCTGTACTAATTCATTTATAAAGACATGGCAATCCAGGGAGGGGGGGGGGGAATGGTCATGGTTAGTCTTCTCCGATGCGCGGGGATTTCACAGTTCCAGGAACACTCCACTGCTCTTGAGGTTCCCCTTCCTTCCTTCAAGCCTTTTGATTCCGCTGTACACCTGGCTGAGGTCCAATCATAACACGAGCCAGAACACCTCCAGATGTTGGCTGGAAGATCCGGTGCAATTCGGATCGCCATGTGTCCAGGCACCTTGCATTAACATGTGCATTTCCCTTGTTCACATTCAGAACAAATTATCACTTTTTTTTGTTGTACATATAGAGAGATCGCTTTTTTAACCACAACCACCACCACCATACCTACCACCATCCACCATCCACCACCACCATCCACCATCCACCACCACCACCATCCACCATCCACCACCACCATCATCCACCACCACCACCACCAGCACCACCAGCACCACCACCAGCACCACCACCACCACCACCATACCTACCACCACCACCACCACCCTCACCACCACCACCACCATCCACCACTCACCACCAACCCCAGCCACCCCCACCACCACAACCATCACCACCATCCACCACTGTAACCCCACTCACTCCCCCCCCCCCCTTTCACCTCCTACCACTCCGATGCCAGCACAGCTCTTTGAAAAAGGGGGGATTTGTAGCGATCAGTGGCTTACTCGCCGTACCCACTGTGCCGATGAAACACTCCCGCACGTGCTCAGTGCGTACCGTGGGATATCTGCCAGCAGGGCATGTTTTAGTTCCTCATCGACTTTATTTGGTGTTGCTTTAAGATGCTTCTGCTGCCGCTGCTAGTACCGCGGCATCATGCAAAATTCATTGTTGTAGTTTAGTGTGAGCTGAAGGGGTGGGTGGTGGGGGGGGGCAGGGGGGTTGGTTGGACGAACGCTGTTGCAATCATGTGTTTATCGTCCCCGGTGGCTCGGGGGAGACTGTCGCTCGCAGTGGCACTGCCGGTTTCTTGGAGATTGGCGAAATGCTGCAGAGAACACAGCAGGACGGCCGTGTAGCCACCAGAAGCCCTTGATCAATGCTCCTTGTGCATGTGTGTATGTGTGTGTGTGTGTGCGTGTGTGTGTGTGTGTGTGTGTGTGTGTGTGTGTGTGTGTGTGTGTGTGTGTGCATGTGTGTGTGTGTGTGTGTTTGTGCGCATGTGTGCGTCTGTGTGTGTGTGCGTGTGTGTGTGTGTGTGTGTGTGTGTGTGTGTGTGTGTGTGTCTGTGTGTGTGTGCGTGTGCGTGTGTATGTGTGTGAATAACACGTGTGGATGCCACGTGTGTGTTTGTGTGTGTGTGTGTGACCGTACACATGTGAGTGTGTGTGTATGTTTGTGTTCCGGTGTGTTCCGGTGTAAAGAGGGTTATTGCGGACTGCAGACATTCACAGACATTGTTTCTACAACGGTATGTCTGTGTTTATGTCATGTTGTGTATAATGTATATTGTGTGCGTGTGTGTACAATAATCTTGTCTGTGTAAACAGAGAGATATAGAGGCATTGGCAGACATCCATGAACAAGAGAGAGACAGAGCGAGAAAGCCAGAGTACGATAGAGACAGAGAGAGAAAGTGAGAGGTTGAAAGAGACAGAGAGACTGATAGAGACAGATACAGACTGATACAGAAAGAAATAGACAACAAATTCAGAGAAAGAGAAATGTATAGAGAGACAGAAATAAAGAGATTGATAGAGCCAGAGAAAGAGAGAGAGAGAGAGAGACAGATTGATAGAGAGCCAGTGAAAGCAAGTCTGGTAAAAGAGAACCGAGAGGGTGGCTGGCAGAAAGACAAGAGTTAGAGACAGCAATGTGTAGGGGGTGTGCAGCAGACGAGAGTCCTCTGGAAGTAGGCTAGTGGTGCTCACAGCACAGCTGTGTGTATCTCACACTGTCACACGCCCACTGTTGGTCGCCGGTGTATACAATGTGTGTGTGTGTGTGTGTGTGTGTGTGTGTGTGTGTCTGTGTATGTGTGATGTGTATACATTCAGGGCAATGATGCGCATATGTATGTGTGCTAGTGTGCTCGTTGATGGGGGGGTGGATTGTGTGTGTGTGTGTGTGTGTGTGTGTGTGTGTGTGTGTGTGTGTGTGTGTGTGTGTGTGTGTGTGTGTGTGTGTGTGTGTGTGTGTGTGTGTGTGTGCGTGCGTGCGTGTGTGTGTGTGTAGGATTACTGTGCAGTGAGTGAGCCTTCTCAATGCATAAAGTGGGGGGAGAGAGATCAAGTCAGTGTGTGTGGGACTGTGTATGTGTGTGTGTGTGTGTGTGTGTGTGTGTGTGTGTGTGTGTGTGTGTGTGTGTGTGTGTGTGTGTGTGTGTGTGTGTGTGTGTGTGTGTGTGTGTGTGTGTGTGTGTGTGTGTGTGTGTGTGTGTGTGTGTGTGTGTGAATGTGTGTTTGGGAGGGGGAGGGATGACAGTGAGTGGATTATGGGTCAAAATCTCTGCATAGCTGCTGGATGTCATATCCCCGTCAGAAAGCCAACGGACTAGAATGAATGCACACACACACACACACACACACACACACACACACACACACACACACACACGCACCACATGTGTATAAACAGGATGCGAGCATGACACCGTAAGCAACCTGGGAACCGGCAGAATGTAAATGGAGGGAGGGATCCCATCCTCTCCTCTCTCTCCTGACAACAAGCTAAACTATCCCCATGTTCAGACTGCAGTGTGTGAATAATAACAACCTTGCTGACCCTGCAGCTTTCACCCTGGAACCCTCACAACAGGAGACCGATGCCAGAGACACTGTGGAAGAGAAGGCCTGCACAGTACAATATCAATATATAAATATATATATATATATATATAATATATATATATATATATATATATATACTGTGTGCATATGCACACACTTTCCCTATCGGTTCTGCTGTCCTCGCTTTCACACCTATAACTCAGCAACATATCCCAATGATTGATAACGCAGTACATCATAGTGACGCTCACACACACACATACACACACGGACACACGGACACACACACACACACACACACACACACACACACTCACACACACACACACGGACGGACGGACACACATCCATACGGACACACACACACTCTCACACTCACACCTCCAGTGGACCCCAGGGGTCCGTTAGCCGGTCAGGGTTTGTGAAATAACTCTCTGGGGCGTCGGTTTCTTTCTCACATATATATATATATATATATATATATATATATATATATATATATATATATATATCTCAGCCGACCCCTGACCTCTGGTCTCGTTCCATCTGCACAGTTAAAGGAAAAGGACCTGTGATGTGATGGGATGACTGATCACTTATCACTCAGTTTTCTTTAGCTGGCGAAAGGACGCTTGGCTCTCAAACCCAAGCCAGGGGGGGGGGGAGGGGGGGGGGGGTTAATGGAATAATCTTGGAAGGAATTTCCAGCACTCAGAAGTCCACAGTGGAATCCTTTGGAACATATGTATATTTAATCGGAGTTGCCAATAAAAAGCCCATCGCAGTCAAATGACCTGTGATCTATGATCTATGGCTCTGAACAGGACGTCCGGTCATCATGTTTGGTTGGTATCCTGCTGACCAAGGCCAACCGCTGGTGGGTCCTGGCTATTTTCACATTTCCTTTCCCAATGTTTTTCCCCCCTCGTATATATATATATATATATATATATATATATATATATATATTTATTCAAACATATTAGCGCAGCATTTATCCCGCCGGCTCTCCACTCGTGGTTATGAGAAGCAGCTGTGAGTGGGAGGAGGACAGGGGGGGGGGGGGGGTGATGGGGTTACTCTCGTGTTAACAAGCTGTGTTCATACGAGTGTGTGTGTTTGCTTTGTAGATGAACACATGACACCTCCAGTGTCATGTTAACAGACCCGATATCTAAGAGCGTAAGGGCTCTGTAAAAACACTTCTCTCTCTCTCTCTCTCTTTCTCTGTCTGTCTGTCTGTCTGTCTGTCTGTCTGTCTGTCTGTCTGTCTGTCTGTCTGTCTGTCTGTCTGTCTCTCTCTCTGTCTGTCTGTCTGTCTGTCTGTCTGTCTGTCTCTCTGTCTCTCTCTCTCTCTCTCTCTCTCTCTCTCTCTCTCTCTCTCTCTCTCTCTCTCTCTCTCTCTCTCTCTCTCTCTCTCTCTCTCTCTCTCTCCGACTCTCAAGTCAGGTATAATAAAAAGAAAAAAATATGTAAAAATACCCTACTCTATCTAATCTATCATTGTGATATTTGGTTTTATATACCTAGAACGTAGTCCATCACAAGCCAGAGTTCGGGCCAATCGTTTACAATGTACAGTACATCCCATGTCAAATTGAATGAACAGCTGCTAAAGCCTATGCAATAAAACCATAAAAAAAAGAACCCTACTCCCCTTCCCCCCCCCCCCCAACGCATACATCAATAAATAAAAACCCGTACATATACACCAAAAAAATTGTAAAATAGTCGGTAATGGCGGCGCCTTAACCACCCACACTTTTTAGTAAATCCTCTAGCGTCTCATATGTGTGCTACGCTCCATCCGCTCTCCTCTCCTCTCCTCTCCTCTCCTCTCCTCTCCTCTCCTCTCCTCTCCTCTCCTCTCCTCTCCTCTCCTCTCCTCTCCTCTCCTCTCCTCTCCTCTCCTCCGCTCTGCCTTCCTCTCCTCTCAGCGAAAACAGCTGGCAGGGGGGGGGCTCATTGGCAGCAGAAAGCATCTCTATCTTCCTGACGCTCGCCTACTCCCACTCCATGTCTTCCTGTGTCATTTTCTCCCCCCCCCCCCCCCCCCCCCCTCCCTCCTCTCTCCTCTCTCCCTCCTCTCTCCCCTATACCTCTCGCTGCCTGCTCTTTCTGTTCTACTGTTTTCCAGATGAACTTCACTGGTAAGCTGTAGCGTCGCAATAGGGTCCAATTTCTTCTCCTGGTTCATTTCTGTCACAGGCCCTGGCTCTGTTTGTCCTCTGCGGGCCCCTGTATGTATCGGCTTGCTGGCCGGTGAGACACTCCAGTCGTTTCCTGAGTGAGTCACAGAGGACCGAGAGGCCGCTCTTTAAGAGGCCTGAAGCTCTTTTCATTTTAGGCCGAAGATCCCAGATGATCACAACAGCACATTTAGCAAGTTACACACACACACACACACTCCACACTCTCGAGTTTTAACCCTTTGCC
>CM051012.1:14410267-14415267 GCA_027704905.1 Muraenolepis orangiensis | reverse complement strand
AGGGCGTTGCCCTTTGACCTTTGCTATTATCTCCCACTCTCTTCTTCCTCCTCTTTGCACTTTGAACCTCTTCAACCTCCTTCAACCGCTCACTCTCTCTCCCCCGAGCCTCACACCTGTCGTCATTGTGTGTGTGCATGTGTGCTTGTGTGTCTGGTGTATGTGTGTGTGTGTGTGTGTGTGTGTACTATGTGTGTGTGTGTGTACTATGTGTGTACAACTCGCTGTTATTTGAAGAGGGAAACGGACGTTGACCAAACATTGTCTAAGCACGCTCCATTTAGACCGAGCCTCCTGATTGGCTTGGTTTCAGCAGGGAGGGTGTCAGCGTTTCTGTGCAGATGGCGAAGGGGCATAGAGAACACACACACACACACACACACACACACACACACACACACACACACACACACACACACACACACACACACACACACACACACACACACACACACACACACAAACACATACACCTGCGCAGGTGGCGATTTCCATCTGGGGTACATGCAAAGGTCTCAAAATAGACGGTTGTTGAAAGGGAAATTTTACAGGGGGAAAAAAAACCCTTCAAAGGGCTTGACGCCTAGTTGACGACGGGTCAAAACCATTTTATTTAGCAGTAGTATATTTATTTATCCATCCACCATTCTACCTAGTATTCCTGAAGAGTAATATTACTATATATATTTATATATATTGTTAATAATATTATAATTATAATTATAATTAATTTAACACAATTTTATTTTTTTTTATTGACCACATAAATGAAAAGTCAATTGGTGTCTAATCAGGTGTGTCTGTGTTCTTTATTACAGCAAAACAACTCAAAGAAACAAACAGATCGCCATGGGGAGGAAGAAATTCAACATGGACCCCAAAAAGGTCAGGATTACTCTTGCTTTTAAATCCTATTGTTTTTGAATTCATCTTGCTTTAAGATCCCATTGTTTTATATTCATCTTGCTTTTAAATCATTTTGATTTTAAAACCTCTTCTTTTGAATTCATCTTGCTTTTAAGTCCTTTTAATTTTAAATCCTCTTCCTTTGAACTCATCTTGCTTTAAAGATCCTCTTGCGTTTGAATCCTCTTATTTTGAATTCATCTAGCATTTAACTCCTATTGATTTTAAATCCTCTTCATTTGAAATCACCTCGCTTTGAGATCCTCTTGCTTTTAGATCATCTTGCTTTTTAAATCCTATTGCTTTCGAATAATCGTGTTCCCAAAAATCCTCTGTGGCTCCGCAATGAAATAGTGTTCTATTGAACGCTACAGTGGGCACATTCTTTACGGCGCCCATGACATTGTCAACGTGATCTAATGCCACAGCGTAGTAAACCACACTGAGATGTTTCCTGTTGTTCTTCTTAGATCCTGTCGTTCATGTAAACCCCCTCAACCCTCAGGCACTGCCTCAATGCTTTCATCCAAAGTGGCTGACAATGCATTCGCAGCCTCGATGAAAAAGGTTTTAGTCTGTCGCTCTGGGCAAGCTATTGTGTAGATGTTTTCACCGGGGTCATGGGAAGAAGTTACCAGACACAGACAATGTGCAGCCCATGAGCCTTCGAAAGTACAACCCAGACGATATGGCTTTGTAGACAAAGAATGGCTGGATGGACATATGAGGTCTGGTAAACTCCATGTAAAAACAATCACACCCGTGAAATTTCTTCCACCTTCATTTAAAGCGATGCACACCAGTATCTAAAAAAACGTAAAACTAATCAATAACCAAACAGGGATGTATTCACTATACGCCATTCCGAATATCTCGTAAGAACATACATCTCAACAGCTGATGAACTCATTGCTATGGAACAGGATTGTAGGGGTGTGGCCTGAATCCCTATACAAACTACACACGCTGTGTTGTGTAGTTTGTACTTCCTCTGAAGTCTGAAACGTTGAACGCTGAAAAAAAGTATTGTGAGTGGTCTGGCTTTGCTACACAGCCAGGAGGGGAAGATCGACCCCGTCGGAAAGGAATAGAAGGAAATCGATGGACTGAAATGACGTGAGATTGCAAGATTGAGAACGGATTTCAGGAAACGTCATCTTCTGACGCTTAACGCACACCTGGATAGCCCTTAATGACATTGTTAGATGTATTTGATGTATTTCAGTTCTCCATCACTTTAAGGAGCTGTTAAGGGTTATGCCTCTCAGACTCCACTATCCAAATATCCTGTCTAGTCCCCCTCGTCCTATCGAGACGGATCTATCCGAAGAAATCCCTGAGGCGTGCTGCGAAACACACGGCAACGCCTTAAACACATAACTCAAAGTACACACATATGTGTGTTTGCGTGCCTGTGTGTTTGCGTGCCTGTGTGTGTGCGTGCGTGTGTGTGTGTGCGTGTTCATGTTCATGTCTCCACAGGGGATCCAGTTCCTCCTGGAGAACGATCTTCTGCAACACACTCCCGAGGATGTTGCCCAGTTCCTCTACAAAGGCGAAGGCCTCAACAAAACGGTCATCGGGGACTACTTGGGGGAACGGTGAGGAACCTCTCTCCCCCCCACTCATCCCCCCCCCTATTTCTATAACTCTCTCCCAGCGCCTCCCTTCTATGACAGGAAGAAAGGGAGGATCTCTCACTGCTTCCGTCCTCCCCCTCTGGAGTAGTTTGCACACATAGGTAGGACTAGATTTATGAAGCAGAGAAGAAGAAGAACTATTCTTGGAGGGTGGAGGGAGGGGTGGAAGAGGAACTGTGTGCATGCCCACCTGTGGCTTGTGATTGGCTGGAAATCCACAGGGAGGGGGGGGGGGGGTCTAAACAACATGGCGTCCGTGAGCCTGGAGTGAAGAGCGTTTAAATAAATAAAAAGTTTACTGTATAGAACAACTTCTGTATAGCCGCTTATCACTCAGTAGCCGTGATGACCATGTTCATGACAGTGGTATATCTTTGGATATGCTACACCTGGTGGTTTATGTGGATATTCTAATAAATCCATGTAGAGTGTAATATAGTAAAATATATACAGCCCCTCCCCCCCCCCCCCCCCTGTATACAGGACAGCGGTATTTAAGCAGTGTTGAGTTCTTGGCGGCGAAAAAGTTAAAAAAAGGTGCTTGTCAACCTTGACCCATTTGTAGTGGTGCTAAAGATACATGTTGTTTTGAAATACTGTAGATCGATGGCCATGTTATGTTCCGCTCATGTCTGTGTTTGTTCAGTCGATAAGCCATGTCATTCTTCTTGGCTGCTTAGGGATGACTTCAACCTCAAGGTCCTGCAGGCGTTTGTGGAGCTGCACGAGTTTGCTGACCTCAATCTAGTACAAGCTTTAAGGTGAGCTGTGTGTACTTTGAGCACGTGTATTTGTGTGTGTGTGTGTGTGTGTGTGTGTGTGGGGGGTTTGTGTGTGTGTGTATGTGTGCTCAAATAATATATTTAAATTACTTTGATGTACACACTGTGTAGACGATTTCAACCAAGTACATTTTCTATTTATATAAATATACCGGTACTTAATTGAGTGGAAGGTTACTTTCTTTCTTATTAATTATTTCTACCTTCCTTCCTTTCCTTTCTCCCTATGGTGTGTCGCCTTTGCAGGCAGTTCCTGTGGAGCTTCAGACTTCCTGGCGAAGCCCAGAAGATCGACCGTATGATGGAGGCCTTCGCCTCCAGATACTGCCAATGCAATCCAGGTGTCTTCCAGTCCACAGGTACCCCCCCCCCCCCCCCCCCCAACACACACACACACACGCACACACACACACACACACACACACACACACACACACACACACACACACACACACACACACACAGAGCACACAGAGCACAGACAGACACAGAGAGAGAGACGAGAGAGAGAGAGAGAGAGAGAGAGAGAGAGAGAGAGAGAGAGAGAGAGAGAGAGAGAGAGAGAGAGAGAGACAGCGAGAGAGCGAGAGGGGGGGCGGGAGTCCCTCCAAGCATGCTTCCGGAGGGAGGGGGATATCCGTTTCAGTGTCATGGGTTTAGCGGCGAGAGGCCAGAGAGAGACGGAGAGGCTTCAGATAGAAAGGGATATCCGCTTCCATTACAAGTTTCGGATATTGCCCCTTCGTCGCCGCTCTTTTCGCCAGAAAACTCAATATGTGTTCTCCTTGTTTCTGGCATCAATCTTGGAGTCATGTTCTCATTCTTCAAGTCAAGTCAAGTCAAGTTTATTGTCACGTCACAGTTACACAAGTATAAAGCAGTGATGTGAAAATCTTATGTGCGATACCCGACGACAGACAGCAGATATAAAAATAAGATAAAAAATAGATAAAAATTTAGTAAAATGAATAAAGTTTAAAAATATAAATAAAAATAAAAATGCATTTTATAAAATCTCCCTTTTTTATAATTTTTTTTATAAATTTATCAATTCTCCCCGCTCCAGAGAGGGACGTTTAACTGCCGTACACACAGCTCACAGGAAGTAACAGGCCGGGAATTGTGTTGCGTTGCGGCACAAGGGAATCGGGACACAACGGCACAATTCCCGAACCCCTCTCCTCTCCTCTCTCCTCTCCACCCAGTGTGCATGTCCACCGGTGGTGGTCAGTGGTAATGATTAGTGAAGGGGTATTGACCCGGTGACGCACTCCCCCCCTCCCCCCCCCCCGCACACGCCACCCTACCCTCCCAGCGACCCCACCCCACACTCTCCCCCATCGCACCCCTTCCACCGCCACTCTCCCATCTCTCCCTGACTGTCGGGATGTTCCAGCGATGGGCCGAGGAGGAGGAGGAGAGAGAGCCCTGGGGGGGGGGGGTCATCCATATTGATGTGGTGCATCCGGAGGGGTGGGGGTTGGGTGGGGGGGGGGTTACTTAAGCGCCCTTGGCTGCTTAAGTAACACTCCTGTGAGTCACATGGTTAGCACATCCACGCACATATACACGTGTGCATGTACCGTATGTATGTGTGTGATGTGTGTGTGTGTGTGTGTGCGTGTGTGTGAATGGGTTAGAAGTGGGGCAAACAGAGTAACACATGTGTTGT
>CM051012.1:14397767-14402767 GCA_027704905.1 Muraenolepis orangiensis | reverse complement strand
GGTTTGCCCGGGTTGCTTTGTTGACATACTTGGCAATGCGTTTCAGATTCTTCATTTTAGCTTGTACTAATATGATTATTGATTGATTGATTGATTGATTATTACTCCTGATTATGCTATTGGCGTTTTTGGGAACGTCATGAGACCAGTCTGACCTCCTCAGTTTACAGACTGGAGGAACTTCCTTCCTGTCTGGGGGTGCCCGCCAGTCTGCCACCTTTTACCCCTTTTGGTCACTTCCTGTTTCTTTTACTTCCTGTCAGGGGGCCGAGTGAAAACCTGGAAGCGACGGTGGTTCATCCTGACCGACAACTGCCTTTACTACTTTGAATACACCACGGTAAGCCTCCATGTTTAGGGTTCTAGCACACACACACCTACAGTATGTGCACTTTGGCACTTAAAAATGCTTTTAAAGATTTTTGTAAAATAATATAAAAAATGTGCATTCAACACAATATTCTTGTTTATTTTTATTGTATATATAATTTTTATTTTTATGGTATTGTTTTGGAGATGTATACTGCCCGGAGGGAATGGGGAGTAAGCGTTCCAATGTACTTGGAACGCTTGTATCTTGCATGGGATTTGTTGTTTTTTTGGTGCTTATCAGTCTGTCTCTGTTCCTGTGGGCGGGAGTGCTTGTCATGCTCCATATATATATACATATATATACATATATATATATACACATATACATATATATACATATATATACATATATATATATACATACATATACATATATATACATATACATATATATACATATATATATATATACATATATATATATAAATATATATATATATTTGTATGTATACTGTTTATATATGCAGTATGTCTATCAACAGTTTTTAATCTAATGGGTGAACGTCAGTGTGTTTGTGGAGTGCGTTTCTCCCTTTTCATCGGTGCTAACTGCTCGGTCAGCGATGTCCTCCCGCAACCCTGGTATTAGCCACCAGGACACTGTCATTATGTCCTGTCCCCTGGATCACTTACCACTACACGCACAAGCACACACGCACGCACACACACACACACTCACACACACACACACACACTTTTGAGTGCACACACACAGACACATGTGCTTTGTTAAAGAGACAGGAACAAGGGCTGACAGGGGAATTGAGGTTCATTTCAAGTTGGAGCTAAACGTGTTTGTCCTCTAAGTCTGTCTCTTCCCTTCTCTTTCCCCATTGTCCTCCTCCTCTCCTCCTCCTCTTCTCTATCCTCTCTCCCTCGATTCCTCTCCTCCTCTCATCTCCTCTTCTTCTCTCCTCCTCTTCCTCTCTCCTTCCCCTCTCATCTCCTCTCTCCTCGCCTCTCCTGCCTCATCTCACCCACCTCCTTTCCCTCTCCTCTATCCTCTCTTTTTCCTCCTTCCTCTCCTCCTCCTCTCTTCTCCTTCTCCTCCTCTCCTCTCCGCTCCCTCTCATCTCCTCCTTCACTTCTCCTCTCCCCTCCCACCTCACCTTCTCCTCCTCCTCTCATCTCCACCTCCTCTCATCTCCACCTCCTCCTCCTCCTCTCATCTCCATCTCCATCTCCACCTTCTCCTCTCCTCTCCTCTCCTCTCAGGACAAGGAGCCTCGTGGTATCATTCCGCTGGAGAACCTGAGCATCAGGGAGGTGGACGAGCCCAGGAAGCAGGTGGGTAACCCCCCTACTTGTGGGTCACCCCCCTACTTGCTGACTACAAATCCCACAAACACTACAATTCCGTCCGCCGATGGTTTCGTAATGGTGGTGTATATACCGTTTTTTAGAATTGTATTATCTTAATCAGAAGTACAGGACAGTCAAGAGAATGAATGAGATACAAATGTAAAATAACAATGTGAAACAAATTCTCCCAAAAAACGTATCTCTATACACACAATTAAAGTAGTATCAATGTAAACACAACAGAGTGTAAATGTAAACATGATTGGCAGTTGAAGTGAACATTACCGACCACATACGCGACATTATCCTGTCTCCTGCACGACCAGAAGCATACCAAATCAAAGCCTATGAGTAGGCATACAGTTACGTCGACTAACATGGTTAAGGCTTGGAACGACGATGTTATCCGACACCCACACCTCTTCTGCTTGGGTGTTGAAGCTCTCGTCTGAAGGACCTCTGCGTGGTACCAACACCGCCATCCACGACCCCAGGTGTATCGGTTAATTATGAATACGTTCCCTGGGAGACACATTCACTCCTCACTGCAAAAGCCTAGCTCTCAAACCGGCTCTCAACACACTAGCTAGATTACACCTTGAAACAGTTCTGTCACTCGCATTGCAACATGTCATGCCCAGTCAAACGAATATCCTGATATATACTTTATACAGTATATATATATGATCGTTTAAGAGATTCTGCAGAAACACATTTATCCCGAGCTCATTCCAAACTCCAATCTCAACTCCTGTCAGTCAATCACCAATGTAGTTAGTGAAAGGTGCAGAGCGGCATTTGCCATCTTCCATCACCACATGTTTTTGGCGACACTATGGATGAGACGTCAACGCGAACTCGCCATGGACCGGTCCTCCTTTAGGCACCTCTGACGTCACCTACCTCCCCTCCCCTTTTCTTATCTCCTTCTTTTCCCTCTCTCCTTGCCTCCTTCTCTCCTTCCCCGCTCCGCCCGTCAGAACTGCTTCGAGCTGTACAAACCCAACCACAAGGGTCAGGTGATCAAGGCCTGCAAGACGGAGGCCGACGGCCGCGTCGTCGAGGGCAACCACGTGGTGTACCGGATATCGGCGCCCACGCCGGAGGAGAAGGAGGAGTGGATCAAGTCCATCAAGTAAGCCCCGCCTCCTGGTGCTCACCTCTTCCTACCACATGACATGAGCATACCGTGCTTGTGAACTTAAGTATACCAGGATGCTTGGGTGACAAGTAGTAGGATATTGCAGTGGCTACTATAACCACAGTCTCACTGTAGGCCTCCTTGAGCAACATGCCTAGCGCCTACCTACTCATGGAGGACATGTATGTGAATGCTCTGCTAAAGGACAAAATAGTATATTAGTAGTGTCATGAACCAAACTCAAGGTACAGACAAAACAAGGGAGACCACACAAGTACTTCAGGAGTTTTAAAGAAAAGTAATTTAATTATGCCATTAAACTATTTACCAACAACAGGAATTAAAGAATGAATGGATCAGTAATATCAGTAATGTAGTGAGTGCATGGGTGAGTCGGGGTGTGGTGCGTGTAAGTGATACTCAAATAACCCAAATGCACCAAAACGCAATGTCATGACCAGCTTGGAGGCCAGAGCCCAACAATGGAGAAGCCAGTCCTTTTATACCGGTGTGCCTCTTCCTCCTGACACACCTGATTAGGGTGTGTCTGATTGACAGGCTGTGGATGACAGACAGGTGAAATGAGATATTCAGGTATATCCCTGAGTTAACCTGTAGGAGAGGGATGGGGTTGTCACAGTAGTATGTGACAATTGAGATTGTGTGTAGATCTATCTATCTGTCTATCTGTCTATCTACCGTAATGAAACAGGAAACAAGGCGTAATTCCGCCCCTTTTTCGTTTCTGATTCTGTGCTGTCTTCCCCCCCAGAGGTTCTGGTACAGCACAGTAGGACTACTGGATCAGAAGTTCTGCAACAGCATAAAATGACTGCTGGATCAGAAGTTCTGCTATAGCATAGTAGGACTGCTGAGTCCCAGATTTAGATGTGACATACCCTGTTTTATTCTTCACTGGGTAATTACATTTATAGACACACTGGGAGAATATGAATGAAAGGAGTACACTGGGCAATGTGTTGTAGGTAAGGTGTGTGTGTGTGTGTGTGTGTGTGTGTGTGTGTGTGTGTGTGTGTGTGTGTGTGTGCGCGCACATAGATAGAGCAATGTCAAGTTGGCTCAGCAGAACACAGTGCTAATTCACTGTAATAAAGTGCAATCTCTTGTGGGCACACACATGTGCACGCACACACACACACACACACACACACACACACACACACACACACACACACACACACACACACACACACACACACACACACACACACACACACACACACACACCATGTGTATTCAAAGAAAGATGACCCCAAGAAACCTATAACATCCGCACACACAAAAACACACACACACACCACCACATACATTTCACAGAGTTACGACTATGCATGCTTCCCCAGTGGTTAATTAGGTGTGTGTGTGTGTGTGTGTGTGTGTATGTGTGTGTGTGTGTGTGTGTGTGTGTGTGTGTGTGTGTGTGTGTATAGCTGGGGGTTGATCTGGGTCAGTTCACAGCAAATTGGGAAAGCAACGCCTTAATAATGTGTGCTAATGCGTTAGCCCGGGGGCGATGGCTACATACATCTCTCGTGATCGGAAAATGGTGTATTCCTGGCATAATGTGGGCCAATAATCCCGAAAGATGGCAAAAAGGATAAACATCACGGTGTCTGTGGTGTGTTGGAGCTGTAGAGCTTCACGGTTGGCGGAGCAGCAGCAGCGAAGGGAATCAGAGATGTGGAGCCGCTTGCTGCTTTGTTGCCGGTGCTAACGGGATTTAGCATGCATGAAACTGGGCTCCTCTTTGGAGCCAAAATGGCGCCCTTCACTGTACGGCTGATCCTGAACGGCTCCGAGAAGCCTCCGGAAGTACTGTAGCACCATTGTTTTTGCTTTGCTCACGATTCACCTGCAGCACAGCAAAGGGGGGATTCAGTGTGTGTGTGTGTGTGTGTGTGTGTGTGTGTGTGTGTGTGTGTGTGTGTGTGTGTGTGTGTGTGTGTGTGTGTGTGTGTGTGTGTGTGTGTGTGTGTGTGTGCGTGTGTGCGCGCGCGTACAATATTCTTGCCATAACAAGGAATCAGTGAGGCGATCCTGGGAAACTGCGATGGACGATGATGTTGAAGTGTGTGTTTGTGGTGTGAAATGTTATTTCAGGAACCATGGAAACTAGGTCACTGCAAAAAAAGGAAAATTCTCCCTTTTGTTTGATCTCGTTATG
>CM051012.1:14380267-14395267 GCA_027704905.1 Muraenolepis orangiensis | reverse complement strand
CTAGCAGACGTTGGGGTGAACTGTGTTCAACACACTTGAACTTTATCGACCAAAACCGTCTTGACGATGACGATGAGCATGAAGATGATGATGATGATGATAACAATGGTGGTGATGATAACAATGGTGATGGTGATGGTGACGATCCTAGTGATGATGATGATGATGATGCTAGTGATGATGATGATGATGATGGTGCTGATGATAGTGATGGTGCTGGTGCTAGTGATTATGATGATGGTGATGGGGATGATGGTGATGATAATGATGATAATAACTTTGATGATAAGAATGAGCCGTGACAGGAGGTGTTGAAGATGTCTTGTGATGAACTGATGAAATCTGGTGAAACTATATAGCATTATTACATTCGCCATCAATAAGCTTGATGATGATAATGATGATGATGATAATGATGTGGATGAGGATGTAATGGTGAAGATGATGATGATGATGATGTCAAACACAATCAAACGTTTTGTATGTGATTGTAACATAAAATGAACGCCCTAACATTGGGGCAAAGTATAGCTTGTACTGCCCTGTGAGGGCTAATAGGTAGCACTTACTTTTTTATTCCATGTAAAAGCTATCGGTCACGCGGTTGTACATTGCGTGTATCTACCATAAACTACGCATATATCTTAGCACACGTGTGGCTTGTATATTATTCATGCGTCTTCTAACCTACTTCTCTGCCATCATAGTGGCGGAGAAGTATCATTCAATAATTCATCTGTTGCTCATGATGAGGTACTGGGGCATATGCCTACGTTTTAAAAATAGATGTTGACTTTATATATGCGTGATGCGTGCTCAGATTATAAGCGATTACACTCTGAAAGACAACCGACAAGTGGAACGGGGGAAAGGAAGGGAATTAGTAATATTACACGACTGCCCTCTACTGGTAGCTTCATGACACTACAACCTTTTTGTGAATAATTGTGATACATGTCGCCATCCATTGCTTAACATTTGTAATTGAGTTATTCGTAATGTTGTTAAATAGTAACTCAATGGCAAATGTGTGTAACTATGAACCCTAGTGAATTAACTGAAATGTACAGTTATATAATTGCAGTAACGACTACAAAGTGAAACCGTATCTTTTGGTTTCACTAAAAAACAAACCAACACATACATAGACGATTCTTTAATGGCATGGCAGTTGTACAATATGCACATTATAAAATAATTGACTATAAAATATATCCACCAATATACCATAGCCTAAATATTGCAAGTTAGGCTCTACATAAACCTACAAGCAAATGAAATACTATTGATTATTATCATCATTATTATTATTATTATTCACAACTGAATACACCAAGCACAGCTGGCCAGGCTGGATATATTTCCAACTGCTCGGCAGTAAGAAAGTCCCATCTATTATCTCCCATCCTCCCATACTCAGTATTATAAAAACAGAACTAGACATGTTTTCTCAACGTTAGATGTAACATTTTATTTAATTTTATTTTTGAATTTTTGAATTGCGATTCAATAAATCAGTTGTGTCTTTGGACGACAATTTGACGACGACCCTTTTTTTGGGTTGCGATGTGAACTTTGACCTTTGACGCCGCACCTAACCGTCCGAAAAACAACCAATCAGCACGGCGAGGAGGACACCCGGTCGTACTCGGGGCACTTGAGCAGCGCCGGGTAGCCGGCGGCGCCCAGCTGCAGCGAGGCGTCGCTGGAGAGGTCCGAGGGGCTGCGGCCGCGGGTCCACGCCTCCGGGTGCAGGAACTGACCCGAGTGGTCGGAGCAGTTGCTGAGACGCGGCCGGTAGAAGCTGGGGTGGCGGCGCTGGTACAGCTCCTCCGCCGTGTAGCGCTTCATGAACAGGTACACGGACATGACGCCCGCGCTCTGGGAGGGAGGGGGATGATTTACGGATTACAAATATAATGTAGTCAAATATAATAATGAGGATTACAAACTGGGGGGGGGGCAAGCTTGAAGCATGTCATAATTGCAAATTGTCAGATGATATCACACATGAGATTAAACCTCATCAGATTACATCAATCAGATTACATCAAATTTGATTATATACAATTCATTTAGATTACATTATGTCATATTAGATGACATCAGATTAGGTTACATCATATTACATTGAATCATTCAACTATTCAAATACATTGAATTGAGTTCAGATTAGATTAGATCAGATTAGATGATTGACAGCTATTAAGGAATTCTCCTGGTGGCCTCCCCAGGGAGGTTTTCCAGGCACATTCCAGCTGGGAGGCAGAGGCCACGGGGCAGACGGAGGTACAGGTGGGGGTGAATACATCTCCACGCTGGTCACAGTCAGAGAAGCTGGTTAATGGGGCCATGAGGGAAAAGGAAAGGTTTGGAGGTCCCCTGGAGCTGGAGCTGCTATACCTCCGTAACCCGATCACGGATAAGCGGAAGACGACGGATGGATGGAGATTAGACAAGGTCAGATGAGGTCAGATATGGCCTACCTCTGTGAGCAGGAAGGAGAGGGCGGCGAAGGTGAAGGACCAGCCGTACTTGTAGTTGAAGAAGGCCTCGCTGCTGCTGGTGCGGCTGAACATCTCATCGTTTATAGTGGAGATGTACAGAACCAGACCCACCACCAGAGCCAGGCCTGGTGGGGAGAGAGAGAGAGAGAGAGAGAGAGAGAGAGAGAGAGAGAGAGAGAGAGAGAGAGAGAGAGAGAGAGAGAGAGAGAGTATCAGGGAAAGTAGAGCGATGGGGGACAGAGAGAGAGAGAGAGAGAGAGTTAGAGAGAGAGAGAGAGAGAGAGAGAGAGAGAGTTAGAGTTAGAGTTAGAGTTAGAGAGAGAGAGAGTATCAGGGAAAGTAGAGCGATGGGGGACAAAGAGAGAGAGAGAGAAGGAGAAAATGAGCAAGCAGCATGGGAGACAAAATCCGTGGTGAGGAGAGAGTAAGAACATCATGTGTTTGGTTCTCTTTTTTTAAGGTGAGTCACTTGACATTTCGCCTCCAGACGGATAACCTTAACAAACACAATATTCGATAGAGCAGTCCACTCTCTCTCCCTCTCCCTCTCTCCTGTCACTCACTCACTCACTCACTCACTCACTCACTCACTCGAGAGAGAGACGGAGAGAAGAGAGAGAGGGAGGATACTTGGAAGGTACTTAAAATAAATAATAATAATGTCAAATAAAAGTTGAGGCCTTTTGGTTTTTCTCATATTAGGTATGTACACAATAATGCCACCGCAGTACAATTAGTTGAATCTGAATTCCACCTTAATACAATTGAACCCTACTAAGTCATTTTTTAATGTTTTTATTTTAATGTTCCTGTCCCACCAAATAGCATGCACATTAATTGACTTTATACTTTATTCATTCTCATTCTGTTCTGTTGCGTCCTGGTTGTTCTGGTGTGAAAGTTGAAGTAGTACTTGGTACATATGGTACATATGTGTTATTGGATATAATTATTATTAATAATAATAATAATAATATTAGTATTATATAATAATAATAATAATAATAATAATAATAATAATAAATTAATAATTATTCACTAACCGGAGAGGATGAAGAAGATCCCAGAGACGAAGGCCAGGATGGTGCGGTGGGGGCGGATGTGGCCGATGTTGGTGAGGACGAAGCCGATGAACATGAAGAGCAGGCTGACCAGCGGGAAGGGCGTGGCCGAGCGGATCATCTCTGACGTACACACCACCACCACCACCACCACGCATCGGGGGGGGAAGCGGTGGAGAGCCGGTTACCGATCAAGGAACGGCGAACAAGTTCACTTACTTTTAGCGCCTTTCGGTGTATAGTGTTCTTGTAGTATTGTGTTCTAGATCAAATGTGTGTGTCTAAATTCTTGAATATGGAATTAAAAAACACTAGTGCGTCTGGACAGCCGTCGGACACTTCTCTCGTCACTGGGACAAGGAAGGGTGAGGTTGGAATCAATGTGAAATAAAAACATGAATAAATACCTAAATAAGGAGAAGGAATATGTTGATAGATGGTTGGTCCATTATGAAGGAAGAAAGGTGACACACCCACACACACGCACTACCAGGGGCCTCCTTATATTTGATCTTTGTTATTTATTTGTATACATTTAGTCTCTTTGAATACACCGGAACTAAACACTACGGCCAGAGAGAGAGAGAGAGAGAGAGACAGATAGAGACAGACAGACAACAGAGAGACAGAAAGTGTGGGTGTGCGTGTGCGTGCACATGCGTGCGTGTGTTGACTCAAAAGCCTTGGAGTGTCTTCATGGAGCCACTACATAATTCATGCTATAAACCCAAAGGCAGCACAACACAAACTCTGGATTTTAGTGGGTGTATAAAGGTAAGAATCAGATGACTCATATACTGTGCAAAGAAAAACCTCTGAAAGATTAAAATGTGAGACATAATTAATGTATCCTCCAGGTTGTATAGGGAAACTTCAGCCTTACCACACACACACACACACACACACACACACACACACACACACACACACACACACACACACACACACACACACACACACACACACACACACACACACACACACACACACACACACACACACACACACACACACACAGAGACGAAGAACAGGACGTTTAAATAGAGGAACAATTAGGCATGCAGTGTAGGTGAGCGGCCACACGGGGGCGCTGCGAGTCGCGGTGTCGTGTGGTAAACCTACTCACTGAGAACGTTGACGGTGGACTCGGAGGTCAATTGCACGTTCATGGGCATGATGTACTCGATGGTGAAGCATCGGCCAGCCTCTTCACCTGGTGGGGGAAGACGACTGCAGTGACTGTACTGTCTCTAGACATTGAAAGTGCATATCATCATCATAACAGGGCAAACAAACGCATACAATGACTGTACAAATAAAGAATCGTTCACAGACAAAAACCACTCTACACATTTATATTAAAATGAGTATAAAGTAGCTTACTTTATGAATGCATTGAACCTAGAGCCAAGCGTAAGCGTTGGCAGCAGACGAAGTGACAGCATAGCAAGTTTACGCACCAATGCACGAGTCATGTCACGCACACACACACGCACGCACGTACGCACGCACACACACACACACACACGCACAGGATCTTCAACGAACGCCGCTCCTGTGTGGTTTCATAGTTTTGTTTATGTCATAAATAATTCTCCAAGACATGCATATTTCAAAATATTTCGGTAAAGTAGGCTATAAATGGAATGACTCAAAATAAATACAATTCAAAGTTTGAAGAGTAACTCAAAAACGAACTAACTCAAAAACAAACTCAAAGTAACTAACTAGTTTCACATAAAGGTGTGATATTATTGATAGTATTGGATCAAGGCAGACGCGTTACGCATCAAACGCAGCCCTACGTGGGATGACGCGAGCGATCTCACTCACAGCCAATCACAGAGCGTTCCTTAAATGAGCTCTTAATTGAGTTCGCCTGTGTTTCTTTAACACACAAATCGAGAGTTTAGTGAACTCGGCGAACCACTCTTTCACTGAGTAATCGGAACACACCTGACCACACAGTGAGTCATCCACCTGTTTATTATTATTTGAGCTGGTTGGAGTAGTTTGCATTGGTTTGGCCTGCTGGCTCCAGATGAGCCATACACACACACACACACACACTACACTCTCTGTATTTCCTCGCATACGTATGGCGCTATCCCTGTTCTTTCACCTTCACACTTTGACATTGCGTTTTACCTCTGATATGGCTTACGTGGCTTTGCTTGATTCGTAGCTTGTGTTTTGAGTGCGTGGTTTGGTATTAACTGGGGGTCGACGAGCTGACTGACCTGACTCGACTTGACTTAACACCGCGGTAGCCCGGCAGAGAACAACTTATCAAGCAGAAACTTCCAACAATGGGGGACTAATGTTCAAGCATCCCACTGAGCTTTTTGTCGATCTATGAAGCATCAATCAGCCGACTGGAATGGTAAACATAGGAGGATAAAGAAATACTTTTGTTGAGCAAACTATTAGGTGCGCAAAACGGTTGGGTAAGTAGACCAATCACAACACGGGGTATTTGTGTTGTGATTTCTCAATGGCTTGTTTTTTCGGTTTACAAACCTCACAAAAGCCTTTTGGGTTGGACTGACGTCCGTCCGGGTTGGCGGACATGCTGTGCAATGAACTGCTGCCTTTTTGATTTAGCCCTCGCAGGGTCCGTTCTATGCATTCAATCGATGGGTAAATCGCTTGTTTTGGTTTGCAGGCATCACACCTGCGTCTCTTCTGGTCACAGCTCAATGTCTCAACGTCCAACCATGACTCCTTGTGGAGACTTCCTGAGGGGGAAAGCCTGGCCCACCAACATAAGCAAACGAGTGATGTGACATGATGTTCATGATCCATTCTTTTTTTTTTTGTTATTTTGGAACCCCTCTGGACATCATGAAGACTTGCTTGACATGGGACTGTGGGTGTGTTTTTAAGGTTTGGTTCTATGCTTGACTTGTTGGCTTTGGCTTGGTCGAGTGTTGGCATGCTATACATCATGGATATATATCATGGATTGGATGCTGTACTTGCTTATTTGCACTTATGCACTCTACTCTTAACACTCCCATCTCTTATCTGGTCTTTCCCTTTTTTTCTAATACATTTGAACATGAATCAGTGTTTAATGCTGCTTGCAAATCTACTGCTGCTTGCTGTTGGGTCCTGTGTAATTATGGGAATATTGTGTGCAGTGCTATTTTTGACAGCTGGCAGGGTCTTTTTGCACCACCTCCGGGACGGAGGGAGCTGGGATGGAGGTGGAGCGAGGACCCTGGGGGCTGGGATGGAGGTGGAGCGAGGACCCTGGGGGCTGGGACGGTAACAGATGTGGAAGGGTAAGCTACTGAAATGCACATCTTTTTATTTATTGCTTGGCTACTTTTTGTATTTGAGTGGATCCTTTTTACACCTATACTGGATTATTATTATTATTATAGTCTATTATTCCCACTTACCACTTATGATTACTACGGTAATGTGGCAAATCAATTCAGAATAACAAGAATGAGGACGCAAGCCGTGCACATGTACTGCAAGCTATTGGGGGTCTGGGCACAATACGTTAAATTGTGTTTGTGGTGGAACTATAGAACAAGTGTGTTTTGCTTTCAGAAGTGGCGGGTCAACTGGAGGTCCTGGTGGGTGACTGTGTGGAGACCAACCAGCTCCTCCAGGAAAGGTCAATTCCTCAGTCTAGTTTGCTCTAGTATTGTGTTGGATTAAATATCACTGCTGCATCCGTTGTTTTTTTTAACCCATATCATCATATGAAGATGATTTCTTTCTGTGACTTGCGTGTGTGTGTGACTCTTGGATCAATAAAGTTTCTTGTTTCCTTTTCAGATGAAGATGGAAGAACAGATGGCAGTGCGGCGGGGAGGGACTGTAGGGACACGGCTGGCAAAAAACAGAGCCCTGATCTTAACTTCACCCCTCAAGTTGACCACCTAAACTTAAGCATCTTGAACCTAACATAAAACAAAACGTTCTAAATAAACCAAACTATCTTTAACCTAATACAAAACCTAATCTAACTAAACCTAATACCTAACTATCTCTCCACTAATATGATACAAAACATAATCTAACCTAATGCAAACGCAATCTAACCTAATACAAAACATAATCTAATATCTAACAACCTAATACGAAACAAAACAATCAAACTAAACCTAACCACCTCTAACAGATCTAACCTATACATCTCTAAAAGGGTGCCTTAACTCTAACCGTACACCTAAACTAATCCCCCCTAACCTATTACCATTTAAAAATGTTATACCTACAATTAACCATATTAATATTGCACCAAAACGGGACAGTTCCGTCATGACTTGAAACCAAAGGTGTCCCTTGGGTCTCTTCAGTGGCTGTAGTGCAGAGAAACCAGGTGAAGGGGCTACTTAAATCTCTTAAAGGGGACACCCTTACTGGTCCCTGTATTGACATGGATAACAAACTCTGTTGTCTGAATAATTTTATCTTGCAATTGTCAGTACTGCAGTGTATTGCCATTACTGTCTAATGTGAAACTGACTTCAATGTTTTGTCTGTTCACTACAGCAACACGTGCACATTCTAAACAAAGGACTTTCGAAACCATCCAGCAGCATGAACTTTGTCTGCCCCACGGAGCCCGCTGCTCAGCCCCGATCCGGAGAACCCACCAGGCCTGTTGCCCGACCCCAACTGAGACGACTCGACCCCAGGCCTGACGCCGGTGCCACAGCCCACTGAGACCAGGGCCCTCAACCAGACACACAGGGGTTGCTGTGCACACAATAGACCAGCTCAGGGTTGATTTATGCATGGCTTTGAATGTTAACGTTGCGCTAGCTGTGACATCCCCCTTCTCACTCTATTGTCATATCTGCTGCATGTATTCCTCCTTGATTCTCCCTTTCCGTCGGCTAATCGCCTGACTACCTTCCTGTCCAGTAATGGAAACCCCATTTCCCCCCAGGAATGATGTCCCCTGGGCCAGCTCTATTCATGACTGCTGTTGACGGCTGCTTTGTATCCCGTCTACCTGATTTGTGTTGCTCTGATGCGCTCATCCTTTTTTCTTCTTAATGAAGATTTAGTTTGTAAATAAATGTGTGAATTTAAAGTAAAGTTTTCTTGTCTTCCTGTAATGGATTAAATCAATCTCTCAAGCTACCGAATCCACAAAAATTCAGAACAGGCTTAAGTTATAATGTGCTTTAAAATGTTCAGTCCAAGTGGCGCTTGTCGTGTGTGCCCTCAGCGTTTTAATATCATATTTCGTATTGTCATGAGTCACATTGTCTAGTCCCACCTCGATTGATGCCAAACAACCACCCAGAGCTCTACAACCGTACCTACACACCAACCTACTACACTATAGAGACAAGACTTTACACCCACACAATGACTTTCATAGCTGGCAGAAGGCCACTAAAACCTTGACTCTTCATGTTTCCGATAACGGGTCTTATTCATAGGATAATTTGTGTGTGACTTTGAATAGTTCACCTTCATCATCTCAGGTTGAGTTTGTTAGTTGGTTACATGCACGAAAATATAACAAAGTATGGTAACTGGTTAGCCTCTTTGATTTGATTAAAAGGTGAACATAAAGTTCACCTTTTAAACATACAATGCGTTGCATTGACCAGCAAAGGACAATGTGTGAAGATGGGTTTGAGGGTGTGATGTAAAGTGTGATTCTTCCAACGAGTTCTGGTAAGAGAAAATGTTACAAATGCAATTCGACCTTTAGGTTTTCACTGATGGGGTTTGCGTTCCATTTTTCATATATCATATTGCATATTAATGCAATGAGAATGTGTGGCAATGAAAAAATAGAATTTTCATATCATTTCGCTTTAAGAGGGACTGTATGATCACACACACACACACACACACACACACACACACACACACACACACACACACACACACACACACACACACACACACACACACACACACACACACACACACACACACACACACACACACACACACACACCGGGCGATGAAGTGGGGGCAAAATTGATTTAGCGCGAGGGTGACGCACTGGCGTCGTGATGGAGCTAATCAGTTTGGTCTCGGCGCGTCGTGCACGTCGCGCCGCCCGCTGGACCGGCGAGAGGCGTGGCGGCCCGGAGAGCACTCCGCGGAAATGACTTCATCATCAGCTGTTTGCACAGAGGAGCGGAGACAAAAACTTCACACACAGATCGTTGGCAAGCACTCCTAATGCTCTCTCTCTCTCTCTCTCTCTCTCTCTCTCTCTCTCTCTCTCTCTCTCTCTCTCTCTCTCTCTCTCTCTCTCTCTCTCTCTCTCTCTCTATCACACACTTTCTGAAGAGCAGCAAGAGATCTCTCTCTGCTTTTCAGAAAGAGCATAGCGTAATAGTTAGGCAAGCACTCACTTTCCAATATGTTAATATATACTTGATGTCATTGCGTTAAACGAGTGAAGACGCTGCCCCCTCTGCGACAATCACTCACATTCCAAGTCCAAATTTGTCGCTGCAGAAAATATATACTTACATAAAAATAATGAATTTATTCATAATGAATACGTTAACAAATACTGCCACTATATTGAAAGTAAATCAACAATAATTGTTGCAACAAACTGCATTGCAAACTGGAATAGTTACACTGCAGTTACATGAGTAGCCTATATAAAACAATTATACATTAACAACCAAAAACATTGGCACACTGTATTTTTGATGCATTTTGCCAATGATTGTAAAGGGTAATTTGCCTGCTCTAACCCCTTTGGATTCATCCATCTAAACTTCACTGTATTTGACACTGATCCATGCATACAGTGAATTCATGTTTCCATCCAACATCCACCCAACCACCATCTATATACGTACATCCATCCGTCGCACCACAACCACCACGATCTATCAATCCATAATTCATCCATCCCTCCGCGGGTCCATCCAGCCATTCACCATCTGAATTATACATTCACAACTCTGCTTTTAGCATCGACTATGGGGGGAACAACCTGCAGTGCGTGCCTGACGCACACCTCACCGGATTGGTCCACCCCCCTCCTCCACCACCATCATCATCATCATCTCCATCCATCTCATCCACCTCTAGTGTGTGTACCCCCCCTCCCCCATCTCGCGACTCACCGGCCATGAAGCAGACGCGCCAGAGGCCCGAGTGCAGGGAGCTCCGGACCTCGGTGCTCTGGTTGAGGGGCAGGACCACGCCCTCCTCCAGGTACAGCCAGTAGTCTGTGCTGACGGCCACGCCCAGCAGCGCCAGCCCGCTGACGGCGAACACGCTGCTGAGCAGCGCCAGGGCCTTCCTGCTGCACGTGCTCATCGTCCCCCGACAATGAATGGGAAGTAAGGGGGGGGGGGGGGGGGGAGTGTGTGTGTGAATGGGAATGGGAAACACTCCCGGAGGAACTCTGTTGGAACGGGGGGAGACGGGATGGTTAACTTAAAAGGTCACCCATCAATCACTTTATTGTGCTTTTTATGTTAATTTTTTATTTTGTATTGTGTTTAGTATTTTTATAGCATTGTTTTAGAATGTCATACTGCGGGAGGGAATGGGGAGTATAAGCATTCCATTGTACTTGTTACAATGGAAAAAATACAACTCTTGAATCTTGAATCTTGAGGTGGATTATGGAAGATGGTTGTTGTTGTCGTCGTCCTGCTTATACAGATGTTCATCTTAATTATTTAAGGCTATTGGTTTATTTATGTACGTAAGTTGAGTTCTCATTCGCAGCCGACACGCTTCAAAACGCGCAACTTTTACTTTGAAGGCGGAAAAGCTGTCTCTGTTTCCAGCTCTCGACTTCCCCGTTGATTGAACAAGTTGGTATCACGCAACAAGCGGACGCTTTGGGCCTCCTTCAATGCGACAATAACACGGGCTAACACGCGTTAACAGCGTTCACCCACACGTCAACATACGTTTTAAAATGAAATTATGCAATACACCCTAAAGTGGTGTATTGTTCATTATACACTACTACTGCAGTTTAATAACCGGTATACTTTTTTTTTTGTGAATTCAGGTTGGGAGCCTGTAGACACCGCGACACCATCATCATAATGTGTCCCAGCTTTTGGGGTTTGACGCTTTGAATTACAGGTGTCCAATATCGTATTATTTTGTGTCAGTGGTATGTTTTAATAGAGAACCGGTACGATTCTTATCTACGGGGCAGAAATGATCTGACTGTCACACGTTTATTCTTGAAGAATAATGCAGCGATATGTGTTCATAAACCTGCCGTGACGGAACCCACGTCGTCTGAATACATTCGCTCATTCACTCATTCACTCATTCACTCATTCACATGATGGAGATCAGGGGGAGGAGGAGGAGGAGGGGGGTAGTGATATAATATGGTAAACATTAGATTATACAAGAGACGGGGGTTTCGTTTGTTTTACTTTTAGCCCGGCTGACAATGAAATAAACCTGATTATTCATCGTCGTAATACATGTTTAACAAATATCGAAATATCCATTATTATTCATTTAATACGTATGCCTAACGTATTTTAATCCCCCCCCCCCTCCCCCCCAAAAAAAACAAAAAACAAACAAACACAACAACCGATTCATTTATTTTAAAACTTATGTTATGTTGTTAGGTAAAACACGTGCATTTAGTCCAGTTTGCAAACTAAATGTGTCCAACATGGGTCCATGGTTGAATAATACTTCAATGCTAAAATACTAATACTAAAATATGTCTTCTTACCTGGAGTTAGTGCGAGATGCCAGCTGTAAGCTTTCCTCTTGCCTCCAACTTGATGTTTAAGAGCCTTGCACCGAGTTGTCGAAAGTCAGGAGAAAAACGGCTGCGCAACACACAGTCGATGTGATGTCGACGGATCCGATGACGATAAACAACACGAATACATAAACCAAACCGATCAAACTAAACCCCGAGAGTTGTGCCCAGCTACATTCGCAAATGGTATGGACCACTACTTGTAAGCCTGGTGTAGGAGAGGAGCGACAGCGCGGGAGGGAGAGAGAGGGCGAGAGAGGTAGAGATAGGTAGAGAGAGAGAGAGAGAGAGTGAGAGAGAGGCTGAGAAAGCGAGTTAGACTGAGTGATTGAGACGGTGTCAGCACCAAGGACAGCTCTCCGTGAGCACCATACATGGGGGCAAGAGCGACAGATCGCTCTGTAATTCTAGATGTGGCCACTGTAGAGCGTTATCAAAGCAACCATAACAGACGAACGGATATTTTAAAAGCATGCATGTGTAGTCATTACATAAGTCCCATAGACTTCCCATTCGAAGTAACCTACCCCACACCCTATACCCTAAGATATTATAACCCCCCCCCCTCTTATCTTAAGATGGGTCTAAGGGACTGTTTTTAAGCATTTCGTTTTTCGGTTTGCCATTAGTAAGTGTTCTTGTGAACTTTGAAGAACACTTCAGTCCCTCTGCTCACCACTGTGCTCCACGTTTCAACAGGATGAAACCCTTGGAATAATATACTCGATGGTCAGATTGTATGCCTTTATTTATACACAGTATCCTTTATACCACAATAAAACAGAGGACCAAGAACAATCAGGTTACCAAAAGCAGGGGGCAGTGAGAGGGAGAACAGAACGCGTGACTCCAGTGGTATCCTGACCAGCATGGTCCTGACCACCCCCGACCGGTCCGTCTCTCCTCTGATTCTGGTTCTCAATGTGAGACATTGTACAAATTAATTTCCCTTCTCCTTATTTAAAAAAAAAACCAAAAACCGGGCTTCGATAATAATAGTTAGTATTACGTAAATACATGAAGACGCCAACGTAACACAGCCTCTCTCTCTCTCTCTCTCTAAAGTAGTCAGGTTCCAAAAACGAACAACCAAAAACAAAGTGAAGAAGACTTGTTGCCAAAAATAACCCCCAAGAAAGCTGCTGACCAGAGCCTCCTCACTAGCACAAAAACGAGTTTCAGTTTGGCAACACCACCATCCCGTTAGCATGAAGCCAGCCAAGCCAGCCCAACAAAGAACCATACACCTTTCTAATGCGTCTTCAAGCGTGTTCACTTTATGCGAGGAAAGCGGCAAGAATACGTTTTTGCAGGGGGCATTCGGTGCAGGGCTGTATGCTCCGTGCTCCACCCCCCCCCCCCCCCCCCCCGGGGAGAACCAGTTTGTAGCACAGCATGCATGCAGGGGGGGGGGGGGCTTTCTCATGCTTAGATTCAGGCCTATAGTCATCATACACATGCACACTATTGAGCAAGAACAACACAAGGTTTTTGTTTTGTTTTTCGAGGGGCCGTAGAAGAGCCCCCCCCCATACAACCTCACGTTTGTCTCTGGACTGGATCGGACTGACTGATGACGACGACGACGTTGTTGATGTTATTCAAACCGATTTCAAGCAACACTGATGAACCTGCGGTGCCCCTCTACGACACCGGCTTACAAAATAAAAGAAATGGGGAAAAAAACGAAGGTATAAGGTCATCAAACGCACATTCAGTGTGTATTATAAAATCTGGAAGATGGACACCTTCTTGAAATAACTTAAACATATTTACAAAACAACACGACAGGAGTGGCGTTAACCTCGCGGGGGAACATACAGGATCACAAAACGTAACTTACTTCACGTATAAACAGGACATGGGAAAAGAAAAAAAAAACGAAAATAAACGATTGATTCAAAAGTCATAAAATGCTCTTCAGAATAAGTCTCTTTCTCCAAAACATACAATTATATATCAACGTATATCATAGTCAGTAAGATTCACAATGATACAGACACATACGGCGTTCTATAGAGAGCCTACCGCAATCGGAAATAATTAGCATGCAACAGAGCCGTCCTGTGAACGTGGAGATAGTGTGTATAAATTGTGTACGTCAAATCAATACTGGATACGTGTTAAACACACACACACACACAGACTTCCGACTCTACACACACGCTCCGAAACGCTGTGACCTTGTACTATGTGCATCTGCCTCTGTGGCATTCTATATATCTCTGTAAATGTGGTACATGTCGTTCCCCACAGTCCTCCTAATCAAGAACAGTGAAAATAAAATAAGAATCCAGTGGAAAAGGGTTTAAAACTCATTCCTGACGAAAAATATGGCCCGGTGGACCTTGCAGTGAACTAAGTACTGTTTGAGCAACTGATACAGCTGTCTATATTAAAAACTCTGCAGGTTTTGTACTTATTTTGCTCCACTTCTATTTTTTTTCTCGTGCAACAGCAGACAAATCTATTTCTCTTTCTGTATATTACAATAGACAACACATTTAAAACAGGACAATTTGGTCAAGAGTGTAGAACAAAGAACGATGGGACCAGGGAAAACTGAAACCGCCGCGGTCGTGTCTCAGCTCCTTTGCGTGGTACGAGGTTGTGTGTGTGTGTGTGTGTGTGTGTGTGTAATTGTACATCTTACATCTTGCATCTTAATACCAGGACCTAGAAGGCATGTTAGGGCCGTGTCTGTTGCATTCAC
>CM051012.1:14357767-14375267 GCA_027704905.1 Muraenolepis orangiensis | reverse complement strand
CTTTCCAATAGGTCCACTCTGAATATGTATAACGTCAGCAGTGGGAATCCTCCCATACGTAGCACAGACAGACCAGCAGAGCAAGGTTATTTACCTGTCCTGCCAGCATCTCGTAGAGCAGAACACCATACGCCCACCAGTCCACAGACTTCCCATAGGGTTGGTATGCGATGATCTGCCAAGAGAACGGAACGCAGGAAGAATACACATTAGAAGACAACGCATGTGATTCAATTCAAGTCTCGTACACGCATGTACTATGCAAGGCGTTCAGTCATTCAGCAGATGTTTTTATGCAAAGCGACGTGCAGCACATTTTAGATAGCTGAACATTAATGGGCAGTTAGGGGTTGGGTATCTTGCTCAAGGATGCCTACCTTGGAGGTTCAAACCCATAACCTTTCTTTTTGGCAGGGAGCCAAACCCCCAGGTCAAATACAACCTTGTATTTCACCAACATCTTCATGTTTCGGTTCAAAGCCTTTGTCGTTATAATTCATCCAAATAAAATTACCGACAATTACCAATCTCTATAAAATATATAATCGAAGGCCTTTTGCCTCCATCAGTGGTTCTCATTACACTTACTGCAGTGTTCTGCACTGTATTCATGATGCTGCTGCACTACTGGCACTTTATTACTATACTATATTTGCTTTTTGCACAATTCAACACATGTATCATTCGTGTATCATTCACCAGTCACTTTATTGTTATTTTTATTGTGTACAGAAAGTATAGTGTTGTATAGTATAAGTATAGTACATAGTATACTATATCGTGTTAAATTGTAGGAAATTCATACAGGAGTAATCAATCCATTGTACTTGTACTTGCATATGGCAAATAAAAATCTTGAATCTTGAATCTCGCTGTGTACGTCCTCTCATCACACCTCTCATCTGATGTTATAGATGAAGACAAGACATTGTTAATAACTTCATAAGATCCTGTACCCCCTCGCACATTGAACCTCCTGCTGTTTACCACCTCGGCCGCTCATCTGATGTTACATATGAAGACAGTGTCATTAACAGATGAAGACAGTGTCATTAACAATGACAACAACAGCTCTTTATTCAGCCTCGCAGAAAGCCCTCTCATATTTCAAACAAGTGATAGGCACATCTGCTCACACACAATATGTGCGAATGTCTTCGCTGGAAAAGTTGAACGATAACACATTTAATACATTTTAGAAGAAATGTCAAATTGTGTTCTTGCAACAACCAAACAAGTGACTGATTGAAGCAGAGTACAGCGAGCAGCTGTGTGTTGCTGGGGGGGGGGGGGGGGGTTTAACACAGAAAGGCAATTACAGATGTTTTTGTTGGTGTACTCCCGACGTTACCCCTCCCCCATTGGGAATAGCCGGCCTAGATGGGCAGCGCACGGGGGGGGGGGGGGGGTCGAGTCACCGCGGTGTAATATCTTCTAAATGTTTCCGTGGAGTCGTTTCAGGGCGAGGTTCCGAGGAGAGAAGGTGAAAGCGGCGCTGGGGCCACACAGCCACCCGTCTCACAGGACACCGCTGGCCACCATTAACCCCTACACAGCTATTTTCAGCCACCATCACAAACGGCGTGCTGTCCAACCGTCCAATTTACTAACCAACCCTCCCCTCCACCCTCCTGTAGCTCATGGCTGACTTGGAGCAGCTCTGTATGCACATCACATCAGGCCACAGCAATGAGTCTGAAAGCTGTTTTGGTTTGTATTGGGTGCAAAGCTTTAATTGACAATCCAAAGAAAAGGCTAATTGAGGCTACACAACTATTCATAATAGCCCTCAGGCAGAGTACTAAGGTATCACCCTTTAAAAAGAAACAGGCCCACACACACACACACACACACACACACACACACACACACACACACACACACACACACACACACACACACACACACACACACACACACACACACACACACACACACACACACACACACACACACACACACACACACACACACACACACACACACGGGTCTCACCTCGGGGGCGATGTAGTCAGGCGTTCCACAGAAGGTGCGTGTGTTCATGCCCTCGTACATGTTCTCCTTGCACATGCCGAAGTCGGCGATCTTGATGTGGCCTTCGGAGTCCAGCATCACGTTGTCCAGCTTCAGGTCCCTGCCAGAGGGTCACATAGGGAAAATGTGTGCGTGAGGAAGTGTGTGTGTGTGTGTGTGTGTGTGTGTGTGGAACGTTTGGAGTACGATTTGTCCATTTAGGGTCCGCTTCTGTGACTGCGCTTGTTTCGAGGTCTTACGTAACGCCCTCCTCCCGTCCGACCTATTTCCGAGTTCACCAGTTGACCCCAATTAACGGTTGATTACAGTTCCCAGCTATAAAAGGCAGACTCGGCTCCACTCCCGACACGAGGGCTGACTGGATTCTGACTGGATTGAAAATCAGTCAACGTATATTTATGTAGCCGGCTGCGCTTAACCATTATGGACTTGACATATCTGGAAAGCCCAGACGCCTCTCCTCCATTTAGTTCCGTTCCCTCGACTGAATTTGTGATGAAAAATGTTTTCGGAGGAGGGAGGGAGGGGGAGGGGGGGGGGGCAATTTGTGTAAACGTTCATTTTGCAGACGGCTCTCCAATCTGCGCGTCGCTGCTCCATAAGGGCGCTTGTTACAAGTGACCTCTGTGGCTCCCATCCATAGGGCTGTTAAAGTGACACATGTTGGCCTATAGCTTGACACAGCACCAGCAGAGAGAGCACATGCCTGATCATTCCGCAAAATTGTGTTGTGCTCCACGGGACGGCTTATCTGTTTCGAAACACTCACACACACGAGCGGGGTATAGGGTTGCAGTGACGATCGACACACACACACACACACACTCGAGCGCACACGCACGCACGCAGGCACACACACGCACCCCGCACACTTTGTTAAAATACAATCAGGCTTTGTCCTCAACTCAATTTTCAGACGCCTCTGCCTGCTCCCGGCGCCCGATTTGTTCTTGAGCGCCAATGTCTGTCACACAGTCTGTCTTTTTCCTTTCCCTTTCCTTGGTGTCTTTTCATGTGTGGATTCTTCATTTCGTGTCTGTTTAATGAAATAGTTTTGCCTTTTGTTCCCTCAACTCCAACTCCACTTTGGATAGTGGATGAGGATGAGTAGATTGGAGTCGTTGGGTGTGGACCCGTCTCTTGTGGGTTTTGGTGTGTGTGTGTGTGTGTGTGTGTGTGTGTGTGTGTGTGTGTGTGTGATTGCTCATAAAAGGTGAGGTGAGTTAGCCAGGATCAAACGTGCCTTATCTTTTTCTAATAGGATTCAGGCGTCGTGGTTTGAATTGCAGCAGAAGCAGCAATATAAATGCTACCGCCTACGCCGTACCCAGGCCCACGCATTTAAAACAAAACAAATACTCTTTAAACGATCTAACTTAAGTCGTGTGCCATTCCTATCCACACACACTGGGGCCTAAAATTGGGTTCTAAAATTAACTTTTATTCTCTTAAACGTGTGAACTTCCTCCTCAAATGCAGTGAGCGTTGCCAACTTGAAACTTGAAACTCGCCAGCTCACAAAGTCACATGACCGTTTGAAAAGGGGAACTCGTCCAGCGTGTGTTCAGGCCTTGCAGTAAAGACAGTAGGAACCAAGTCTTTGGAACCAAGATGGCCACTAAGTGAATGTGCCTGTGCACCTGTTATGAAGATGTTATGAACCCGTTATGAACGTGTTACGAACCTGTTATGAACCTGTTATGAACCCATTACGAACCTCTTATGAACCTGTTATGAACCCGTTATGCACATGTTATGAACATGTTATGAACATGTTATGAACCCGTTATGAACATGTTATGCAAATGTTATGAACATGTTATGACCCGTTATGAACATGTTATGAACCCGTTATGAACATGTTATGAACCCATTATGAACATGTTATGAACCTGTTATGAACCCGTTATAAACCTGTTATGAACCCGTTATGAACATAAGTTAAGGGGCCCACCTGTAGATGACTCCCTTTTTGTGCAGGAAGAACAGGCCCACGGCGATCTCCGCAGCGTAAAATCTAAGAAACAAACAAACAAACCAAAAACAGCAGCACATATTGTTACATCTTTCAATTTACCTTCAATACTAATGGATTTTCGAGAGGTGATTCTGTCACCTATTTCCCGTTGGATTGAGAACAGAACGGCGTGTTGATTGTGTTGCGGGTGGATGGGCTTTATTCCTCAGACACACGTGATTAAATGAAACCGGGCTGGCGGTGTACAGAGCATAGGTGTAAAAATAGTTGCTGTGGTACAGCTTCATCGGGCACCTGACCGAGCAGTCACATGTTCACCTCTGCGAAGCATGTTTTCTTTTTGGTTTGTATTGCGGAGCCCGAGAGACTAAACTAAAATGCATACACCTAAATAGCCTGGACACGGGTTGTTCCCAGCTGTAAATGTTAGCCGCCGCTTTGTGCGTCAACATCAACATCGGCTGATTGGCTACACACTGAGCGGTATCAGGGGGGACGGCGTCCAATCACGTCGGAGCAGGCGTTCACACACTCAACACTTTCACTGTCTCCTGCTGATTTCTCCGTGCCAACCGAACCTTGTTTATTAAAACATCTGGCTTTTGTTAGGTTTGGTGCTAAGGTCTGCTATTTCTGTATATATAAATATATATAAAACCGTTTCTGGTTTTTGGGTGCAGAGGGGTTAACGCTAAAAACACTCTAATCAGCTGTATGTTGTTTGAAACAGGCAGTTTGTTAGTCCATTGTACACTTTACACGAGGGGGGGGGAACACACATAAGATCAGCTGTTGAGGAACAAATAAATCGTGAATCTCCTGAAAAGTCTTTCAGGCCTAATTTGCGAAAGAAGTTTGCTGTTTACGTTTTCACGGTGTCCACAAGGTACCGAAACACGCACCAAACGTGGAATGTTCCGAAAGAAACAGAGGAGGGAGGGAGGGGCATGACATGGCGGTTGGGGAAACAGCGTGTCACTCCCGGACAATGGGGTGATGTGGCGTGCAGGGTGATACTCACACAGCCTGGGGCTCTTTAAACTTGCCCACACGCTGAATGTGGTACATGAGGTCCCCTCCGTTGATGTACTCCATCACAAAGTACAGCCGGTCCTGTGGACGAAGGTAAGGGACCCGGGAGAAAGGTGTAGGTTAGAGATGCAACAATTGTGTCGTAAGATGCAATGGTTGTGTTGCAACGCTAACCACGAGAAATCTAACCTCATGATGCAATCAATGGAATTTTTTTTTTTACACCCTTCTCCTACTGCCTAAGGTGTCGTATACACCCTGCTCCTACTGCCTGTGTGTCGTATACACCCTCCTCCTACTGCCTGTGTGTCGTATACACCCTCCTCCTACTGCCTGTGTGTCGTATACACCCTCCTCCTACTGCCTGTGTGTCGTATACACCCTCCTCCTACTGCCTGTGTCGTATACACCCTCCTCCTACTGCCTGTGTGTCGTATACACCCTCCTCCTACTGCCTGTGTCGTATACACCCTCCTCCTACTGCCTGTGGTGTCGTATACACCCTCCTCCTACTGCCTGTGTCGTATACACCCTCCTCCTACTGCCTGTGTCGTATACACCCTCCTCCTACTGCCTGTGTCGTATACACCCTCCTCCTACTGCCTGTGTCGTATACACCCTCCTCCTACTGCCTGTGTCGTATACACCCTCCTCCTGCTGCCTGTGGTGTCGTATACACCCTCCTCCTACTGCCTGTGGTGTCGTATACACCCTCCTCCTACTGCCTGTGTCGTATACACCCTCCTCCTACTGCCTGTGGTGTCGTATACACCCTCCTCCTACTGCCTGTGTCGTATACACCCTCCTCCTACTGCCTGTGTCGTATACACCCTCCTCCTACTGCCTGTGTCGTATACACCCTCCTCCTACTGCCTGTGGTGTCGTATACACCCTCCTCCTACTGCCTGTGGTGTCGTATACACCCTACAACTACTGCCTGTCTATACACCCTCCTCCAATTGGAAAGAACAACATTTTTCATCTGTGGGGAATTTTTCCCCAAAAAAGCGTAAGCTTGAAGCTGGAATTCACAGTGCATTCACCTTTTGTAGGTCGAAGGGCACTTTCATCAAGCAGTGACATTTTTATGAAAGAAACTCTGAGTCACACTCTCACTCTCTTTCTCTCTCTCTCTCTCTCTGCCCAGACTACCATACACCACTCTGAGGACTTAGTATTCCGGAGTCGATGTATGTGTGTATGTGTGTGTGTGTGTGTGTGTCCTTTCTATAGAACCTGGGCTAAGCTGAATATAATAGATACAGGCAACAAAGAGAAAACACACACACACACACACCTCATTCGGTGCGGCATACAAGGATATAGGGTTGCACGATCGAAACACATGCACACACACACACACACACACACACTCACACACTAGTCGCGCACACACACGTACACACACACACATAACACACAGCACACACACAGCACCACACACTAGTCATAACACACTAGGTATAACACACTAGGTATAACACACTAGGTATCACACACTAGGTATCACACACTAGGTATCACACACTAGGTATAACACACTAGGTATCACACACTAGGTATCACACACTAGGTATTACACACTAGGTATTACACTAGGTATCACACACTAGGTATACACACTAGGTATCACACACTAGGTATCACACACTAGGTATCACACACTAGGTATAACACACTAGGTATAACACACTAGGTATCACACACTAGGTATCACACACTAGGTATAACACACTAGGTATCACACACTAGGTATCACACACTAGGTATACACACTAGGTATAACACACTAGGTATCACACACTAGGTATAACACACTAGGTATAACACACTAGGTATCACACACTAGGTATAACACACTAGGTATAACACACTAGGTATCACACACTAGGTATCACACACTAGGTATAACACACTAGGTATCACACACTAGGTATAACACACTAGGTATAACACACTAGGTATCACACACTAGGTATCACACACTAGGTATTACACACTAGGTATAACACACTAGGTATAACACACTAGGTATCACACACTAGGTATAACACACTAGGTATTACACACTAGGTATCACACACTAGGTATAACACACTAGGTATAACACACTAGGTATAACACACTAGGTATCACACACTAGGTATAACACACTAGGTATTACACACTAGGTATCACACACTAGGTATAACACACTAGGTATCACACACTAGGTATCACACACTAGGTATCACACACTAGGTATAACACACTAGGTATAACACACTAGGTATCACACACTAGGTATCACACACTAGGTATCACACACTAGGTATAACACACTAGGTATCACACACTAGGTATAACACTAGGTATTACACACTAGGTATAACACTAGGTATCACACACTAGGTATAACACACTAGGTATAACACTAGGTATCACACACTAGGTATCACACACTAGGTATAACACACTAGGTATTACACACTAGGTATAACACTAGGTATCACACACTAGGTATAACACACTAGGTATCACACACTAGGTATAACACACTAGGTATAACACTAGGTATCACACACTAGGTATACACACTAGGTATAACACTAGGTATCACACACTAGGTATTACACACTAGGTATCACACACTAGGTATCACACACTAGGTATTACACACTAGGTATCACACATTGAGGCACTTTTGTTTAGCTGGTGTTCTTCCCTTGACGCCTACCTGCTGTGCTACAACATGTTTCACACTTTTTTCTTTTACAAAAAAAACCCCCAAACTAAACAGTCCAAATAATCTAAAAGTGTCATGTTCCCACTTCTAGGTTTGTTATGTAATCATGATGTGAGATATGTTGATAATACTTTAAAAAAAAGGATTGTCATTATTTGGAGTTTACTTTTTTACTTCATTGCTGGCCTAAAGTGGTCAGCATGTTTCAGAATAAGTCGATTTTATTTAGGTTTGCTCGAGACCGAAGAGTCCCTTTAGCAGACAAACTTGTTTAATACTCGATGTGGTTTCAGTTTGGAGTGTTCCAGTAAGACCTGTGGGTCTGGATTTAGTCATAAAATAAATAAGATATCAAAATAAATATGTTTTTTGTTGTTGCTCTATACTACTTATTAGATTGTTTGCTTGTTAGTTAGTTAGATATTGTTCTATTGTTCGCCAACCTATTGTACTTTTCCCTGAGCCCTGGTTCAGTTCTTGGAGACTTTTTTTTAGGACTTCTGGTGAGTGGTTCTCTTACCTAGAACCTTTGTTGAATGCACTATTGTAAGTCGCTTTGGACCAAAGCGTCTGCTAAATGACTGTGATGTAATGTAATGTATCCTCTTTAATTTTTTTAATTTGTAATTTTTGTAAACTTTTATAATTGTTATAATTTTTGTAAACTTTTATAATTGTTATATTTTTAGCATTTTTAATTCTATAACGTTTGCACATCTTTTCGGAGCTGGTGGGAACATTTCACTGTACATTGTACATTGCACCTTATGTATGAATAAACAAATAAACCAAATAATATAAAAAAAATATATAATCTGAAAATCGGAATCTGATTCCGGCAAGTTACAAACATCTTGGGAGGTGCGAGGAGGAAGTGGAAGTGGAAGTGCCCGGAAAGTGCCCCCACACACACACACACACACACGTGAGGTTTGTGCGGCGGAGCGCCGTTACACGTACCACGGTCTGGAAGCAGGAGTGCAGCTGCGTGAGGAAGGGAGGTTTGTCCCTCTGGGCCAGCACCCTCTTCTCCACCATGATGCACTCCACGTCATCGTCCTGGATCACCACGTCCTTCTTCAGGATCTTGACGGCGTACAGCTCCTCCGTCGACTTCATCTCGGCCAGCATCACCTTTTGGGAGGGGGGAGGGGAAGGAGGGGACGGAGGGAGGGAGGGAGGGAGGGAGGGGGGTGGGGGATAAAGGTCAATCAGGGATGGGAGATTTGGGAGGGGGGGGCGGGGGTTTCATGTAGAGGAGCTTGCATGCAATGAGGGAATGCAATGATACTTGTTCTCCTCAGTTTCAATCAGGGCGGTTTTGGATTTTACACCAATGTGACCTCTACTTGACCTCACATATGACCTTGTTAACTTAAAAAATATACATATAAAAAAAAATAAGTTTTAAAAAGAGTACACTAAAGAGTGACACAAAATAAATAAATAAATAAAATTAATCGCATGCATACAAAATGCTTCAGAATTGAACCATTAACGTAAACTAATATATTTACAACAAAAAAATTACCTTTACATCATCTGAGCTCACTTCATGCACTCTAACCACCGAATGACCGTATCCACAACATGAACGCTGTCCGTGGTCCATGTCACATGGGCGGCTGTAACCACGGGTTACCGATGGTGCTCACCTTGCCGAAGCTTCCCTTGCCCAGCAGCGCCAGGAAGTGGAAGTCACCGAGGCGCACGCGGTCCATGTTCCCCGGCAGGCTGAACCTCCGGTGGTCCGTAGGGGTGATCACCTTCTTACCGTGGCCCAGCTTGGCTTTCTGCACACACAGGCACACACACACACACACACACACACAGTGATGTTATTATGTGTGGTTCACAGTATCGGGAGTAGAATCATTTTAGGCCTGTGTGTGTGTGTGTTGCGTCCTGTTCAAAGTACATGGTGTGATGGATCTATCCATCCGTGTACATTGTGAAAGAGCACTGGCACTATTGTTAGTTCACCCAGAGCACACCTGCACCCATCCACCAGGAAAATCTGTTTCTGTTCTCTTTTCAGTGAGACTAAACTAACAGTTCCCAGCAGGGTCAGGTCTTTATCAGGAAGGAAGGAGGGAAGGAAGGAATGAGGGAAGAATATTGGAGACACGTGACCCAAATCACAGCAGTGGAGACCTTTGAGAAGAAAAGACAAATCCCCCCAAAACGGGACTGGATTTTCTCTTTTTTTGTTTGTTTCCGATTTTCATTTGAGTTCTGGGAAGGGAACGTGCCGGGATGTCGTCGTAGCAGACAGACAGACAGACAGACGTTCTCTGCGTCTGCAAACATTAGCGCCGTTAACGGCAACACCAGCGGCGTCCACGGGGGAACAAGCGACTGACATCAATTAGCAGAATGTCACGGCGACGCGCCAGCCGCCGGGCCCCCCGACCTCCGGCTGGCTGACGACAGTCGGTGCTGCTGTTGTATTTTAGGAAGGTGTAAGAGTGTGTGAAAGTATGGGAGGAGGAAACTCCGTGTGTGTGTGTGTGTGTGTGTGTGTGTGTGTGTGTGTGTGTGTGTGTGTGTGTGTGTGTGTGTGTGTGTGTGGTGTGTGTGTGTGTGTGAGAGAGAGTGTGATTAACCTTTACTGACACCTAGTGGTCACAATATATTATATCAAATCATTACAGTGTTATCCTCGCTGTTCCCTGATTTTTTTTAACAGACACCGGGGCAATTACAACCCCGCCAGCTGCCATTACGGCTCCAATGGGTGTCTGTTACGCTCGGATAACGGGCTGGAAGAGGCTAAACCGGTGGAGCCGGCACATCCTCCGGTTGCCAGGCCAACGAGGTCTCCTTCGTACTTGACACTGTGCTGGCAAAACATCATAGCACTTGCACTGAATAAGCAATCCAAGTATTGCTTTTTGTATTTATTGACATTTGGTCAAAATGCAATTACCTTCAGTGGGATCAGATAGTCGATAGTTTGTGCCCTGGTTTGTGGGTTTTTTGAAAACATTCAATGACATTGAATATATTGAATGTTGACGTGAAAATCTAAGCAGGCAATTTTGTATTAGTTATGGACGACCCCATTTGTAATGCAGTTTAAAGAGCTCGTTTGAACCCCATGCATGTCGACGATTGAAAATCTAGTAAAAAAGTGCTGCCACCGTGTGGACAGGCGAAAGAGCTACGCTGATGATGTACATATGCAGTACACACCGGTCACCACGTCTTCATAGACTTTATGCATACACCGAATTATTAGATCATTAAGTGACTGATTAGACCTGTGAATATACCTATGATTAGACCTATTCACCTTCACCTTTAGCCCTACCCAATCCCTTAAAGTACCATTCACTTGAGTCTGAGTCTGTCATTAAATCATTTTTTTCAATGAGAAAAAAACGTCCTCATCGACTCACATTTTTATAATAAACGGTATGCGTTGTGAACCAACTCTGCATAGCAGCAACAAGCATGTACAGATTTGTAGGACACCCATCGCTTCATCTACTACTACTACTACTACCGTTCCAGTCTGGACTAGCGTTAGACTAATAATAGAGGGCAGCTCACAGCTCCAGGCCACACACCACTAGCCAATGAGGAGCAGGCGTGTGGACCTCCCAGCCAATGAGGAGCGGGTGTGCGAAGGTCTCCCAGCCAATGACAAAGTGCACACTGATGGAAATAAGCAGTTTTCATTTTTCATCACGTGTGTGATCAGAGAAAATGAGCATTGTAGAGCCCTGGTAGGTCTACACATGTACTGACATTTACATTTAAGTGAGTGTGTGTGTGTGTGTGTGTGTGTGTGTGTGTGTGTGTGTGTGTGTGTGTGTGTGTGTGTGTGTGTGTGTGTGTGTGTGTGTGTGTGGAGGAGAAGTAACGCAAACGACTCGGCAACGCTAGACAACGAAGGCAAGAACGGAAAAAAGAGGTTAAAGTAAAATACACAGTAAAAAAAAATAAAGGAAACAGGAGAGAAATGTCTTGCTTCAGCCATCATGTGCTGAGGAGAGGGGGGAGGGGGAGGGGGAGGAGAGGAGAGGAGGGGGGGGAGGAGAGGAGGGAGGGGGAGGGGGGGGGAGGGGGAGGGGGAGGGGGAGGGGGGAGGAGAGGAGGGGGGGCGGGGGGTGGGGGGAATGGTGGCGACCATTGTTGTTAGTAAATCAGATTCCTCGCACGGGGAAATCCGAAACCGACCATCTCAGTGGCGGGTTTGTGAGCAACCGAGAGGAGCATGCGTGGTGGACACACCATGCAAGGTGAAGAGGCAAACATAAAGGTCATTAGAGAGAGAGAGAGAGAGAGAGAGAGAGAGAGAGAGAGAGAGAGAGAGAGAGAGAGAGAGAGAGAGAGAGAGAGAGAGAGAGAGAGAGAGAGAGAGAGAGAGAGAGAAGAGAGAGAAAAGAGAGAGACAAAGAGACAGAGATAGAGAGACAAAGATAGAGAGAGAGAGAGAGAGAGTCAGTCATAGTGAGTCAGGGGAAGCAGGCAGAAGCGCTACCTTGAGATAGTGGATATTTAGCTGGCAGGCCTAGAAGAGAAGGAGGGAGGAGAGAATGCTAACTTGTTAGCAGGAGAGAACGCTAACTCCGTAAAGACAACCCGACCGACACCCGTCACGCACGCATACGACACGCACGTAGACATCTCTGTCTCTGTAAATCGGTCTTATTATATAACGGATATGTACTTCAGGGAAGCAGTATGCGTGTTGTTGTAACTTTATCATGTTCATTTTATTGTCATTATATTTGTGTATTTTATATATTATTATATTTACTGTTGGATTTTTGGATTGTTTTTTTTTAAGTCAACTCCAAATATGTGCAAGGAATTTTTTTTTTATGTTTAATTAATTATCACACAAACAAAACTCGAGAACGAAAAAGTAGCATAATTGGAAAAAAATAACCTCTTCTCTCTTTTATTTGATGATCAACATCAATGGGCGCCTGACCTTGGTTTCCAAGGCAACAGAGGCTGATGCGTGTGTGTGTGTGTGTGTGTGTGTGTGTGTGTGTGTGTGTGTGTGTGTGTGTGTGTGTGTGTGTGTGTGTGTGTGTGTGTGTGTGTGTGTGTGTGTGTGTGTGTGTGTGTGTGGATGCAAGCCTCTGAGGAAACTTGGAGGCACTGAAGGCAAATGCCATCTTTTTTTTTTCTTCAAATGAGAGCAATAAACATCAGCCTTGTCTCCTCTGTTTCATCACCACAGTAGGCACAGTACACATCACCGCCATTTTCTACACGTACTCTCGTACTCTATGGCTCAAACACCCCCCCCCCCCCCCTCCTCTCTCATCCACTGTTAAGGAGCAGTTCCACTGTTAAACTGTTAGTGTTTTCGTGTCAATCTGTGTTTGTGTGGATGTTTATGTCCAACGCTGTTGTATACTGTATTGTTCCCAAGATACACATGAGATCCTGCTGTGTGGAATTGTAAATACAAGGGTAGCTTTGCCATTCACCTGTTGACCACCAGAGGGCGCATGTCCCCTGCAACTCCCCCAATTAACTGAAGAGATTATGGAGGATATAAGTGAGAAAGAAAATGAATGAAGAAATATTCAAATAAATAACTGAAATGTTTACAAACAGGACAGGGTATTCGATGGACTAGACGCGTATGATTATTGTAAACTACAAAAAACACAAACACTGTGAGCAGTGAGATGCAAAAAACAACTGCATCTCACTCCCTGATTGGTCACTCATCATGTGACCCCACCTGACCGCTGGCCAACTCACCTCAAACTTATGCCGGAGCTCCAGGTTGACGTCGTCCAGCTCGGGGATGGGTACGTTGTAGTACTCCCCCTCCTCCTGGTTCAGCATCTTATACCTGCACCGTGCGCGCACACACACACATACACATACACATAAACACACACATACACAATTCCACGCGCACACACAGAAAAGGGGAAAATCATATGACTGCTAGTGGTTAGCATGTAGTCTAGTGCAGTGGTTCCCAACCTGTGGTCCGGCCGCCCCCCTAAGGGGGCCACCAGAGATCTTAGGGGGTCCACAAAGCTGCATATATTTTGAACCTTCAAATAAAATAAAATAAAGAGACTACATTCCAAAATTATATAAAACAATGCATAAAAAAACAGATTAAACAGATAAATAAACAATACAGATTAAAGAAAATACTTCCTCTCATACAATTCTGGCCGCTGACCTTTTAAAGCCTGTCCGATTACATCACAGCTTTGTATGATATACTAAAAGCAATGGGATTACAAATTATGACTAGTAACCACTGGTCTAATGGATAGAGGCTTTCGGCCCCCAGCCAAAAGGTTGTGGGTTTGATGCCCTAGCTCCCCGGTCTCACTGAATACAAAACTAATAGCAAATCAATATCTTCAATTTACACAATTGATTAAGCTCATGGTTGATCGCCTCGTCGATCAACTCGTCGTGTTAATTGGCCTATCTTTGCTTCAGCCGACCATCTGTCATCCTGAACAATTGATCTGAACGTTTAACGGATTGGCCGTCCTACGCCGCCACTGGTCTCACTCCCAGTGCCTTTGGAGCCACCCGGGCTGGTTCAGCCGGCTGCTGCCTGGGTCCTGGAAAGTGAGAGATACTGGCTGGCTGGCTTCTGTCTGCTGAACACAACCTTTCAGCCCTAAGGTCTGCTTCCATGCCTACCTCCATGCACAGCCTAGTGGCTGTCTTCCCCATGCACACACACACACACACACACACACACACACACACACACACACACAGGCCCATACACACACACACACACACACACACACACACACACACACACACACACACACACACACACTATCACAGTTGTTTTTAACACTGCTTTCTTCAAAGCACTGCCAGGCTAGTCGTCACTCATGTATAAGACAGCGACTGTCACCTAAGCTAGCTAAGGTGCGAGACGCTGAGTCAGGCTGGGCTCTGCCCTGAAACCCGCTGAGCTGACATGGAACGGCCCACGCGTGGGAGACGCTTGCCTTCAGGCAGAAGTCTTTCTGCCAGAAAGGATTGAGGAAGCCAGGTGAGACCAGGTGGGGGAGGAAGTTGTGGTGGACGCATGGGTCAAGCACTGGGACCCCCCCCCCCCCCCCCCCCCGGAGACTGGGGTTTGTGTCCCATGTTATTTTTAAGACTTAGTTGACTTGGTCTTTTGACTATTTTAATTGTTTTTGCATTTTGGGTACGTTTGGTTAGGCTTTCTGGCAGAAGCCCTGAAGTAAAACCTCTCCTGTGTGCACACGGGGCCCTCTCTGGGACGTGGCCCCGGCACGACATCCCTCAGCCCGGGGCTCTCCATCAACACGCATGACAGACACGGCGGTGGAGGGAAGAGGAGAAGCAGAGAGGCGCCCCGGACCCTTGGTGCAGACAGAATGCAGACAGATTTATCTGCTCACCGGTTATGATGTGATTCTTAAAATGCATGGAGTTTGTATGGCTATCTTTAGAGCCAATGAAACAAGGACATTTTTGCAACAAACCTTTTTTGTCCTGTTTGTATAAAGGCACGCAGAACCCTACCTGTTTGAAAGAGTAGTCCTCCAATAAATGTAGAATAATATCTTTTGTATTATCATAATAATTATTATTTAAGATTATTACCTTCATATTAAATAATTAAATATAAATGATATACAGTATAATGATCCTTAATATGCATTGACTGCACTGCGTTCAGTTAACTAATATTTAACTTGAAAAGGATTTAAAAAAAGACTGAATGTATGCTTTTACAGCATATTCCCGCCCGAGCTGCAGAGATTCGACTTCCCGCCTTTAACAACAACATTTGGATGTGTGTGTTTTAGTAGAACCATCTAGAAGTTGTCTTCTACATTGAGCTGTTAAGTTCATGTGCTCATGTGTAGCTTCAATCTCCACTGATTTATTTTTTGTCGGATTCCAAAAGGGATGACCCAGTTCTGAATGTGCTTAATGGAATGTGCTTAATGTGCTTAATAAAGGAACCACTGTTCATTTGAAAGGTCATTTGATGTGATGTGAACAAAAAATATTGATTTGATCTTGAGTAAACGGCTTGATTACATGAGTGTGCTGATAAAGAATGATAGCAGGTGAGATGAATACAAATATTAAATAAGATGGTTTAAATGTTACACAGATGGTAAAGTGACTTACAATAAGCGCGTTCAACAAGTAGGCGAGAGAACCACTCGTCACCAGAAGTCAAAAGTGCATTTCATTCCTAACATGTCTCCAAGAACTGAATCAGTGCTCAGGTAAAAGTGGCAAACAAAAGAACAATATCTAACTGAATAACAAGCAAACAATGTACTTAAGACGCTAGAACACTTGAAAATAGTGATAAGAGGACACGCAAGGAGGAAGGGTCCGAGTAGTGTTTCCTGAAGAGATGAGTTTTTCAGCCTGCGGCGGAAGATGGCCAGTGACTCTGCAGTCCTGACATCCGTGGGGAGTCCATTCCACCACTTTAGGGTCAGGACAGAGAAGAGCCGTGACCGCGTAGATCGGCCACAAGGGCCCCTAAGCGACGGGGCAAGCAGACGGCCCGAAGAAGCAGAGCGAAGTGGACGGGCAGGGATGTAGGGCTTGACCATTGCCTGGAGGTAGGAAGGAGCTGTTCCTTTCACTGCCCTGTAGGCTGGCACCAGGGTCTTGAACTGGATGCGAGCAGCAGCTACATGGAGCCAGTGTAGAGACAGGAGAATGGTAGATGTGTGGGTCAGTTGAACACCAGACAAGCTGCAGCTTTCTGAATGAGCTCCAGGGGTCTGAGGGCAGACGCCAGGGCGCCAGCAAGGAGGGAGTTGCAGTAGTCCAGACGGGAGATAACAACAGCCTGGATGAGCACCTGCGCAGCCTTTTCAGGGAGAAAAGGCTGAATCCTCCTGAATGAGTGACTGCCTGTTTGAATGACATACTGGCTGTTCAACTGACTGACTGACAGACTGTTTGATAGTATGGATGTTTGAGTGACTGCCTGTTTGACTGACCATCCACAGTTGGGGGACTTGATGAGCTCAGACACCCCAAAGGACATGGAGCCCATGAAGTCGTTCCTGGTGGTCCGGTCCCAGTCCCACACCTCGATGGACAGACGGCGGTCCTTATCCAACGACTTCAGCTTACTGGGGGGAGGGAGGGAGGGAGGGAGAGAACGACAGCGAGAGAGAAAGAGAGAGAGAGAGAGAGAGAGAGAGAGAGAGAGAGAGAGAGAGAGAGAGAGAGAGAGAGAGAGAGAGAGGAGAGAGAGAGAGAGAAAATATAACATACATAGCATACAGCAAGGCAAGGAAATATATTTAACAGCCAGCCTGACATTCGTATTGCCATATCTGAAATTTGTACAATATTTATCGCTATTTACAATAAATAGCGATAACAATAACAAAGAAAACCATCTTCAATAAAAAAAACAACACACATATACTGTTTATGTGAATTAAGTGCGCTGTACAGTGTAGAGATGTACGGATACAATAAAAACCCATAAAGACCCATGAAATGCAGGAAACCAAAGCACAGCAGGAATCATTTGCTTGCGTGATATGTCTCTATGGTGACTGTTCTATTTATTGTTCGTCCCTATTCGGCGTGTCAACAAACCCATAACCCCCCGTGCAATCACACAGCTACACAAAAAGCACACAAAAAGCGCACAACAACCACAACAACACAAACACACACACACACGGCAACTCACAAGGTGAAGGATTCATTCCAGCAGGGGTTCAGCGAGGAGCGGATGGTGC
>CM051012.1:14345267-14347767 GCA_027704905.1 Muraenolepis orangiensis | reverse complement strand
CGATCCACTTCACACTCGGCGGGTGTATTGCCGAGGGCCCGAGGAAGTGCAGCGTCGAGTGTGAAGTTGTTTGGATGAGCGGTTTTCGCGAAAAGCTGCACGCAGCAATACGGCAGGCTGCTCTCTCTCTCTCTCTTTCTCTCTCTCTCTCTGTTAATAGCTGCTCCCTCCTTCTCTCTCTTATGTTAATTGCTGCTCTCTCTCTCAGGTTCTCTCTCTATCTCACTCTATATATATATATATATATGTATATATATATACATATATATATATATATAAATATATACATATACATAATGTAAATAGCTGCTCTCTTTTTCTCTCTCTATAATGTTAATAGCTGCTCTCTCTCTCTCTATAAGGTTAATAGCTGCTCTCTCCTCTCTAAATCATGTTAATAGCTGCTCTCTCTCTCTCTCTCTCTCCCTCTATAAGGTTAATAGCTGATCTCTCTCTCTCTCTCTCTCTCCCTCTATAAGGTTAATAGCTGCTCTCTCTATAAGGTTATCATGTTGGTAGCTGCTCTCTCTCTCTATCTCTATAATGTGAATAGCTGCTCTCTCTCGCTCTCTCTCTCTCTCTCTCTATAAGGTTAATAGCTGCTCTCTCTCTCTCTCTCTTTCTCTCTCTCTAAAGTTAAAAGCTGCTCTCTCTATAAGGTTAATAGCTGCTCTCTCTTTCTCTCTCTCTAAGGTTAATAGCTGCTCTCTCTATAAGGTTAATAGCTGCTCTCTCTTTCTCTCTCTATAAGGTGAATAGCTGCTCTCTCTTTCTCTCTCTATAAGGTGAATAGCTGCTCTCTCTTTCTCTCTCTCTAAGGTGAATAGCTGCTCTCTCTATAAGGTTAATAGCTGCTCTCTCTTTCTCTCTCTATAAGGTGAATAGCTGCTCTCTCTTTCTCTCTCTATAAGGTGAATAGCTGCTCTCTCTTTCTCTCTCTATAAGGTGAATAGCTGCTCTCTCTTTCTCTCTCTATAAGGTGAATAGCTGCTCTCTCTTTCTCTCTCTATAAGGTGAAAAGCTGCGCTCTCTTTCTCGCTCTATCCTGTTGATAGCTGCTCTCTCTCTCTATAATGTTGCTTCTGATCTCTCTCGCTTGCAAGCGGCAATGCCATACCAGAGGCCCAGCACTCGGCCCGTTCCGAACAGAAGCTTGCGTGTGTGTTTAAGTGTGTGTGAGTGTGTGTGTGTGTGTGTGTGAGTGTGTGTGTTTCCAGCAGCATCCCACCTGTGATGTGTAGCCTGTCTCCGTTGACCTCTATCTTGAGGAAGAGGCGCCCGCGGCGCTCCGTGTGGTCCGTCCCGCACAGGCTCGGCACGTTGACCACACACTGCTTGTGCACGTTCATGTCGCAGGCTGTGGGACACACACACACACACACACACACACACACACACACACACACACACACACACACACGCACACACACACAGGTTGAATACACACGTGGATATACATTGCACGTTTGTCTTGGGATTGCGTCGGCAGGCTACAGACTGGCTCCTAACTGGCACGGATGTTAATAGTCAAGCGCTTACAGAGGGTGAACACAAGCTGGGTTTTCGATCTAACAGTGGAAGCTCATTTCAAGCTAAGTTTTGGAAGTTGGCACAAAACAATAAAAAATAAATAAAGGAAATGCTAATTCGTTGTGTTTCCATCAACTAGTTGGAGCGAACAAACTACGTCAGTGATGACGGATATCGGGGGCCCGATGACGTGGAACGCTTGAGAAGAAGTAAGTCACGTGAGTTCAAAGTTGGCTACGTCAGAATTTATTCGGCAAATGTTGTTTCCGTTTCCCGCTTTTGCTGAAAATAACTCGATTCGAATCAGTCAAAAACCACCGCGAGCGAGCGTATCCACTTGTGAATCAGAGTTGATCAAGTTCATTCGAATTTGGCCATTGCGATATTTAAAAATTGGAATCTAAATATGGTGGATGGAAACCCGACTACTACAGACGTCCGTAGGGGGGAAGGTTTACCAGACGCGTACACAGACGCCGTGTCTCCGTTGGAAGACACGTGATGTTCAAGCAGACTTTTGCACCAAACACATAATAATGATGAACGCTAGCGCTGCATGCGCGAATGATCTCTCTCTCTTTGACTAAACGCGTTGGGCTCTTTCTCTAACCGCTATCTAGGCGCACGCGCAGAGACGCGCGCACGCACACACTTCTCACTCTGCAGAAATAGCTGAGGTTGAGAGGATAATTTCCTCTTTTGGTCCAGCGCTGAGCTGCTCTCCTCCAGCCTCTCTCTTCTGCCAGCGTCTCTCTCTCTCTCTCTCTCTCTCTCTCTCTCTCTCTCTCTCTCTCTCTCTCTCTCTCTCTCTCTCTCTCTCTCTCTCTCTCTCTCTCTCTCTCTCTCTCTCTCTCTCTCTCTCTCTCTCTCTCTCTCTCTTACTCTCTCTCACCTTCTGACCCCCTCTTCCTGTTCCCGCCTAATAGCCATCCATCTTTCTCTTGCTCTCTTCCTCTTCACTTTCCTTTTC
>CM051012.1:14336533-14341533 GCA_027704905.1 Muraenolepis orangiensis | reverse complement strand
CATGCTGATGGATATGCATGTTGCTCCGTCGGTTCACCATTGCACGAGCACCGGCGTCTTCCGCGGAGAACAACATCAAAGGGAGAGCTGACGTGTGTGTGTGTGTGTGTGTGTGTGTGTGTGTGTGTGTGTGTGTGTGTGTGTGTGTGTGTGTGTGAGTTCGGGGGGGGGGAATAGCAGAGTTTTGTGAGAGAGGAGTTTAATGATGGGGAGATCTTTGATGCGCCGGCGCCTTGTCATGTGCGATGGTGCGTGGCGAGGAAGAAAAAGCGTGTAAACGTCATCCCCCCCCTCCAACACACACATACACACACATACACAGACACACACACACATACACACACATACATACACACACAGACATACACACACACACATGCGCACACGCCTTAGGCTTAGCACATCCGCTTCACGTCTCTTCAGGAATGGGTTCGGCGGGAGGGAGATTTTCTCAAGATTCAAGATGTTTTTAATTTGCCGTGTGCATCAAGTACAATGCAATGCTTACTTACGCCATCCCCTCACGCACTATGAATTTCCTACGACAATACTATACGATACTAAACTATACTATGCAATGCTATACAATACAATACATTACAATACGATAAACAACACTATATTCTACATACTATATATAGTATACTCTACACTATAAACAACACCATATACTCCCTACTATATGCTGTACTATATACAACACTACAGTGTTCCCACATATCTGAAATATACTTGTGGTGGTAGCAGGTGTGGGGGTTTGGGGCGTGGCCTGGGGGCGTGGCCTCCTGGGGGCGTGGCCGGGGCGTGCCGGGGGCGTGGTTAGGAGGGAACATACAAATACACGTGACTTTTAAGAACACTTTGATTTTATTGAATTTATAATATTCAATATTCAGTGTGCACAAAGATGGCAGTGTTGGCCAGAGCACTGAATCATTCGTATCCTTAAGCATCATCTCGGCGATGCGATACGTATCTCGATACATTATATACATTATGCATAGGAAGCAGTGGTGAAGCGTCAGGGCCTTCAAGGTATTCAGAGAAGACCCTGGAACTCTCAGATGAAACCAAAAAAATGAATAAAATGTAATACAATTTAATAAAATGTAATACAATTTAAATCAAATGAATAAATGAGAATGGTATCTGTGTTGTTATCTGTTATATTACAGTTACGTTGATTTGTTTGTCTTTCTCCCATGCACGACGCATTTGAGTGGTTTTGTGTTGGAAAAACAATGCAACCAATCAGATATTTTTCTGGGTTGCTGGGAAGAATATCCTTCAACCAAGTTCCCGATGACTTTGGCCCGTAGACTGAATGAGAGCGTACGTTTGGATTGACAATTTGATCAACCAATCCTATAGTGATTTGTAGCCAATGGGCGTATTCTTTCAGATTTCCCCACAGCTCAATAGGGAGCTAGAAGGTATACTTGCTGGAGCGAGTGGATCTAGCGTAGTGCTACGTTGTTTCTACGTCGTTTTTTTACGTCAAAATGGCAACAGGCGAAGATGATGTCGTTGCGGATTTATTGTCGGAACCATTTTCAAGACGACCATTCAATGTAAAGATGGACATTATTAAAAAAGGCCGTCCAACGCCTGACAATCTTGAGCTGAATCAAGTTGTTAAAGCAGGCTATGTTCGCCATTTTCAGGCTAGCAACTGGGAAAGATACGGGCTCTACTAGCCACAAGAGGCTCTACTGATGGGAGTGTTGCTATTTGGGACTGACCAGAGGGCATGGAATAAGAAAGGCAACTTATTTTGGATCTGAAAAGCGATCAGCTTTATGACCGGGTGGTGGTCGAACCATGGACAGGGACAGGAGAATTCGGTCTTTAAGTGAACATCATTGGTGAGTGAGACTCATTTGTCTTTGCTGGTTTTGTCTCAGTGTTGCGTCTCGTTGAGCTGGTTGTTGCATTTTGTTTCCACACACTTGTTGAATGATTAGTTAATGGCTGTCTTGGGTTTGTTAAGCATTGTTGTGCATTTGAATTGAGAGTTTTGACTTGATCTTTCTTTGCATCGCTTAACGTGAAAAGACTTAACGTAACTAAGAGTTACAAAACCGCGATCAATAATCACCTAATTTGCATATGTGTTGTCATTAGCACTTTCACCTTTTCACTTTCATTTTGACAGGTGAAAGTGCTAATGACAAGACATATGCCAGAGACGTTTGGTGATTATTGATCGCTATTTTGGAACTTCAATTTCCAAAGTTACGTTAAGCCTTTTCACGTTAAGCGTGTTAGACCGTGCCTTTAACCGATAGCCCGTGTGTGGGGGTCTGTGTTGGGCTGTTACTTCACTACATGGACACTGCTTTACAACTATGGTCCACTTGGAAATTGGCTGTGACAATCTGCCTAAATGAGATAAGGCATAAAGTGACTCCTCCGTGACGTCCGTCTGACTAGAACAACTGAATTTTCGAATGGGGGTGGTGGTGGTGGTGGCCTACAGCAGGGGTTCCCAAAGTGGGGGTCGCAAGATGATTTCAGAATCCTCTTGATGTGACCATGAGGTTTTTATTTTAATGTTTTTATTTAATATTTTTTATTTTTATTATAATTTGTATTATAATAAAAGTCCATCCACCTTGGACTTCACGTTGTTCGCGATGGTGAAGATCTGTGCACACGTTATTTTTAATGTTCCAGTCCCTCCAGTGATAGTGGGGGGGGGGGGGGGGGTCTGTTATTTTGGGGGTCGTGGGCTGAAAAGTTGGGGAACCCCTGGTCTACAGAAGGTCCAGTTGTGATAGACACTGCTTCGCCACTGATAGGAAGCCACTACGATGCGATGCGATTCAATCCTAGTGCGATGCGATTCATTCCTAGTGCGATGCGATTCATTCCTAGTGCGATGCGATTCAATCCTAGTGCGATGCGATTCCATACCATTTGATTCAACCCAATGCGATTCAAAATAATATGATGCTATGCAATTCAATATGGTACAAATTGTTTGCTTTTAGTTATTTTTCCATCAATCAGATGAATTTACAAGCAGCAATCAGCAAATTGATAAATATATATATAACAAAGACCAGAGTGTTTGTTTGAACTACTGAAGGGACTCCAGGACTTATTGGCTCACCTGGAATAGTCTGAGTATATTGTTGTTGCTTATCAGGTTAATACTAACTGTAACTGGATTGCTGCAAGTAGCTGTGCTTTAATCATTGGTCTATTCTTAGCTTAGTGGTCAGTTAGCGCTGAGTGTTGTGGCCCACTGAAGGAAGTTTAACTTCCGTGTTTACAATGCATAGACGGACAGCTGATTGTGAAGTTGTGTGATCGGCACCTAATGTGAGTTATGCGACTGTAGGAAGCAAAAGTTGAATCCTGGCAATTTGTAGCGATATATAAATACATTGGATTTTACCGATGCAAAGATTTTAGAAACAATACATCTAAACTTCATTACAAATTGTATCGAGTGCACACTTTTTTGATCGGGCAATCGTATATCGTGAACTTTTATGCCGGTGTACCGATGCAAATTGGTAAATGTTACCATCGCTAAGGCCTATATATCTGGTATGTATCTTGTATGTTTGACACTTGTCAGTAGACTCTTCACGCGATAGCTGAGTGAACAGGTACAGGAGAAGTAGAGCGACGGGATTATTGATCACTAGTTAATCGATCACGGATGCCGTCGTGCTCTCGGACGGATAAAACATTTTTCTTTTACGAAATATACTTTGGCGGCCGTTAATATACCTGGGCAGCCCGCCCAAGTAAAGTCTACTTGCACTATACTATAACAATATTATATACAATAAAATAAAAATTACTTATACTGACTAGAAAAATAACAATAAAGTGACTGACTGTACCTGGAATGAATCAAACCGAAAAAAACGAATTGTGGACGTACGGGTGGGGGGGGGGGGGGGGGGTGGGGTCTCCGATCATCGATATTTTCCTCTTCACTCCGCAGAATAAATAAATATGAATAAATATCGACTCCGATCCGAAGCTCATCTGTATTCCCCCCCTCCCCATTCATAAAAGATTCGGTGTCCAACATCCTCGGCGTGAAACACCGGTGAGCTGCACACCAGCAGCTGGACCCGGCAGCTGCTGGTGTCGTAACCCGTAACATCTGCCTCCAAAGACAACACAAAGCTAATGAGAAACCCAGAGAGAGAGATGGTGAGGTGATGAAAACTCTGCTTTCTGAGAACAACACGCGAAGACCGCGAAGATACAGAAGAAGCACATCTAGGGACAAGACATATTAAAAACATATCATTGATGTTGCACTCGCATGATACTCTGTTACATAACCTCAATTACACACATAAGACTTCCTTGGGTTGAGTCATTTTTCTAATTTTTTTTAATCAAACCAGCATGTTCTTTTAAATATGATGCAAACTTGGGAACTTGGGCTCTGCAAAATGTATTAGTGTTTACTTGCGTCAGCTAATGAGCAGACGAGTACTGCAAAAACAAGATTATATATATCTAATCTTGTTTTTAAACTGCATTCGGTCTGTGTTGTATATAATATACTGTATATATATATATATATATATAAGTCCGGTTCACACATGTTTTTAAACGGCATATACCTGTGTGTATATATATATACACATGCATTTCATTCATATATATATATATATATATATATATATATATATATATATATATATATATATAATATACAGTGTATATATATGTATTTCTATATATATATATATATATATAAAATCTTGTTTTTAAACTGCATATATATATATATATATATATATACAGTATATATACTACACAACACAGGTAGAGGCCACACACTCACGACAACGTCACTCCCATAATAAACGCTGGTCATGTGACTTCCCCCAATCAACACGGGATCACACGCCCAATCCACCAATCAGCGGCAAATAAAGCAGCATAATTAACAGCGTTGACGAATGGGGACGACGACGGCGGTTGAATAGTGCTGAGCCAGCTGGCTCACACACACCGAG
>CM051012.1:14321533-14331533 GCA_027704905.1 Muraenolepis orangiensis | reverse complement strand
GCTTGGCAGGAACTATCGTGTTGAACGCTGAGCTGTAGTCCACAAAAAGCATTCGCACATAACAGTTATTTCACCTCTGCCTATAGGCAGGGAGCAGCTGGATAGAGCGGTGGTCTGATTTGCCGAACGGTGGGCGGAGGAGGGCCTTGTAGCCATCACGGAAGGGAGTGTAGCACTGGTTATGCGTTATGTGTTGGTAGAACTTCGGGAGATCCTTCTTCAGGTTCGCCTTGTTAAAGTCCCCCGCCACGATGAGAGCAGCCTCAGGGTGTGCCGACTCCTGTTCGCTGATAGCCCCGAGGGCTGATAGCCCCGAGGGGCTGATAGCCCCTGCTTATGTGCCATTATGGACGGCACATAAGCATCAGGTACTCCAGGTCCGGGGAACAGAAAGACTTGAGGGGATGTACATGACTTTGGTTGCACCAAGAACTGTTTATCATGAGACATACCCCCCCTCCGCGATCTTTACCGGAGAGAGTCTTTGTTCTGTCCGCCCGGTGGACGGAAAATCCCGTCGGCTCGATAGCGGCTCGGTAACCCCCTCCGACATCCATGTCTCCGTAAGGCAGATGATACAATTGTCCTTAGTTTCCCGGTGGAATTGAATACGAGCCTGTAGCTCGCTTAACTTATTGTCCAGAGACTGAACATTAGCCAGTAGACTGGTGGGTAGTGGGGGCCGATCGTATCGACATCTCAGCCTGACTAGCACGCCGGCTCGCTTCCCTCGCTTCTTCCTGAGTTGAAAGTATGAAAAAACTGTGGTAGGCGGCGAGCGACTGTCGATTTGATCTCCAGAAGTGTGCAAAAGTTATAAATGAACGTGCTGCTAACTTCCTGAACAAAGATAGTCGCGATAAAAAGAATAAATAACAAAAAACTGCGTCGTCATGTGGGAGCTCGCGACACGGCAGCCATCTCGTACGGCGCCATACTCCAATACACACACACACACACACACACACACACACACACACACACGCACACACACACTGGGTGATGATGTAACGCCAGCCTCTGAGCAACAAGTTGGTCTGATGATTCTGTTATCTCCGTACACCTGTGTGTGTGTGTGTGTGTGTGTGTGTGTGTGTGTGTGTGTGTGTGTGTGTGTGTGTGTGTGTGTGTGTGTGTGTGTGTGTGTGTGTGTGTGTGAGAGGGATTGATGTATGTGTGTGTATGTGTTAAGAACCGTGGCAGTAAAAGGGAAGAACTAATACAACAGGGGCCCATTGACTATTGACTATGTTTCACTGATTATATTCAGCTCCCCCCCCCCCCCACCCTCCCTTCTCCCTCTCTTCTCTTTTATGTCAATGTCTCTCTCCTTGCTGGCCCGATACTGCAGCCTGTTGGTTATCAGAGCCTGGCTCTGCCTCACTGTAGCTTTATTAACTGCCAGACAGATAGAGAGGCTGTTAAGCAGACAGACAATACTTGAACTGTGATATTACGGGAAGGTAGCAGGGCGGCGTGTGTGTGTGTGTGTGTGTGTGTGTGTGTGTGTTCTTCTATTGCGAAAGAGGAACTGGGTGTGATCGCGGTTTGTCGTTTTTTGTGTGTGTGTGTGTGTGTGTGTGCGTGTGTGTGTGTGTGTGTGTGCGTACGTGCGTGTGTGTGTGCGTGTGTGTGTGTATCCATTTGCATGAAGCCTTCAATTTATCTTCACAGTGAATGGCTTGTAATTGATACGCTACCTTCTGTTTTTCTGCCTCCTTTTGTAAATAAACAGTATTAAGAAATCAGACACACACACACACACACACACACACACACAAGTTGCATCACAGTGTTATGCCTTTGTGTGTGTGTGTGTGTGCGTGTGTGTGTGCCTGTGGTGATGCTGTTTGTGTGACTATGGTTTAAACATATCCAAGAAAGTCAATTGTATCAGTTAAGTAAGATGTTAAGTAAGAGTCCGGTAAGATGCATGAGACTCGAACGACATTAGCAAGTGTCAGTGTTGTGTGTGTGTGTGTGTGTGTGCGTGTGTGCGTGCGTGCGTGCGTGCGTGCGTGCGTGTGTGTGTGTGTGGCAGAAGACCCCCTACCGCACACCACCTTAAGTGGCTACTCCTGCGACTCCAGGGGGGCTGAATGTGGAGAGCAGGCGTACACGACACAAGGGGGAAAAAGCGCTGACACCTGCGTTTTTGTTTATCCACGCAGGTTTTTCCACCGAACGAATAAAAGTCCACGTTGGCGGTTAAAAACAAATTCGATTTCGCCATTCGATTTGTCGCCATTCGAGAGTCCGACAAGTGAGTGTGATGGAGCGAGTGTGAGTGAGGGAGTGAGGGAGGCGGGAAAAATGGAGAATACAAGTGTGAATTCCTTTCCTTACCGGGTGGCTGCATGGTCTCGAGTTTTGAAGAAAAAAAAATATATATATATTTATATATATATATATATATATCTCCCCACACTAACGCGGTGTGCTAGTGTTGCTAGTTACATTTACATTTACATTTAGGGCATTTGGCAGACGCTTTTATCCAAAGCGACTTACTAGCTAGAACACGCTTCTTTCTCGGTGCTCACGCTTGAAATGAGACAGCGCTTTTTCCTCCTCAGAACTAACGGTGTTCACCTGCTTGGTTTCAGTTGCTTCCTGCCATTCAACTTAATTTTCTTTTTGTTGTGTTGTGTCGACAATGCGGGAGCTCAGGCTTTTCAAATTAGATGTGTTTTCTCTTCTGTCAATTTGAACTAATGTTATCTCAAATTGCTTCTTCTTCTTCTTCTTCTTCTTCTTCTTCTTCTTCTTCTTCTTCTTCTTCTTCTTCTTCTTCTTCTTCTTCTTGGCTTCTTGGCTTCTTCAAATGCTTCCGTCATTTCTCCTCCAAACTAAATGCGGGCCCTTTATATGCAAACCAAGCAATCAGGAGGCGGGGTTTGGGGGGTTTGGGGGGTTGGGGGGGGGGGGGGGGGGGGGTGCTGCATGTCATGTATAGTCAACAGTGGGCATGGGCCAGGAGTGCATGTGCACCATTTCAGGGTAATTCCAGACGTACGAGGAAAGGAACACGTGGAAGAGACCAGACGTACCCTAAACATAAATCTGACCAAATAGCCCACGTTTTCCTGTTTTGTGTGCACATAACTAGGCTCCTCCTAGCAAAAAAAAAGGGGTTGAATGAATGGGTGAATGTGAGGCATGACTTGTAAAGCGCTTTGGATAAAAGGTTCTATATAAAAGCATCCATTACCATTACACTACTTGAGGGCTCCTGCCGAAGACAAGGAAACATGTTGATGAGGAATCCGGTTTATTGCAAGAGTTTGAATCACCGTGAGCAGAGCAGATGGAACACGCTAGAGCTCTCTCCTTCGAGAGTGTGTGTGTGTGTGTGTGTGTGTGTGTGTGTGGTGGTGGCTGTTATAACCTGTGGGCAGTGTGCGAAATACCCGTCAATAATCGGGGGGGTCCCCATCTCCCGTTTATTGCGCAATATACCGGTCGAAGATTTGTCAATATGGGCGCAGTAAAATAATTATATATTCTAACGTTCATATGAATGAATACGCGACCGTTAAAGAGCCATCTGTTTTCGATTCTATGCGAGGAAATGGGAGCAGAGCTGGTCTCAGACACACACACACACACACACACACACACACACACACACACACACACAGTCTGCGTGATCTGTGTCTAGGGAGGGGCAGGCCTGCACACACCCACACACACCCACACACCAACTTGAACGCCAAGGCTAATTATGCTATTCTTCTTAACCCCGGAATCCACACAGGACATACGCCCACGCTCATCTTATGCACAGCAAAGATCGAAAACAATTGTCTTTTACCTTAAGTGAGAATAGACCAAAGATGCCTTGGCTCATTTGTGATAAAAATGTGTGAGCAATGTGGAACAAGTGTTTGATCTTTTTTATTTTTGTTTTATTGTTGGTTTTGTTTTAACAGTATATAATCTGAATTGGTGCAGGTATGTGTGTGTGTGTATGTTGTAAGGTGTCTGGTCTTTAAAGTTGTATTGTCACTGTATGTTGTGTATAAAAAAAAAAAAACATTAAACATATTTGAAAAAAAAAAAAGATGCCTTGGCTCGACTTCTTCTCGTTGCCTCCTGGTTTCCAAGAAGAAGAGAGACGATGTCCTGCTTTAATCCAGCTTTTCACAAACGGCACTGGGTCGAACTTGTCCAAAGGGGGTCCGTTTAGGTCCACAAACAGAAGCGAAGACAGGCTCTCCTCGCGCAACCTGTTGCGGCTCTGGTTGTCGGTGTTATTCACGGCGGAAAAGCCTCTTTCGCACTCAGCAGACGCATCTTTGACTGACAGTTCTAGTCTGTGCGCCAGGCAGTGTACAGACTGCACGTTTGGAAAATTGTTTTTGAGTCTGACGACAAGCCCACTGGCTTTTCCCGTGAGCACTGCAGCCCCATCGGTGGCTATGCTTATTAGGTGCGTCTTCAAAAAGTCATCATCCATTCCAGCTTTATATAGACTCGCCATCATCGAGTTATAAATTAACAACAAATTGTGAGGATTGAATCCTCTTTATTGGTCACATACATGAAGACATACAGTGAAATGTGTTCTCTGCATTTAACCCATCCTAGTATTAGGAGCAGTGGGCAGCTATTTGTACAGCGCCCGGGGAGCAGTTAGGGTTAGGGTCTTCCTCAAGGACACCTCGACAGTTTTTGCTAGGAGGAGCCGGGGATCGAACCAGCAACCTTCCGGTTGTGAGGCGACCGCTCTACCTCCTGAGCTAGACTGCCGCCCTTTGACAGCCAAAATAGAAGATATTTGTGAATAAATGTTTTGAATTATGAATACTGGACATAGTAAGCTTAAAAACATTTTAGTGACCATTGCAAGTGCCAAATAAATATTATAATTTCAGACCCCCCCTAAATTTTGCTGTTGAGGCTTTCAGGGGGGCTCAGGTGTTAATCGGGGGGTCGAGCTCCCCCGGACCCCCCCGTATTTCGCACACTGCCTGTGGGCCTTTGATTAACAATGACACCACAGGTGTGGGTTTAATCAGTCTAACTCAGGCCATGAGGTGAGGCTGCTTAAACCAGCCACCAACCACACACACACACACACACACTCACACACACACACACACTCCACAACATATTTCTACACCTAGATATACATTGTATATGTAGAGTTCTTCAGTTGACTTGTATACATTTGGCCCCAGGACACATAGGGAGTGTGAAGTGGTTTATCGCTGGGTTTGAGAGTGTCGATGCAGAGGCAGAGCAGGTGGTAACGGCTTGTCATGTCCGCGTTCCTCTCACGTGTGTGTGTGTGTGTGTGTGTGTGTGTGTGTGTGTTTGTATGTGTGTGTATTCTGACACACCACAGGTGTGCAATCTCACCCAGAGTCTAATCAGGCTGACTCGGTGACCAGTTGAGGCTGCTTAAACCAGCCACCGACCACCCACACACACACACACACACACACACACACACACACACACACACACACACACTCCACAGTGTCTACCAGAACGGTCCACCTGGAAGCAGCGGTCGTGTGAGAGCGGGATAAGCTGAGCTCTTGAAATATGTTCCGCCGGGGAACCTCTGATCCCACGCTGGCTTTCATCACGACACACCTTTCATCATCAAACAGAGATGAGACTGACAGGGATGTCCGGTGTGTATGTGCCTATGTGTGTGTGTGTGTGTGTGTGTGTGTGTGTGTGTGTTAGAGAAAGTGACCGATTTTTGTTTGTTTGTATGTGTGATGGATCAGATTGTGTGTCTGAGAAAGTGAGATATTTTTAAGTTTTTTTTGAGGTTTGTATGTGTGTGTGTGTACGCCATTGTGTTAAAGAGTGTGTGTGTGTGTGTGTGTGTGTGTGTGTGTATGTGCATGTGGCACCAGTGTTGTTATGTAGTGTGTGCGTGCATGCGTGTGTGAGTGTGTGTATGTGTGTGAGAAAGAAAGTGACAGATTTAGGTTGGTTTGTATGTGTATCAGATTGTGTGTCTGAGAAAGTGAGAGATTGACTTGAAGAGTGTGTGTGTGTGTGTGTGTGTGTGTGTGTGTGTGTGTGTGGTGTGTGTGTGTGTGTGTGTGTGTGTGTGTGTGTGTGTGTGTGTGTGTGTGTGTGTGTGTGTGTGTGCAAATGTGCATGTGGCACCAGTGTGTTTATGTATGTATGTGTGTGTGTGTGTGTGTGTGTGTGTGTGTGTGCGTGCGTGCGTGCGTGCGTGCGTGCGTGCGTGCGTGCGTGCGTGCGTGCGTGCGTGCGTGCGTGCGTGCCGTGTGCCGCCACTACCATAACATTGTCATCCATATAACATTACTCTATCCAGGGCGGCATTTGCGATGGATTAACTAGTGATCCATGATCCCTTTGCACTACTTTTCTCCTGTACCTGTTATCGCTCTGCTATCGTGTGAATGGGTCCTCTGTAGGGATGGTAAGATTCACAGATTTGAATCGGTACACCGGCATAAAAGTTCACAAAACGATTGCCCGATCAAAAGAAGTGTGCACCCGATACGAGTCGAGCTGTATCGTTTTCGAGAGAGTGACCTTTACTTCCTACAGTCATATGATGAAGTCACGTTAGGCGCCGATCACACGGGACGCTTTTTTGCAGGCTGAACAAAAACGCCAGGCACACTGCACTGCTCTTTATCCCTCACACAGGACCCCATCCTAGTTCAACAAATAGCCGTTCGAAACCTGCTTCCTGACTCAGCTGTCAGTCTATGCATTGTATATAAACACGGAAGTTAAACTACCTTCAGTGGGCCACAACACTCAGTGCTAACTGACCACTGAGCTAAAAATAGACCAAGTCCCTCCAGTAGTTAAAACAAACACTTCTTTGTTTTTATTTATATATATATATATATATATATATATATACACTATATATATACACACTATATATATATATATACTGTATATATATAAATGTACTGCTTTTTGTAATGTTCCCCCAAACCACACCCCTAGGCCACCCCCCCCCTCCCCCCCCCTATCAATCTATCATACACTATCATACTTTTACTGGACTTTCTGGATTCATTACAGTTACTGCACTGTTCTGCACTGTATTCATGATGCTGCTGCACAACTGGCACTTTAAAATGCTTTAAAATACTTTTTGCACAATTCAACACATTTAGTACATATCATCCATCAGTCACTTCATTGTCCTTTTGTTATTGTGCACAGTGTTGTATAGCATAAGTATAGTACATTGTATAGTACAAAGTATAGCATATAGTGGTAAATGGTGGTAAATTCATACTGCGGGAGGGAATGGAGAGTAAGCATTCCGGGATGTCACCGTTTCTCATCAACATGCGACCCCCCCCCCCCCCCCCCCCCCCCCCTTCTCCCGACTGACGGCCCACCGCGGTGGCGACAAAACACGTGATGGAGCGCGCGTATTGAAACCTCCGCCCCCAAAAGGCCATTGCGGCTTGCCCTGGTGGTCTCCAATCTGACTGACTGCACGGAGGTCGCCGGGGCCCGTTAGATGGAGATGGCGAAGGGAGCCGATTGCAGGTAATTGAATCGGAAATTGCCGTGAGGGGGGGGGCTGTGTGACCTGCTAAAGAGTGTGAGTGTGTCACCACTCAGTAGCTCAGCTCGTGGAGGCCCGAGCACGCTCTCTCTCTCTCTCTCTCTCTCTCTCCTCTCTCTCTCTCTCTCTCTCTCTCTCTCTCTCTCTCTCTCGCTCTCTCTCTCTCTCTCTCTATCCGAATGGGCCGGTGAACATTGTTTACAGTGTGTGTACCAGCGTTTCTCTCTAACCTCGAATATGAAGCATGAATCGCAAGAATGAACCAGTGGCCAATCGCTTTGATTGGCCACTGGTTAGAACCCCCCCCCCCCCCCCCCCGCTAAATCACTGTAGTCCATTTAGCCTCTAACCTGTCTGTGTTCCCGCTGGTCAATTATGGCAACAACATGATAGAATGGTTTCCACGAGGGTTGGACTGAAAGCCCGATATATTGGAAATCCAATATATTGGAACACCCTAGCAACCAACCAGAACACCCTAGCAACCACAGCGAAAACCATCCAAAACCAGCCAAGAAGCAGAACACCCTGGCAGCCACCGTAAAACGACAGCACTGCTTCACCTCACGTTTCCCACATACCGGACTAAAAACTCAACATTTTCAGCAAGATTTTCGAGTTGAATGGTAAAAAAATCTCTAATACGTTACTTTCGTATTAAATGTACCACATCGTGGCTGCTTGGTAGGCTAGCTTGTTTTTTTTGGACTACCGTGTGTGTGTGTGTGTTTGGTGTGTGTGTGTGTGTTGGTTGTGGTGTGTTGTGGTGTACCCCGGTGTAGTGTAGGCAAGGCTGTCCAAAGTACATTGTGGAAAGGTCAGAGAAGTAATCACACATCCACACGCACTGCACACTCACACACACACACACACACACACACACACACACACTCACACACACTCACACTCACACACACACACACTCACTCACACAAACACACACACACACACTCGCACTGACACAAACACACACACACACACACACACACTCACACTCACACACACACTTACACTCACACACACACACACACACACACACACACTCACTCACTCACACACACTCACACTCACACACACACTCACACACAGTCACACTCACACACACACTCACACGCACTCACACTCACACTCACACACTCACACACACACACACACACGTCCCCGGGATTGTTGACAATAAAAGTCAAAACTTGTAAAGGTCCGTGTCTTTTTAATTTGGAGGGCAGAATGCTACGCTCTGCTCTGTTTCTACTATTTCACCCTTCTGTCGTTAATTAGCGGCCTGATATCTGACAGAATCGTCAACTCATTAGACTCCATTTCCATCCTTGCCTCCACTCGAAACGGATTTACATGGGGGAAGGTGGGGAGTCGATCTTCCCCTAGGCAATCACGAGAAACCAACAACGTATCCGCCCTTAATCGAACGCCATTTAAGGTCGACACTGGCAAGTTGGTGGAGAAGACTCAAAAAACAACACTTTTGTACTTTTAATCGATTTAGAACAGCCTCCCTAGCTTGTCTATAAACGGTCGCCATTGTTGTCGTTATCACTGCTGCTTGGTTTCCGGCACACAGCTTGAACAACAGCGTTAGTCCCGCCCCCTTGGCACTGATTGGCTACATCGTTAGCACCATCCCCCCCCCAACCACGGCCCTGCTTGGATATAAAGTCGCTTTGGTTTCATTGTCACGACGGCAGTCCTAAAACACTCGACTGGGTGTGGAGTGGGGGCGGACTCAAAGGTCTGGACCCAATTAGGGGAATACGATCATGTCTCGTTAAATCACCAGGGAAGAAGTTGCAAAAAGTACGAGTTATATTTTTAAAGTGTAAGTGAACCCCATGTTTCAGGTCAAATTTTATCCCTATGAAATGAGTTTTTGGGAGTTCTGGGGAGAGGAGGAGGAGGGGTGTTATCCCCATGGTTACGACCCATGGGGATAACACCTGGTACACATTTTTTGAAAAGTCACCAAAAGAACAACAAAAGAAAAAGAACCTGAGTTGGAAACAGGCTACAACTTTCACAAACTGGTTGGATTTCACGCCTTTTTTCACAAAATAACGGTCTTATTATGACAAAATGGCACAGCTTATATGTTAAATATCAAAGAAGACATACTATAAGACATTTAAAACAAAGCAAGTCTGACAAAACTTTAAACATGTCAGATTCAAGGAGTCCCATTGCATAAGGACTTACAGTATCTTCCATCTTTAATGTTCTCAGACTTATTTGCCACATTTAATTTGTCTAGCGTGCCAAAAACACATCATGTCATATCCACTTCACCTGGGGCTCTTTCTCCTACACACACATACACACGTCTCACACACACACACACACACACACGCACGCACGCAAACACACACACACACACACACACACACACACACACACACACACACACACACACACACACACACACACACACACGCACACACAGGAGACTGT
>CM051012.1:14311533-14314033 GCA_027704905.1 Muraenolepis orangiensis | reverse complement strand
TGGCCTGTCTGTCTTGGCTGTTGACCTGTCTGTCTGCCTGTCTGTCTGTCTTGGCTGTCGGCCTCTGTCTGTCTGACTGCTTGTCTGTCTGTCTGTCTGTCTGTCTTGGCTGTCTATCTGTCTTGGCTGTTGGCCTGTCTGTCTGTCTGACTGCCTGTCTGTCTGTCTGTCTTGGCTGTTGGCCTGTCTGTCTGTCTGCCTGTCTTGGCTGTGTGCATGTGACTGACAATCGCACACACACACACACACACGCACAACCATTCACATGCTGAAATGTACAGCAACGTGGTTATGCACATGTGTAAGTGGTGGTGGTAGTGATGGTGGTGGTGGTGTTGTGGTGGTGGTGGTGGTGGGTGGTGGTGATAGTGGTAGTGGTGTTGGTGGTGGTGGTGGTGATGGTGGTGGTGATAGTGGTAGTGGTGGTGGTGGTGGTGGTGATGGTGGTGGTGGTGGTGGTGATGGTGGTGGTGGTGGTGTGTGGTGGTGGTGGAGGTGGTGGTGGTGGTGGTGGTGGTGGTGGTAGTGATGGTGGTGATGGTGGTGGTGGTAGTGATGGTGGTGATGGTGATGGTGTTGTTGGTGTTGTTGGTGGTGGTGGTGATGGTGGTGGTGATAGTGGTGTTGGTGGTGGTGGTGGTGGTGATAGTGGTGGTGGTGGTGATGGTGAGGTGGTGGTGGTGATGGTGGTGGTGGTGGTGATGGTGATGGTGGTGTGGTGATGGTGGTGTGTGTTGTTGGTGGTGGTGGTGGTGGAGGTGGTGGTGATGGTGGTGGTGGTGTTGTTGGTGGTGGAGGTGAACCCCTGTCACATTTAAGGCAGCTCGATGGCTCTCTGATTCTCTTTCCTTGGTCAGCTTCGTGGCCCTGAGTCCTCACCCCCCCAACCCCCCCCCCCCCTCCCCCTTCTCCCCCCTCCCCACGTGAGGCGGGTCCCTACTATTACCCGCAGGGCCCAACGAGAAATAAAACTGCCTCTGCGACACAAAGGCCAGCGAGTCTTATGTCCCCCGGTCCTCCATTGTGGAGATGACAGGAGGGTCCCTGAGAAGGCAAAAAAAAATCCAGCCAGAGGAAGCAGAAAAGACGAAAGAATAGAGGAGCACACGATGGATTAAAGGGCACCATCTTTTACCACCAGCTGGGATGCTGATTAGCCATTACAAGCCTTGTTTGTTTTTCAAAAATCCGCCACCCGGTCCCCCTAGAGGCCACCCACGGGATAGGTCGGGGCCTACCGAGCGGAACCAGTGGACTGGAATAGGTCCACCCAAATGGAATAGGTCACTCCCACATTGTGATGTCACGATGGGGCGGAGTTTAAATGAGCTTGTAACGGCTATCCGGCCGCACACCTGGTGGCGAAAGAGGGCCGTCCATTAGCCCTATAAGGGCTAATGGACTAAGCGGTCGAGTTTGAAAAAGATTCATAGTTATAATTATGCATATTGGGCTGCTGCTGCACCAGGGGTATGAGATAACTAACTGCTGTGTCTATTCCTCTAGTTAATTGTGTGCCAGAATTGTTTTAGTCTGGTATGTGTGTGTATATATATATATATATATATATATATATATATAAAATCCATGTCAGAGTTAATAATGGTAACTCATTATTTTTCCAAAAAGTAAAGACATTAAAGTGAGCGATCAATGTTAGGAACATTTTTAATGAGTATCCCAGAGAGCTCCCTGGCCCTGTGACAGAATATTAATCTTTAGTCTTTAATAATCTCCTCAGGTAACTCCAAGTTGTTCCTCCACTACATTTCTAAAAGCAAAAGCAAGCAGCTAGGGTGCAGAGGGTGTGTGTGTGTGTGTGTGTGTGTGTGTGTGTGTGTGTGTGTGTGTGTGTGTGTGTGGGAGTGGGAGTGGGGTTGGCAGAGTTTAGGCCAGCATGGTCATGGGTTCTATTGGTTGCGGTCACAGCCCTCCCCCGGTGCTATAAAACCTTGGTAGTTGTAGTCCAGGTCCAGTCCTGGGTGGCTGGGATCAAAACCCCCCTCCACCTCCCCTGTGTGTGTGTGTGTGTGTGTGCGTGTGTGTGTGTGTGTGTGTGTGTGTGCCCCCATTTGACCCTTTCGTGGCTCTTTTCCGCATGCTCGGGGGGGGGGGGGGGGTTGAACAACAACCGAGTCCCCTGAAGGGAAGGGAGAGAACACAAAAGGACGGAGGAACCGAGAGAGAGAAAGGGGAGCGCGCAACGCGACACCTTATCTTTCCATCCGAGGCGAGCCAGGCAGGGGCTGTTTTAAAAGGCCAGGGGCAGAGCCGGCCACGTCCTCTTGGCGGTTCTCGTCGCAAAATGGCAACATGAATAATTGAGCGAAGGAGCGTCGTCGTCGTCGTCGTACGCTGCTGCTGCTTACCTGCTTGGTGCTAATTAGCCCTCGCTTTGGCGCTTGGAAAGTGAAAGCGCGGCCCAACCTGAGAACACCGGGGGGGGAGCGGGGGGGTGGGGGGAGAGGGGAGGGAGAGGGGAGGGGGGGGCGGCAGGATA
>CM051012.1:14299033-14304033 GCA_027704905.1 Muraenolepis orangiensis | reverse complement strand
TTTGTGTGTGCATTTATTCCCCCTGTGTCAACTGTTGCACCTTAATTTCCCTCGGGATAATTAAAGTTATCTGAATCTGAATCTGTAAGTAAGTGATTGAGTGAGTGAGGGAGTTAGCCAGTGCATAAGTAAGCAAGTGTGTGAGTGAGTGAAGGAGTTAGCGAGCGCTTAACTAAGTGATTGAGTGAGTGAGGGAGTTAGCCAAGTGCGTAAGTAAGTGATTGAGTGAGTGAGGGAGTTAGCCAAGTGCGTAAGTAAGTGATTGAGTGAGTGAGGGAGTTAGCCAGTGCGTAAGTAAGTAAGTGTGTGAGTGAGTGAAGGAGTTAGCGAGTGTGTAAGTAAGTGATTGAGTGAGTGAGGGAGTTAGCCAGTGCATAAGTAAGCAAGTGTGTGAGTGAGGGAGTTAGCCAGTGTGTAAGTAAGCAAGTGTGTGAGTGAGGGAGTTAGCCAAGTGCGTAAGTAAGTGATTGAGTGAGTGAGGGAGTTAGCCAAGTGCGTAAGTAAGTGATTGAGTGAGTGAGGGAGTTAGCCAGTGCGTAAGTAAGCAAGTGTGTGAGTGAGTGAAGGAGTTAGCCAGTGCGTAAGTAAGTGATTGAGTGAGTGAGGGAGTTAGCCAAGTGCGTAAGTAAGTGATTGAGTGAGTGAGGGAGTTAGCCAGTGCGTTGTTATTTAGTTTTTAGCTTTAGGTATTAGTATATTTGTGTGTGCATTTATTCCCCCTGTGTCAACTGTTGCACCTTAATTTCCCTCGGGATAAATAAAGTTATCTGAATCTGAATCTGTAAGTGATTGAGTGAGTGAGGGAGTTAGCCAGTGCATAAGTAAGCAAGTGTGTGAGTGAGTGAAGGAGTTAGCGAGCGCTTAACTAAGTGATTGAGTGAGTGAGGGAGTTAGCCAAGTGCGTAAGTAAGTGATTGAGTGAGTGAGGGAGTTAGCCAAGTGCGTAAGTAAGTGATTGAGTGAGTGAGGGAGTTAGCCAAGTGCGTAAGTAAGTGATTGAGTGAGTGAGGGAGTTAGCCAAGTGCGTAAGTAAGTGATTGAGTGAGTGAGGGAGTTAGCCAAGTGCGTAAGTAAGTGATTGAGTGAGTGAGGGAGTTAGCCAAGTGTGTAAGTAAGTGATTGAGTGAGTGAGGGAGTTAGCCAGTGCGTTGTTATTTCGTTTTTAGCTTTAGGTATTAGTATATTTGTGTGTGCATTTATTCCCCCTGTGTCAACTGTTGCACCTTAATTTCCCTCGGGATAATTAAAGTTATCTGAATCTGAATCTGTAAGTAAGTAATTGAGTGAGTGAGGGAGTTAGCCAGTGCATAAGTAAGCAAGTGTGTGAGTGAGTGAAGGAGTTAGCGAGCGCTTAACTAAGTGATTGAGTGAGTGAGGGAGTTAGCCAAGTGCGTAAGTAAGTGATTGAGTGAGTGAGGGAGTTAGCCAAGTGCGTAAGTAAGTGATTGAGTGAGTGAGGGAGTTAGCCAGTGCGTAAGTAAGTAAGTGTGTGAGTGAGTGAAGGAGTTAGCGAGTGTGTAAGTAAGTGATTGAGTGAGTGAGGGAGTTAGCCAGTGCGTAAGTAAGCAAGTGTGTGAGTGAGGGAGTTAGCCAGTGTGTAAGTAAGCAAGTGTGTGAGTGAGGGAGTTAGCCAAGTGCGTAAGTAAGTGATTGAGTGAGTGAGGGAGTTAGCCAAGTGCGTAAGTAAGTGATTGAGTGAGTGAGGGAGTTAGCCAGTGCGTAAGTAAGCAAGTGTGTGAGTGAGTGAAGGAGTTAGCCAGTGCGTAAGTAAGTGATTGAGTGAGTGAGGGAGTTAGCCAAGTGCGTAAGTAAGTGATTGAGTGAGTGAGGGAGTTAGCCAGTGCGTTGTTATTTAGTTTTTAGCTTTAGGTATTAGTATATTTGTGTGTGCATTTATTCCCCCTGTGTCAACTGTTGCACCTTAATTTCCCTCGGGATAAATAAAGTTATCTGAATCTGAATCTGTAAGTGATTGAGTGAGTGAGGGAGTTAGCCAGTGCATAAGTAAGCAAGTGTGTGAGTGAGTGAAGGAGTTAGCGAGCGCTTAACTAAGTGATTGAGTGAGTGAGGGAGTTAGCCAAGTGCGTAAGTAAGTGATTGAGTGAGTGAGGGAGTTAGCCAAGTGCGTAAGTAAGTGATTGAGTGAGTGAGGGAGTTAGCCAAGTGCGTAAGTAAGTGATTGAGTGAGTGAGGGAGTTAGCCAAGTGCGTAAGTAAGTGATTGAGTGAGTGAGGGAGTTAGCCAAGTGCGTAAGTAAGTGATTGAGTGAGTGAGGGAGTTAGCCAAGTGTGTAAGTAAGTGATTGAGTGAGTGAGGGAGTTAGCCAGTGCGTTGTTATTTCGTTTTTAGCTTTAGGTATTAGTATATTTGTGTGTGCATTTATTCCCCCTGTGTCAACTGTTGCACCTTAATTTCCCTCGGGATAATTAAAGTTATCTGAATCTGAATCTGTAAGTAAGTAATTGAGTGAGTGAGGGAGTTAGCCAGTGCATAAGTAAGCAAGTGTGTGAGTGAGTGAAGGAGTTAGCGAGCGCTTAACTAAGTGATTGAGTGAGTGAGGGAGTTAGCCAAGTGCGTAAGTAAGTGATTGAGTGAGTGAGGGAGTTAGCCAAGTGCGTAAGTAAGTGATTGAGTGAGTGAGGGAGTTAGCCAGTGCGTAAGTAAGTAAGTGTGTGAGTGAGTGAAGGAGTTAGCGAGTGTGTAAGTAAGTGATTGAGTGAGTGAGGGAGTTAGCCAGTGCGTAAGTAAGCAAGTGTGTGAGTGAGGGAGTTAGCCAGTGTGTAAGTAAGCAAGTGTGTGAGTGAGGGAGTTAGCCAAGTGCGTAAGTAAGTGATTGAGTGAGTGAGGGAGTTAGCCAAGTGCGTAAGTAAGTGATTGAGTGAGTGAGGGAGTTAGCCAGTGCGTAAGTAAGCAAGTGTGTGAGTGAGTGAAGGAGTTAGCCAGTGCGTAAGTAAGTGATTGAGTGAGTGAGGGAGTTAGCCAAGTGCGTAAGTAAGTGATTGAGTGAGTGAGGGAGTTAGCCAGTGCGTTGTTATTTAGTTTTTAGCTTTAGGTATTAGTATATTTGTGTGTGCATTTATTCCCCCTGTGTCAACTGTTGCACCTTAATTTCCCTCGGGATAAATAAAGTTATCTGAATCTGAATCTGTAAGTGATTGAGTGAGTGAGGGAGTTAGCCAGTGCATAAGTAAGCAAGTGTGTGAGTGAGTGAAGGAGTTAGCGAGCGCTTAACTAAGTGATTGAGTGAGTGAGGGAGTTAGCCAAGTGCGTAAGTAAGTGATTGAGTGAGTGAGGGAGTTAGCCAAGTGCGTAAGTAAGTGATTGAGTGAGTGAGGGAGTTAGCCAAGTGCGTAAGTAAGTGATTGAGTGAGTGAGGGAGTTAGCCAAGTGCGTAAGTAAGTGATTGAGTGAGTGAGGGAGTTAGCCAAGTGCGCAAGTAAGTGATTGAGTGAGTGAGGGAGTTAGCCAGTGCGTAAGTAAGCAAGTGAGTGAGGGAGTGAGGGAGTTAGCCAGTGCGCGTAAGTGATCGAGTGAAAGCCAGACTAAGTGAGCCGCTCCCCCAGCCAGTTAGCGCGTGACCGAGTGAGGGCGTTCATTTGGCCATGAGTGAGTGAGTGTGTGAGTGAGTGAGTGAGTGAGCGTGTCCTCCTTCCTCCCATAGTCAGAGTCAGGGTCGGGGAACCGTGGCGTAAACAAAGCCTCTTCAACATCCTGCGTTTACGGACGACCGTCTCGCTTGATTCCGTTCGGCCCGAGACTATAAACAGCAGCCGAGACGCCGCCTGCCAGACACACAGCCGTGTCTCGAGACTCACCATACAGGGACACACACACACACACACACACACACACACACACAGGATATCACACAGTTGAGGAGTTCTCAACGAGTACGGGCTGGAACTCAGAAGTGTCTAACCGAGGAGAGAGAGAGGGAGGAGGAGCTCTGGGGGTTCTCCCGCTGTCCCTCCACAATCATCTCCATCCTCTCCCGCTAAATGGGAGTATCTCATCTTGGCTGTGCTCCTTCTCTCCCCCATCTAAGAGAGCCATCCGGGGACATTTTCCAGCCCTGTTATGTGATCTGGTCAGCCTAAAGGGACGCTGCTCTGACGCCCGAGTACCGATCGCGTTCCAATCTACTGTCTCCCGATCCGACCTTTGACCTCTGGGACTTTGTTTAAGGGTCGACTCAATCTCAAACGTTCCTCTCCCTCTCACCACGTGTTGGGGGCAGGGAGCAGAGCAGAGCAGGGTCCCTAAGCTGTAATCTGCTCCCTGGCACTCGCACCACAATCAGCGGGAATTGATTTGACATTGGATAAGCCACCACAGGCTGCTAGAGGGGGGTTGGGTTAATGGTGGGCGACAACACTGTAAACTAGGCTACTGTAAACTAGGCTAGCTACCGCTAGCGACGCGTGTTTTCGTTTTTTTTTGGGTGGAAGCCAAAGGAACGAGGGGGAAGGGAAGCGGAGAACCGGGTGAAGGATCCCATCGCATTGGATGTGAAGACGGCGAGCAAAGTTGTCTGGGTAAAAAGATTCTGAATGCGTTCCTTCACCAAAACGTCCGATTCCATCATCATCCTTCAGTTTGGTAACTTGCCCGCAAGAAACTTCTCTGAGATTTGAGCGGAAATGACAGTTTGAAAATAAAATAAAATAAGGAGAGATAGGAGCTGACAGGAGAAGACCCACCAAAATACATGTAAGTATATATCAACTGTTGTTGTGTTGATAAACAGTATACCTACACTCTCTCTGGGGTTTTATCATGGGGGGGGGGGGACATCTACAGCGCTGTAACTTTAACCACCAGGCTGACGACGACAGTAGAGGCAAACGTCCTTCCCTTGGGCCCTCTGAAGTGGGACTCAACTCAACCACGGTGTATACAAACGCTTCATTGGATTTAATACCCGTGGGCCGGCCGGTGAACAACACTACTCACCAGACCAAACCATAAACTGCCGTCTTGACATTACTTTTACGAGATGG
>CM051012.1:14276533-14284033 GCA_027704905.1 Muraenolepis orangiensis | reverse complement strand
AATCGTAAACTTTGAATATGTTGTTGTGTCTACCACTGCCGGGAATGTGAATTCAGCAGCTAGCCCACAGCCGGATAGCGGTCTCTGTATACTGTACTGTGGTATGTTCTTCCAGGCCAAGTCGGGCAGCCAGAGAGAAGCCTTCATGTATTTTTCAGTGAGTGGACAGGTGTGCAGAGGAGCAGGTAACCAGTGTCAGTCAGGCCTAGGAGAGCCCTAGGATGGGGCTCTGTCTACTTTACAAGGATCCTGGTTCCAAGATCAAGGGTACAATGTGTCTGAGTTTCTGTTTCTTGAAACAACGGAAAAGGGGAGTTTCAACAATGGAGTAGGTCGTGGTCAACGTTAGAAGGTCCACCTCGGTCCTCGGTAACAGTTTCACTTAAAACATCCGCGTCCATATCAACCAATATCATTTCGTCCAAATGACTATATTGTGCAGATTCTGCCTAAAAAGTCCGAAACACATCTAAGCACAAGCTTCGAGCGCAAGAGCGAGACAGTAATCATACTTTTACTTGAGTATGAGTATAGATTTTCAGTACTTTGAAGGTCGCAGATTTCTTTTTTCTTACACATACTTTCACAAAGTCCGCGGGCATTGATCCCCGAAAGACGACAAATGTAACATTGCGATTTGTTAGCGCCAAAAACACTCTTTGGGCACAGTCAGCACACCTTAAGTCCTTTTGAGAAATGATCCTCGGTGTGTTACAGCGAAGCCAGGACACACGGATATGAGGTTTGATCACCAGAGAGACGGCCTGGTCCTCTGAAGCGTGTGCTCAGTGTTTAGCATGATTATTCATTTATACTATCAGGTGTCTCCGTTTCCATTATGTCCAGTTCATGAGTCATTCGCAAGCGTTCTTTCTCGCGCTTCCTAGACGGTGAGTGTTTTGACAAGTGACCAAGTGTGTCATTCCGCCGCCAGACGCGAACGCATAGAAAGTAACGTGCGACACACACACACACTCTCTCTCTCTCTCTCACTCTCTCTCTCTCTCCTCTCTCTCTCTCTCTCTCTCTCTCTCTCTCTCTCTCTCTCTCTCTCTCTCTCTCTCTCTCTCTCACTACACACTCTCACTCTCACACTCACACACACACACACACACACACACACACACACACACACACACACACACACACACACACACACACACACACACACACACACACACACACACACACACACACACACTCTCTCTCTCTCACACACACACACACACATACGCAGATTCAAGACAAACCCAGGAGCTCGCCAAGTCATCTGTCTCCGTCTTCACGGTCGCTGAACCAAAACGCAACCCCCCCCCAGCTAAACTGTGTTTACTGTGTAAACACCTGTGACGAATAAAGTTGTACTAAAAACCCGGCTTAAAACCACTGTGTTTATATAGACCGTGTCACAGTGTCTTACTAATTCAAACGAATGGGAGGGAGCTCAACGCGATGGCAGTGCCGATGGCGCTGAGCGAGGCCTCGTCAGGTTGTGTTCCAACATCAGAAGTGTTCTGTTTGTGCGCAGGCCTGGAGCTCCCTCCCTCCCTCCCTCCCTCCCTCCCTCCCTCCCTCCCTCCCATTGATCGCCGCCCTGTTACATGCGTCTGTGGCGCATCGTTACCGAGGACACATGATGGGGCCGGCTACGGCTACGGCTACAGCTACGGCTACAGCTACGGCGATGACGACGTCCCCAGAGTGTAAACAAAAATGTAAAAGGGTGAAATCTCCTCTCCCGTAGAGCCCATACGTCACAATGCATCATGAGATTTTTTTGTTTTGTTTGTTGGGAAGTACGTCGCCATATATCGACACATTTGACACTTTATAAATAATATATATTTATACTGTTTATACTGTGTTTATACTGCTATATTCATACTCAGAATATGTATTCTGCAAATTAGAGAATATATGTTTAAATTGTTGGTACTTTTAAGCACATCTTTGGAGCTGGTTTGTACCTTATGTACCTTAAACATGTGACAAATAAACAAAATCTGAAATCTGAGAGGACTCAAGAGAGCTGTACTCTCTTGAGTAACTTTCACTTTTGTCCTGATTGGAGTTAGCGAGTTAATAAGAGCTAAGAGCTCTTATTCCGTTGTGGCTAGGTTGTAGTAGTAAGTGTACAATCCTTAACCAACTATCCAGTAAGCTAGTGTAATGGACACCAGCAGGTGATGCTGTGCAGTGAAGTAAACCTCACTCCCCGACGACTAAGGGATGAAGCCTAAAAGACGTTCTAGCGATGAGGCCTAAAAGACGTTCTAGCGATGAAGCCTCAAAGACGTTCAAGCGATGAAGCCTCAAAGACGTTCTAGCGATGAAGCCTAAAAGACGTTTTAGCGATGAAGCCTCAAAGACGTTCTCGCCATGAAGCCTCAAAGACGTTCTAGCGATGAAGCCTAAAAGACGTTCTAGCGATGAAGCCTCAAAGACGTTCTAGCGATGAAGCCTAAAATACGTTCTAGCGATGAAGCCTCAAAGACATTCTAGCGATGAAGCCTCAAAGACGTTCAAGCGATGAAGCCTAAAAGACGTTCTAGCGATGAAGCCTCAAAGACGTTCTAGCGATGAAGCCTCAAAGACGTTCTAGCGATGAAGCCTAAAAGACGTTCTAGCGATGAAGCCTCAAAGACGTTCTAGCGATGAAGCCTCAAAGACGTTCTAGCGATGAAGCCTCAAAGACGTTCTAGCGATGAAGCCTAAAAGACGTTGTAGCGATGAAGCCTCAAAGACGTTCTAGCGATGAAGCCTAAAAGACGTTGTAGCGATGAAGCCTCAAAGACGTTCTAGCGATGAAGCCTAAAAGACGTTCTAGCGATGAGGCCGAAAAGACGTTCGAGCGATGAAGCCTCAAAGACGTTCTAGCGATGAAGCCTCAAAGACGTTCTAGTGATGAAGCCTAAAAGACGTTCTAGCGATGAAGCTAGCGCCCGCGCGGTTTTAGCTTCTCACGTTAGAGCGTCGCCTCTCATGCCGCGACCGGTGAGTTCAAAGTAACCCAGTGTGGGGCACTCATGGTAACACTAGGCTAATTGAAAACGTTGTCTCGCTACGTATGACCAACACTGTGGCAGTTTCAGAATCAGAACGCCTTATATTGTCAACATAAGTACAAAATTGTCTGGAAATCCTCAAAACACAAATACGAAATATAAATAATGTAAAAAATAAAATAAAAAAAGAAACTGAACTAAATAAACAGGTTAGAAAATTGCCATAAAAAACAATATATATATATATTTATAAATACATATTTCGGTGGCCCTACAATGTCTTCCCCCCGTAACGACAAATCCATTTCACCATGCATTACTAAACAAAGAGACCCATTACTGCCGACACGATAACGTTCCAATGCTCCTATGCTTCCCAAAATTGGAAAAGGCGGCGGTGCTGCGATGTGTGTTCAACACATGGCCATGACCCCCTAACCCATAACGCATGGCAGGAGGAGAGCAGTGAAACGTAACAGCCAACGCTCCGCTCCTCTTTATCATAACACAGGAGACAGGAGAGGAGCCGCGCTCCTACCCCAAGCGTGACACCGTTAGCTCCGAGGCTTCACGCCGTCATTCTCCCATCGGGGAGGGGGGGGGGGAGCATGTACCGCGGGGAAGAGAGAGCGGTCAATGTCCTCATTTAAATGCAGAGTTCGTTTTTTGGTGCTGCCCCCCACACACATGCACGCACAAACATGCACGCACACACACACACACACACACACACGCACACGCACACACACGCATGCACACACACACACACGCGCACACACGCACACCGTGGATGTGTACATTGAGCAGCAGGTATGAGGTGTTTCTTGACAGCCACAGGACGGCGACATCAATTATCCACCAAACAACAGGTGGGTGTTTGGCTGCCAGACATCTCCCGAGTCACAGAGGAAACAGGGATGTTGAGTCCTCATGAATAAAGAATGACTCCGAGACATGAGACCGAGACGCACAAACAGTGTGCACCCCACGCACACGCACACACACACACACACACACACAAACACAGACACACACAAACACACACACACACTGCAAATACATGCTCATGCACACATACACTCACTCTCACACACACACACTACAAATATATGCTCACTCCCTCACAGACAGACCGACACACACACACACACACACACACACACGCAAACATCACACTCACCCTCACCCACACACACACAAACACAGCACATACACACTCACACAACTTTCTAGGAAACCCATTCTCTGTGCCAGTCATTTGCATGCATGAGCACGACTACACACACACACACACACACACACAGATGCATGAGCACGGCTACACACACACACACACACACACACGCACACGCACACACACAAACAGACAGATGCATGAGCACGGCTACACATGCACACACACACTCACCCACACACACAGATGCACCACTCACCCACACACACAGATGTCTGAGCACAGCTACACACACACACACACACACACACAAACACACGCACAGATGCAAATGTATGCATGCACGCTCCATATTTATCACATCCATGGATGATATGAACCCACTGCGTATGACTTCACAGGCCAGTCCATCCTCCAACTCAAACACATATATATATATACATATATACGGATTCCTCATCACCCTGTGTCCTTGTCTTTGGGAGGAGTCCGCAGGTAGCCATGTTACTGGCTAGCAGCAGAGTCATTTGCTACACTGGTGCATGAACAGGGACCTTGCCGACCAGGACAAGGCACAGCCACCTCCCAGCACCAACCCTTTCCCCGCCGGCAGCAACGGCCACCATGGTGGTGGAGCCCAGCAGAGGATAGGGGTGGCGGCACAGCAACAGCTAGGAGCAACCGCCTACGGCTAGCCAGCCCTTCGGCAACTCCACCAGCCAGCCCAGCAGCCCAAGGCCCCATGCTCCAGGTAGGACGTTGGGGGGGGGGGTGCGTCGTCGCCCTGGTGGAGGGTAGCCTTACCGGGGGGCCCCTTGAAAGAGCTACCACCTAGCTGTCCAGTCTCCCTGCCCATCCAGACAACCCAGCAACGGCCAGTCCAGAGGAAACCACCACCAGTTAAAGGCTCAGTCACACATCAGACAGCGTTACGACACGAAAAGTGAAAAAGTCGGATTACTATCCTCAATGATCTGGAATGTCCTGTCGTTGTCTGAACGTAGTCGTATACGTTCGTAACAGAGTCCTACGGATCGGGAAAGGTCCGAGAGGTCGGCCCTAGCACTCCCGACAGTTTAGTGCATCCCGTAACATTCGGGAACATTCGGGAAACTCAGCCAATTTTGTCCAGTCGGATTACAATCGTGACTATGTCGTGACAGATTCTGCTGTATCGGATCAAAATCGTAACAATGTCCTGTGTTGTCTGGACGGTGTCGTGATGAACGGGCGTGGTCTAGCATGCTCTAGCATGCAGTCCTTTATGATGGACATAGCCTTCTTCCGACATCTGGTCCTACAGATCTCCTCAATGCATGGAAGGAGATATGTAGGATCAGATGTCAGAGGAAGTCAAGTCAAGTCAAGTTTATTGTCACATCAAAGTTTATACAAGTATAAGCAGTGGGTGTGCAATACCCGATGACAAACAGCAAAAGAAAGAATAGAATAAAAAATATGTAAAAAGTACAAACTGTATAAAGTAAAAAATATATAAAAATATAAAACTGCATATATAAAATGCAATATATTAGCACAGAAAAAGAGCAATATATATATATAAATCAATGTAATAAAATATACATTGTTATATGCTATACGCCCTTGTTCAGCAGCCTGATGGCCTGACTGTGGAAGCTGTCTCTAAGTCTATTTGTACAGCACTTGATACTGCGGTATCGCCTGACGGTAACAGTGAGTACAGTTCGTGGCTGGGGTGGGCAACGTCTTTTATGATTCGTTTGGTTTTGGCCACGCACCGCTGGTTGTATATATCCAGGAGGGAGGGGAGCTCACCTCCAAGTGTGGTGCAGTTCCCGTACCAGGCGGTGATACACCCTGTAAGAACACCAAGAACACCAAGAAGGCTATGTCCATCATTAAGGACTGTATGAACCACCCTCTCTTCTCCCCCCTGGTTGCCGGTTGTGCAGCATCCGTACAAGGACTACCAGGTTTAAGGATAGTTTTTATCCACAGGCAGTGCACCTACAGTGAACTGCTAGGAGTGCTGCCACTAGCACTTTCATAACATTGTCATTAACATTACACTGTCATACTTTGCTGGACTTTCTGGACTCATCACAGTTACTGCACTGTTCTGCACTGTATTCATGATGCTGCTGCACTACTGGCACTTTAAATGCTTTTAAAGATTTTTGTAAAAACTAAACATGTACATGATATCATTCAACATATCATTCAACATTCACTTTGCTGCTCTTTTTTGGTTTATTTTTATTGTTTATATCATTTTTATTTTGATGGTATTGTTTTGGAGATGTATATTGCGGGAGGGAATGGGGAATAAGCGTTCCAATGTACCTGTTGCAATTGGCCAATAAAATATCTTGTATTGTATGAACCATCTGCTCTCTTCACAATGAGTCAAACTCCTGCAATAAAGCGGATTCCTCATGGCCCTGTGTCCATGCCTTCAGGAGGAGCCTTCAAGTAGCCATTTTAATGGTTATACTTATTCCAACTAACATTATGCTAGTAATGTTTTTGTTTTTGGTAAATGTAATTCATCGTGAAATGATGATGAGATATTGTTGTGTTTTAAACTGTCACATGGTTTCTCATGCCAGATGTGGCAAAATAGGCTTCCAGTAGCCGTTGCTTTAGGATTGTACAGTGCTACAACTCAACTTGAGTCAGGCTCAGTATGACAAACAAATCCCAGGATGCATTCTGATGATACACACACACATACAGATGGCGAGGGCACTGGTGCGTGTGTGTGTGTGTGTGTGTGTGTGTGTGTGTGTGTGTATCTGGTGTCAGGGGACAGTAATGTTATGAGTCTAGCCAGCAGCAGCCAGTCGCTAGCAGGCTGGTGCTGCCACACACAGACACACACACACACACACACACACATACACACATACACACATAGACAGAGACACACACACACACAGATGATGGGACCAGTCAAAACACACAACGAGGTACTGATGTAAATTAGACCTGCAGGGTCATGTGACCTGGAGGCAGGACGTGCCGACACACACACACACACACACACACACACACACACACACACACACAGTAGGGCTGCGACTGACGGCACACATACACGGTGGAAATAAAAAATAAAATAAAACATTGTTTTAAATGAATGATTAACGATGTTATCTTTGAATTGACAAAAGGAACCAATAAAACAATAATCTTAAAAAACAAAACAGGATCAGTGAAAAGACTATCACTCGAAACAGAGTGTTACGCAATCCTCAATTCAACCACCACAGAAGAAGAAGAAGAAGAAGAAGAAGAAGAGCCGAGTGGAGAGAGGTGACCTTGGGTCGTTGACAACGG
>CM051012.1:14234033-14261533 GCA_027704905.1 Muraenolepis orangiensis | reverse complement strand
GAGAGAGAGAGAGAGAGAGAGAGAGAGAGAGAGAGAGAGAGAGAGAGAGAGAGAGAGAGACAGTGAGAGCGGTGGGCATCAGACATCGGGGCCGGGCGATCGGGAGAGGAGGGGAGCGAGAGACCCAACCATGATGAGACCGAATGAGAGAGTGACGTTTCCAGCACGCAGCCGAGACAACCCGAGACAGAATTACACATAATTACCCAGGCTGGCTACCGACGCCGCTGTTGGTGCAACGCACGTCCGTGTCTCTCTCTCTCTCTCTCTCTCTGTGTGTGTGGAGAACAGGGTTTTTTTGGTCATTGACACTCTTTTTTTTATGCTAACTTCTTTTCAAAGCCCTTTTTTTAATGAGGATGCCCGCCAGAAACTTTTATAGACTCCACAATAAGCGGGCTGACATTTGGGAGATGGCTTTTAATGAAGTTTGAAATGACAACAGGAAACGCGGCATCGCCCTAAAGGCTCGTCGTTGTGTCAATCAGGCACGAAGGGCCGAGATATTTTGAACAACTCGTTATTTACGCGAGTAATGTTTCGCAAATAATGAGATTGTACAATATTTAATCTGTTTAATTCACATGTCTCAGGATTATGAGACATAGACTTTTTTGTCTGTGTGTTTGTTCTCGCATGTACGTAAGGGCAGGACGTGTCGTTCCTACTCATTTAGTGAATGTGCGAAAGCCATACAAACGTCGCCATATTCCTTCTAAGGTGTGCTGTGGTAGAATCAGTAACTCCTTCTCATGACTGACCCCTTTGGCCGGTTAGTGAACTGCAGCCTGCTCGAACTCACCCTGATACTCTCACTCACACTAACAATACAAACTAACTATGCAATACAAACTAACTGGCTAAAGCTCTTCTTTATATACTGGGGCACTCAAGATTCTCAAGTGTATTTGCCGTGTGCAACAAGTACAATGGAACGCTGACTCCCCGTTCCCTGCTGCAGTATGCATTTTCGGAAAAAAACACTACTATAAAAATACTGTACACAATAAAACAAATGATATGTACATGTGTTGAATTGTGCAAAAAAGCATTTAAAAACATTTTAAAGTGCCAGTCGTGCAGCAGCATCGTGAATACAGTGCAGTGCAGTGCAGTAACTGTAATGAGTCCATAAAGTCCAGCAAAAGTATGATAGTGTAATGTTAATGTAATGTTAATGACAATGTGATGATAGTGGCATCACTCCTAGCTTTTCAGTAGGCGCACTGACCTGTGGATAAAAACTCATAGGGGGAACACATAGACATCCCTTCCTTAACGGAGAGAGTCTGGGGGGGGGGGGGGGGGGGGAAGGTCTCATGTTTGAAGTTACATTACAACCTGTTCATATGTTCGGCCAGCGATTTTAATGCGCGTTAGAATCCGTAGACAACACACGTAGGCTTTGCTTAACATCGTTTCACGGATGGGACCGAGCGATTTACCAAGCCGTCGGTCACGGGTTGATGATTTTAAAACAGTATCACCGATTCCGAGAGCGGTGGTGGTGGGAACCTCGCGAAGAGAGAGAGAGAGAGAGAGAGAGAGAGAGAGAGAGAGAGAGAGAGAGAGAGAGAGAGAGAGAGAGACCGGCTGGCTCAAATATTCTTCATCCCCCCAAAAAGAAATACAAACAAAATACACTACAACATGCGCGTCAGCATATGCTGAAAAAAAAAACCTACTACACATGGAGACATAGACAGACCCAGTTTCTGTGTTCTCTTTACCTTTCGTTGCCAAGTGTGACTGACTATCTCCAGTATGTCAGCGTTGGCATCGGTGTTCACAGTTGGACGGTGCTCATTTCAGTGGTTCTAATTGCAGCGTGGAGGCTTTGACTTATTGCCACAATAAAAAGCAGATAGCTCAGAATGGCTCCACTGCCGAATACGTTAGCCGTGTTGAAATGCACTTGTGGACGACTGTTTTAATGAATTAGGTGTGTGACACGAAGGCCCAGGCACAGGCACTGTCTCAATACAAAGCGAGGAGGGGGAGAGGAGGAGGAGGAGGAGGAGGAGGAGGAGGAGGAGGAGGAGGAGGAGGAGGAGGAGGAGAAGAAGAAGAAGAAGAAGAAGGAACAGACCGCCCCAGCTCAGAGGAGCAGTGCATCGCCTCGTGGCCCGGGAGTCTGCAGTCTAGACATCCTCCCAAACAGCAGCAGAGTGTCCCTTCAGCCTGGCATATATATATATATATATATATATATATATATATATATATATATATATATATCCTGTGTTCCTGTTGTCACATCCACTGGCTGAAATACCTCAACAACATGCTAGAGAGACATGCTATATACATAGTATATATATATATATATTTATATATATATATTTATATATATATATATACATACTCTTCCACAGGCATCAAGCTACATCAAATATACACGTCAGCATTTGCTGCGAAGCCACAAAAAAAAACAGTTACAGGGCGAAACAGTCCAAGTTGTCTTTCGATTAGTTCACTACGACGATGTCATGGGTTATTCCTATCGCTAACCCTCTGGGAAGTGAATAAAGGTGAATATTAGCGCACTTTCTCAATTTCATCCACTTTCTACGAGCCAATAACAGCCGCCGCCACCTTGTGTGCAGCCAAGAGGCGGCGTCCAGCGCAGTGCCATGTCCACATTCCTTGGCGTTGTCCCGTCTCTCTGAGAAGCGGCCCAGCCCGGGTCTCGTCGAGGCCCACGCAGCCCCCGCCCTTCTGCTCCTGCCCACGTGCCGATTGGCCAGCGGCGTCCGCGTTGGCCTCGTTGGGTTGGTGGGCGGAGTTGGACGACGAGCCTCGTTGGAGACAACGCTACACATACATGTGATCTAAGCTGCGCGGAGGGAGGGCGGGCCCAGATGGGAGGGAGGGAGGGAGGGAGGGAGGGAGGGGAGGGGAGGGAGGAGGTGGTGGTGGGGGAGAGAAATGATCCACCCCGGATCCATCCGTCCGTCCAGCTGTTCCCTATCCTCTCTCCTCATTTGTGCGGATGAGGAGTGACATGGATCCCATATGCGGGCCAGATGTGTGGGGCTAGCTGGGGGAGCGTAGAACTGCTGTCAGAGACGAGGATGATTGGCAGGATGCCCGTGGGACGAGGGGTTGCTAAAGTGCTAAGCAGCTTTGTAGCCGCAGTATTATATAACGCATACGTCTCAAGGCTCACTGAGATAACCTGTACCTGTACCATATCTACTCTCCGTACGGCGGTTGTACAACAAAAATGTGTCCAAACATCAACGAGTACAAATGCTTACGATCATTTTTTAACGTCTCATTCGTCGGGAGGACAGTTTAGCGACGATTAGCGACCAAAGCGGTGAGCGGCACAGATCGCCCCCCCCCCCCCCCCCCCCCCCCCCTCCCCCCCCCCGCTGGGAGCGACCCTTGCCGGCCGGCCCAGCAGCTTAACGTCGACAGCGGGCGGGGAAGCCACCGAGTTTGCGATCTCTCATCGGCGAGACTTAACATGGGCGGGCGGCTACGCAACACGGCTCTCTTTCATGCGCCCCGTATGTTTGCCTTTATCTCCACCTGCTCGCCTCAGTGGACAGACACCTTTTGGCAGGAGGCCTGCTGCACCGCTGAACCCCTGTGACTCTCTCTCTCTCTCTCTCTCTCTCTCTCTCTCTTTATCTCTCTTCCTTTATCTCTCTCTCTCTCTCTCTCCGTCACATGCGACTTGTTCGTCAGTTGACTCCGCTCGTGTTTCTCACTTTAATGTTCCAGTCTGCTTCTCCTTTGTCTTTCTTTCTTTCTTTCTTTCTTTCTTTCTTTCTTTCTTTCTTTAATTATTTTTCTTCCAAAAAAAAAAGCCACTTCATCAGCTGCCGTCCAGACGCTGCTCCTCTGAGCTCAGGGCTCCCCAGATGGCGTTGTGGGTCTGCTCGCCAGACGGTCCATAGCGAAGGTCGGGGGTTCAGGATGGGGAGGAGGAGGCGGAGGAGGAGGAGGAGGAGGAGGAGGAGGAGGAGGAGGAGGAGGAGGAGGTGGTCCCCACCCCGCAACTCGCCCCCACCCTGTGTAAGTGAAGGCGGCATACGAGTCATCTGTGTAAGCCGTGACTGTATGTGATCAGATGCTACGCTCACACAAACATACTCTCACACTTCCACACATCACACACGCACGCACACACACACATACACATAAACATACAAACACACGCACGCACACACACACACACACACACACACACACACACACAAACACACACACACACACACACACACACACACAAACACACACACACACACACACACACACACACAAACACACACACACACAAACACACACACACACAAACGCTTACTCATCCCTTAGACACCCACAGGACACACGACAGGTTTTCAGTGGGACCTTTCGACGTCGCTGTGAAGCCTGGCTACCAGTGCCATGTTTTGGTTTTTTTTGCGCCACGTACCGGTGCCAAAAATCCAGAAAACATCAATGCCTGAAAATCCCCCAGTGCAAAACAGCTCAGTTTCCAAACTAAAACATACCAGCGCTTGGTTTTAATCCAATCGAACAAGGTGCTATATAACAAACTAAAGGAGGGAAATGCCCTATACGCGACCACGTGGGATGGGAGCTCCCCCCGGGTGCTCATTCAGAAGGGCATTAGGTCGGATATGAAGGTGGGGTTTCTACCTCCGGTCCACAGGCTCCATAGTTAGAGTCATTTCCTCATATCTCCTGCGTTGCCTTATGGCTCAGCGGAGCTAGCAAGACAGCGTGAGCTCCTGACTCACTCCTCACTCCTCTGTCACCTAGCCTTGGAACTTCCACGGATATTCAAGATGTGGCAGCAGAACACAAGATGACGACAATGACAGTACAATACACAATACAAGATACCAGATAATAGATATGTATTGGCCATTTACAACAAGTACATTGGAACGCAGTATGAATCTCTAAAACAATACCATAACAAATACTATATTACAATAAGAATGAACACAAAAAGAACAACACAGCGACTGATGGATCATATCTACATGAACGTTGAATTGTGCAAAAAGATTTAAAAGCATTTAAAGTGCCAGTAGTGCAGCAGCATCATGAATACAGTGCAGTTACTGTGATGAGTCCAGAAGGTATGACAGTGTAATGTTAATGACATGTTATGATAGTGGCAGCACTCCTAGCAGTTCAGTAGTCACACTGCCTGTGGATAAAAAACTATCCTTGAACCTGGTAGTCCTTAAGGTACGGATGCTGCGTAACCGGGCGACCGGACGGTAGGGGGGGAGAAGAGATGGGGCCCAGGGTGGCAGGACATGAAGGCCATGGAGGAAGAATCCCAGGCATGAGTTCAACAACCTTCGCAACATACAAGCGTACTTCCATGCATTGAGGAGATGTTTAGAACTAGATGTCGGAATAATAAGGCCATCTCCATCACAAAGGACCACCGCAACCACCCTGGGCCCACCATCTCTTCTCCTCCCCCCCCCCCCTACGGTCCAGTCGCCGGTTCCGCAGCATCCGTACTAAGGACTACCAGGTTCAAAGACAGTTTTTATCCACAGGCAGTGTGACTACTGAACTGCTAGGAGTGCTGCCACTAGCATCACATTGTCATCCATATTACATTACACTGTCATACTTTTGCTGGACTTTCTTTATTACTTCATAAACTTACTTACTGCACTGTACTGCACTGTATTCACGATGGTGCTGCACTACTGGCAATAAAAAAGCTTTTTTGCACAATTCATATGTACATAGTGTACATATGAATGTACATAATCATCCATCCGTCACTTTATTGGTATTTCTATTGTATTCTTTATTGTGTACAGTATTGTTATAGTTATAGTGTTGTGTAGTATAGTACATAGTATAGCATTTTGTGATTCAATTGTAGGGAATTCATACTGTGGGAGGGAATGATGGAAGCATTCCATTGGTTGCATATGGCAAATCAAAAAGCTGGGTCTGACATATATTTCTTTGTGCATTCAACAGGGACAATGGGACGGCGATGGACCAGGGGGAGCTAGATACCCACATTTCAGCAGCAGCAGTGTCTGGCCAGGCAAATCCACAAGAGAATTATGTCATCCAATGTCATAATTCAGACATGGGAGAACAGAGAAGGAACATTGCATCATACGAAACTACGAAAGCACTTTCCATTTAAAAGATGACATCATGGAACTAAAATACTCTAATGTACATTGTGGTTGACAGTCACATGATTGGTGGATGTTTGGGGCCATGACTCCAGTTGGGATTTAAAACTATAGAAACGGTAAGAGAACTGTCTGATGGCGGTGTTGTGGTATAAGTCTGCAGCTCTGAGCTGAGCGGAGCCACCTGTTGCCTCTGGTCGATGGCATAGTGACACAAACCCCAGATTGTGTACATTAACGTACATGCAAACATGTCATGACCCAATTCAACAATGTGTTATTAGTACTGTTGCCGTAGTAGCAGGGCTCTGCAATGAACTAATCACGAACTCTGCAATTGCTTCATTATTGTTGCTTTTAAAATATACAGTAAGCGCCACGGACTATGTATTAAATATTGCATTGAGTGGATTTCGTTACTCGCAATGAATAATGGATATCATGCAATAGAATCTCAATGAACTCACTCGTGTCATGAACGTGCATCCCTAATTAGTGATTGTAATAATAGTCGTAACCACATACCCAAGTAACTGTACAATTTATCCCATGAATAATAGGGTAAGCCGCCCAAGCTAAAGTGAAAAAACTCGATGTACAAGTATATGTATTTAGGGTGTACGGTGCCAGTGCAAAAATAATGAAATAAGGATATACAATTAAGATATAACAATCTCGCACTCGCTCTCCGTCTCTTCCTCATTAACCCCCCTCTTCCTCATCTACACCCTACTACCTCTACCTCACCCTACCCTTACTTCTCTCTCTGCAACTCCACATCTCCTCATCTCCTCATCTCCTCATCTCCTCATCTCCTCATCTCCTCATCTCCACATCTCCTCATCTCCACATCTCCACATCTCAACCAGCGGTGCGTGGCCAAGGCCAAACGCATAATAAAAGACATTGCCCACCCCAGCCACCAACTGTACTCACTTTTACCGTCAGGCAGGCGATACCGCAGTATCAAGTGCCGTACAAATAGACTCCGAGATAGCTTCCACAGTCAGGCCATCAGACTGCTGAACAAGGGCGTATAGCATATAACAATGTATATTTATTACATTGATTTATATATACATATTGCTCTTTTCTATGCAGATATATTGCATTTTATATTTATATTTTTTTATTCTATTTTTATCTATTTTTATCTTATTTTTATAATGCTGTCTGTCGTCGGGTATTGCACATAAGATGTTCACACCACTGCTTTATACTTGTGTGAAGTGACAATAAACTTGACTTGACTCCTCATCTCCTCATCTCCTCATCTCCATCTCCACATCTCCTCATCTCCACATCTCCTCAACTCCCCATTTCCTCATCTCCTCATCTCCTCATCTCCACATCTCCCCATCTCATCTCCACATCTCCTCATCTCCACATCTCCTCATCTCATCTCCACATCTCCCACATCTCCTCATCTCCTCATCTCCTCATCTCCCATCTCCCATCTCATCTCCTCATCCTCTCCACATCTCCTCATCTCTCCATCTCCTCATCTCCTCATCTCCATCTCATCTCCTCATCTCCACATCTCCACATCTCCTCATCTCCACATCTCCTCATTTCATCTCCTCATCTCCCACATCTCCACATCTCCACATCTCCTCATCTCCACATCACATCTCCTCATCTCCACATCTCATCTCCTCATCTCCACATCTCCTCATCTCCTCTCCTCATCTCCTCATCTCCACATCTCCTCATCTCCACATCTCCTCATCTCCACATCTCCTCATCTCCACATCTCCACATCTCCTCATCTCCACATCTCCACATCTCCTCATCTCCACATCTCCCATCTCCTCATCTCCTCATCTCCACATCTCCTCATCTCCCTCATCTCCTCATCTCCACATCTCCTCATCTCCACATCTCCTCATCTCATCTCTCATCTCCACATCTCCTCATCTCCACATCTCCTCATCTCTCTCATCTCCACATCTCCACATCTCCTCATCTCCACATCTCCTCATCTCCACATCTCCACATCTCCTCATCTCCTCATCTCCACATCTCCCATCTCATCTCCACATCTTCACATCTCCTCATCTCCACATCTCCTCATTCATCTCCATCTCATCTCCTCATCTCCACATCTCATTCATCTCCTCATCTCCTCATCTCCACATCTCCTCATCTCCACATCTCATCTCCTCATCTCCACATCTCATCCTCATCTCCATCTCATCTCCTCATCTCCTCATCTCCTCATCTCCTCATCTCCTCATCTCCTCATCTCATCTCCACATCTCCACATCTCCAGGTCAAGCTGCTCCTACAAGTAGACTACCGGCTCAAAAATGAACAAGTAAAGAGTAGAAGTACAGTTGTTTTTTTAAAAGGAACATGGAAGTACTCACGGAGGAGGGCGAGAGAGAGAGAGAGAGAGAGAGAGAGAGAGAGAGAGAGAGAGAGAGAGAGAGAGAGAGAGAGAGAGAGAGAGAGAGAGAGAGAGAGAGAGAGAGAGAGAGAGAGAGAGAGAGAGAGAGAGAGGAGGGGGGAGAGGGAGAGGGGAAGGAGAGGAAGAAAAGGACGAGGGGAAGGGAGGAATAGGATAAGGAGAGAGAGATTGAAGGAAGAGAGGGAAGGAGAGAGGAGGCAGAGATTTGGAGGAGAAGGAGGATGAGGAGAGAGGAGGGAGAGACATTGGAGGAGGAGGAGGAGGAGGAGGAGGAGGAGGAGGAGGAGGAGGAGGAGGAGGAGGAGGAGGAGGAGGAGGAGGAGGAGGGAGACATTGGAGGAGGGGAGGAGGAGGAGGAGGAGGAGGAGGAGGAGGAGGAGATCTCTGAGCAGTCTGAAAGGAGTGACGACAAAGTCGTGACAAGACCCAACTAAAGTGCGTTGGGAATGCCCCAGCATTTTAGGGAATAATAATAATAAATATAAATATACATCGATTAATGAAAAATAAATTAATAATAACAAACCGACACAAATATATATATACATATTTATATATCGATTTCCAGACTTTTTATATCATAATATCACAGTATTTGGTTGTCTAAGGAGACCAACACAATGCACCAATCTCTCTTCTTTAAACACAAATCGCATCTCATTACACCTACATGGAAATGCAAGCAGCAATACAATTTCCAGCCAAAAGGTACTGGGTTTGATCCCGATCAATTCCACAGCTCACCGGTAGGAGGCGTCCCTGAGCAATGGCTGAACCCATAGCTGCTCTTTGGTGGCATGTATCTGAAGTCAGTGGTGTAACAGTGTCTATGGAGGTCTGATCAAGTAGTAGTCTGTTACCCGAGCATGGCCACATGCCTGCCGAAGAGGAGCCGCCCTGCATTCTCCCAAGTAGCAGGCCTATGTCCAACCGGACTATGAGACACTACATCTTCTATCCTCCTATCCTCTTCCTCTCTTCTCTGAAACCACGCAGCTAATGGTTTTTCACAACGTGACTTCGAGCAACTGTCGAGAAGCCCGGCGCCTGCCTGCCCGCCCGCCCTGGCTGTCCTGACCCTCCGCGGCCATGCTTTATACAGCCCCCTCTCTAAAAGCAATAAAGCAGAAGCGATAATAAACCATAAAAGGGCGCCTCCTTGCCCGATGCTATAGACACGTACATTGACGTGTAGTGTCCTATCTAACAAGGACACCGTGCACCTCATACATTACGACATCCCCCTACAGTTTACTCAACCCGTGGTAAAAAAAAATAAAAGAAGAAGAAAAAAAGGAAAGAAAGATAAACAAATGTATTGCACCACTAGTTCTCTGGGTTCTCCCTCATGCACGCATAGAGAGTCTGCCTGCACGCTGCAGTCACGACGGCGCAACGCACCGCACACAACTTGGGCTCCTGGCAGCACAAATGGCCTCATTTCAGGGCTCCGGCAATTCAGCTAATTGAGTTGGTTTTGCCGGAGGCCTTATTCGACGTCACGTCGAATCAAGCTCCCACCTAATTGAACGCATTGTGTGTCACCGAATAGGCCTGTAGATAGGTTCGAGACGATATAGATGACGACATGAAGTTGTACCTAAAAGTGTGGAAAGTATAGGTTAAGTAAACCTGTTTACCTTGGCATTGGAATCCTTGCTTCCCAAAACCCCTGCAAAAGAAGAGCACAACACACACACACACACACACACACACACACGCACGCACACACACACACACGCACACACACGCACGCACACACACACACACACACACACACACACACACACACATCGTCAAACGTGATGTTTCCTGCAGGTCTCCCGCCTCACAAACTACAGTCAATGCAACACACAAGCACATGGTGTCTTCTTATCTCTAGTGTGTTCGTTACTATCTACGGACGCCTTTCGAGCAGGGGGGGTCGTAAAGAGTTCGAGGTATAATAAAAACGACAATTAAGCGCAATGATGACAGACATGTGCTTCGTGTGTTTTTGGTTGTTTTAAGTGTGAGTCCATCTTAAAAAAAAACTTGGTCAGCATGGCGCTAAAAGATGTGTGTGTGTGTGTGTGTGTGTGTGTGTGTGTGTGTGTGTGTGTGTGTGTGTGTGTGTGTGTGTGGGGGGGGGGGGGGGTGGGGGGTGGCGTGACAGCTGACCGAGGTGCAACAACTCGTCCCTTCAGCAGCAGCCGTCTGAGACCACAGTGTACACATCTGTATATAGAGAACAGGTGTGCGCGCATTAATAAACAAGACGAGGCGCTTACCATATGAAGTCCTTGCAATGGCTGCAGAACGTCGGCTGCTTGAAAAACCTGGCGGTGAATTTGTGGTTCTTCACTTCGTGGACGTTTTTCTGGCGCAGCGCACCTTTGCGCGCAAATCGATTCCCGAGCGCCGCCGAGTCGTTGTAGTGCAAATGGTGGTCAGCCATCATCATTAATTTTGAAAAAAAAAACAAAAAAAGTACACCGTCCGTCCGAAAGTGTGTTGTCGCCACTACTCTACTACTACTACCACAGGGTACTTACTCCCTCTGTGTCCGCACCGCTGTTAAGTGTTGGAGCGTCTCTCTCTCCCTCCCTCTCTCTCTCTCCCTCTCTCTCTCTCTCTCTCTCTCTCTCTCTCTCTCTCTCTCTCTCTCTCTCTCTCTCTCTCTCTCTCTCTCTCTCTCTCTCTCTCTCTCTCTCTCTCTCTCTCTCTCTCTCTCCCTCCCTCTCTCTCTCTCTCTCTCTCTGCCAGGGCTACAGCTGAGCGCATCTTTTTTCAGGCAACGTGACGTCAAACTGGAGCCCTCCAAACCACACGGTGCCCGCTGGGGGGGGGGCGTTGGCGCCCCCACGTGGATACAACTCAAATTACATATTAGATTAAGATTAGATTAGATTCCAATTTATTGTCATTGCACAACACAAGTACAGTACAGCGAAAATGATTTGGCTTCTAACCAGTGTGAACATGGTACAGTAAAGTGTATCGTAATATATAATGTACAAGTGGTTAAATAATGTGTAAAAACTGTCTATTTGGTATATACCTTATATACGAGATGTACGCTTCTAATTAAGAGTCAGATGTGCGTTTAATATGTCGAATAACGCTAACTAAAGTATGCGTAATACATAACAATAAAGATAACGAAGCTGGACAAACAAGGACAGTTGAGCCGTGTTTTATGGACGGTAGTAGATTACTGCCATATGGAGTGTGTGTCCATCTTTGGCAATCAACACGTAGTTGCCTGCCAAATGGGCGACTGAGCCAGTAACCGTTGAGGTATTGAATGACAATTAGGATATAGACATTTTACTAAAGGCCTATGAATGCAGTTCATAGCTGAACAAAAAACGTGGCATTAAGGGACAAAGGGACCTGAGTACCATAATATGTCATGTGTGCAGAATACCGCATGTGATGAGGGATAGCAGGTCTGGTGGCAGCTAATAAAGCAACACAGCAGAGTTAAATCATATAAATCAACTGATCCACTGCCTTAAGTTCCTTCAAATGTATCTCGTAAATTGTAGGACTTTTGTAATTACATTAAGCCTACCACAGGACCACAATTATAGCAATACTGTATGGAGATAATATATATATATATATATATATATATATATATATATATATATATATATATATATATATATATATATATATATATATATATAATATTATATATTTGTATTATTATTGTTTCTTCTTCTTCTTCTTCTTCTTCTTCTTCTTCTTCTTCTTCTTCTTCTTCTTCTTATTATTATTATTATTATTTGTATTATTATTATTACTATTTGTATTATTATTATTACTATTATTATTTGTAGAATGCATTCGTAGGCTATTTATCATAGGTCTATCTAGCCCAATTCCTCATTTCGATGTCCTTTAATTGAATACACACACACACACACAGCCTAAACATAACAGTATACCAAAAAGAGTATAAAGATGAATAGATTGAAGGTGCTTGAGCTTCACTGACATGCCAGTAAGATGAATCATGGTTGATAATCATTTCGATTGGACACTTCACAACACCATTGTTTTCACGCCCTAACCTTTTACTTGATACCAAATAATTGTCTGAAGAGTCCATTTATGTTTTTTGTTATGTTGTGTGTATGTTATAAAGCTTAGTCACTTTGTGTTTTGTTTTGTTAGATCATTATGGTAGGGGTAATCATGTATGACAATTACACTGGGATTTAAACATGTTATGTCTTATTCAATATGCTTTGGTGGCGATGACAACAACCACCACCAGACAACACGTTAAACATTTACACTACATAACACGTTGACGTCAGTCCCTGTTATGTCAGAATCTTGCCAGAGGTAACAGTGGGCTTTGCTGAGTACGCCCCCTTCTGGCATCTATCTGCCACTGCAGCCATAGAAGCAGAGTCAGGAATAGATAGGGGGGGGGGGGGGGGGAGACCCAGACCGCTGATACTATCATAGTCTCTCGAGCCATTTTTAAATATGACTTACAACCCTCAGCTCCATTTCAAATAATCAGAGTGTGTGTGTGTGTGTGTGTGTGTGTGTGTGTGTGTGTGTGTGTGTGTGTGTGTGTGTGTGTGTGTGTGTGTGTGTGACTGTGTTGACACGTCGTCCATACATTTGAAACAGTTACATAATCGAAAAAAAGCTACATCATCACCATTACCATTACCATCGTCATCATCATCATCATACAATCATCATCATCCTCATCACCATCGTCCTCATTTGCCGTTGCGTCGCGTTGCTACGGTTGCTGTAGCAACGGAGGGACGCTGCTGCTGCTGCTGCTGTTTCCCGTCGCGTCACGGAAACCGGATGTGGCGCCTGTAGGAAGTTGGAGTTGAGTTTGAACCACTTTGAGCGGCCAAATCAATGCCTATTTCAAGGTAAAAAACAAACCAAATGTTGTTTCTTTCCAGTGTTCGTCAACACCGTTTTTATATAGCGTATATATGTATAACAGACAGCAATAGTCGTGCCTTTCGACTACGTGAGAGCTTAGAAAAAATAACGTAAACTCGCTTGTTCGGCGTTTTTAAAGCACTCCCATCACAACACATGATTCAGGCTAGTGTGTTTTTGTTGCTAAGACGCTATATCTCTATCTATAGATAGAGATATATAGATAGATCACACATATGCATGTACGATATTCATCTTCCTAAAGCAGTCATACAGTTGTTATGGACGCTAGTCACGCATTATCCTCTGCACTTATCGAACTGTAGTCACTACGACATAAACAGAAAGAAGCTGTACACACACACACACACACACACGTTTCAATGTTAGTATCGATTATGCTTGTGTGCGGAAGAACATGAATGCAGTTGTAGCATTTAAGATGTTTGCCAATACTTGACGTGATACCAACACACAGTGTGCTGATTGCTATATTGATATATCATATTCACGTCTTCATAGACGACTTGACTACTATTCGTAAACGGGTCCCTTAGGGCTGAAGGCACCATGAGTATGCACGATGACACCCCGGAGCGACTGGACGCAGACTTCGACCGTTACCTGGCGGACATGAAGCCCTACGTGCTGAAGCACCCCAACAGAACAGGTGAGGTGACGTAGCGTGTCAATCACTTGATATATAGGCCCCGCCCTACTGCATGCTTATTGGTGTGTGTATGCCCTGTCCAACATCCATGTCCCTTTTAAGGCATGCATCTACCATATTCATCAATTGATTAGTCTGATTAATTGGCCATGCAGATAATACTTAGTCCTAAAAATAATAGATATATACAGTATATATTAGATTTTTTTTAACATTTATTGACTAACTTTTGCTCCACTATTAGCACTGACAGCCAATACTTAGAAAAACACAAGCAGTGTTTTCCTTCATCCTACTGGACGACACAGACACACATAATCAGCCCAATTTAAAAAATAAAGGTGTAACAAACAGACAAGCGTCTTAGCCTTAACATGCACCCCCCCCCATCCCTTCACCTCAGAGCGCCAGCGGTGCGCCATGTGGATCAGGAAGCTGTGTGACCCCACCATGTGCGGCTCAGGGCCGGTGGGTCTGAAGAATCGCAACATGTACGCCCGCCTGCTGGTGCACATGCTTCGGAGAGGGGTCCTGGACGCTCCTTTCGCCAGCCAGCCGGATCAGGGCTGCCTGAAGACTCTACCCACCTACATGGTAACGCTGACTGACTCATGTTGTTTGTAATGGATTCTGGATTGGCATTACTTGTATATATTACTGTGTGTGTATATATATATATATATATATATATATATTGCATACCTACTCTATAAGTTATTGTGATGGATGGATGGTAGACGGTTGTACGTTGTGCTGGGAAATGGCAATCCATTTGAATCTAATCTAATCTAATCATTGGATGTATGTGACCCAACACGTATAATATACTGTAACATATTGAGATTTCACAAACTGACACAAACTGTCTTTTGGTGGATTTAAATGCTTCTTTTATCTAAAATAAATAGTGATAGGGAAATAAATGATAGTGAAATATATACAAAGTAAAATATTAATAATATGAATTTTTTTAACATGCTAATGAGAATATAAATCATTTAAAATATATGAATAAAGGAATGATGGAAAATAAATAAATAATGATAAACCAAAAATGACTGCACTGATTATTTGGCGGAGCCCTGGGACCTAAAGTATACTCCCAGAGGTGGGTCACAACATGACCAGGTTTGGGGGGGGTTCCCCCTGGTCTACTGTACAGGGTGTTACCTGCTCCACCATGACCTGGATTTAAATACAATCACGTTGGATGAAAAGCATCTACTAACTAAATGACCGGGACAGCAAACAAAATAGACTAGTAAAAACTAGTAAATAAACTAGTAAAAAGCCTGATGTGTACTTCTTCTTGACTCCTCGTCACGACACGACAGTCGATCTACTTCGACGAGCCCCTGAGCGCCGGCAGGTCGTCGGCGCAGGACGTGGCGGCGCCGCTTCCTGATTGGGTGGCGGGAGAGCTCGGTCGCCACGGAGACGACACCTGGGGGTCCAGCAGCTCGCCGAAGGACAGGACCAGGAGGTCTTCACCTGCTACTACTACTACTGCTAATACTGCTGCTGCTCATTCCAGGTACCTCAGTTAAACCTTCATGACATGTATACATACACACACACACTCTCACACACACACTGGAAGAAACCTCACAACAACCCCTTAAGTCTATTGTCTGTTGTATGCGGGACTTGAGGACTACAACTCCTGTGGGTAATGTAGTTTTCATCGCATCACATTTCAAGTATTATTTTTTTGTTTCAAGCATGAAATCACCAACCTCTTACATAGGTATTTTTTAGTATAACGATGGACTTGGCTATTACTTTGTTTGAGAGATTGGTTCATTAGTACATCATTTAGCATTTTCAAGCTTGATTTAAATTTATGAGGTTGAATTGTATAGTTGTTTTGTTATACTGCACTAAGCTCTATTAGTATTTGCATTATGAATCAATATTTTTACATTATGATGATGAACTCCCTTTGTCCATTATATTCTATTAGGGGTACATTCAAATGATAGTGTTGTTTAATTCAGGTTCAAATGAATACATACAAAATAAATTAACATTTACATAATGAGGATTATGCATATAAATGCTCTCTCTCTCTCTCTCTCTCTCTCTCTCTCTCTCTCTCTCTCTCTCTCTCCTCTCTCTCTCTCTCTCTCTCTCTCTCTCTATCTCTCTCTCTCTCTCTCTCTCTCTCTCTCTCTCTCTCTCTCTCTCTCTCGCTCTCTCTCTCTCTCTCTCTCTCTCTCTCTCTCTCTCTCTCTCTCTCTCTCTCTCTCCTCTCTCTCTCTCTCTCTCTCTCTCTCTCTCTCTCTCTCTCTCTCTCTCTCTCTCTCTCTCCCTGTTGACCAGGGGACATTGCCTGTCTGACTTCTGCGTTAAAAAACCCCATCATGACATCATTAGTAATGGCTCCTGAACTTTCGTGGCTCAAAGGGCATGGAGGGACCACTTAGAGCTCTCACTACTAGCTTCAAACGCTTATTGGTCTTAATGAAAAGAGACCCTGGAGGGAAATGGTGCTTAAAAAAAAAGAAGTGCCTTATGATCTAACTCGGGGTTACAGACGACACACACACCCCTGCTCTGCCACCATCCAATTACCATTTTCGCGACACACACACACACACACAGTCTACCTATTAACCGCTATGGTTAGTAGACATGGGCGGCAGGATAGCTCCGTGTGTTGCTTGGGACTTTGCTTGGGAACCCGGAAGGTCACCGAAAACACTTGTGCACTGCCGATGTGCCCTTGAGCAAGGCACCAGACCAACCTACCCTGCTCCCTGGGCGCTGTATATAAAATAGCTGCTCACTGCTCCTACTACTAGGATGGGTAAAATGCAGAGAAACAAATTTTTACGTGTATGTGTGTGTGTGACCAATAATGTGACCTAGATTTAGATTAAGATTGAATTCTTAAAAACAAACGGTACACAACAGAGATATCGTCGACACTGCGTAGTAGGGCATATATACACGTCATCGCTATATATATATATATATATATATATATATATATATATATACCAATCACTTCCGATATATATATGGAAGTGATTGACTTCAAGCCCAAAACCATGTGTTTTCCACATGCATATGTTCACAACAACTGCTAGAGCCTCAGGACTCAGGATGTGTCATTCATCATTAAGTCACAACCCCCCCCCCCCCCCCTAATACATACATACATTTATGTATTTACCAATAGTGCAGTAATACAAACAATGCCCTTTTCCATTTCTCTCCACTGTTAAATAACACAGAGCGACCGAACTCAATGCATTAGTAAGCCATCGAAGCATTAGCTAATCCACGGGCTTCCTTCTCTGAAGATTGAGGCTCTTGGGGTCCATATGTTTCCGCGACCCACTCGAGGAATCTCTCGAGGTCTTCCGGCTGCTCCGCTGTTCTGAAGGGGGGTTCTCATCGGGTCGCCTGTTAGTGTGTGTGTGTGCGTGTGTGTGTGTAGGCGTGTGTGTGTGTAGGCGTGTGTGTGTGTAGGCCGATGCTGATATAAGTATACCGACCGCGTTGCGGTGCTTCTTCTTGATTGGGATAAGAAGACCATGAAAAGAGACCCCTCGCTCCTCGCATCGCGTCGCAGGGCCCAGGTCCTGATGCGGGAAATTAGCCCCCGGCTCGCAGACCTCCTTTCATGTGTCGCCATCATTTAGACGTGATTAAGCGTCGGGCATCTCGACGGGCTCCTTCTCCCTGTGATCCGACACCGTTTGATCTCTCTCTCTCTCTCTCTCTCTCTCTCTCTCTCTCTCTCTCTCTCTCTCTCTCTCTCTCTCTCTCTCTCTCTCTCTCTCTCTCTCTCGCTCTCTCTCTTGCTCTCTCTCTCGCCATTAGTCCGCCGATGAGATTGCTGCGTCTTTGAGCTTGTGGAACATTGTTCTAGTTCCTAAATCAAGTGCAGAGATCTGAGGGGCAAAGGTTTTGATGTTTAGATTGGCTTGGGTTGAGTAGACTAGACCGGGGGAGGGGAAGGGGGTGGGTGGGTGCAGGGGGACGGGACGGGACGGGGACGGGGGAGGGTGCAGTAGGTCTTGGGGTGGATCTGGACCTCATTAGCGCGCCGTCGTCAACTGAGCATTGGCCCGCTGCTCCGGCTGCGGTTCCACGCGCGGCCACTAGATGGCGCCACACACCAGGTCAGAGCAGGGATGCCAACCAGCGAGAGATCCGTGGATCCGGCCACACGCAGAGAGGGGTGGGGGGGGGGATGCTCAATGGATCGGACATCGATGTGAACCCCCCCACCTCCTAAACTGACACTGATTTCTTCCGCGTCAGTATGTACAACTCGGGCGTCCAGACACATGTGTTTGAAGCCTTTTGGGTTTCGGCTCACAGGAACACGGATTCAAGATTCAATACGTTTTTTTATTTGCCACATGCAACAAGTACAATGGAATGCTTACTTACTCACTCCCTTTCAACATCAACTACTATACTATACTGAACTATGCAATACTATACTGAAGAATACTAACCTATTTTTTTAATATATATATATATATATATATATATATATATATATATATATATATATATATATATATATATATATAACAACACCATATACTACCTACTATATACTATGAACAACACTATATACTATAACAGTACTTTACATAGAGAAGGTGAGGTGGTGTGTGGAGGCTAAGAGCGAAGGGGATGAGGCAAAGCAGTGGGTGGGGAGGGAGGAGGGGGGAGGAGGGGGGGAGGGCGAGGGAGAAAGGGAGTGTTCTTGACGTAAACCGTGTGTGTGTGTGTTGACTGGCTAATCAGCGTGAGGTCAGGTTCACTGCTAAAGATTACTGAGTGCTTTCAGACGCCGACTACAAACAGGCCCGTTTGGCCTGTGGCTTCATATTTTTCCCTCTCTGCCGGGTTTACGTTTTTGATTCTTTGTACACACGGTTTTTTTTTTTTTTTTTTTTCTCGAGACAGACACACACACAGACACACACACACACACACATGCACACACATGCACGCTCACATTCACGCGCACAAATCCTTTCCAGTTTTTGACATAAAAATTAAATAAGTGATATCAATATTATCCGCTTCTGTAGTCTCAACAAGTATCTTTAAAACATAAATAAATATGATAAAATAAAAACAAACCTTCTCTGTTGCTCAACCGGACAGAATGTTCTCCTACCTGTCTGGTGTCCAGCTGTGGGGTGGAGGTGGAGGAGGAAGAGGAGGAGGAGGAAGGGGGTGTGGGGGGGGGGGGGTGATTATGGCCCCAGGGGTCAGACTGTTGCACTGGAGGGTGCAGAGGCTCTGCCACACAGGGCCCCTGCACCTGGAGGTCAGACTGCTGCTGTGTCAGGCTGTTCTAGTCTGCAAAGGCTGCAAGTGTGTGTGTGTGTGTGTGTGTGTGTGTGTGTGTGTGTGTGTGTGTGTGTGTGTGTGTGTGTGTGTGTGTGTGTGTGTGTGTGTGTGTGTGTGTGTGTGTGTGTGTGTGTGTGTGTGTGTGTGTGTGTGTGTGTGTTCGGTGTGTGTGTGGCTCTAGCTTGCCACCCCTTTGATCTCTGGGCCCCAGACTCCAGACACATCTGATTCAATTATCCCCATCCACCTGTTGACTTTGAGGCCCAAGATTGCACTGCTTTGCTTTCACATCGTGCAGGGTTTTTCGCGGCATGTGTGAGTACACATGCATGAGTGTGTGTGTGTGTGTGTATGTGTGTGTGTGTGTGTGTGTGTAGGCATGTGCATGCTAACAGACAAACTTGCCTATGTGGGAGAGTCGGCATGAACACAGGGAATGATGGGAGCATTGTGTGTGTGAAGTTGTTGCACACTTTGATTGCATACTTTCCTCATCAACAAATCATGTATTTATCCTCTCTTGTTTCCAGACAACAGTTCTTTAGTCTACAGATCATGGCTGTTCTCCATTGCCGGGTATACCCGGCGGTCACTAGAGGCACTGTAGGGACTCTGCCCTATATATATATATATATTATATATATATCACACACACACACAGTAATGTAATAGAGTTTTGGTTAGGGTGTCCTTATTCCCAGTGAGTTGGGTCGAGTGCTGGTTATCTCCCAGTGGCCTTCCCCAGAAGTGTGCACATATTTTTGCAAGCCAATGTCACGATAAAAGGTTATGATATTCAAATATTCAGTCTTTGATCGTTTTTTGCACGGCGACACTTTTGCGTGAGGATACTACGAGGCGTCTCCTCATCGAAGGTGAACTCTGGCCCTTTCACCTTACCTACCTGTAAAGATCAAATGTGTTGTTAATTCATTCCAATATACAAATATATATAATCAAATAGTTTGATATATGTGTCATTAATAGTTTACAAACATTTCACCCGTATCCTGAAGCCTTTGTACGGACGAGAGAGAAAGATCTGCCTCATTTTTTTCTAAAACATTTCCACTTTGCGTACCACTCCAAGCTCATGTATATAGATTGTATTCCATAGCTTTCATCAGTGTTGTGTTGTGACGAAACCATAGCAACCACAAGTGGAGCCAAGAGTCACGATGCGTAGCTAAGCATGAGCACACCCGCCAAACCAAGATACTAATTCTTCTGGAAGGATCTCAAAGTGAGATTGGGGGGACGGGGGAGGACGGGATGGGGGAGGGGACGTTGTTATTGTTGTCGGTGGTCGTCGTGGTAACCCTGCTGGGGAATGAAGCGGATGTATGGATGGATGGATGGATGTGAGGAAGGGGTTCTGATGATTTTCCTTAGCTTTAGCGTCCAGTTTTAACATCTCCGTTCAATCAGCATTAAGAGGAAACGACTGCCTCAAGGCCTCACTAATACTGGCACTGTGTGTGTGTGCGCCAGAATGTGTGTGTGTGTGTGTGTGTCAGAATGTGTGTGTGTGTGTGTATACATTTCACTGAGTCTGTGGGACAGACCGGAGCCCCCCACTCGGCCCCATTATGTCCGACATGATACCATAAAATATTGCAGTTTGTTTGTTTACCCGAGATTCCAAAGACCCCGGCCGACCAATGGAAAGGGGGGGGGGGAGGGAGTTTATCTTTGTGCAGACGGAGGATGAAATGCGCAACTGAAAAGCGTGGATAAGCGTTGCCAGATGACGTGTGCGTGTATGGACCAACGCACGCTGGCTGCGCTCGTGCATCCATAAATACAGACGGCAAGAGAGAGACGCAAATATGTCTGTGAGCACGGACTGTAGTCTAATACATCTACCCGGTTCTCACTCACACTCTCTCTCTGTCTGTGTCTCTCTCTCTCTCTCTCTCTCTCTCTCTCTCTCTCTCTCTCTCTCCTCTCTCTCTCTCTCTCTCTCTCTCTCTCTCTCTCTCTCTCTCTCTCTCTCTCTCTGGCTCTCTCTCTCTCTCTCTCTCTGTGTAAGCGAGTGTCTAACCTACCTCTCTTAACCCTTTCCTTTCAGAAGGAGGCTGTTTGAAGAGGAGAAGGCCCCATGCCGGAGTCGAATGGCGTCCAGTCCTCTGGACCACTCCCCCAGAGGAGAGGCCGACATGGTGAGACCGACCGACCCACAGTCTCCTGGAGTTTCATTGGATCATTGATAAAGACATTGATAAAGTTGGGTTTTTTATGTGGGAATATTTTGCACAGGCGCATTTACTGGAAGTGTGAGAACAACCAAACCAAACAAAAAAATAATCAATCATCAATAAAGTTAGGGGTTTGAAAACAAAAGGTGTGTTACATATTGCTACTGTAATTGCTATTACAGTAGCAATATGATGCGGATACAGCCACACATCTAGAGTCGCATTAATAAAAGATTGGTCCATCATTAACGAAGCCATTTGACAAAAGGCTTTACCCTAAAGTGTCCTCGAGTCCATTGCATTCTTGAGCATGAGCGGCCGACCCCCCGGTGGGAATCGAACCCCTGACCCTGGCAGTGTTAACGTCTACCAGTTGAGCTAGACGGGACCACATTAAGATGCTGTCAGGTGTGTGTGTGTGTGTGTGTGTGTGTGTGTGTGTGTGTGTGTGTGTGTGTGTGTGTGTGTGTGTGTGTGTGTGTGTGTGTGTGTGTGTGTGTGTGTGTGTGTGTGTGTGTGTGTGTGTGTGTGTGTGTTTACATGTGCGTGCGGAGAGCACCAGAACTGATAGCTCATAAAGCCGTTCCTGGAAGATGGCCGATGGCCTCATAAATGAAAGCAGCAAAAAAAATAAAAAAGAGTTCAACTGCCTCCCCCCCCCCCCTTCCCCCCACCCGCCCATTAAAAGCGCTGCGACGATAAAGTCAAAAGTTTAGTTTCTCATCAAAACATCCTCTTTAGTGCCGTTCTCTTATCAACAGTGATGATAAGAGAAGAATACGACTCCCACCGCTTTGACAAAGGGGGGGGGGGGTTTAGGGGTTTAGGTTTAAGCAGAGCAAGCTGCAACCTGAGTGCTCCCGCAGCGTTGAATCCCCGCCCTCCTATTTCATCCCATGATTCGTGGCCGGTGCCGCCGGTGCCCCCGGTGCCGCCCGGTGCCGCCCCGGTGCGTGGTCCGAGCATGAAGTGGTGAACACTTAACTCAAACCTCAACTTCAGCAACTTCTCAAAGCTTTAACCCAGCTTTCGCCCGAATGAGGTCTTTCTTTGGTAGAGTATTGGTATCTATTATCCGTTACAAAACGGGGGGGGGGGGGAAACAAGGTGCAACCTCGACCCTTGCAATTCCTGGTTGTCGTCCGGCCCAGACTCTGAGCCCTCCCTCTCTCCCCCCCCCCCCCCCCCCAGAAGCTCTGCTATAACACAGTAGGACTGCCTGGTCCCTGGTTATCATGACCCTCTGATCACACTCAGCAGCCATCTGCTCTCTCTGGAATTGATTAGATATTTATCATGGCCCCAGCCCAGGCCCCTGGCCTACTGATCTTATATCAACATAGACCTAAACACATTATATATATATATATATATATATATATATATATATATATATATATATATATATATATATATATATATATATATATATATATATTATATATATATATATATATATATATATACGCACACATGCAAATACACTCACACAGGCACACCCCACTGTACATTTTAAACGGTATCAAAACAAATAAAAGAGAATATATAAGAGAATACAAAGATAAAGAGAACGGTACAGTATGTAGACAGCCCATTTAACGGGGGGGGGTGGGGGGGTGGGGTTGGGGTTAGGTTATTGTGTGTGTGTGTGTGTGTGTGTGTGGGGGGGGGGGTGTCTATGACCCTCTTGTGGAATTTACTGGCAGAGGAATGATGTGGAACTGCACAACATCTGGAGTAGTGGTGTGGGGAGGAGGGTGTGTGTGTACAGTGTGGTAGGGTGTGTGTGTGTGTGTGTGTGATGGGGTGTGGTGAACTGGGTCTACATGGTTACGGAGGGTTGTGTTCTTGCTCTAATCTCTTGGGTGGGTCCCGCCATCGCTGCCAGTAAATAAATCCTTTCCTCCGTGAATGTGGAGAGGTTCTCCTGGGAGGGAGGGAGGGAGGGAGGGAGGGAGGAGGGGAGTGTGTGTGTGTGTGTGTGGTGGGGGGGGGGCTCACATTTTAGCCTCGTATGACCTCGTGTGTGGTTTGCTAGGCCCTCGTCTCTTTCCAATGAATCAATTAATCTCTCAATCAGTGCGATGTTGACGTTCTCACGTTAAGTTAACGCACAACAGTCGTCGATGAATTAATTCCATGAAACATGACACGGTGAGATCATCCAATAATTATAAAAATATGTATATCAGAGGACAAAATAACAAAAAAACATAGCACTTTGCAAGTCGACGTCCCCCCCCCCCTCTCTGACAAAAGTATGGTTGAATATTAGCGCATTCAAATGAGTAGAGATCAATTTGACTCATGCTTCTGCTTCCCCCCCCCCCCCCCCCCTCCCCCTAGGTGGAAGGGAGGTCAAAGCCGTACGCGTCCCCAGACCACGTGGACCTGGAGGCCCGTCTCAGCAGCTGGAACCTGGGGGTGAGTGTCCCCGGAGAGAGCTCTCAGGGGCCCTTTTTAGCTCACCTGAGAATCTCCGTGGTGGTGGTGGTGGTGGAGATTCTCCGGTACTGTTAAAGGCCGACGTAGAGTTTCAGAGGAACTCTCTATGGTTGTAATCAAATCTATTTCCCGAAAATTGATTTGAGGATTTGTTTTCCCGATATCGATAGCTGTCAAGATATGGCAAAATCAAAGTGATGAAGGTTAATTGAAAATTGGTGGAATTTTTTTAATAATTTTTCATAATTTTTTCTCCAAAAAATGTTACCTCATTTAGACAACATAATTGTGTAAACCTATGACGCAATATCATCACCATATGATTTGACATTTTAACACGCTTCTTCTTCGTCTCAAGTGGAATTAGACCCAGCAGGTGTGTTGTGTAAACCTCTCTCTCTCTCTCTCTCTCTCTCCCCTTCATTCTCTCTCTCTCTCTCTCTCTCTCTCTCTCTCTCTCTCTCTCTCTCTCTCTCTCTCTCCTCTCTCTCTCTCTCTCTCTCTCTCTCTCTCTCTCTCTCTCTCTCCCCTTCATTCTCTCTCTCTCTCTCTCTCTCTCTCTCTCTCTCTCTCTCTCTCTCTCTCTCTCTCTCTCTCTCTCTCTCTCTCTCTCTCTCTCTCTCTCTCTCTCGTATTGTGGTGTGTCTATCTTCATATGCTCTCTATTGCACTCCACCCTCTCAGACTCTCGAGTCAGTTTTTTTCTTTGCATTAAAACTTCCATCTTATCTCTGTCAGGGAGAGCGAGATAGTGAAGAATGGAGCGAGAAACCGCTTTCTATCTTTATTATACATCTTACCCCGCCTTCCCTCTCTCTCTCTCTCTCTCTCTCTCTCTCTCTCTCTCTCTCTCTCTCTCCTCTCTCTCTCTCTCTCTCTCTCTCTCTCTCTCTCTCTCTCTCTCTCTCTCTCTCTCTCCCCTTCATTCCCTCTCTCTCTGTCTCCTTCCCTTCCTCTCTCGTTCCGTTCTCGTTCTCTCTCCCCCTTTCTCTATTCCATGCTGGGGTGATCTGAGGTAATCTGGTGGGTGTGTGTGTGTGTGTGCGTGTGTGTGAAATACACACACAGCTTGCCGTCGAGACACCGATAAGAGGCAGCGCTTAGCAACCCCCCCCCCCCCCCCCCCCCCCCGCCCCTGCATACAATGTATGTTTGTATGTACCTGCATACAAACACACACACACGCACGCACACACACACACACACACACACACACACACACACACACACACACACACACACAGCAGAAGTTCAGGAAGCTGGCAGAGGCGACCATGGTTTCCTCTGGAGCTGTGCAGTGCTGGGCTTCAGACATCACTGAGGCGTTCCTTGTTGAGTTGGGTCCCGTTGTGAGGATTGATGAGGAACAGCAAGAGCACGAGTGTGTGGTTAGTAAGTTGTTCAGTCTCCAGTATGGCTGCTATACGGAGGATAGTAACGAGGATATACTTGATCCCGGTAGGCACACACACACACACACACACATTTAGACACACACACACACACACACATTTAGACACACACACACACACATTTAGACACACACACACATTTAGACATACAAACACGCAAAGACACACACTCTCATAGATAAACACACACACACACATTTAGACACACACACACACACACACATTTAGACACACACACACACACACACACATACAGTGCTGCTCGAAAGTATGTGAACCCCTTGAACAGTTAAGAGTTTTCTGTTGTTTTACCATGATTTTCCTATTTTATCATCACAAGTTTTACATATATGAAATGTCAGGTTTATGTTTAACAGTTCCATGTACTTTTTTAGAGGGAATTGTGTGAGTAGCCAAAAAAATACATGAAACATGGAATTAGTGGATGTGCAAAAGTAAGTGAACCCCCAGCTGTATTGGTAAAGTCAAGGAGGTAACAGATTCAGGTGAAACACTTTTGGGTGCTTAATTAGTCAATTAAGCAAACCAATCAAATGAGACATCATTAGGAAAAGGGTTGGACAACACAGATTAAAAGAGAGAGAAAAACAACCAAACGACTGCAGTGCCAGGGTGTACCCATACGAATCAACCATGCCAAGAGGAAAGGAGATACCCGAGGAAATCAAGAAAATGGTACTGACAGCCCATCAGTCTAGAGAAGGCTACAAGACAATCTCCAAACGATTCCAGCTCCATCCATCCACGGTGAGGCAAATAATTTACAAATGGAGGGCGTCCAAGATGACCGCATCTTTGCCTAGAAGTGGACGCCCATTAAAACTAACATCAAGAAGCACCCGTAGAATAATAAATCAGGTAAAGGACAACCCACACATCACCTCTAAAGAGTTGCAGAGCTCTCTGGCAGCGTCAGGTGTAAATGTACATGCGTCTACAATTAGACGAAAATTGAACCAACACGACATTCATGGGAGGGTTGCTAGAAGGAAGCCTCTGCTCTCCAAAAAGAACAAAGCTGCCCGTTTAAACTTTGCCAGAGAGAACTTGGACAAACCAGAGGCCTTCTGGAAGTCCATTCTCTGGACAGATGAGTCCAAAATAGAATTATTTGGTCATAATCGTAAGCGCTTTGTTTGGAGAAAAACCAACACAGCACATGAAGAAAAGAACCTCATCCCAACAGTGAAGCATGGTGGTGGAAATGTTAAGGTATGGGGCTGCTTCTCTGCTTCTGGACCTGGACAACTCCATATCATCCAGGGAAACATGAATTCTGAAGTGTATCAGCAAATTCTTGATAAGAATCTCCAGCCATCAGTCAGGAAGTTGAAACTGGGCCGTAAATGGGTTTTTCAACAAGACAACGACCCAAAACATACCAGCAAATCTACCAAGGAATGGTTCAGAAAAAAGAGGATTCGTACTCTGGATTGGCCAAGTCAAAGTCCGGACCTCAATCCAATTGAAATGTTGTGGCTAGACCTGAAGCGGGGGGTACATGCCAGATGTCCCTCCAACCTTTCTCAACTGGCTGAGTTCTGCAAGGAAGAGTGGGCAAAAATCCCCCACAGCAGATGCGAGAGACTGGTCAGTGGCTATAGAAAACGTTTGATTGCAGTAATGGCTGCAAAAGGAGGTGCCACACGCTATTAACCAAAAGGGTTCACATACTTTTGCACAAGTCATATTTTCAGTTTTTGTGGGAGAAACCACTTTTTTTGAATAAATAATGAAAATACATCATTTTTCTTTGTTTGTGTCCATTATTTGGAAAGTCCTGCTTTACAAATTGGTGTTTGGATATACATTTAATAAGGTTATTTTACATTTTTGTACAATTACAATGACCATGTCTAGGGGGTTCACATACTTTCGAGCAGCACTGTATGTAGAGACACACACACACACTCACATAGGCACACACACAAACACATTTTGACACATAGACACACATTTAGA
>CM051012.1:14219033-14229033 GCA_027704905.1 Muraenolepis orangiensis | reverse complement strand
TCCCGCATGGCTTTACGCAGGACGCGCAAGGTATCGTGTGTGTGTGTGTGTGTGTGTGTGGTGTGTGTGTGTGTGAGGGGAAACAGCTTGCTTGCATGCGTTGGATGTGTGTGTCAGTTTATTCCCCTTTTGGTATTTTGGCCCCATGCACACTGGTGAAATAGTTTTTTAAATACATTACTTTATTTGACATTACAGTCATTTAGCACAGGGGTCCCCAACTGCCGGGCCGCGGACCGTACCGGGCCGTGGAGGTGTTACTGCCGGGCCGCGAAACAGCTGTGTGTTTATCATCATATTTGACTCAATTAATTTGAGTATAGGTGAACGGCGGGTGGTATAATCTATATATAGAGATGATATATATAGTATAATCTATATATATAGATTATATAGCAGTATATATGGGCGGTATAATCTATATATATAGATTAAATATATATCGGCGGCATAACAAGAGACTTTCAGTTGCACGCGCTACTAAAGAGACTACGCGCTAGTGACGTGTCGGTCGCGAACGAGCCGGCTCAAAGAGTCGGCTCTTTTTAGTGAACGACGGGAGCCGGCTCGCACCCGCGAACGAGCCGTTATTTTATTTTTTTACGGGTGCTCCGCGTACATGCAGTGACTGAATGTCACTGTCATGACTGCATGTCATGCTGTGCATCACGTGAGGATAGATAAGGAGGGAGGGGCGGCGTGTGCTCAGTGCTGATAGCTGAAAAGATGGAGGGGTGACACTTCACACGGTGAAGTGTCAGTTTGCGTCGCGCAAATAAGAAGAGTGAAAGTAGGAAGTTCAGTTGGAAGAAAAAAGGCAGGTCAGACTGCCTGCTTCTGCTTCTGTGTGTCTACTCCACCTGTTGTTGCTGCAGCTACAGGATCTATCCCCCATGCGTCAGGTACCCAAAAACCAACAGCTACACAGACCTCAATAAGCCAATTTATATGCAATGAATGGCAAAGGCAATGAATGACCCCAGGTAGACAGAACATAGTGGATGAAGAATTGGCCAAAATGATTGCAAGTGATTTCCAACCATTTTCCATTGTGGAGGACAAGGGATTCCGAAGCTTCACACAGGCTCTCAATCCAATGTATGTTCCTCCAAGCAGGAAAACACTCTCAAAAAATCATTCCTAGACTGTATGATAGAGAACGTGCTTCACTGCAGGCCAGGGTTAAGGAAGCTACTGCAGTTTTACCACTGATTGCTGGACATCAAGAACCACCACCTCTTTCATGTAAATAAAAGGTATATGTGGTCAAATAGAAGAGCCGTTTGGGAGCCGAAAGAGCCGGCTCTTCTTGGTGAGCCGAGCCAAATGAGCCGGCTCACTCAAAAGAGTCGGAATTCCCATCACTAGTGCTCTGCGTACATGCGCGGAGCGCATGACAACCGGTCCGCGAGATTTTTTTCATGTATCTGCGTGGCACAAAAAAGGTTGGGAACCCCTGGTTTAGCAGACGCTTTTGTCCAAAGCGACTTGCAATAGTAAATAATCTCTATGAAACATTTTACTCACTGTATCATTGCAAAATCTTGAGCTACCCTCAAGATTTAAAAACGTCTCTATATTCACGCACACACGCACGCACACACACACACACACACACACTCCCCCAACCTGAATACAGTCAACTTCAGCAGGTGTCTTAAGCCTTCCTTTTCACGGCAAAACAAAACCTCAAACATTGCATGTTTGCCTTGACCCCTTGTCCAGGAAGTGACGGTTACCTCACTTCCTCTCAGAAAGAAGCCTGAGGTTTAGTCCGGGCTGGGAGGAATGATCCGTATCGCATATCATTAATCCCTCGCTCACGGCTCACACTCACGCCTCGAGTTTATGACCGCTAAAGTCAATGTATGTAATATGCTGTGCTTTTTGGAAACCTCTTGGCAGGACATATTCCATGCAAGAGTCATGCTGAGTCCTGCTTATCGTTGTTGCTGGGGGCACACCTCACACTCACTACCGCACAGATGTTCAGTAGTAGTATCTCCATTTGGGAGAAGTCATTGGAGAGCGTTTAATGCACCGGCTGGAGAGATTTCAGTTCCAGTGAAAGAAGCAAGACTGCTGCAGCACTGATCAGATCAGAGCGGTTTCGGTGTGTGTGTGTGTGTGTGTGTGGCTGATGCCCCTGCAGGCCCCACGATGTAGCAGATCTACCAGTTATCCCGCTATCCCCCACTAATGACCAGATCGCTTGGACAAATCTGACTCCAAGGCCTCCCCATCTCTCTCGCTCCTTCCTCTCCTCTCTCTCTCTCTCTCTCTCTCTCTCTCTCTCTCTCTCCTCTCTCTCTCTCTCTCTCTCTCTCTCTCTCTCTCTCTCTCTCTCTCTCTCTCTCTCTCTCTCTCTCTCTCTCTCTCTCTCTCTCTCTCTCATCTCTCTCTCTCTCTCTCTCTCTCTCTCTCTCTCTCTCTCTCTCTCATTCTTTCCCCTCCCTCCCGCCCTCTTTAGTGATACCATCTCTGTCTCTCTGGTAGTGGTTCGGGCCCTGATGAAGAGGACCAGGGCCCCCCCCGTCCTGTTTGATGATGGTCTCACAAAGCGCCCGGCTGTAGAGCTGTAAAGCCTCAATGCGGGGAGCTCTTTGCAGTTTCTTCCTTCCCGAGGTGGCTCCGTCGCTGGCCTCGCAAATGAGATGTGTGATTAAAAAAAAACCCTGACACGCCGTGCAGCTCGCACAGCTCCATCTCAATGTAAAGACCCGCACCATGGGTTATTAAAAGGGGGGGGGGGGGGGGGGGGGTTTACTTTTACGTTTACTTAGTTTCCCCCCGGATAATAAAGGAATCCGTTATTGGCTTGGGGGGGGGGGATGAACGCAGGCAGTAACAACATAGTCAGTTATCGGATGCACAAAGACCTTGACCTTGTTTTGCACGGGTCCAAACGGTTCCGGTTAGCAATTAGCAATTCTCTGAGCCAATGAATCAAGTAGCCTTTTGCTGTCTTTCTCGATACACTCGTTATCACTTTCACTCACTAACACACACACACACACACACACACACATGCTCATGCGCACTCACACACACGCTCACGCACACATGCTCATGCGCACTCACATACACACACACACACACACACACACACACATACACATACACACACACACACGCTTATGTACTCTCACACACACGCAAGCTCTCGCACTCACTCACTCACTCACTCACTCACTCACTCAGCCACCCCTCCCAAGCCCCACCGTCTCCTCCTCCGCCCCCTCGCAAGTGCCGAGTGTCAAAAAACATGGCGTCTAACACGTCTCGGTGTGAGCTCAGAAGAAGAAGAAGAAGAAGAAGAAGAAGAAGAAGAAGACAGGGTTAGGAAAACACAGGCGATGCCACCCAGCCGGCGCTGATTGAAAGCTCCTCTGGAAAGCTTTAGGTGTGCCGCTGCTCCTTTTCCTTTTCTTCCCCCTACCCGACCACCCCCCCCCCCCCCCCCTACACACCCCCACTTCCTTCCTTTGCTGACGCCTTTTATAAACAAGTTTCAATCGCCCCGATCTAGTTTGACAAACTTTCTCCCAAGAACATTTGAAGAGGTGATGATGAGAAAGTGACACCCCCACGTTCTCTCTCTCTCTCTCTCTCTCTCTCTCTCTCTCTCTCTCTCCTCTCTCTCTCTCTCTCTCTCCTCTCTCTCTCTCTCTCTCTCTCTCTCTCTCCCCCGCTCATACTCTCTCTCCCTCCCGCTCATACTCTCTCTCCCTGTGTCTTTTCTTCTTTCATGCTTTTGACAGGTCTCCCGTGGTAACCCCCTCGATTGCACAAGAAATGGCTGTAAATCAGGAAAAAACAAGGGAACAAAGAGAGAGAGAGAGAGGAGAGGGGGGGGGGGGGGGGAGAGAGAGAGAACGCACGTGGGGCTTTGTTGTCGGGAAAGACGGGGTTTGAAGTGGGATAACGAGGTGGTGCTCTGGATGCTGATGTAAGTTAGCATGCCAAATTGAGCTGTTTTCATGCTTAGTTTTTTCCCCCCCCCCAGCCTTTTCAGATGGAAGTACTTTCCTGTAGGCTTAATGGAGCCCCTCCACCACCACCCTCATATCTCGTATGTTGATATTTTTCCCGCTTCGCTAATCGATGGACGCAGGCCACTTAAATAGCTCTGTGTCCCTGCCAATACGCGGTTCTGACTCACAGCTTTACGCCTTTAAAAACTTCCCCCATGGAAAGTAGAGCTTTTCATAAAACGGGGGCTGTCGCAGTAGACATAGTAACTGGTGCTACATGAGAAGAGAACAACAGTTGGAACAACAGCCCTAGAGAGAACTGGTGCTACATGACCAGAGAACAACAGTTGGAACAACAGCCCTAGAGAACTGGTGCTACATGACCAGAGAACAACAGTTGGAACAACAGCCCTAGAGAACTGGTGCTACATGACCAGAGAACAACAGTTGGAACAACAGCCCTAGAGAACTGGTGCTACATGACCAGAGAACAACAGTTGGAACAACAGCCCTAGAGAGAACTGGTGCTACATGACCAGAGAATAACAGTTGGTACAACAGCTTTATAGAGAACTGGTGCTACATGACCAGAGAACAACAGTTGGAACAACAGCCCTATAGAGAACTGGTGCTACATGACCAGAGAACAACAGTTGGAACAACAGCCCTAGAGAACTGGTGCTACATGACCAGAGAACAACAGTTGGTACAACAGCCCTAGAGAACTGGTGCTACATGACCAGAGAACAACAGTTGGAACAACAGCCCTAGAGAACTGGGGCTCGAGCCGGCAAATGTCAACCGAAACGACGCAAAACGCAGACTTTTGCTGGTGAACAACACTGTGTGCAACACTGAAATGCTGGTTAAATGCAGGGGGTTAAATGCGTCATTGTTTATTTACATTGACTACCCACAATTGCAATTGGAAACCTGGTTAAAAAAACAAACAGTAAAAAGGTTCCTTCAGTCGCTTTGATGGTAAGCAAGGTTCCTTCAGTGGCTTTGATGGTAAGCAAGGTTCCTTCAGTCGCTTTGATGGGCGAACAAGCAAGCCGGATTGCGGATGTGGCGGCCGATGCACTGACTACGCTTTGAAAGGAAAAAGCATTGTCACCCGACGAATAAAGCGCAAATATTTATGGCCTCCAGAGACACGGGTGTCCACATCAAAGGGAGCCGGCCGGTCATCCATCACCCGTCTGGACGTGGACCAACTCTGGGTTTTCCCCCACTGGTTTTTTTTTTTGTGTGTTGCCCATCTGCGTGTGCATGAGGCGTCCGTGGTTCTGTCTGGAGGGTGGTGGTGGTGGTGGTGGTGGGGTGGGGGGGGGGGGTTTCCTTTCCCCTGTGTGTTTATGCGCCGTGAAGACAATGGAACGAGCGTGGAAGATATGCACGAGTCCTTCTTGAAAGACTTTTTTTTTTTTTTTAAAGAGCGGGTGGCGTTTTTGGTTTTGTTCGTCCGAGGAAACGTCCCTTTGACTTTGTTTTTTAAGCTATATACGTGTGCGTTTGCCGCCCTTTTGTGGTGATCCTGTTTGATGGAAAACGTTTGAATCTTTACACCCCCCCATTGAACAGTCAATAATACAAATGAAGCTGAATTTGTGTCAAAGCTGCATTGCATGCATTTTTTATCCATGCGCCATGTACTTCTAGGAAGGTGTGACTCAGTCATTGATATCTGCACAGAATGTAGCGGTCCAACTTTTGAGCCTCTCTATCCAGCTTACACAGCTAACAGGAGGAGAGCGCCATGCACAAATACAATGATCACTGATAGAATCACACACGCGCGCAAAATGCTGTGTGACACATTGGAACGTCACATTTTGTGTACGTGTGTATAGGCATGTGCATGCGTGTGTGTGTTGTGTGTGTGTGTTTGTGCGTGCGTGCGTGCGTGCGTGCGTGCTGCGTGCGTGCGTGCGTGCGTGCGTGCGCGTGCGTGCGTGCGTGCGTGCGTGCGTGCGTGCGCAACCGTCTTCACAGGTGGCATGTCTTTCAACCGTTTGTTTATTCCGGACCAAAACTCGTGAGTGAAATATTGTGTCCTTTTAAAAAAAAAAAAAATACAGTATCTTGCCTGTGAATAACTTAACAGTCGATCAAAACAAAAGACACCCACTAGCCAACCAACACAATGATGGCGCTAGAAGGGAGAGCGTTGCTGCTGCTGCTGCTGCTGCTGCTGCTGCCGCCGCCTCATGTCTCTGTTCCGCCCCTCTCTCTCTCTCTGGTCCGTGGCTCCTAGGTGGAGATGAAGATCAAAGTGTCTGAGGCCAAGCACCAGGAGGAGAAGCTCCGCATGCAGCAGAGACACGACACGGACGTCCAGAAAGTAAGACCATGAAAAGCCCAGAGGGCATAACAAAATAAAACCAAAAAAAGATGAACCAAAATATGAAATACACATAGAAATGAGTATTTAGCCCATGCAATGGTCTATTTCTGAACACACCAAATATGAAATACACATACAAATGAGTTTTTTTTGCATACTAAATATGTGTATTTACCTCAGCTTCTGCTATAAATTGTAAAAAGAAAGACGGACGGACAGAGAGAGAGAGATCAAATGTATTGCTTTTATTTATTTTTCTCCGTGTGCTATAATGTGTTCATCCCCCCCCCCCCCTCCTGCTTCTCTGAAAGCTTCAAAGGTGCTCGTCAGCTGGTTAAAATAGCAGTCTCTCCTTGTGTATTTATCTTCCCCCCCGCCCCCCCCCCCCCCCCCCCCCCCCCGGTTGGAGCCGATCAGTTCTAGTAGAAGATGAAGCAACCTGGGATTTGTCAAGTCTCCCCTCTCTCCCCTCCCTCCCCCCCTCTCCCCCCTCCCCTGTCCCCCTGTCCCCCGTCCTGTTCAGCAGGCGACAGAAGCTTTTAATAAAGTTGAAAACACTCCAATTTCCCCTCTTTTGAACTGTCCACCGGCGCTTCTTTATGTGTGACATGAGACAGGGTGACAGCCTCTCTCTCTCTCTCTCTCTCTCTCTCTCTCTCTCTCTCTCTCTCTCTCTCTCTCTCTCTCTCTCTCTCTCTCCCTCTGTAGTAGGGCCGTGTCAGCACAGGGCCGGGAAGTGGCGCTAATTGCGCACAGATTGTGAGCCATGTCGGATTGCATTTGACTCACGTTGTTTAGTTTTTTTTCATTTTTACCGTTTGCCGCGTGTGTGGGTTTTTTTTGTCTTTTTTTTGCCCGAGCCAGCGCAGCCGTTTAATGGCTTCTGAAGAGCCGTGTCCCCCCCCCCCCCCCATTCTCTCTAAACGGGGCCCCACCTTCCACCAAACGCGCTAATTAGAGACCACATGGCTAAAGGTGGTCCAAACCAGGTCTTGGTTAATTAGCGTTCTGATAAATAATGTATGGCTATCGGAGAGAGGCCCCTGGTCATTGTCCAACTGCATAACATAGGGAGGCTAATGATGAGGATGCTAAAGCTGGTGTTGTATGCTAATGACTAGGGGTCCCTGATCCCTGTTCTAGTTTTCTGTCTCTGTCTGTCTGTCTGTCTGTCCGTCTGTCTGTCTGTGTGTTCCTGTCTATTTCGAACTACAATTTCCAAAAAAAACTAAAAACAGGTTATTTTAGTAAGTTATACGCCCCACGGAAATGGAAACCATTGTATTGGTATTCAGTGTTACCGAACGCAACAGGACAGGGTCAACTGCCTGTTGACTGGGTGTTGACTGTTGTGAAGTTGCTGTAAAATACTATTACATTATGATTTTTACTTGAAAAACACCCAGGAATTCCAACAATGTGCGCATATGGAAGGCGTTTATTCCTGGGCTGTAGCCCCTCTCCTCCCCTCTCCACCCGCTCATCCTTATGGATGCTTTATATTCCTTTAAACGCTAATATGTTAGCGGAGCAGGCTATGTTTAGCCCTTCCTTTATCAGGATGCCTTGTAAAAGCCCCAAAATGAGGTGGGTGTCATTTCCAAGCTCAAAGTGCACTCTTGCCCCAACCCCCCCCCCCCCGGTCTGACATCCTGGTTTGTTTCAGCGCCGCCCTTTATCGCGAGACGCTCAGCGCTTCCAATTCTCCTGGGGAATATTGGGTGCCTAAATGTACTTCTTAGGTCCCTTTTAGGTTAGCCCTTTCATCTCGCCGTGCACTCTGCCGGCGGTACAGCGGGCGTAGCGGCGACAGTGAGTGCTCGGTAGCCTTGTTAGCTTTCAGAAAACCCTGTGGATGATAGCCACGCGGCTGTTGTTTCCACGCTAACACGCTCTGGGTTGTTTGGCCATAGGGCTATGGATGTGTACTCGACACTCACCGCCAATTACGTATAGAGGTTTTTGGTCCCCCTTTTTTGTGTTTCGAAACGTACCACCGATCAGTCGAACTTATTTTGTGTCCAAACAATCCGAGGTAGAGGCCCAGGAGGAGTTTTTAGGGTGCCAAGTCTGCTAAAATCCTGGCAAAGACTTTATATCGACTCAGGGCGACAGTTCGACAGGGGCGATAGTTTGCTATTCCCGTGGTCAGTTATTGTAATTCTGACTGCTCTGCTAGCTGGCCGCTCATGATGGTCTCAAAATACTAATTTAAATACGACTTAGGGCAAAATAATTGCCTTTTTTTTAAACGAAGACAAGCGACAGCAAATACCAGATTCAAGATTCAAGAACTGGACACGCAGTGAAATGAAAGTAGCAGTGCCAAGCGGAAATTGTGCAAAATGACAGTAGAAAACTGAAAAAGTGTATATATGTATATACAAATATATAAAATAAAATAAAAATATAAAAAGATATAAAATATACCACCAAAAAGCGCCACCGCCGCACATAAGACGCTTGGCCAACGCTCTCGCCGGAAGGACGCCGTTCCGCTGTTTGCGCTAGCTTGCCGAAGCGGCCTTGGCCTAATTGAGGTAATTAGACACAGCTGGTAGCAGCCGCCAGAGGCAGTTACCTCATCACACCTACACAGGTGTTAGCGTTTCACGCAATTAGCAATTAGCCAAGAAGCGATAGGAGCGCGGCTAAGCTATCCATATGGATGGTGCCGCTGTTACCGTGAAGGCTGCATCCCCACACTGCCAAACATCCACCCACCCTCCCTCCCTACACACACACACACACACACACACACACACACACACACACACACACACACACACACACACACACACATCTACAGTTATGGGCTGCTGCCACTTTCTCTCAATTTCTTTTCAGAAACTGTGGAACATTTAAAAAATATATATATATTCAAATTAAGAATGTTAACCAGTATCTGTCGACCGAAAAAAAACCACATTGCTCTGTAATTGCCTCGAATGTGTGTGCGTTCAAACAAACAGTAATTGTTTTTCTAACAATAAAATCCCAGCTAGATACTAGTTTAATACTCTCTTTATTTTTCAATCCTTCAAATTCCTCACATACCGTGTCCAGTTTTTTAAAATTATATTTAAATATATTTTTAAATACCCTCCTTCTGTCTGGTGCCCCCAGATTCTGGACAGGAAGAACGGTGAGATTGAGGCGTTGAAGGTGTCGTACCGGGCCAAGCAGAAGGGGTCCGAGGAGACGATCCGTAAGCTGGAGAGGAAAGGTGAGAGAGAGAGAGAGAGAGAGCGAGAGAGAGAGAGAGAGAGAGAGAGAGAGTGGGGTTGGGTGAGGGGTTGTGGAGGTCCGACCCCGGAGAAGCGCTGTTTACGCCCGTGTCTCCGAACACTCGAAGCACTAAAAGCCCTTCCAGGAGGGTGCGTTCCCTTCGTAGGAGCACGCGTGACGTTAGCCAGCTGCGCTAAGCTACACTGGTGTTACATTCTTCGAATGTCTTCTTCCACATGTTGTCTCCTTTTTGTTGCACCCCCACCCCCCTCCTAGTTCCTCTCCTTCTTTCATATATGTTTGAGTCACTTTGGAGTGCTTTGTAAAAAGAAGAGTGGTATACCATTACTAATTGAGTCATTACAGAGAACGACTTTTATCAACAACAATCTAAATCTGTGAGGATTGAATCCTCTTTATTGGTCACACACACACACACACAGTGGAATGA
>CM051012.1:14191533-14211533 GCA_027704905.1 Muraenolepis orangiensis | reverse complement strand
TTTGTAGCATTATTTTTCTTTTCGTCCACACGTCAGTTTAAAGTCGTCGTCCTCGCCCCCCCACACCCCCACCCTTGCTCTTAGCATGTGCTAGCTTATTTGGATAAGCAAGCGTCAACACTGAGAGTGTTAGCGGACCAAAGGTGACGATGAGATAAATATACAGATGGGTGCTTTATTCGTCCCAGAGGGGAAAACGTTTTTGTACAAGCTGCCCACACGACGGCTGCTGGTTTCTGCTTATCACAACAGGAGAGTGCGCTAGCGCAAAGCGACTGCCGCAGCTCGTCGTTTTTTTTAAATACATTTACGACTTTTTTGGAATGCGTAATTTCGATTCTGGATAATAAAGGTCTTGAGTCGGCCTAGTTGTAAAATCGCTAGTTATGGTTATACTAGTTATCCTACGCTAGTAGTCATGGATGGCGTCGTGACGTCGGGGGACTGACGATTATCCAAACGACTGAATAATAAAAAAACTGAAAGCGGGATGTTCAACTGACAAAAAAAAACAAATTCTTCAGTCAAATATATTCAAGGTTTGGATTATATATATTTTTCTGTTCCAGAAATGAGGCGTGGCACGTTAGCCGTGGACATTTACACACATGAAGTTCAAAGGCTTTCCGTACGAAAAGAGAGAGAACCTATTAATTCTTTTTTTTTTTTTCTTTTTTTTTTTCACTGTCGAGAAGCTGATCCAAGAGTGAGAATTGGGGCAGAAAGGTGAAACAGTTGCCTGCTGTTGGAAGAGAGAGACGAGCTTGAGGAGAAACTTTTTTCAAAGGCGGATGACTTCAAAAAAAAATAAAAACTGCCTCCGTTAAAACTCCAGTCTGACTCTGAAGGAGCACAGCCCAAAAACCAAAACCGAAAAAATTGTTTTTTTCTTCTCTAAATACAATCTTCAACCCCTTCGATAAGACCTTTTTTGTGTTGCGCGATGCGTGGTTGTTTTGTTTGGTTGGGGAATTGCGGTCGATTGACCTTTTCGGGGCGTACTTCGGATTAAAACACTTAAGCGCACTGGAAGAAAAAAAACCACTGAATACAATCGATGTAAATCCGACAATGTCGAGAGTACGATCAATTTCACACACACACACACACATCACAGCAACCCAAACTTTGGCTTGAATCAAATGAGTCAAATGTCATTTTGTTACGGGAGTTCCCGCTTAGTTATCTTATTCAACCAAAGTGGAAGAGTTGTTTTTAAAAAAAGAAGAAGATATCCCTTTTCCCCCCGCCTCTCTGGTGTGGTTGTGAAGTTTCACTCTGCTCCATCTGTTGGTGCTTGACCGTTGGTTCGGAGCTACTATTTACCGATTTAGCAGATGGCATTCTCCAAATCAATGAATTATTGTTACCTCCGCCATCGAAGATGGTCGGATTGTTTTCGGATTGTTTGTCTGTTGTCTGTAACTCAAAAGGTTATATATAGAATTGGCAAAACTTGGTAAGATTTACCTTTAGGCCAAGGAACAATTGATCGGATTTTGGATCCAAGGGACTTTAATGATTTGTTTGGTTGCTGATTGCCCTTTAGTTTTAGATGACATGCCGACAGGCAGCCGTACCGATACAAGATACAAGATACAAGATGTTTGATTGGCCATTTGTAACAAGTACATAGGAATGCTTACTCCCCATTCCCTCCCACAGTATACATCCCAAAAACAACACCATACAAATAAAAATAATATATACAATAAAAATAAACCAAAAAAAAGAGTGACTTAATTGATATGTACTATGTGTTGAATGTACATTTATTTAATTTTTTTTACAAAAATCTTTAAACACATTTAAAGTGCCAGTAGTGCAGCAGCATCATGAATACAGTGCAGTACAGTGCAGTAACTGTGATGAGACAATGTTATGAAAGTGAAGTGGCAGCACTCCTAGCAGTCCAGTAGGCGCACTGCCTGTGGATTAAAAACGTATGCTGCCGTCTGTTTGCTTGGTTTTGGGGGTCCAGGAGAGGACGGTGCGTGGGCTGGAGGTGTCGGTGAAGCAGCAGTCTGCGGAGGTGGAGAAGGGCAAGGCCTTGCGTCAGAAGGTGACCCGGGAGAAGGGCCAGCTGGAGATCCAGGGGGCCACTATGGCGGCTGAGCTCCAGGAGGCCAGTCGACGGTAAGGGGGATGGGGGGGGATATAGATGTGGATACGGAAACTCAAAGTGAAAAAGTCTTGACTCACTTGACTCACTTGACTTCAACCACAATCAATCAAACTAAAATGAATAATATGCATAGAATGCATTTTGTCCATGTAGCCATGTGAACATTATGCAAATGTAACAATAATAATAATAGTTATTATATTATTAATACTATTTTGTTCGTATGATCCCCTTTTGCACAAAAACATTCAACTGAAAGTGCATTCCACCAATGATGTCCATCTCTTTTTACTTGGTTGGACTTCTATGGGTTTATGAACTCTCATTCTCTCCAAACACTGAATACTCCTTATTCTCCTCCTCCAGGAGTGTGGTGCTGCTGAAGGAGAAGGAGGCGCAGAGTGAGCAGCAGGAGCAGGCCCTGCAGAAACTGAGGGCCGCGCACGAGGCCGACATGAGCCACTATCAGCAGGAGCACATGCTCTCCGCCACCAAGGTGCCCGCACACACACACACTCACTCACTCACTCACTCACTCACTCACTCACTCACTCACTCACTCACTCACTCACTCACTCACACTCTGTCTCTCACTCACACTCTGTCTCTCACTCACTCACTCACTCTGTCTCTCATTCTGTCTCACTCACTCACTCACTCACTCACACTCTGTCACTCACTCACTCACTCTCTCACACACACTGTGTCTCTCATTCTGTCTCACTCACTCACTCACTCACTCTGTCTCTCACTCTGTCACTCACTCACTCACTCACTCACACTCTGTCTCTCACTCACTCACTCACTCACACTCTGTCTGTCACTCACTCACTCACTCACACTCTGTCTCTCATTCTGTCTCACTCACTCACTCACTCACTCACTCACACTCTGTCACTCACTCACTCACTCTCTCACACACACTCTGTCTCTCATTCTGTCTCACTCACTCACTCACTCACACTCTGTCTCTCACTCTGTCACTCACTCACTCACTCACTCACTCACACTCTGGCTCTCATTCTGTCTCACTCACTCACTCACACTCTGTCTCTCACTCACTCACTCTCACTCACTCACTCACACACACTCACACTCACTCACACTCACTCACACACACACTCACTCACTCACACTCTGTCTCTCACTCTCTCACTCACTCACTCACTCACTCACACTCTGTCTCTCATTCTGTCTCTCACTCACTCACTCACACTCTGTCTCTCACTCTGTCACTCACTCACTCACTCACTCTGTCTCTCATTCTGTCTCTCACTCACTCACTCACTCACACTCTGTCTCTCACTCACTCACTCACACTCTGTCTCTCATTCTGTCTCACTCACTCACTCACACTCTGTCTCTCACTCTGTCACTCACTCACTCACTCTCTCACACACACTCTGTCTCTCATTCTGTCTCACTCACTCACTCACACACTCACTCACTCACTCACACTCTGTCTCTCACTCTGTCACTCACTCACTCACTCACACTCTGGCTCTCATTCTGTCTCACTCACTCACACTCTGTCTCTCACTCTGTCACTCACTCACTCACTCACACTCTGTCTCTCACTCACTCACACTCACTCACTCACACACACTCACACTCACTCACACACACTCACTCACTCACACTCTGTCTCTCACTCTCTCACTCACTCACTCACACTGTCTCTCATTCTGTCTCTCACTCACTCACTCACACTCTGTCTCTCACTCTGTCACTCACTCACTCACTCACTCGCTCACTCACTCACTCACACTCTGTCACTCACTCACTCTCTCACTCACACTCTGTCTCTCACTCGCTCACTCACTCACTCACTCACACTCTATCTCTCATTCTGTCTCTCACTCACTCACTCACTCACTCACTCACACTCTGTCACTCACTCACTCACTCTCTGTCTCTCACTCTGTCTCTCACTCACTCACTCACTCACTCTCACTCGGTCTCTCACTCACTCACTCACTCACACACGCACTTTCCCTCTCTCTCACTCTCAGAGTTCCAGGTCTTAGGTCACTGCACTCTGCAGTGGCTCACCTCCCAAGGATACTTGCACAATAACCTGTGCAGTATGTGGACACTGTATTTGGATTAGAAGATGTGTTTGTCCAAAGCTACTTTCGCTGAATTCAAGTACAATCCTTCATGAGCCTGGGTGTGTGATTAGTGAACATCCCTCCATCCATCCGTCGTACCGCTTATCCGTGGTCCGGTCGCGGAGGTAGCAGCTTCAGCAGGGGACTCCAAACTTCCCTCTCCCTGGCAACATGGACCAGCTCTGACTGGGGGATCCCGAGGTGGTCCCAGGCCAGCGTGGAGATGTAATCACCCCACCTGTACCTCGGTCTGCCCCGTGGTCTCTTCCCAGTTGGCTGTGCCTGGAAAACCTCCCTCGGGAGGCGACCAGGAAGCATCCTTACTAGATGCCCGAACCACCTCAACTGGCTCCTTTCTACGCGAAGGAGCAGCGGCTCTACTCCGAGTCTCTCACGAGTGACTGAGCTTCTCACCCTATCCCTCAGGGAGATACCAGCCACCCTCCTGAGGAAACTCATTTTGGCCGCTTGTATTCGCGTTCTCGTCCTTTCGGTCATTACCCATTGTTCATGACCATAGGTGAGGGTAGGAACGAAGAGTGACCGGTAGATCGAGAGCTTTGCCTTCTGGCTCAGCTCTCTTTGGGTTACAACGGTGCGGTAAAGTGCCAATACCGCTCCCGCTGCACCTATTCTCCGGTCAATCTCACGCTCCATCCTCCCCTCACTCGAGAACAAGACCCCTGAGATACTTGAACTCCTTCACTTGGAATAAGGACTCCCTCCCTACTTGGAGTAGACAATCCACCGGTTTCCAGGTACATGTAATTAATGAGCAGGTACATGTCATTAATGACATGTACATAGTCATCGGGTACACGCAGTGAGGCATCTTGCACAAGGATGCCGTTTTTTGGGCCGGAGTTGAACCCCGTCGTCATAAACAACACAAGTCGAAATAGAATAGAATAGAATCGTGAGGGACCCCCTATTAGTAACTGTTGCATGTGTTCTCCTCACACACCCAGGCCTCCGAGGTGATGGAGGAGCTGGAGCAGGTCACCTTCCAGCTCAGACAGCAGCTACAGGAGGCGGAGCACAGGAGGCAGAAACAGCTCCGGGTACCGAGTTCTCTGTGTGGGGACATCTCTCTCTGTCTCTCTCTATCTCTATCTGTTTCTACCTCTGTCTCTCTCTCTCTCTCTCTCTCTCCCCCTCTCTTTTTCTCTCTCTCGCTCTCGCTCTTGCTCTCGCTCTCGCTCTCGCTCTCGCTCTCGCTCTCTCTCTCTCTCTCTCTCTCTCTCTCTCTCTCTTTCTACCTCTCTGTTTCTCTCCATCTTTGGTGTGTGTCTCTTTCTCTCTACCTCTCTGTCTCTCTCTCTATCTTTGGTGTGTCTCTCTCTCTCTCTCTCTCTCTCTCTCTCTCTCTCTCTCTCTCTCTCTCTCTCTCTCTCTCTCTCTCTCTCTCTCTCTCTCTCTCTCTCTCTCTCTCTCTGCCTATCTATCTCTCTCTAGGCTTAATGTCTGTCCATCTGTATCACGTTGGGGATGGGATGGCATGTATGGTTAGTGTTGCCTTAACAGCGTTCTCTTCCCCCCTTACCAGGACCAGGTGATCACATTTCAGCAGGAGAAGACCGACCTGCAGGTCCACTGCGAGAAGAAGGTAAATCACGGCAGCTTCAGCTCCACATAAAAAGAGGTTCTAAAAAAACGCTTTGACGGCTTCATAATGGAGCTTCTTCTTCTTCTGTTTCTTCTTCTTCTTTGATGGATTGATCCATTCTTTAATGCCAGGTTAGGACCCGCAACTGCCAGACCGGGAGGATTAACAGGGTAGTTGAGGAATTGGATGTGATAAGAGAGAGAGGGAGGGAGGCAGGAGAGAGAGAGGGAGGGAGGGGGGGAGGGAGAGAGAGAGGGTGGGAGGGAGGGAGGCAGGAGAGAGAGAGAGAGAGAGAGACGGGGAGAGAAAGAAAGAGAGAGAGAGAGAGAGAGAGGGACGGACGGACGGAGAGGAGGAGAGAGAGAGAGAGAGAGATAGAGAGAGTAGTTAAGGTGCCCATTGCCCGACTGCCAGCCAAAAGTTACTGGGTTCGATCCCCAAGGATGCCCTAACCCCCCCCCCCCACCCCCCCACCTACCTGGTCACCTTAATGACATCTTGTCTACCCAACGTGCTCCCTGTGAATAACAGCGACTGAACAGTAGGGGATAGCCTTGGTCAGGTCGAAGGGGACGGGAAGATCCGAAGGGTCCAGATCCGAAGCTGCCATGTGGTCATGGCACGCTGAAACACATGCCTGATCTAAAAAATATATATACACACGGACTGTGTAGCACTGCTCTGCAACCCTAATTGGGCCCATGCTTGCACATGGTCCTCCTCTCCCTTTGAAAAGCATCCCCCTCTTCAAAGGGCCGTCATGAAGTATAGATTACAGAGGCCACTCCTAATGAGAACACGCTTGACCAGAACCTAACTAGACCAGGACCAGACCTGTTCAGAACCTCCACTTTTAAGATTGTACATGCACCACCTGTGTGTGTGTGTGTGTGTGTGTGTGTGTGTGTGTGTGTGTGTGTGTGTTTTGGTGTGTGTGTGTTTTGGTGTGTGTGTGTTTTGGTGTGTGTGTGTGTGTGTGTGTGTGTGTGTGTGTGTGTGTGTGTGTGTGTGTGTGTGTGTGTGTGTGTGTGTGTGTGTGTGTGTGTGTGTGTGTGTGTGTGTGTGTGTGTGTGTGTGTGTGTGTGTGTGTGTGTGTAGGTGTGTGTGTGTGTGTGTGTGTTGGAGGCAGACGGGCACATCTGTACCACACACCTGTGGATCGCTATAGCGAGAGGCCTCCTCTGAGCTCTTTCATCGGGGGGTCAGAGGGCACTTCATTTATATACTAACTGGTGTGGACGTGTGTGTCCTTTGATGTCCTGCCGTAGTTTCATACCGGAGTCTACCCTTGTCTCCTCGCTGCTGCATCTTATTAATTCACAGCAATATCCATTGGTGTTTATATGACTTGGCACCAGGGCTATCAATTGTCTCATCACCCGCCCTCCCCAACTGTAATTAGCGAGGTGACAGAAGATGAGAACGGAAAGTAAAGAGCGCACCATCTATTATCCTGCTAACCCCCCCCCCCCCCCCATCACCTCCACCACCTCCACCTCCACCACCGCCTCCTTCTCCACCTCCTCCACCTCCACCACCACCACCTCCTCCAGCTCCACCACCTCCTCCACCACCACCTCCACCTTCTCCTCCACCTCCACCTCCACCTCCACCACCTCCACCTCCTCCTCCACCTCCTCTCCCCAACTGTAAAGATTCCGGAGCAGCTGTAAAGCAGATCCATACCAGTGTATGTACGTAGGGGGGGCCCCCGGTTACAGACATATGTGGACAAGCGAGGGGCCCCTGTGCGGAAGGGTAAATGACAGAGAGAGAGAGAGAGAGAGAGAGAGAGAGAGAGAGGGGGGCCCTGTGTTGTGTTGAGGATGGAGTCCTGGTGAGTGTGTCTGATGGGTATGGGGGGAGTACCGGGGGGAAAACAGGGGGGGGGGGGGGGGGAGAGACACTGAACCAGGTGGACGGGGTCACGGACAGGGAGGGGGACGAGCGGTGTTTTGCATTGTCCGTCTTCTCACGCTCACATACTTTAAACTCCATCCTTGTTTTTTTTTTACCCCCTCTCTCTCTTTCGCCCTCTGTCCCTCTTGTCTTGTTCTGCGTCTTGCTCTCTCTCTCTCTCTCTCTCTCTCTCTTCTCTCTCTCTCTCTCTCTCTCTCTCTCTCTCTCTCTCTCCTCTCTCTCTCTCTCTCTCTCTCTCTCTCTCTCTCTCTCTCTCTCTCTCTCTCTCTCTCTCTCTCTCTCTCTCTCTACCTCTCTCTCTCTATCTCCTGTTCTACCACTCTCTCTCACTCTCACTCTCACTCTCACTCTCACTCTCACTCTCTCTATCTATGTCTGTCTTTGTCTGCCTTCATCTAACTCACTCTTGTTCTGCCTCTAACTCTCTCTCTCTCTCTCTCTCTTTCTCTCGCTCTTGTTCTGCCTCTCTCTCTTTTTTCGCTCTTCCTATCCCCTGCCTCTGTCCTTTCCTTATCTCTTGTTCTGCCTCTCTCTCTATCTCTTGTTCGACCTCTCTCTATCTCTTGTTCTACCTCTCTATCTCTTGATCTGCCTCTCTCTCTATCTCTTGATCTGCCTCTCTCTCTATCTCTTGTTCTGCCTCTCTCTCTATCTCTTGTTCGACCTCTCTCTATCTCTTGTTCTACCTCTCTATCTCTTGATCTGCCTCTCTCTCTATCTGTTGTCCTGCCTCTCTTCTTATCCCTTGTTCTGCCTCTGTCCTCTCCTTATCTTTTGTCCTGCCTCTCTCCCTATCTCTTGTTCTGCCTCTCTCCCTACCTCTTGTTCTGCCTCTCTCCCTATCTCTTGTTCGACCTCTCTCTATCTCTTGTTCTACCTCTCCTTATCTCTTGTCCTGCCTCTCTCCCTACCTCTTGTTCTGCCTCTCTCCCTATCTCTTGTTCGACCTCTCTCTATCTCTTGTTCTACCTCTCCTTATCTCTTGTCCTGCCTCTCTCTCTCTCTCTTGTTCTGCCTCTCTCTCTATCTCTTGTTCGACCTCTCTCTATCTCTTGTTCTACCTCTCCTTATCTCTTGTCCTGCCTCTCTCCCTACCTCTTGTTCTGCCTCTCTCCCTATCTCTTGTTCGACCTCTCTCTATCTCTTGTTCTACCTCTCTCTCTATCTCTTGTCCTGCCTCTCTCTCTATCTCTTGTTCTGCCTCTCTCTCTATCTCTTGTTCTACCTCTCTTTATCTCTTGTTCTGCCTCTCTCTCTATCTCTTGTTCTGCCTCTCTCCCTATCTCTTGTTCTACCTCTCCTTATCTCTTGTTCTGCCTCTCTCTATCTCTTGTTCTACCTCTCTCTCTATCTCTTGTCCTGCCTCTCTCTCTATCTCTTGTTCTGCCTCTCTCTCTATCTCTTGTTCTACCTCTCCTTATCTCTTGTCCTGCCTCTCTCTCTATCTCTTGTTCTGCCTCTCTCCCTATCTCTTGTTCGACCTCTCTCTATCTCTTGTTCTACCTCTCTCTCTATCTCTTGTCCTGCCTCTCTCTCTATCTCTTGTTCTGCCTCTCTCTCTATCTCTTGTTCTACCTCTCCTTATCTCTTGTCCTGCCTCTCTCTCTATCTCTTGTTCTGCCTCTCTCTCTATCTCTTGTTCTACCTCTCTTTATCTCTTGTTCTGCCTCTCTCTCTATCTCTTGTTCTGCCTCTCTCCCTATCTCTTGTTCTACCTCTCCTTATCTCTTGTTCTGCCTCTCTCCCTATCTCATCTCTTGTTCTGCCTCTCTCCCTATCTCTTGTCCTGCCTCTCTCCCTATCTCTTGTCCTGCCTCTCTCCCTATCTCTTGTTCTGCCTCTCTCTCTCTCTCTCTCTCTCTCTCTCTCTCTCTCTCTCTCTCTCTCTCTCTCTCTCTCTCTCTCTCTCTCTCTCTCTTGTCCTGCCTCTCTCCCTATCTCTTGTTCTGCCTCTCTCCCTATCTCTTGTCCTGCCTCTCTCCCTATCTCTTGTTCTGCCTCTCTCTCTCTCTCTCTCTCTCTCTCTCTCTCTCTCTCTCTCGCTCTCTCGCTCTCTCGCTCTCTCTCTCTCGCTCTCTTGTTCCAACCATTTTTCTCTCTCTCTCTCTCTCTCTCTCTCTCTCTCTCTCTCTCTCTCTCTCTCTCTCTCTCTCTCTCTCTCTCTCTCTCTCTCTCTCTCTCTCTCTCTCTTGTTCCAACCATTTCTCTCTCTCTCTCTCTCTCTCTCTCTCTCTCTCTCTCTCTCTCTCTCTCTCTCTCTCTCTCTCTCTCTCTCTCTCTCTCTCTCTCTTGTTCCAACCATTGCTCTCTCTCTCTCTCTCTCTCTCTCTCTCTCTCTCTCTCTCTCTCTCTCTCTCTCTCTCTCTCTCTCTCTCTCTCTCTCTCCTCTCTCTCTCTCTCTCTCTCTCTCTTGTTCCAACCATTGCTCTACCTCTCTCTCTCTCTCTCTCTCTCTCTCTCTCTCTCTCTCTCTCTCTCTCTCTCTCTCTCTCTCTCTCTCTCTCTCTCTCTCTCTCTCTACCTCTCTCTCTCTCTGTCTGTATGTCTCTCCTCATCTCAGGTTCAGTCGGCTCTGAGCAAGGCGGAGAAGGAGAGAACAGAGGCCAAGATGGCGGCGGCCAAACTCGAAGAGTCTCTCAGGTAGTTTTTCCCACTGTGATGATGAAACAGCACACACTCTCTTCCGTCGTAAATCAATGCGAGCGCGTGAGTCAAAGCGTATGGAATTGCAGCATGTTCCGCAGCTGCTGACGTTATCGCAACCAGCTGTATGTAGTGTTTACGATCCTTCCTCGTGAGTTCAGACCTCTCTCCCCGCCTGTTACACTGCATTATGAGGTGCGTTTGAACGGAAAGGACTAGACCACGGAGGTGGTGGTGGTGGTGGTGGTGGTGGTGGTGGTGGTTCAGCCCAAGTACATTAATATACATTAAACGTTTTCACACTGGGCTAAAAAAAAACGTCTTTTGCTTTCACACTGGCAAGTAATGCGCATTCGGTACCCAACTAGTGTGCATTAACTAATCCACCTTGGTGTAGGTGGTTTAGATCCCGATCAAGTAACTAGTTTGGGTGCAATGCAATAAAACCACTACGGGTTTCGCTTCCCGTGTGTGTGTGTGTGTGTGTGTGAACAGAATCTTTAATGCGCATTACTTTCGCTTCACACAAAACTTACCAGTCTCCTCATTGAATGCGCGTTCGCTTCTCTATCGTGGTGTGTGTGAACGAAAACCTGGTATCGAGTGCGCAGCGAATCGCGAATTAGAAGAGAGTGTGAACAAAGTGTATTCGATGCGCACCGAAGTCCATACCGTATTCAGTGTAAAAACTGTATATTTCTCCAATAATGCAACACCCCCCCCCCCCCCCCCCCCCCACTCCGAAGTGGTTTATTCCGCTTAAACTACAGTACCCAATGATGATAACATACTTCTGCCATAACGTTATTGGGGTTTTTGTTCATCGATGTGATTGGCTGGAATTCAAATATTCAAATAAAGAACACCCTTGGAACGTTTTGGACCAATCGTGATCAAGTGGTTAATTAACAATGTTGTGCTTATAACAATGCTTTAAAAACACAGGCACAGGTATATATATATATATATATATATATATATATATATATATGTATGTGTTGTCCCTTGTTGCGTGTTCACTGCAGTTGTTTGTGTGTTATATTTCGTCCTTCATGTTTCCAATTTGAGTCGATTTCTAACAAAACATCACAAACGCCACAAGATAGGATAGCGATGAGAGGGACAATTATCCCAGGCAAATCAACCCTATTTGGGTGGATTTCTTTTTGGGGATTATTTACAATGTCCTCATCCTCCACCCAAACTGGCTCCATTGGGCCTCCTCAGCCTCGACATAAATTACAACATCTAACCGATGTACAACAGATGGGTCCTGATTGACTTTGTGTCCTGATGAGAAGCACCCCAGTTGGTGTGTCTCATCTCCTGGCACGCACGCACACACACACACACGCACACGCACACGCACACACGCACGCACACACGCACGCAAGCACACACACACACACACACACACACACACACACACACAAGCACACGCACACGCACACACACACACAAGCCTGTTAATTACTACGAGATGTCTTGTTCTCGTCACTGAGCCTCATCGACATCAACAGTGTGGGGGGGGGGGGGGAACACAATTCTGGTCTGATTCCGGTCTTTCTCTTTACCGGGTTTCCCGGCAGTGTTAACCACTGCTGGTGTGATAAGAGAGAGAGAGATGGACAATTTAAATTTAAGGTTGACAAGGTTTTCAAAGTAAAAGCCCTGACACTCACACACTTGGTGCTCTACCTGTGTCATTGGAACTTTGAACTCTGGGTTTTTGCTCCTATTCAACAATCCAAATGGGGTTCTTTTTATTTTCTCAACCTGGAATAGCCCACCTCCTGGTTGGGTGTTTTTTGTTTAATTCAATGCATTCCTGTACCTGTCACCTGGACTTCTACTACAATAATAATACAATGCCGCAGATACTGCCAGATACTACAAATAGTTCACTTCTATATACAGTATTTAGATTGTTTGTATACCCTTGTTTGTCTTATGTTCACAATTAACAAACCAATTGGTCCACTTCAAAACAAGTGCCATATGTGTGTCTGTGTGGTCCTTTTGCTTATCTAAGGGAGGCAGTGTGTGTGTGTGTGTGTGTGCGCGCATGCGCGAGTATGCATGTGTGTGCGTGTGTGTGTGTGTGTGTGCGCATTTGCGTGTGTGTGTGTGTGTATGCGTGTTCATGTGTTCGTGTGTGTGTGTGTGTGTGTGTGTGTGTGTGCGCATGTGTGTGTATGCGCGAGTATGCATGTGTGCGTGTGTGTGTGTGCGCGTGCGTGTGTGTGCGCATTTGTGTGTGTGTGTGTGTGTGTGTGTGTGTGTGTGTGCGTGTTCATGTGTGCGTGTGTGGTTGGATTTATGTGTGTTGGGTATATAAACTGCACATGTGTGTGAACTGCACATGTGCAGAGCTAACCAACGGCATGCTGGGATGGGGAAGCATCCGGAGGCCGCAGGAATGCGGTGGGAGCAGACTCTCTCTCTCAGGGCTTATCATTCTCATGTGTGCGTGAGTGATACTGACGGTATACTCATAAGCGTCGTCTGTCTCTCATCTGCTAGTATAATGGGAAGGGCAGGATGGTAGTGTCTAGAGGCTTGGGTGTTTGACTCGCCGCCCCGGGCGAAAGAGTTCTGGGTTAACTTTGAATCCCGATCGCTTACCCGTCTACCTGTAGGCAAACTCGCTGCTCATCATCGGGCCTCCTCAGCCTCGACATCAATTACAACATCTAACCGATGTACAACAGATGGGTCCTGATTGACTTTGTGTCCTGATGAGAAGCACGCCAGTTGGTGTGTCTCATCTCCTGACACGCACGCACGCACGCACACACACACACACACACACACACACACACACACACACACACACACACAAGCTTCGTCTGTCTCTCATCTGCTAGTATAATGGAAAGGGCAGGATGGTAGTGTCTAGAGGCTTGGGTGTTTGACTCGCCGCCCCGGGCGTAAGAGGTTAACTTCTGGGTTAACTTTGAATCCCGATCACTCACCTGTCTACCTGTAGGCATCATGGAGACCAGGTGGCCTACCTGTCGCCGTTCATTTTTTTTTTTAAAGCTTTTTATCCGAATAATGTTCCTGTCGGTCGCTTTAGACTTCTAAACGCCTGAATCCTAAATAGTCATGGAAAGACCCAAAGTTCACCATGCAGTAATGATTTTTGTTGCTATTTGATTCGATTTGATTCGATTCTAATGTGTTGTCATTGCACAGCACAAGCACAGTGCAGCACAGCGAAAAATCATTTGGCATTTAACCAGAGTGCAAATGTTGCAGTAAAGTGCATGGTAATATACAATGTACAAGTGGTTAAATAAGATGTAAACACAGTCAAAAACTACAACTAAAAACGTAGGTATAAAATAACTTATAGAGTAGGTATGAGATATGTGCAGACTTAAAGTGTATATATATATATACGTATATATATGTATATATATATATATACGTATATATATACGTATATATATATATATATATATATATGTATATACTTTAAGTCTGCACATATCTACCTGTTCATACATGTATACTTACCTGTGTGTATATATATATATATATATATATATATATGTATATATATATATATATATATATATATATATATACACAGGTAAGTATACATGTATGAACAGGTAGTGAGCAATGAATACAGTTATATCAAATCAAGGTCAATGTATATAAATGTTTTTTTATATATATTCTATAATATGTTATTTATTATAATATTATTATTATTATTCGATGAATTAACTATGTTCATAAAGATACATGCTTTCTTTAAATATTAATAGTTGAAATACATTCGGTAGGTCATAGGTGGTGTGCTTCACGAGGTGTACGGCGTCTCAGCACCACACCAAAATAAAAGTCATATGTATATATATATATATATATATATATATACATGTGTGTGTATATATATATATATATATATATATATATATATATATATATATATATATGTGTATAAATATCCTGTTCTTCTGCGAATGATCTTGTCCTCAGTGGCGATACGTGGATCTCATTCCTCTCACGATAACATGCGCACACACACACACACACACACACACACACACACACACACACACACACACACACACACACACACACACACACACACACACACACACACACACACGACGTGACCTGCCCTTTAACACCCTGCCAGTGAGTGTGTGGTGGGCAGAGAGCCTCCATCTCCTTGGAGGGTAAATTCGGAGCTGAGCGGCCCTAATGCAGTGCCTGTGCCCCCCCCCCCCTGCTCTCCCTCAGGTCCTCATGCGTTAGAAGACCCTGATTAACTCACCGCACAACCCTCCACGGACCATCCCGTATCTCTCTCTCTCTCTCTCTCTCTCTCTCTCTCTCTCTCTCTCTCTCTCTCTCTCTCTCTCTCTCTCTCTCTCTCTCTCTCTCTCTCTCTCTCTCTCTCTCTCTCTCTCTCTCTCTCTCTCTCTCTCTCTTGTTCTGGGTCTTTCGTCTCCTCTCTTTTTTTTTGCCAGCCAAGCACTCTCATATTTCTCCCTCTGTCTCTCGCTCTATCCCCCCCCTCTCTTTAATATTTCTCTCTGGCTCCCCTTCTCTCACTTTTCCTCTCTATCCATCTCACTCCATCCATCTTTCCCAACTCTCTCCTTCTTTCTCTCTTCTCGCTATCTGTCTCTTGCTCTCCCTCCCTCACTCTCTCGCCCTCTTTATCACTCTTTGTCTCTCTCTCTCTCTCTCTCCTCTCTCTCTCTCTCTCTCTCTCTCTCTCTCTCTCTCTCTCTCTCTCTCTCTCTCTCTCTCTCTCTCTCTCTCTCTCTCCTCTCTCTCTCTCTCTCTCTCTCTCTACTGTTATCTCTCTCTCTCCCCCTCTCCCTTTCGCTCTCTGAGTCTCACTGATCTCTTTCCCCCCCCTTGCCCTCCCTCTCCTCTTCGAAGCTCTCTCTCTCTCTCTCTGTCGCTCTCTCTCTGTCTCTCTCTGTCTCTCTCTGTCTCTCTCTCTCTCTCTCTCTCTCTCGCTCTCCTCTCTCTCGTCTCTCTCTGTCTCTCTCTGTCTCTCTCTCTTCAGCTCCATCCAACTCTCCTCTTTCCTCTCTCGTAGAAGCGTGCAATCCTACACTTCACCGACTGACGGGGCAGGAGTTAAAAACAAACAACCCAAAAAAAGCCAAAGTGACAGAATGAGTCAATATATTCCAGCACGATCCCGCCAACCCGCACTACCGGGTCATCACATGCAGATAACACCCTCCCTTCATGACGGCAGAACAACTCACACACACACGCACGCACGCACACACACACACACACACGCACATGCGCGCGCGCGCCGAGCGGCGGTTCAGCCGCCCATCTGCCGGATGGCCGGCCCCCCGGGGGGCCGGCAGATGAGCGGCGGTTCAGCCGCCGATCTGCCGGCCCCCCGGGGGGCCGGCCATCCGGCAAGAGAACCCGGATGGTAGCCGCAGCATCAACCGTCTTAAGGGGGGGATTTGGGTGGGTGGGGTGGGGTGTTGTCGGTGGTGGGGGGGGGGGGAGGTGGTTTGGTTCACAACGGCCCATCACATCACATCACAATAGGCCCACAAACAAACAAAATCCGAGCTTTTTCTTCTTCTTCTTCTTCTCCTCTTCTTGTTTGGCTTGTTTGTGTGGCTGAAAATGGCGGCCCACCCGCGCACAAAAAAATCGCACGAAGGAGAGAGGTCTGTCGCTGTCTTGTCTTGTCTGTCTGTCTGTCTGTCTGTCTGTCTGTCTGTCTGTCTGTCTGTCTGTCTGTCTGTCTGTCTGTCTGTCGTCGTCGTCGCCGCCGACGTGCAAACACGTTTTGTGTGGCTCCGTTTAATGTTCCTCTTGAAGACGAGCAAAGACGCGGCTGAAGGTTGTCCCTGTCTGTTTGCCGCACTGCTCTGAGGAGGAGGGGGAGGAGGAGGGGGAGGGGGAGGAGGAGGGGATGGGGGGAGGAGAGGTGGGGGGGGGGGGGGGCGGGTGACAGATCTGTTTGTGCATAAATTGTCTTCCGTTCGTTAGCATCAGTAACGAGCTAACCGCTCCCTTGTTTGGGAGTTAAACACTAAGAAATGACAGTTGGCACATGAGGCCTGCAGCTAATTAAGCACTCTGGGTACACACACACACACACACACACACACGTATACAAACACACACACACACACACACACACACATTGATATATATATATATATATATATTTATTTATTAATTTATTTATACACACACACACACACACCTTGTACCATCCGGCTTTGACTTTGAAGTTCTCCTGGATCGCCTTTTAAAGGCTGTCTGCATCACCATGGCAGCAGGCAGGTAGCAGCCTTCAGACGACTGCTGTGTGTGTGTGTGTGTGTGTGTTTGTGTATGTTTGTGTGTGTGTGTGTGTGTGTGTGAATCCAGTATCCAAATGCTGTAGCCTGTAGTACTTCATATTGCCTTTGCGTTGCCTCTAGTCTGCGTTCAGTGCCTTCAGTGTTTGACCTAGGATGGGAATATCGGTCTTATCTATCTATCTATCATATGTGTCTATATATGTTTGATTGATTGTATTTCATCAGCAGCTGTGGTCTACACCTTTTGGCTGTGGCACCACACACACACACACACACACACACACACACACACACACACACACCGAACACACACGCACGCATCAAAAACACAAAACAAACCAAAAACCCCACCGAATTAGCCTATCCTGCCGCGCGGATGAGCAGCTATCGCCGCAGCCCATTCAAGTTTGCCCCGACTCTGGTGTTTCTATAGCAACAACGTAAAGCTTGAGCGCTTGAGGAGCTGAGGAGGGGAGCGACTTCATCACCCTCTGATTCTTTTCAAATCCCGACGCGGCTCACACATCCTTACAGGGCATTAGCATGGAGATAGGGGAGAAGCACCAGAAGAGAAGAGAGAGAGAGAGAGAGAGAGAGAGAGAGAGAGAGAGAGAGAGAGAGAGAGAGAGAGAGAGAGAGAGAGAGAGAGAGAGAGAGAGAGAGAGAGAGAGAGAGAGAGAGAGAGAGAGAGAGAGAGAGAGAGAGAGAGAGAGAGAGAGAGAGAGAGAGAGAGAGAGTGAGTCATCATCATCGTGACCTCCCCCCGTCAACACCGGTCAAGCGATGCAGCCAAGAACTGAACTGAACTGAACAACCAAAACCCCCAAGTCTGTTTGGACACATAATGGGTGAGGTTGACATGTCCCTGAATGGCGCTCCGGGGGTACGACCCCCCCGAGGGTGACCCCGTTCAGACCTAGTCATTCTCCCGATTGTCTGACTACTACTTGTCGACACGCTGGTTACAACCCATTCGTATGAGAGGGTTAATCACATCGCCCTCATTTGACGTGTGTGTGTGTGTGTGTGTGTGTGTGTGCGGGTGGTGGCGGCGGCAGTCGCTGTAGTCTGTTGTTTGGACTTGGCTTGGGTCGCCGGTTCAAGTCCCCCAAAACGGACACAAAGTACAGCGGAGGGAGGACTTTTACTTGGAACTGGATAAAGGTGCCAGTTCGTCTCCTGGGCTACCTACTGCCCAGGTGCCCTTTGAGCAAGGCACCAGCCCCCCCCCCCCCTACACACTGCTCCCCGGGCAGCTGTGTATATATACACACAATAGCTGCCCGCTGCTCCTAATACTAGGATGGGTTAAATGCAGAGAAACTATGTATGGAGCCCAATAGCTCCCTAATGTGCCAGCGGATCACCCATCTCTCGCTGCCCCTCCTTTCTCTCTCCATAATCTTTGATATTGCAAAGAGCATGGATTAATTACAGGGGTTGAATCCATTGAGACTCTCTCTCTCTCTCTCTCTCTCTCTCTCTCTCTCTCTCTCTCTCTCTCTCTCTCTCTCTCTCTCTCTCTCTCCCACGTGACGCGATCAAGTCGACGTACCAGGCGGCGGGAGCTTGTCCGATGACGCCCTCCTCCGCTCTGTCCTCTTGTCTGCTGCTTTAGACTATCTACTATCTGAAGCCACGCCGATTGATCTGCGTAATGTCAATCACAGCACAACTGGGAACACTTCCGTCAGGCCTTCAGTGGAGGAGGAGAAGCTGACTCTGTTGTTGTGTGAAATGTACTGTAGGCAGTCTGTAAGATACTTATGTAATGTGTATAAGCACAGAGATCGACGAGCCTGTTAATTGAGACTTGTGTGTTTATTCGGGCCGGTGCGGAACTTCAGGTACGGCAGGCACAGAGGGACAAACTAGACAGTGCCTACGGAAGCCCATAATGCAATAGGCAAAGTCACAATACATTACATCTCCCTTCTTCAGCAAAGAAGGCTATTAGTGCAAATAGTATTGTCGCAGACTATAAACACAATAATACATTTATACATCCTGTCAGCCCTGTCAATGTCCATGTTCAACAACACAACCAACAATGTCTGTGAAGCTAACTACACATAACTGAAGTCCTGATACTGACTTGGAAGGAGAGGTTACTAGCACAATCACTTCCATCAGGCATCTTTACCCACGCCCGTCCCTGACTGTTCAATTGACTTGAAGTTATTTATAAAAATGACAAAGTCAGTCTATCAGGGGGTTTCACAACTCTGCCCCGTCTGGTAGTATACGGTTACTGGGCTTGTGCAGACCTCGGTGGCTCCCCACGTGGCCAAGGGCGCGGTTCTGGATGGTCTAGAGGTCGCGGTTCTGGATGGTCTAGAGGTCGCGGTTCTGGATGGTCTAGAGGTCGCGGTTCTGGATGGTCTAGAGGTCGCGGTTCTGGATGGTCTAGAGGTCGCGTCGGCGTCGCCGGTACTGCATACCGCCGGTGGTTCGGTCCAAGGCTGGTTGAGAGGCTGGTTGAACATCTCCTGGCGTGACCGGTTGGCGGCTGGAGTGCTGGTGCGAAGGTGCAGACTGTTGCGGCGGAACTGCTGGCCTCCACTCTCCACAACGTAAGATGGTGGAGCGCTGTGCGGTTGAAGGATGACTCCAGGGGTCCATCTGCGGTGTCCAGGATACGGTGCCATCCGGACTTCATCTCCCGGCTGCAGGGCAGTGTGAGGCTTAGCTGCTCTCTTGCGGTCGTAGTAGAACTTCTGTGTGTCCTTGGTCTTGTCGAGCAGGCGCTTGACTTTTAGGGTGTCATAGGCCATGGGTGCGAGTAGCGCACGAGTAGCAGGCAGTTTGTTGCGAGGCCTTCTGCCCATGAGCAGTTGAGCTGGTGACAGGCCTACTGACTCCAGTGGAGTGGTTCTGTAATCTAGTAGTGCAAGGTGTTTGTCTGACGCTTTACTCCAAAGCCTCAGGTGACCCACATATGGCACTGTTGACTGACGAATGTGACACTTGTCAAAGTTAAGCTTTAGATTGTAGCTCGTGGCTCTCTCGACTACTTTGCAGAGTATTGCGTTGTGCTCTTTCATTGTGGGTGCTGCTATCAGAATGTCATCCATGACACCTGTGGCTCCATTAATTCCTTCTAGCATCTGGTCCATGATGCGCTGGAATATTTCAGGTGCACATTTGATCCCGAAGGGCAGTCTCAGCCATCTGAACCTCCCCATTGGAGTGTTGAAGGTTGTGAGAAAGGATGATGCTTCATCCAGCTCTATCTGGAGGAACCCGGATTTAGCATCTAAGACTGAGAATAC
>CM051012.1:14181533-14186533 GCA_027704905.1 Muraenolepis orangiensis | reverse complement strand
TACGCCCCATACACAAACACACACACACACACACACATGCACACCCTCTGTCATCCTCCTCCCTTTCCTCCCCCCTCTCCTCCCCCTCTCACCGCTGCCGTGCTCCACGGTCCTTTTGTGTCTGCCCCCCCCCTCTCTCTCTCTCCCTCCCCCCTCGCTCTCTCTCTCTCTCTCTCTCTCTCTCTCTCTCTCTCTCTCTCTCTCTCCCTCCCCCCCCCCACCTTGAAGGCCTGCAGGCGGTCGTAAAGCAGAGATGGTTAATAACTACGGAGCAGTACACAAACATTTGGGCTAGAGGAAAAACCAATCTCTCTCTCTCTCTCTCTCTCTCTCTCTCTCTCTCTCTCTCGCTCTCTCTGTCTCTCGCTCTCTCTGTCTCTGTCTCTGTCTCGCTCTCGCTCTCTCTCTCTCTCTCTCTCTCGCTCTCTCTGTCTCTCGCTCTCTCTGTCTCTGTCTCTGTCTCTGTCTCGCTCTCGCTCTCTCTCTCTCTCTCATTTGATGTCCGGCATGAGAGGGACCAAAATGACAAAGGAAGGGTGCAACGCTGCAAAGGGAAAAAGGGAAGAGAGGCACATTCCACTCCATCTCCTCTCCTCGGACGAGGCCCGCTCTGCTGGTCTTGCTTTCTGCCTCCCTCCCCTCCCTCCCTCCCTCCCTCCCTCCCTCCCTCCCCTCCCAGATGTGTTTGTTGTGTTTGTCCTGTGACAATCCACCCCCAGTCTCCCCTTTTGGGGTATTCAAGATTTCAAGATTCAAGATAACTTTATTTATCCCGAGGGAAATTAAGGTGCAACAGTTGAAACAGGGGGAATAAATGCACACAAAATATACTAATACCTAAGCTAAAAACTAAATAACAACAAACTAACTAAATAAAACTAGTATAAACAAAATATAACTAAAATAACTCTAAATTAATCTAAGTGTATTGATAGATGAGTAGATGAATTGCACAATTTACAGTATTATTACAGTAATAGTAATAATATATTAATAAATAACTCAGATGAATACTGAAAAAGTGACATGTGAAAAGTGAAAAGTGAAATTGAATTTACAGTGCAAAAATTACAGTGAAATGATTTACAGTGCGTTGACCAAAAAAAATAATAATAATAACAGTGCGTTGGCCTCAGGTCACTGAGTCTCCACTGTCCTTCTCATAACCCGAGGTAGATGAATTATAGAGACTGATGGCCACAGGAAGAAAGGACTTCCTGTGGCGTTCTGTGGTACACCTGGGTGGAATGAGTCTGTTGCTAAAGGTGCTTCTGTATGAGGTCAGCACCTGATGGAGAGGGTGAGAGTTGTTGCCAAGGATACTACGCAGCTTGCGCAGCATCCGCAGCATATAGGAGCTTTGGTAGATCCTGTTTTGTCTGTACTACTAACACATTTTTGTTGGGGGGCTTTTGACCACATCCCGATTTTAACAGTGAAACATACTGCAGAACAGATGCACACACACACACACCAAACACACACACACACACACACATACACACGCGCACTTACACACACACACGCACGCGCACACACACACACACACGTGTGCACAGTCAATCGAACATGAAAGGAATAACAAGACAAGGATCAAAAGAGAAGGAAAATAATTATCATTATATATACATACATATATATATATATATATATATTTCATGTCATTTATTCATTTATTAATGCTTCTGGAGCACAAAATGAACTCAAGTCGTTGAGCGTCGTGATCAGTGTAGATCATGGATAATGGTGGTCGTAGTAGTAATGTAACATCAGCATGCCAACTGATGGAGAGAGAGATGGAGAGAGAGAGAGAGAGAGAGAGAGAGAGAGAGAGAGAGAGAGAGAGAGAGAGAGAGAGAGGAGAGAGAGAGAGGAGAGAGAGAGAGAGAGAGAGAGAGAGAGAGAGAGAGAGAGAGAGAGAGAGAGAGAGAGGAGAGAGAGAGAGAGAGAGAGAGAGAGAGAGAGAGAGAGTCGAAAAACCATGAGAATCTCACTGGTTCATTCCTCTCCCGTGTGATGTCCACAGCGATGTGTCCCGACCTTGACTACTCCTCTGAACTGAACTCTTCCTTATTTAGAACCGGCGTGTGCCAGGCGTCAGGTCCAAAGCGTCCCCTGACACACATGTCATCATCCAAAAGGGAGAGAGAGAGAGTTGGGGGGGTGGGGGGGGGGGGGGGGGGGGGGGGGGGGGGTGCATCCTGTGCCTCAGGGTACAGGGAATCGAACCCGGTGCCCTTCCTTTTTTTGCAGCAGGCAGGGGCCGTCGCACACGCTAGCCGCCACTATCCCAAACCTCTGTATCTGCTTATTGTATCGGCAGTTTGTTTATATGTTTTCTTTTCAAAGACACTAAACTAAATCATTGGAGGGAAAAAAAAAACCAAACCCACACAACCGAACCCCCTGACAAGCTTCGCTGTTCCTGGGCCTGTCAGCCATGGAGGAACAGGGGAACGAGGGGAGGAACGGGTGGAGAGAGTGGGCGGGCGGGGGGGCGGGGGGGTGGTTGTTGTTGGGGGGGAGGGGGGGGGGGGCTACTATTCTGACACCTCTATAGCCCACCCCACCCCAGCCCCGCCCCGCTCTCTCTTGGCTCTATAGTCTGCCAGTCTCCCGCTCTGCCACCCCGGCAACAGTGAACAGATGATGCGGCACGGAGACACGAGGACCACTGGGGAATTGGGATGAATCCACACACACACAACACACATTACACACATTACACACACACACACACACACACTAACACACTAACACACACACACACACACACACACACATAAACACACACATACTAACACACACACACATACTAACACACACACACACACATAACACACACACATCACACACACACATCACAAACACAACACACACACACTAACACACACACACACACATTACACACATTACACACACACACTTTACACACATCACACACACACACACTACACACTACACACACACACACACACGTGCGCACGCACGACCGCAAACACAGAGGCTTTTATGGTGCCAGCAGACCACAGTTTGAATACAAAATAAAAAAAAAGAATAAATAAAAATGCTGAAACAAGGAAAAGCGTGTCGGCAGCCCACCGAACAACAATGGCCAACATCTCAGACAGAAAGAAGAAGACAGAGAACCTCTCTCCCCAGATATTTATATTCACTGTATACTCGCTCTGTCCTCAAACCACCCCCCCCCCCCCCCCCCCAGTGCACCGCGGCGTGGCGTGGCTGTTTATCACCGGTTTATTTCTCTCTCTCTCTTTTGGCAACGGGTTGTTTTTTTGGTTTTTAAACGGTTTGTACCGATGTTGTTTCCTCAATCCCAGCTCTGTACAGTACAATACTGCCTGTGTTCTGTGTTCGGATCTACCCTATCTCACTGTGTGTGTGTGTTTTGTGTGGGTCTTTGCGTGTGTGTGTGTCTTTGTGTGTGTGTGTCTTTGCGTGGCGTGCGTGTGTGTGTGTGTGTGTCTGTGTGTGTGTGTGTGTGTGTGTGTGTGTGTGTGGTGTCTGTGTCTGTGTGTGTGTGTTGCAGGGAGGCGGAGGGCCAGCTGGAGAGGGCCAGGGAGAGCCACAGGCAGCAGGCCCAGCAGGCGGAAGAGGCTTTGGAGCAGTTCAAGAAACAGGTGGAGCTGAGCTCCGAGAAGACCTATGCCGACATGAAACTGCAGGTGTGTGTGACACGGCAGACATGCAGACACACTCAAACGCACGCTCAAACGCACACACCATCATCCATGCATGCGGGGCGGTATAGCTCAGGAGATAGAGGTCGCCTCACTAACCGGAGAGTTGCTGGTTCGATCCCCCGGGTGTCACCCTAACCCTAGCTGCTCCCCGGGTGTCACCCTAACCCTAGCTGCTCCCCGGGTGTCACCCTAACCCTAGCTGCTCCCTGTGTGTCACCCTAACCCTAGCTGCTCCCTGTGTGTCACCCTAACCCTAGCTGCTCCCCGGGTGTCACCCTAACCCTAGCTGCTCCCTGTGTGTCACCCTAACCCTAGCTGCTCCCCGGGTGTCACCCTAATCCTAGCTGCTCCCCGGGTGTCACCCTAACCCTAGCTGCTCCCTGTGTGTCACCCTAACCCTAGCTGCTCCCCGGGTGTTGTATAAATAGCTGAGCGCTGCTCCTAATACTAGGATGGGTTAAATGCAGAGAAATTCCTTTCGCTGTGCTTGTGCTGTACACTGACAAATTTGAATAATTATTATTATTATTATTATTATTATCCATCCGACTCGGTGGCGGAGGTTTTGCAGCTCCAGCAGGGGATGACCTCCAAATGTCTTTTCCCCTCATGGCCTCCGCACAACCCCATGGGTCGTTGATCATGGTGATGGTGGTGGGCCCATGTGTGCATAATGGTTCATTACTGTGTGATAGGATGAAAGCCCTCCCAGTTACATTCCTCGCTCTCTGTTTCTGTGTCTGCCTTATCTGTGTCTCGCTCTCTGTGTCTGTCTTGCTCTCTTGATCTTGCTCTCTCTCCCTGTGTGTGTGTGTGTGTCTCTCTCTCTCTCTCTCTCTCCTCTCTCTCTCCTCCTCCTCTCCTCTCTCCTCCTCTCTCTCTCTCTCTCCTCTCTCTCTCTCTCTCTCTCTCTGTGTCTCTTTCATAATAATCTCTGCATGTAATGTGCAGATTCTCCATTTGTACGCACAGTATTTTACCTTGCATTTCCTTGTCTATATTTATTTATATATATATATATATATATATATATATATATATATATATATATATATATATATATATATATATATATATGAGGGGCCACGTTAAATATTCTTAGGGGATGAGGGGCTTAGGGGCCAATTAAAATCACCCCAAACAAACAAATAACAAAACACACACACACACACACACACACACACACACACACACACACACACACACACACACACACACACACACACACCCACACCTAAAGAACAGCAGCGGTTCCCCTCAGGCTGTGGTTGTCTCCCAGCTACCCATTTTCTAACA
>CM051012.1:14169033-14176533 GCA_027704905.1 Muraenolepis orangiensis | reverse complement strand
GCGTCTCATTCAATTAACTCATAGCTATCAAATGTTATCGCGAGATAAATTGGCTTTTATTCCGGGTAAATGGTCTTTTACTCGTCAATTAAATCTGGCTTCCGAGCGGTACAACAATTCCACCTTTGGCTCTGGAGTGTGATAGGTTCTATTAAGGCTTCTATCAGTGAACATGAGTATAGGATTTCTAAGTCATTTAACTTGTTCAAAAACGTGAGTTTCCCCCACAATATCTGCCGCCACAAAATAATGAATACGTTATGATTTTAATAGTATTTTCTAGTATCACCCAAAATAAGAAATAATTGAATGAGGGGAAAAAAACTCACAGATGTTTGTTCATGTCGTTCTATATTCAGTTGAGCCGTCGCCATCGGTTGGCTTCGTCATCGCTTATAAAAGTAAATAAAAGCAATAAAAGTGAGATCAAACGTAGTGCTATTCTGCTGCATGATAATGTAAAATTGGCACTCTGGTAGCATATAGCCCCAACTCCCGTTTAGCTGTGTGTTTAGCAAGTGCACCGCTAACCCCCTCAGCCACGTGTGGACATACAGCGCTATAATCCCCTTAGCTGTGTTAGTATACAGCGCTAACCCCCTTAGCTGTGTTCCCATGCAGCGCTAACCCCTTTTAACCGTGTTAGCATATGTCGCTAACTCCCTTAGCTGCGATCCCATGCAGCGCTAACCGCTAAACCCCCCACCCCCTTTAGCAGTGTTAGCATACAGAGTTTAAACCCCCTTAGCCTAGCATATTGCTAGCATACTAAATCTCTATTAAATCTCTGTATGCCGGTATGAAGTATGCTATCGGCACGCCGCCGCCGTCGTGGCGCCTATCATCTGCTCATCTGGATCCACAGCAGCACAGATTGGCTTCCAGACGGCCCATAAAGTCAAAACCAATCATTTTAATAGGCATACCGCCGCTCATTCGCGAGGCAGATGGACTCTGAGTTGGTGTGTGTGTGTGTGTGTGTGTGTGTGTGTGTGTGTGTGTGTGTGTGTGTGTGTGTGTGTGTGTGTGTGTGTGTGTGTGTGTGTGTGTGTGTGTGTGTGTGTGTGGTGTGTGTGTGTGTGTGTGTGTGTGTGTGTGTGTGTGTGTGTGTGCGCGCGCGCGTGCGGACGGTGCTGAAACAGTGGCGGATGGAGGACGGAAGGGTGGCGGCGGTGTGTCTGGCTCTGGGAATGTCCACAACGTTGTATTTGTCGTCGCCGGTTCAGGACAACGTTGTGTAGCTATAGGGTAAGCGTTCTAGGTTATGGTTTGCAGCGGGCGATGAACCACCGTCCAATACTCCGGTAACAGGCTGTGTCTCCGGGGGGTTGAGATGGTCTACGCGAGTGCTACTCTAAATCAGTGTGGTTCCCAAACTTTGTAAGGTCCTGTACCCCCCCCCCCCCCCCCCCCCCTCCTGCTGTGTACCCCCCTCTCTACCTCTCGTCTGGTGTGACACATGAAGACAAGACGGTGTTATTAACTTGTTTGCTTTGTATTTAGCCTCGCAGAAAAGCCCTCTCGTATATCAAACCAGTGATGTGCACATCAGCTCACACACAATATGAATGACTTGTCTGGGGAAAAAGTCCTAAGTAAATATTGTGTTCTTGCACAACAACCCAAATAAGTGACCGACTGAAGCGTAGTAGAGAGTAGGGGCGGCTGTGTGTGTTTAAAAAAAAAGAAGTGGGTTTATTTTTGACACAGAGAGGCTATTACATACAGATGTTTTGTTGGCATAAGCCACTTTTGGAATAGCCGCTCTAAATAAGGCAGTTACAGCCTCGGAAGGGTGGCGGTTTTAGAGGCTGCAGAATGACATGTTGCAGTGTCACAGTGACACATTCACAGGTTCTATTTCTATATATATTACATCCATATCTATATACGTAGATGTGGTACATAGTGTGTGTGTGTGTGTGTGTGTGTGTGTGTGTGTGTGTGTGTGTGTGTGTGTGTGTGTGTGTGTGTGTGTGTGTGTGTGTGTGTGTGTGTGGTGTGTGTGTGTGTGTGTGTGTGTGTGTGTGTGTGTGTCCGTCCCATTGGGTGGGGGGGATAGTGAATAATTAGAATACTAATCAGACCGCATTTGACACACTCCGGCAAAGGGAATGTGTGAGGAACAACCCAACAAGGGATTTCTCAGATGCCAATTGCATGCTCAATAGAACCCTGTTTCTTTGAGGTGGTAGTGGTGAAAAATGACACACAGAGAGAGAGAGAGAGAGAGAGAGTGAGAGAGAGAGAGAGAGAGAGAGAGAGAGACACTCACTCACTCACTCACTCACTCACTCACTCACTCACTCACTCACTCACACAGAGGCTTTTCCAAGATTTTGAGTTATTGTGCACGTATAAGTCCAGAAAAACGCCAATAAAAAGCACAATAGCTCTAAATCTTGGAAAAACCTCTCTCTCTCTCTCTCTCTCTCTCTCTCTCTCTCTCTCTCTCTCTCTCTCTCTCCTCTCTCTCTCTCTCTCTCTCTCTCTCTCTCTCTCTCTCTCTCTCTCTCTCTCTCTGTCTGGAATTTTTCTTTACACAAGTGCACAACTGACAACCGTCTTCCGTGTAATCGGCTGCATGCACATTGCGTGTGCGTGTGTGTGAGCGTGGTCCCTCGTCGTCAGAGATCACGTCTGGAGGGGTCACCGGGGGTCAAGTTTGTCCATTGAGCCACTTTAAGAGGGGGCAAGAATGAACGTTCCATGGTGTCGCTGTCACCCAGCCTTTGAAGAGAGAGAGAGAGAGAGAGAGAGAGAGAGAGAGAGAGAGAGAGAGAGAGAGAGAGAGAGAGAGAGAGAGAGAGGAGAGAGAGAGAGAGAGAGAGAGAGAGAGAGAGAGAGAGAGGAGAGAGAGAGAGAGAGAGAGAGAGAGAGAGAGAGAGAGAGAGAGAGTGGCATTTGTTTTCCACGTGACCCAAATGGTGGTCAGACGTCAGCGCGGGCCCGAGGGAGGCCCGGGCCTCCTGACGTGGGCCCTGACGTAGGGAGGTCAAACGGAACCCTTCGCAGATAAGAGAAGCTCTGATCCCCACACCCGCTTCTGAGACGTACACAAAGAGGACTAATTCATAGGCCGATCGTACGGACGTGGACACACACACACACACACACACATACACGTGCAAAGAGCTATACTTACGCTAATGTCCGCTTCGGTTCTAACGCCCACACAGCAGTGTCAGAGAGTGCGTAGTCTTCCCTTCATCCCTTCATTTTTTCCCTCTTAGCGTTCCCTCCGTTTGTAACCCCCCCCCTCCCACCCTCCTCATTTACCCCCCTGCTGTGAAAAGACATGGTCTCCTCTCTCCTCCTCCTCCTCCTCCTCCTCCTCCTCCTCCCCTTCCTTTCTTCTCCCTCCCCCTCTTCCTCCCTCTCTCCCTCCTCCTCCTCCTCCTCCCTCCTCCTCCTCCTCTCCTCTCTCCCTCCTCCTCCTCCTCCCCCCTCTTTCTCCTCCCTCCTCCCTCTCTCCCTCCATCCTCCTCCCTCCCCCTCTTCCTCCCTCCCTCTCTCCCTCCTCCTCCTCCCTCCCCCCTCTCTTCCTCCCTCTCTCCCTCCTCCTCCTCCTCCTCTCTCCCTCCTCCTCTTCCTCCCTCCCTCCCTCCCTCTCTCCCTCCTCCCTCCCTCCCTCTCTCTCCCTCCTCCTCCCTCCCTCTCTTCCTCCCTCTCTCCCTCCTCCTCCCTCCCTCCCAAAGATTTCAGTTTGGCCCCCCTGTGGTGGTTTGAAGCCCATTACCTCACTGTCCTCTCCTCATTGTGTGTTCTACGCACACACACAAGCGCACGCACACACACACACACACACACACACACACACACACACACACACACACACACGCACACACACCACCACCACACACACAGTACACGCTGTATTTCCCAGACACCACGCTGGGCCCCAGCCCACGCTGACGCTGATGCTGATGTTGCGGCGGCCCCTTTCAGAATGGCAGCGCCTCTCTCCCCGTGATGTCACAAGCCGCCGTGGTTCCCCTGGAGCTGGAGCAGGCTTCTCCTCCCCCGCATCGCTATGGAGCTATGTAGCTCTGGCCCCACACCCACCACACACCACACCCACCACCACCACACCCACCACCACCCAAACCAAAAATGGATATCTTCCGTTTTCTGCGGTTGGTTTTCTTACGGTCGCTACCACCTCCGCCTCACCTCCCGTTCCCTCCCCGGTTTCCTGTCCCGGGACGGTGGTTAGGCTCATGCGGAGCAGGGAGGGAGGGGAGGGGAGGGGAGGGGAGGGGGGGAGGGGATATGGTTAGCCCATATCAACACCTCCTCGCTTTTTCTTTTTCTTGTTTTCTTGTTTTTCTTCCTCTCTCCTGCTTGCCACCACCGCGTCCTCCCTCCTCCTCCTCCTCCTGCATCCTCCTCCTCCTCCTCCTCCTCCTCCTGCATCCTCCTCCTCCTCCCTCCTCCTCCTCCTTCCTCCCTCCTCCTCCTCCTGCATCCTCCTCCTCCTCTTCCTCCCTCCTCCTCCTCCTGCATCCTCCCTCCTCCTCTTCCAGCTCCTCCTCCTCCTCCCTCCTCCTCCAGCTCCTCCTCCTCCTCCCTCCTCCTCCTGCATCCTCCTCCTCCTCTTCCTCCATCCTCCTCCTCCTCCTCCTCACGCCGCCGTCCTGCTGAGGAGCAACCTCGACCGTTTCGCCCGCCTGTCACTCTTCGCCTAAAGGGAGGTTGTGAGTCGGGGGGGGGGGGGGGGGGGGGGGAAACCCTCCCTCCTCCCTCCCTCCCTCCCTCCCAGCAGGAACGCAACCCCACGGCAGCACCGCGGTTCATATATATATATATATATATATATATATATATATACGTTTGATACGACAATGGATGGATGGATGGATGGAACCAAGGAGAAGACGTGGTGGTGGTGGTGGTGGTGGTGGTGGTGTGGTGGTGGTGTGGTGTCGTTTGTTTTCCTTTCGGTCTTCTCCGCATTGGAGCACAGGGGTTCAATGTGTGTTCAAATACGGCTGCTGCTGCTGCTGCTGCTAGAGAAATGAATCGCTGTTAGTTTCCACATTTTGCTTTGCAGTCTTCCAGCTGAGGAAACGGCTGTCAAGAGAACAAAAAGTTTCCCCCAGTGAACTCCAGTTTATTTATTGTGCATTGGGGTGTATTGACCAATGTCTACCCCCGTCCCCCCCCCTCCCCCCGTCCCCATAGGCCAAACAGGGGGCACCGTCTTGGCTTTCCAAGTACCAAGTAAGTGTCTATTGTGGTCCTGTAGATAACCAGCATTCATCACCTGATTGAATGTAGGGGGGGGGGTACAGCGTTCGGGGATAGGGCTTCTATGTGTGGAAAGGAGGGAGGGAGGGAGGGAGGGTAGACGGGCGGGACAAGCCCCACGGACGGGCCCCCGTGTCTGGCAGGCCAGGTAGGGTGCCGTCAAGCTCAATGTGCCGGGGGATTAGCTTCAAAGCGAGGACTGGGGACGGGGAACGGGTGGGTGGGGAGGCCCCCGGGGGCCCCCTGCTGGCCTCTTAGGGCTCTGGCCCGGGGGGGGGGGGCTGGGAGGGACAGAAGATGGGGGTCACTTGTGTCCTCGCCGTGGGGGAGTGGGAACGGTGCGAAGGAGGAGGAGGAGGAGGAGGAGGAGGTAGCTGCAGGGGCTATGGGGCTATGGGGCTGGGAGCGGCTCTTCTGGCCCGTGGATCCCCCCCCCACAGCAGGTGACTGCAAACCCCCCCCCCCCGTACCCCCCATACCCCCACCCCCCCTGCCTGGGAAAAGAAAATTGAGGATTTGCATTTCATTCATTGATAGGGGGGTTTGTTATTCTGCACTGTATAATGTGCGCTGCTAGTTCTCAGCCGCTGTGCTGCTAAAGCGTAGCGCTCAGGTTCCGTAGCCGTCGCCTCGCTGTTAGCCGCCCCCTCCGACTCGAAGACTCGCCCCTTCGCTAACGGTGATTCGAAAGAGGGGGGGGGGGGGAACACAGCGCTCGAAAGACTCGAGCTCCGTGACATCGGAAAAATCCGTTGTAGACTTACTTCCGATCAATCCGCCGAACGAATCGGCGGATCTCAAAGTTACACGCCCCGCGGTTTTTTCCCCGATAGGACGAGGAAAAGGGGGCGTGGTCAAGCTCCTTTATGGCATATGCTTGGGTTTTTTTTTTTGTTTTCTTTCATTTTTTTTCCCCTTGCTGCGTGTCCAAAGTTGCATCCCTCTCCCCGTTGGTGGTTGAAGGACGACGGTGAGGCGTCACCCTAAGCCGATTTGCCCGTGCTGTCAAGCGCCTAGCATGGGGGCATGGGGCTAGCTGGGGCTGTGGCAGATGGCTAACCCCCGTCTAGCTCGGTTCACAGTACAAATGAGAGAGCTGCTCTTTCATACGTCGATCTCGGTGGAAGGATGAGGGGGGGGGAACTCATATTTTAAAGAGTTTCGGTGTAAAGAACATACGGTGATCAAGTGAACAATCGCAGGGTTTTTTTACGCGTCTTTCCACGGAACGCAAAGAAACGCAAACTTTAAACCGGAAAAAAGTGAATTTTAGATCATTTTCTTCCTTCCCGCGGGGCAATCTAAAAGGAAAATCGGCAGGGGGTGGGGGGGGGGGGTTAATCGCGGCATTTGGCTTTTTCTTAATTTCGGATTTTTTATTTAAAACAATTTTAAAACTCCATACGGACGGGGGGGGTGGATGGACACGTCGTCATGGCGACGCCTCCCCCCCCTCACTCCCCCCCCCCTCCTCTCTTCTCCATTCTCATCATCCAATCAGATGGCGGAGCAGCGTGCGCAGGTCGAGCGGGAGAGGACGCGGCTCCAGCAGCAGCGCGGCGCCGAGCTGGACGGCGCGGCCCGAGAGCGCCGGCGGGAGGTGGGCAGCCTGGAGAGGCAGGCCCGGGACGCCCTGCAGCGGCACCAGCAGCACACCCAGGAGTGGAGGAAGCGCGATGCCCAGGTACACACACACATACATACATACATACATACATACACACACACACACACAGACAGACAGACAGACAGACAGACAGACAGACAGACAGACAGACAGACAGACAGACAGACAGACACACACAGACACACACACAGACACACACATTCATAAACATAAGGCGTGGACAGAGACACACACACACACACACACACACACACACACACAGATCCAGACACTCTCCAAACGGACAGAGTGGTTTTTTGTGACTTGTTGTTTTTTTGTTTGGCTTCCCTGAGGTGTTGACACACACAGATGGGATGTTTTTGGGGGGGTTTTCTTCTCTTCGGGGTGGGTTTGTTTTCTTCCACCTGCAGGTAGGCGGATCTATTTAATGGGGTTTTTGTGTGGCTTGTTTATTGTCTTTTTTTCTGTGTTCACGACAATGTTTCAGTTGGACGGAAGTCGTAGAGGCGGCGGGGTGGTGGGGTGGTGGAGTGGGGGGGGGGGGGGGTTTCGTCAATATTGTTTCTATTCAACCGAATATTTATTATTATTATTATTATTATTATAATTATTATTTTTTAATA
>CM051012.1:14161533-14164033 GCA_027704905.1 Muraenolepis orangiensis | reverse complement strand
GCGGCCGTGGCACGCTCCATTCATTCATTCATTCAGTCATTCATCCATTCATTCATTCATGTCTTGAGTTCTCCGGGCACCGTCACCGCACATGTCCCTCATGTCCCTCGACATAACATTATGGGTGTTGTCGCTTTCAAAACACGCACGTCATCCCGTACTTCAAACAGCGTGACACTGAGGGAGAGGCTGAGGGAGGCAGGGAGGGAGGGGCTGAGGAGGGGAGGGAGGGGGGGGAGGAAGAGAAGGATGGACAAGCGAGGTGCTTTCTTCTCTGGGTGGGGCCCTTGATGGACTAAATAACGATACTGTCAAGCTCTCAGAGAGAGAGAGAGAGCCACCGTTCCTTTCGCTAAGCGATTAAGACCAGTCCAACTAGAAAGAGGGACGGTGATGGAGCCTGAGACGCATCCCTGTAGTCTGACCGAGCTTCATGTTTATTTATCCATTTGTGTGTGTGTGGTGTGTGTGTGTGTGTGTGTGTGTGTGTGTGATGATGAGTATAAGAAGGATTTACATTATTTGATCATGTCTGATTGTGTTGACTTCTCCGGAGGAGGAGGCGTGAGGCAACGCCGGCTGACACATGAGAGGAGATCGGCCCCTTGCTGTGCTGTCGTGTGAATTATACCGTCGTGTGAATTATACCGGTGTGTGTGTGTGTGTGTGTGTGTGTGTGTGTGTGTGTGTGTGTGTGTGTGTGTGTGTGTGTGTGTGTGTGTGTGTGTGTGTGTGTGTGTGTGTGTGTGTGTGTGTGTGTGTGTGTGTGTGTGTGTGTGTGTGTGTGTGTGGTGCGTGCGTGCGTGCGTGCGTGCGTGCGTGATTGGACACGTGCGTGATTGGACACGTGCGTGTCTCACATGCCAGATATGTTATGTTTTGATTTTAACAAGCGCAATACAAGATGGGACGTGCTTCAGCGCAGCGATCATTTTGCCCTGGCTGCCGTCATCCCGGCTCACGGTCAGCTTCGGCGTATGTCAGAGATGTTAGACGCTGAGTAGAAGACGCGTGGTAGATGGATTGCAGGCTGGTGTATACGTAATGACGAGAGAGCTGCGGATCTATTCTGTTCTAAATGACTCTGTATCCCACCACGATTGACTTTGTTTCATTGTTATGCAGCCCGACCGCATTTTACCGTTCCACATTGTTGTTTTGAATTCGTCCTTCTGGATATTAATGATAATATCATGCCTCGAATGGCAATGGTTGGTTTTACATGCGACGCCATTAACCCGAAAGACTGATTGTGATTGAAGAGAGAGAGAGATCAGGATCGGGTTGGATTCCTTGACCAAGGAACTACGGCCCAGGTGACTGATGTCAATAATGCTGTTCAATACAAGCTGAAAGTCAAAGAAGAAGAACCCACGCCGTACCAAAGAGGATACCGGCCCGTTGTTTCAAACGCTGTATGGACGCTATAAGTCACTTTAGGTGCTTTCCTCGTTAGGTCTCATACATTCTGATTTCTAGATTCCATTGCTAATCTGTTATATATATATATATATATATATATAAACCGCATTGATTTCCTTTCATGTAGTGAATATTTTCCACTACTGCGCATCATGACGTTGTTGATGTTCGTGTACAAATAATATACACTGAAGGTTTACTATTATATCACCAAAATATCACAATATATCTGTTTTTTGCATATTTAGTGGGATTCGGGGACCTGAACATATAACCTTATGGTGAGTTCTACGAACGAGCAATGATCAAACAAGAAATATATTGGGCGAACGGTGACGTTATCAAGAGTAAATATATACATTTTGTAATCTGCTAAATTAGATATAAAAGTTCTCGTTTTGTCAGGTTCATATGGGGATCACCACCACTGGCGGTACAGCGTGGAAATACACATGCGCTTTACAGAAAAAACGGATCGGGCCGATCTGTAATTCAATCAAATGATGTACACATTCATTCATAGACACATATTCTCTCTCTCTCTCGCTCTCTCGCTCTCTCTCTCTTTCTTCCTCTCTCTCGCTGCCTCTCTATCTGTCTCGCACTCTCTATGTCTTCTTCTCCTCTCTCTCTCTCTCTCTCTCTCTCTCTCTCTCTCTCTCTCTCTCTCTCTCTCTCTCTCTCTCTCTCTCTCTCTCTCTCTCTCTCTCTCTCTCCGGTCACTCCGGTCACTCTTATCAAGCGGTGTTCGGGCCCTACCGAAGCTCCCTCTCCCTCTCCCTCTCCCTCCCCCTCCCCCTCTCCCTCTCTCCCTCTCCCTCTCCCTCTCCCTCCCCCCCGGGGTTCACGACACCCGCTCTCATTTCCTATCATCCCAAAATAGCTTGGTGCCCAGAGGGTTGGTTTTTTTCTTCTTTCACCCATCAGCCAATTCAGGGGTACACTCGCGACTTATTCAAAGATTTGTTAATATATATATAAATAAATATATATATATAGATATTTATATATATGTATTTTTGGGTTGATGCGAAATCATCCACACTCGTCAAAGAGAGAATTATAGATTAAAGCCTCT
>CM051012.1:14149033-14156533 GCA_027704905.1 Muraenolepis orangiensis | reverse complement strand
GCGATAGCTGTGAGCTAATCGGGAGCCCGATTGTAACCAGTACAACACACCCCCTTTAGTAAACACTTATTAAGGGGTTGAGAATAGGGCTTAAGCCAGTTTCATCACCAGTTATTTTATATATATATATATATATAGCAACCTTCTGATCTGGAGTATATATATATATATATATATATATATATCTGTAGTATATATCCAGAGTCCAGATCAGAAGGTTGCGTGTTCAAATCACGTCAAGGTCAGATCATATCTGGTCTCCCATCTGTCCTTAATCCATAATTGTCAACTTGTTTGGGACAGAACTATTGTTTTCACTATTGTAAGTCGCTTTGGATAAAAGTGTCTGCTAAGAGACTGTAATGTTATATATATATAAACAATATTATGTCTTTTAAAGTCATCTAGTAATTCTATGAGATAGTGTGCTTCTGATCTGGGCTGACTCTACTACCAGCTGGGCGGCAGTATAGCTCAGGAAGTAGAGCTGACGAGGTGTCCTTGAGCAAGACACCCTAACCCTAACTGCTCCTGACGTGCTGGCTGTCCTTGCGTGGCTCACTCAACCACGTTGGTGGTTGTATGAATGGGTGAATGTGAGGCATGACTTGTAAAGCGCTTTGAGTAACCACTGGTTAGAAAAGCGCTATATAAATGTCCATTTACCAGCTTCACCTCAACCTCAGGCCCTGACCTCGGACCTCCAGAAGTAAAGGCCCGTGGGTGACGTCAAAAAGACGTCCGATAAAAGCGGCGGGTATCTCGTCACCACCAGGCGATCCAACACCCCGGACCGGGTCTAGATGGGGGGGGAGGGGATGAAATCGCCCCCATAATCCCAACCACGCAAGGAGGGAGGGGGGTGGTGGTGGTGGTGGTGGCGGCGGCTGCAGGAAGAAGCAGACCCGAAGGTGGCCTTGATCAGAACCTAATCCCCCAGCAGGGCCCATCAAAGAGGAGTCCATTCCCATTGCAGAACCCACGGCGGGCGGGCGGGCAGGGGGCCCCCGGGGGCCAGCTGCACGGCATTATAGCCCCCGGAATGTAGGGGGGGACCTCTGAAAAGCGACGGCCATTTTGGCTCCATGTGGTACGCAGGAGCTATGAGAGAGAGAGAGAGAGAGAGAGAGAGAGAGAGAGAGAGAGAGAGAGAGAGAGAGAGAGAGAGAGAGAGAGAGAGAGAGAGAGAGAGAGAGAGAGAGAGAGGAGAGAGAGAGAGAGAGAGAGAGAGAGAGAGAGAGAGAGAGAGAGAGAGAGTAAAAGCTGTCTTTATTAGTTTGGGCTGACGGGGGAGTGGGAGTTGGCTGTCGGTGTGGTATTTTAAAACTCAGAACTTGACGCTTTGGTGTAAAGAGCTGTATGTGTTGACGCGTTGAACCCTGATGACAACACATCTAGAAGGGATTGAGAGAGCCTGGGACAGGGGGGGGGGGGGGGGGGGGGGGAGAGGGGTGAGGGAGAGGGGAGAGGGGGGGGGGGGGGGGGGGGGGGGTGACTATTGAACTTTGTTATCGCAATGAGCAGCATGCTCCTATTTTGAACGCTTCTCAAAGACAAGAATGATTTCTCAGTTCAGTGGCTTCTGTCCTTTATATATATTATTTTTCACATGTGGTTCTAAGAAGAAAAAGAAGAAAAGAAGCAAAAAAAACCCAAACATTCACACATGCACACACACACACACACACACACCCTGACAAACACTTTCTGTCGCACACCACACACACAACACACACACTTTTCTAATCTCTCTCCAAGTTGGATTCGGGTAGAGAGAGAGAGAGAGAGAGAGAGAGAGAGAGAGAGAGAGAGAGAGAGAGAGAGAGAGAGAGAGAGAGAGAGAGAGAGAGAGAGAGAGAGAGAGAGAGAGAGAGAGAGAGAGAGAGAGAGAGAGAGAGAGGAGAGAGAGAGAGAGAGAGAGAGAGAGAGAGAGAGAGAGAGAGAGAGAGAGAGAGAGAGAGAGGCCCCCCGTCTTATTTCATGTGGGGCTGAAGTCGGCTCCGGCCTTCAGATCCATATTGACTCATTCTGCCAGTTTTTTCGGGAGCCAACAAAAAAACAAATATATATATATATAATAAATCTTTCTCGTCTCTCTTCTGATGCGCGCTGAGCGCGTAACGCTGTCCTCTGCTGTCTTGCCAGGACAGCCGACCGAATGTTCTATTTTTGATTTGAGAGAGAGAGAGAGAGAGAGAGAGAGAGAGAGGGGGGAGAAATCGGGCCCGAGAAATCCATTAAATCCATGAATGGGCTCTCATCAAAGATGCATGTGTTTAAAAGAGAGAGAGAGAGAGAGAGAGAGAGAGAGAGAGAGAGAGAGAGAGAGAGAGAGAGAGAGAGAGAGAGAGAGAGAGGAGAGAGAGAGAGAGAGAGAGAGAGAGAGAGAGAGAGAGAGAGAGAGGAGAGAGAGAGAGAGAGAGAGGAGAGAGAGGGAAGGAGAGAGAGAGCAAGAGGGGGTGAGATGAGGAGGGAGAGAGAGAGAGTGTGAGTGGGGGGGGGGGGGGTGGCAGTGGAGAGAGTGACTGAGCGACTATTGCGATGAAATAATGAGAAACAGAATATCAAAAGAAGATAAGATCAGGCCAGCTTAGATTGTTCCATGCTGTCAGAAGTTTGGTAGAGAAAAAAAAGTGGAGAGAGAGAGAGAGAGAGAGAGAGAGAGAGAGAGAGAGAGAGAGAGAGAGGGAGAGGGAGAAAGGGAGAAAGGGAGAAAGGGAGGTAGGGAGAAGGAAGGAACTGCAGGCACTAACGTTCAGGTCTGGGGGAGTTGTAGTTTATTTCTATTGAAGTTTATCTCTTACGCGTGTGTGTGTGTGTGTGTGTGTGTGTGTGTGTGTGTGTGTGTGTGTGTGTGTGTGTGTGTGTGTGTGTGTGTGTGTTGTGTGTGTGTGTGTGTGTGTGTGTGTGTGTGTGTGTGTGTGTGTGTGTGTGTGTCTCCAAGTCCATGCTCATGGGCAACACAGCCCTTCAGTCCCCCCACACACACACACACACACACACACACACAAGCACGCGCTTGCTTATCAAACGTCATTATTTCTCCCTGTGAGTCCCACCTCCGTCTCTCCCTCCCTCCCTCCCTCCCTCCCTCCCTCCCTCCAAACTTCAAGAACGTCAGAAGTTTCTAGAAAGACTCCATACCATCCATACCCCCGTATACACACACCAGGGCTGCTGGCTGTGCTTCAAGGCAGGCAGCCTGGGAACAACAAACATACAGTGCATGTATAATACGTGCATATACTGTATACAGTGTGTGTGTGTGTGAGAGAGAGAGAGAGAGAGAGAGAGAGAGAGAGAGAGAGAGAGAGAGAGAGAGAGAGAGAGAGAGAGAGAGAGCGAGAGAGAGAGAGAGAGAGAGAGAGAGAGAGAGGAGAGAGAGAGAGAGAGAGAGAGAGAGAGAGAGATGAGAGAGAGAGAGAGATGAGAGAGGAGAGAGAGAGAGAGAGAGAGAGAGAGAGGCTACGAGGCGACAGTAGCCCGCCCATTGTGAGGCTGACCGAATGGCCCTCTGATTGCTGTTGTAGCGTAAAGGGGACGCAAGACAAGCTTTTACAAAACGGTTTGTTATTAGACCGAGATGACGACGATTACGCTGGCAACCAAAGCCAGGGAGATCTGATCAGGATCAGGGAGATCTGAGATGGGGTTTGAGGTCAAGAGCGGCCGGCCGATGGGACGTTGAGGTCGAGAGGAAGAATACAGAGAGTGTGTTCACTGTTTACAACAACAACAACCACAACAACAACCACCACAACAACCACCACAACAACAACCACCACAACAACCACCACAACAACCACCACAACAACCACCACAACAACCACAACAACCACAACCCAACAACAACCACAACAACAACCACAACAACAACAACAACAACCACCACAACAACAACCACAACAACAACCACAACCACCACAACAACAACAACAACCACAACAACAACAACCACAACCACAACAACAACCACCACAACAACCACAACCACCACAACCACAACAACAACAACAACCACCACAACAACAACCACACCACAACCACACCACAACAACAACCACAACAACCACAACAACAACCACAACAACAACCACCACAACAACCACCACAACAACAACCACCACAACAACCACCACAACAACCACCACAACAACAACCACAACCACAACCACAACCACCACAACAACAACAACAACAACAACAACCACAACCACCACAACCACAACAACCACAACCACAACAACCACCACAACACACAACAACCACAACCAACAACCACCACCACCACCACCACCACAACAACCACAACTGCTGCAGTTTCTACCGTTTGTCCACCTTCGGCAAACAAGCAGGGGTGAATCTTGAAGGAAATGATTCCCTCTCTGGGGTGTGACATGACTGTGTGTCTTGTGTGGACCGGTCTGCGGAAAATAGTGGCGAATAGGGAATAGGGCCTTTGTGGTTTGTAGACAAACTACCATCTTGTGGTTATCGGGTTGTTACCGCCAGCCACTCGTTTTGAATAAGTATGACTATTCTGACTATTCGCGTTGGAAATCTCTTAGGAAAGTAATTCAAGGATAATTCTCCCACCCCCCCCCCCCCACACACCACACACACACACACACACACACACACACACACACACACACACACACACACACACACACATGAACGGGAGCTAGGCTACTGTCATTTGCAAACAAATCTCTTCAATGACTTCATATTTCTGTATGGACTGTAAGTCGCTGTGGATGAACATACATATACTGTATGTATATATATATATATATATATATATGCATATATTTGTTTTAAATGATTTGATTTAAACGCAGACACATACACGCACACACACACACACACCCTGTGTGTGTGTGTTCATGTAAAGATCCGCATGGCAAGGCACACTTGGCCTCACTAGTTAAACAAAAGGTTTCAACTTTCAACTTTACAGCGCTCTGTTTGCGAGCCTAATCTCATGATCAAAAACCTTTAAATACCTTCTTATCTCCCCCCCCCCCCCCCCCCGCTGATACACTTTATGTCGCGGCAGTAAAAACAAAAGGTTAACATTTAAACCATTACCCATTAAGCCAGGCCCTTCGCACTCCTGCTATGGCCCACCGCTCCTTTGTGTTTCCATCAAAAGACTCAAGCCTCCCGGAACTCACTTTCCCTTCAAAGTTAAATAAAAAAAAAAGCGTACGCTCATTTCAAAGCAATCAGCTCTCCTTATCGATACGCTAGTTCCTTAACGCTCGCCGCCCATTGTCTTTCAAATGACCAGCCCAGCCCAGCCCAGCCTAGCCTAGCTCGATTGATTCCCCCCCCCCCCCCCCCCTTCGCAACGCCCTGTCTTGTCAACACCGCAGAGCTTGAGAGCAATAGCGGGGGGGGGGGGGGGGGGGGTGACAATAGATCAAGTGGATGTGGCGGCTGATAGCGCCGGTGACAGGTGAACGCCGTCTGGAATCCCCCCCGGGGCTCCTTGTCCGTGTCCCCTCCCTCCCCCTTTGATTTGAGCCGCGCCGGAGATCGGCAGATTAGCTTGTGCAAACGAACGAACACAGCCGCCGCCGTCGCCATGGCTACGTGTTTAGGTGTTGACCCCGAGTGTCTGCGTGTCCCTCTGTGTGTGTGTGTGTGTGTGTATGTGTGTGTGTGTGTGTGTCTATAGGAGGTCCAGTAGAAGTTTGTTTTGGTGTGTCGCCCCCGCCGGTCTGGGTTGGGACGTGTGTGCTTTCTAGGAAGGACTCCCTATCACTCTCTCTATATGAGGTCTGATTGTTTAAGAGCTTGTGTCAACGCAGACGTGTACGCCTCACTCTTGTGGACGTGTGTGTATGTGTATGTGTGTGTGTGTGAGGGTCTGTGTGTGTGTGTGTATGTGTGTGTGCACAGTTGTATAATTTTGTGTGTGCATGGCACTCACGTGTATGTGTGTGTGTGTGTGTGTGTGTGTGTGTACATGTGTGTGTGTGTGTACGTGAGTCGGTGTGTGTGCACGTATTTTAGGAATTGGGGATTTTGTGTGTGTGTGTGTGTGTGTGTGTGCACTTGCTTGCTTGCTTGCTTGCTCTTGCCTCAGATCAAAGGGAAAAGGGCATTTCATCAGGCACTAACTAGCTGTGACAACATCTCCTGAAGGCAGTCCTCGGCCAATCAGGGAGCGGCTCTGTTGCCTGGCAGGAGCCAATCAGTGGTCCCCCCCCCCCATGCCAGCCTCTGTGACCCTCCAGTCATGCCCAGTCCAGGCAAGTCCACCCACAACATGAAAGTCCCACACACACCCGCACACATACACATACACACACACACACACACACACACACACACACACACACACACACACACACACACACACGTGCACACAACCTGGTCTGGCACCACATTAGAAAGCACATGGGTTTAGCTGTTCCCCAGCGTAGTTTATTGTAGAGGGGCAAAGAACACTGTGTTCCCGCTTTCAAATGCCGCCAAAGGAAGGTACAATCAATTATATTACATTTTCCAACCACATCAACAGGTGCCGTTTGCTTTTGTTTTTTCCCCCTTGTGTGGTGTAGGTTGTGTGTTGTTTTTTTTCCATCCACACTAGCCCTCAGAACCCCGTAGGCAGCGGGATGGCCTCAAATTTGCCTGAAATCACACACACACACACACACACACACACACACACACACACACACACACACACAACCACAACACACACAACCACACACGCACAACCACAACATACACACGCACAACCACCACACACAACCACCACACACACACACACACGCACACAACCACAACACACACACACACGCACACAACCACACACGCACAACCACAACACACACACGCACACACACACACACACACAACCACACACACACACACACAACCACACACCTCCACAGATGCTGCTTAACGTTTTTGAAAGAACGTTTGATTCATCACAGGCGTAGATGTGATGTTCCTTTGCAGAGACGGGGTTAGGCAGTGGCATCGGGTTAAGTTCACAGGTAAACAAGTTTTCCCCACACTTACGTGTGTGTGTGTGTGTGTGTGTGTGTGTGTGTGTGTGTGTGTGCCTGTGCAAAACTGTGTCGAATTTGTTTGTACGAGTGTGTGTGTGTGTGTGTAAACCTCATTTGCTCATTGCACCACCAAGGGCCCCCCTGGTGTCAGAGTGAGCATGACAGCGAAATAGAGAGAGCTAAAGAGAGAGAGAGAGGGGAGAGAGCGAGTTAAAGAGTGTCAGAGTCACACAGCAGATGAAAGAGTTGGGGTGAAGTCTTCTCCAAACCCGAGGACCATCACACGGCGCTCTCCTTAGCGCTTTGTGTTCAAAGTCTTGGGGAAGAGAGCCCGGGCAGACAGTCAGTCAGTCTACTTCACATTCCAAAAGCCGCTTTTTGAAACGGCGGTGGCAGGCAGGAACAGCAGGCTTGATGTGCCTTTTCAGATGAAGGCATAGGGGTCAATCCTTTGACCCCTATGCCAGAG
>CM051012.1:14139033-14146533 GCA_027704905.1 Muraenolepis orangiensis | reverse complement strand
ATGTCTCGTCCACGCCGATGTCTCGTCCACATCCATGTCTCGTCCACACAGATGTCTCGTCCACACAGATGTCTCGTCCACGACAGATGTCTCGTCCACGCCGATGTCTCGTCCACGCCGATGTCTCGTCCACATCCATGTCTCGTCCACACCGATGTCTCGTTCACGCCGATGTCTCGTCCACGCCGATGTCTCGTCCACGCCGATGTCTCGTCCACATCCATGTCTCGTCCACACCGATGTCTCGTCCACGCCGATGTCTCGTCCACGCCGATGTCTCGTCCACACCGATGTCTCGTCCACACCGATGTCTCGTCCACGCCGATGTCTCGTCCACCATCCGTTCCCGATGTCTCGTCCACGGCGATGTCTCGTCCACGCCGATGTCTCGTCCACATCCGATGTCTCGTCCACATCCATGTCTCGTCCACACCGATGTCTCGTTCACATCGATGTCTCGTCCACGCCGATGTCTCGTCCACGCCGATGTCTCGTCCACACCGATGTCTCGTTCACATCGATGTCTCGTCCACGCCGATGTCTCGTCCACGCCGATGTCTCGTCCACGCCGATGTCTCGTCCACATCCATGTCTCGTCCACACCGATGTCTCGTCCACGCCGATGTCTCGTCCACGCCGATGTCTCGTCCACATCCATGTCTCGTCCACACCGATGTCTCGTTCACATCGATGTCTCCTCCACGCCGATGTCTCGTCCACGCCGATGTCTCGTTCACACCGATGTCTCGTCCACGCCGATGTCTCGTCCACGCCGATGTCTCGTCCACATCCATGTCTCGTCCACACCGATGTCTCGTCCACATCCATGTCTCGTCCACATCGATGTCTCGTTCACACCGATGTCTCGTCCACATCGATGTCTCGTCCACGCCGATGTCTCGTCCACATCCATGTCTCGTCCACACCGATGTCTCGTCCACGCCGATGTCTCGTCCACGCCGATGTCTCGTCCACGCCGATGTCTCGTCCACATCCATGTCTCGTCCACACCGATGTCTCGTCCACATCCATGTCTCGTCCACATCGATGTCTCGTTCACACCGATGTCTCGTCCACGCCGATGTCTCGTCCACATCGATGTCTCTCGCGATTCCACATCCATGTCTCGTCCACACCGATGTCTCGTTCACATCGATGTCTCGTCCACGCCGATGTCTCGTCCACGCCGATGTCTCGTCCACGCCGATGTCTCGTTCACACCGATGTCTCGTCCACGCCGATGTCTCGTCCACATCCATGTCTCGTCCACACCGATGTCTCGTCCACATCCATGTCTCGTTCACACCGATGTCTCGTCCACGCCGATGTCTCGTCCACATCCATGTCTCGTCCACATCGATGTCTCGTCCACGCCGATGTCTCGTTCACACCGATGTCTCGTCCACGCCGATGTCTCGTCCACGCCGATGTCTCGTCACACCGATGTCTCGTACACACCGATGTCTCGTCCACATCCATGTCTCGTCCACACCGATGTCTCGTTCACATCGATGTCTCGTCCACGCCGATGTCTCGTCCACGCCGATGTCTCGTTCACACCGATGTCTCGTCCACGCCGATGTCTCGTCCACATCCATGTCTCGTCCACACCGATGTCTCGTCCACATCCATGTCTCGTCCACGCCGATGTCTCGTCCACACCGATGTCTCGTCCACACCGATGTCTCGTCCACGCCGATGTCTCGTTCACACCGATGTCTGGTCTACGTCTATGTCTCCTACATTCACCTTTGTGTACGCGTGGGGTTAAGGCGAGGATAGGCGGGGTCAAGGGTTAACGTGGTGGCTTCTGCTCGGGACATGTTTAGTGCAGGTCCTTGGCGACGTACGTATACGACGCATACGGTGGCTGTTGAAGAGCCCCATGCGTACACCTTGAGCAAATTGTAAACCTCTCACACATACTAGTGAACGCCTCTCACACACACACTACTGAATACCACTCACACCCTACTAAAAGTGAAACCTCGAACACTCACTAGTGAAAACTTCTGACACACACTACTGAATACCACTCACACCTTACTGAAAATGAAACACTCACTAGTGAAAACCTCTCACACATACTAGTGAAAACCTCTCTCTCTCTCACACACACGCACATACACACACACACACACACGCACATACACACACACACACACACGCACATACACACACACACACACACACATGCACACACACCTACACCACTGAATACCGAAAATTAAACCTCACACATACACTACTGGAACTCTCTCTCATTCACTACTGGAACTCTCTCATTCACTACTGGAACTCCCTCATTCACTACTGGAACTCTCTCATTCACTACTGGAACTCCTCTCATTCACTACTGGAACTCTCTCTCATTCATACTGGAACTCCTCTCATTCACTACTGGAACTCTCTCATTCACTACTGGAACTCTCTCATTCACTACTGGAACTCTCTCTCATCACTACTGGAACTCTCATCTGATCTCACTACTGGAACTCTCTCTCATTCACTACTGGAACTCTCTCATTCACTACTGGAACTCTCTCTCATTCACTACTGGAACTCTCTCTCATTCACTACTGGAACTCTCTCTCATTCACTACTGGAACTCTCTCATTCACTACTGGAACTCTCTCATTCACTACTGGAACTCTCTCTCATTCACTACTGGAACTCTCTCTCATTCACTACTGGAACTCTCTCTCATTCACTACTGGAACTCTCTCTCATTCACTACTGGAACTCTCTCATTCACTACTGGAACTCTCTCATTCACTACTGGAACTCTCTCATTCACTACTGGAACTCTCTCATTCACTACTGGAACTCTCTCTCATTCACTACTGGAACTCTCTCTCATTCACTACTGGAACTCTCTCTCATTCACTACTGGAACTCTCTCTCATTCACTACTGGAACTCTCTCATTCACTACTGGAACTCTCTCATTCACTACTGGAACTCTCTCATTCACTACTGGAACTCTCTCTCATTCACTACTGGAACTCTCTCTCATTCACTACTGGAACTCTCTCTCATTCACTACTGGAACTCTCTCTCATTCACTACTGGAACTCTCTCTCATTCACTACTGGAACTCTCTCATTCACTACTGACTCTCTCATTCACTACTGGAACTCTCTCTCATTCACTACTGGAACTCTCTCTCATTCACTACTGGAACTCTCTCATTCACTACTGGAACTCTCTCTCATTCACTACTGGAACTCTCTCTCATTCACTACTGGAACTCTCTCTCATTCACTACTGGAACTCTCTCTCATTCACTACTGGAACTCTCTCATTCACTACTGGAACTCTCTCATTCACTACTGGAACTCTCTCTCATTCACTACTGGAACTCTCTCTCATTCACTACTGGAACTCTCTCATTCACTACTGGAACTCTCTCTCATTCACTACTGGAACTCTCTCTCATTCACTACTGGAACTCTCTCATTCACTACTGGAACTCTCTCATTCACTACTGGAACTCTCTCATTCACGACTGGAACTCTCTCTCTCATTCACTACTGGAACTCTCTCTCATTCACTACTGGAACTCTCTCTCATTCACTACTGGAACTCTCTTTCATTCACTACTGGAACTCTCTCATTCACTACTGGAACTCTCTCTCATTCACTACTGGAACTCTCTCATTCACTACTGGAACTCTCTCATACACTACTGGAACTCTCTCATTCACTACTGGAACTCTCTCATTCACTACTGGAACTCTCTCTCATTCACTACTGGAACTCTCTCTCATTCACTACTGGAACTCTCTCTCATTCACTACTGGAACTCTCTCTCATTCACTACTGGAACTCTCTCTCATTCACTACTGGAACTCTCATTCACTACTGGAACTCTCTCATTCACTACTGGAACTCTCTCATTCACTACTGGAACTCTCTCTCATTCACTACTGGAACTCTCTCTCATTCACTACTGGAACTCTCTCTCATTCACTACTGGAACTCTCTCTCATTCACTACTGGAACTCTCTCTCATTCACTACTGGAACTCTCTCATTCACTACTGGAACTCTCTCATTCACTACTGGAACTCTCTCTCATTCACTACTGGAACTCTCTCTCTCATTCACTACTGGAACTCTCTCTCATTCACTACTGGAACTCTCTCTCATTCACTACTGGAACTCTCTTTCATTCACTACTGGAACTCTCTCATTCACTACTGGAACTCTCTCATTCACTACTGGAACTCTCTCATTCACTACTGGAACTCTCTCTCATTCACTACTGGAACTCTCTCATACACTACTGGAACTCTCTCATTCACTACTGGAACTCTCTCATTCACTACTGGAACTCTCTCTCATTCACTACTGGAACTCTCTCTCATTCACTACTGGAACTCTCTCTCATTCACTACTGGAACTCTCTCTCATTCACTACTGGAACTCTCTCTCATTCACTACTGGAACTCTCTCTCATTCACTACTGGAACTCTCTCATTCACTACTGGAACTCTCTCATTCACTACTGGAACTCTCTCATTCACTACTGGAACTCTCTCATTCACTACTGGAACTCTCTCTCATTCACTACTGGAACTCTCTCTCATTCACTACTGGAACTCTCTCATTCACTACTGGAACTCTCTCTCATTCACTACTGGAACTCTCTCTCATTCACTACTGGAACTCTCTCTCATTCACTACTGGAACTCTCTCTCATTCACTACTGGAACTCTCTCTCATTCACTACTGGAACTCTCTCTCTCATTCACTACTGGAACTTTCTGTCATTCACTACTGGAACTCTCTCTCATTCACAACTGGAACTCTCTCTCATTCACTACTAGAACTCTCTCTCATTCACTACTAGAACTCTCTCTCATTCACTACTAGAACTCTCTCTCATTCACTGCTGGAACTCTCTCTCATACACTACTGGAACTCTCTCTCATTCACTACTGGAACTCTCTCTCATTCACTACTGGAACTCTCTCTCAGTATTGAGTGAGAGGTTTTATTGTCAGTAGTGTGTGTGCGAGGGATTTTCACTATAGTATGCGTGAGGTTTTCAGTAGTGAGTGGTTTAATTTCCAAAAGTGTGTGTGAGAGGGTTTCACTACAATGTTAGATAGCTTTAATTTCCAGTAGTGTGTGTGAGAGGGTTTCACTAGTATGTTAGAGAGGTTTAATTTCCAGTAGTGTGTGTGTGAGAGGGTTTCACTAGTATGTTAGAGAGGTTTAATTTCCAGTCGTGTGCGTGTAAGAGGGTTTCACTAGTATGTTAGAGGTTTCATTTCCAGTAGTGTGTGTGAGAGGGTTTCACTAATATGTTAGAGAGGTTTCATTTCCAGTAGTGTGTGTAAGAGGGTTTCACTAGTATGTTAGAGAGGTTTCATTTCCAGTAGTGTGTGTGTGAGAGGGTTTCACTAATATGTTAGAGAGGTTTCATTTCCAGTAGTGTGTGTGTGAGAGGGTTTCACTAGTATGTTAGAGAGGTTTCATTTCCAGTAGTGTGTGTGTGAGAGGGTTTCACTAATATGTTAGAGAGGTTTAATTTCCAGTAGTGTGTGTGTGAGAGGGTTTCACTAGTATGTTAGAGAGGTTTAATTTCCAGTAGTGTGTGTGTGAGAGGGTTTCACTAATATGTTAGAGAGGTTTCATTTCCAGTAGTGTGTGTGAGAGGGTTTCATTAGTATGTTAGAGCTAAAGCTAACGTTAACTTATTTACTATTATAACACTAACTATAACAATTAATTAAGCTTATACAATAGGGGGGGGGGTGCTAATACATAAAATGTGTTACTTTGTTTTACTTTTGCCGTTATAAAACCGTAAATCTCCGTCTCCGTATAGCTTCCTGTCAACACGTCAACGTCGCCTTCAAAATAAAAGCGTCTCTAATTTAAACGGAAATAAGACAAATTAAGCTGTAAACAAATATGCAGTAAAGAAAACGAACATGTTAACCAACCGAGCTACATCCTAAGGGATCAAGAAACACAAATGTGGGTTAGTTACAACTAGTATGCTAGAGAGGTTTAAGTTTCAGTAGTGTGTGTGTGTGAGAGTGTTTCACTACAATGTTAGAGAGGTTTCAATTTCAGCAGTGTGTGTGTGAGAGGGTTTCACTAGTATGTTGGAGAGGTTTCATTTTAAGCAGTGTGTGTGTGAGAGTGTTTCACTAGAACGTTAGAGAGGTTTCATTTTAAGCAGTGTGTGTGAGAGGGTTTCACTAGTATGTTAGAGAGGTTTCATTTTAAGCAGTGTGTCAGAGGGTTTCACTAGTATGTTTGAGAGGTTATATTGTCAGTAGTGTGTGTGAGAGGGTTTCACTAGTATGTTAGAGAGGTTTCATTTTCAAGAAAGTGGCTGCCTAATATTAGAAGTGACTCTATAATACATACACAATACTGTCGTTTGTTTGAGTGTCTCTCTCTCATTACATTACATTACATAACATTACAGTCATTTAGCAGACGCTTTTATCCAAGGCGACTTACAATAGTGTTTCAACAAAGGAAGGTAAGAGAACAACTCGTCACCAGAAGTCAAAAAGAGCATTTAATTTCTAACAAGTCTGAACCTCCAATAACCAATAACTCTTCTCTCTCTCTCTCTCTCTCTCTCTCTCTCTCTCTCTCTCTCTCCTGATCTCTAGATAAGGGTGTTCCTTATCTAGCTTGTGCGTATGTAAATAGTTATATCTTAAATATTTAAGTAGTTTGTTTGACCTTAAATATTGACAGTAAGCGGTTCCTTTTGATCTTCTCCCCCTCTCCCCTTTGTCCCTGTCGTGACTTTGTGATTATTTGATTAAAGATTTCTCTAACTACCTTATGTATGGCCTAGGGTGGATCGCTCCCTCTCTTGACACAACCACCAGTAAGCCTTATGCAAATAGGTGAGCTATTTGGCAATGTTTTTGAGAATAGTTTAGTTCCCCCTAATGCAGTCACTTCGGCTGACTATTCTAATGTTATTTTGTCAGCAATTGCGGGAGTCATTACATTACATTACATTATTACAGTCATTAAGCAGATGCTTTTATCCAAAGCGACTTACAATGGTGTGTTTCAACAAAGGTTCTAGGTAAGAGAACAACTCGTCACCAGAAGTCTCAAAAGCGCATTTCATTCCTAACCAAGTCTCCAAGAACTGAGCCAGTGCTCAGGTAGAAGTACAATAAGTGCAGGTAAAAGTACAATAAAGTTCAGGTAAAAGTACAATAAGTTGGCAAACAATATAGAACAATATCTACCTTCAAATCTACTTAGACAGTCTACTTAGTAAGACGCTAGTCCGCTAGTAAAAAAGTGATAAGAGGATGCGCTAGGAGGAAGGATCCGGGTAGGATCCTAAGTCTGAGTTCTCCTAAGTCAAACTACTAAGTTTTGGGGCAATAGTACAGAAGGGTACGCACATTTAAAGGGACCGCAAACATGGTGTACTGGTGGGTGGTGATGGTGACTGATTGTGGTGCGCTGTCTGGGCCAAAAATGGGCCAAAAAAAATTCTG
>CM051012.1:14119033-14131533 GCA_027704905.1 Muraenolepis orangiensis | reverse complement strand
TCTCCCTTGCTCTCTTTTGTTTTTGTTTTTCTTTCTCTCTTCCTTTCTTTCAGTGAGTGCCTCCACTTCGTGCGGAGGGAGGGAGGAGGGAGGGAGGGAGGAGGGAGGGGGAGGGGGAGGAGGGAGGGAGGGAGGGAGGGAAGGGAGTGGGGGAGGGCTGGCTGGCTGGGAAAAGGCCTGTTGAGTTGAAAGCGAGGTTGACAAGCAGATGTTGTGAGGAAAACAGTAGCTTATTAGGTTACACAATGGGCAGACTTCAAACGGCCCGCGCCAAATGCTCAAGCCCCACCCACCCTGCACCCAACCCCACCCCACCCACACCCCCCCCCCCCCCCCAACCCTCGACCCCGCCCCGCCCCGCCCTGTTTAGCTCGCCGCCGCGACGTCCCGCCCCCGACGACAAAGCGACAACTGATTTGTCCTCTCATTGGGGGGGGACAGAGGGTGAGGAGAGAGGGTGAGGAGAGAGGATGAGGAGGGGGGGGGGGAGGGGAGGAGGGAGGGGGAGAGGAGGAGGGAGGGGGAGGAGAGAGGATGAGGAGGGGGGAGGGGAGGGGAGGGGGAGGAGAGAGGGGGAGGGGGGAGGGGAGGAGAGAGGGTGAAGAGTGAGGGTGAGGAGGGAGGGTGAGGAGAGAGGGTGAGGAGGGAAGGGAGGGGTAGGAGAGAGGATGAGGGGAGAGGGTGAGGAGAGAGAGTGAGGAGGGAAGGGAGAGTGAGTAGGGAAGGGAGGGGAGGAGAGTGGGTGAGGGTGAGGAGGGAAGGGAGGGTGAGGAGAGAGAGTGATGAGGGAAGGGAGGGTGAGGAGAGAGGATTAGCAGAGAGCGTAAGGGTTAGGAGAGAGGGTAAGGAGGTAGGGTGAGGAGAGAAGGGAGGGTGAGGAGGGAAGGGAGGGTGAGGAGTGAGAGTGATGAGGGAAGGGAGGGTGAGGAGAGATGTTTAGGAGAAAGGGTAAGGGTTAGGAGAGAGGGTAAGGAGGTAGGGTGAGGAGGGAAGGGAGGGTGAGGAGGGAAGGGAGAGTGAGGAGAGAGGATGAGGAGGGACGTGAGGAGGGGGAGGGGAGGAGAGTGGGTGAGGAGAGAGGGTAAGGAGGGTGAGGAAAGAGGGTGAGGCGAGAGGTAGGGTGAAGAGTGGGAGGGTGAGGAGGGAAGGGAAGATGAGGAGGGGGGGGTGAGGTGAGGAGCGAAGGGGGGGGAGGGAGGGAGGGGGAGGGTTAGGAGAGAGCGGGGGAGGAGGGGGGAGGGCTACTGACTTGGCAGAGGTTCAATAAACAAAACGAAAAACACTCCCGCCATCATTAACGTCCAAACCCCCTCTGTGCAAAATGTGACCCCTCTGATGAGGTGCATTGTTATGCAAAGTGTGTGCGTGTGTGTGTGTGTGTGTGTGTGTGTGTGTGTGTATGTGTGTGTGTGTGTGTGTGTGTGCGTGCGCGGGTTTGTGTGTGTGTGTGTGTGTGGGAGGGGCTGGAGGGAGCGATGCCTATTAGTATGCGTGACTCACGCCAACCTGTTTTTGTGTGCCGGGGGGGAGGTGGAGGTGGAGGTGGGTGGATGTGTGCATGTGTTGCCTGCATGCGTGTGTGTGTTTGTGTGTGTGGGTCGGTGGGTCGGTGGGTGGGTAGTTGGTTAGTCTGTTGGGCCGGGGGCCCCCGGGGGGGGGGGGGGGGGTGTCCAATGTAAACAAGGAGCCTTTTGAACCTCAAAGGCTCAACCCCGACTGTTAACCCCCCCTGGGTGTCTGACAGGGGGCCCAGCGCTCTCCGGCCCCGCCGCACGGCTAATAGCCCAATTAAAAATTAAAAAAACACACCAACCGGAGACCCTATACGTTTCCACCCCGAGGGGGGGGGGCATATTCAAATGCATATGTACACACACACACACACACACACACACACACACACACACACACACCTATCTCGCCTCCTCTCCACTCTTTATTTGCTCCTCTCGCTCGCTCATTCGCCCTCTCTCTCTGTCTCGCCCTCTCTCTCTGTCTCGCCCTCTCTCTGTCTCGCCCTCTCTCTCTGTCTCGCCCTCTCTCTCTGTCTCTCTCTCTTTCACTCGCTCGCCCTCTCACTCTCTCGCCCTCTCACTCTCTCGTCCTCTCTCTCTCTCTCGCACGCTTTGGCTAATTAGCGTCCCTTTCGAACGTTATGCATCTGCCTGTGCATCTGAGTGGCCCTCTTGGCACGACCTGTGTACTCCTCCCTCCTCCACCCCCATCATCATCATCATCATCATCATCATCATCCACCTGCCTAATCATAAGCCTGCAGTGGGTGGTTAGTGGCGGAGGAGGAGGTGGTGGTGGTGGTGGTGCTAGCGGTGGTGCTAGCGGTGGTGGTGGTGGGAGATCATTACTTCACCGAACGTCTCTGTGAACTCCGGGACTAAAGGAGGTGGGAGGGGAATTTAGCATGCAGCGTTCGCCCGGCAGCGTCCGCCCTGTGTGTGTATAATTGATATGAGGGCAGAGGTCACGGCGTAGCGCTATGGAACAAGGTATGGGCCCATGCTTCATACACACACACATACGGTATGTCTTGAGGAGGTGGAGGCGTCTGGTGCTACCGTCTGTCTTCGTTGGACTTACTTCACTTCACTTTGGAAAACAGTTTGCGGAACAGTTTGTTAGGCGTGTGTGTGTGTGTGTGTGTGTGTGTGAGAGAGAGAGAGAGAGAGAGAGAGAGAGAGAGAGAGAGAGAGAGAGAGAGAGAGAGAGAGAGAGAGAGAGAGAGAGAGAGAGGAGAGAGAGAGAGAGAGAGAGAGAGAGAGAGAGAGAGAGAGAGAGAGAGAGAGAGAGAGAGAGAGAGAGAGAGAGAGAGAGAGAGAGAGGTGCATCTGTTTGTTGTACTCTGGTAGAGTTTTGGTGTGTTTATGTGTTCCACCGCCTGTGATTGACAAGTTTGTAGTGATTGTACGTAGTTCTGAGAATGGGGAGATGGAGGCATGTGGACCACCCACACACACACACACACACACACACACACACACACACACACACACACACACACACACACACACATATAATTGGGAAACCATGTTGACTAGCTGATGTGTGTTAGTCTAGATCAGTGGTTCTCAAACGGGGGTTTGCGGACCCCCAGGGGTCCATGACCCATAGCCAGGGGGTCCGCGAAGTCATTTGTCAAATAAAAAATAATTAAAAAGAAAAAAATATTTTATATATTTAAAAAGAAAAATGTAATATAGAATGAAATTTGCTAACTAACTGACGTGTAGCCATGTGTGCAAATCAAACAAGCATCTTGTGTTACTCCCACCCATGTTAGGTTTGGGCCAATGGAAACTCTGATGTGATTTGTGACACGTCACGTCAATCAGGACTCATTCACTTCACTCGCAATTTACCGTTTCTGCTGCTGCGTAGCTCGGCTTATTAGCCATCCCGCTAGCTTGAGAGGTAAATACTGATCAATATTTCAGTCAGTCCACATCGTCAAGTCACGCTAAGCCCAAAACAAGCTGAGAAAAAAAATTGAGAAACGGCAACGGGAGACCGAAGTGCGTCACACGCGTCCCTCCAGGTAGGAAGCCATGAAGACAGCCAAGCTAAAGTGACATCTGATTACAAAGCACCTGGAATATAATTATATATAATATAATGACAAAACGAAAGAATGTTTTCCGACTAAAGAGCGAGGAATATATCCGCCAAAAAAACACGAACGCATGGGCTTAATTACGATGATGTGTTCTGTGACTCTGTTGTAATAACTTCTGTTAAGAGCTTAGTGCTAATTTTTGTAATAAGGAGCAATTCGAATACCTTTGAAAGTTGAAGCACTAAATGAAAGTCAGCCTTAGACTGGACATTTTAAATGTCTGGTTGTATTAGGACTATGCCACATACTTGTACTGTTCATAGTCATAGGACTATGTCTTGTTACTGTTGTTACTGTTCATCTTGTCACTGTTCATAGTCATAGGACTATGTCTTGTTACTGTTCATCTTGTCACTGTTCATAGTCATAGGACTATGTCTTGTTACTGTTCATCTTGTTACGGTTCATAGTCATAGGACTATGTCTTGTTACTGTTCATCTTGTTACGTTCATAGTCATAGGACTATGTCTTGTTACTGTTCATAGTCATAGGACTATGTCTTGTTACTGTTCCTCTTATTACTGTTCATAGTCATAGGACTATGTCTTGTTACTGTTCCTCTTATTACTGTTCATAGTCATAGGACTATGTCTTATTACTGTTCATAGTCATAGGACTATGTCTTGTTACTGTTCCTCTTATTACTGTTCATAGTCATAGGACTATGTCTTGTTACTGTTCCTCTTATTACTGTTCATAGTCATAGGACTATGTCTTATTACTGTTCATAGTCATAGGACTATGTCTTGTTACTGTTCCTCTTGTTACTGTTCATAGTCATAGGACTATGTCTTGTTACTGTTCATCTTGTTACTGTTCATAGTCATAGGACTATGTCTTGTTACTGTTCATCTTGTTACTGTTCATAGTCATAGGACTATGTCTTGTTACTGTTCCTCTTGTTACTGTTCATAGTCATAGGACTATGTCTTGTTACTGTTCCTCTTGTTGCTGTTCATAGTCATAGGACTATGTCTTGTTACTGTTCCTCTTGTTACTGTTCATAGTCATATGACTATGTCTTGTTACTGTTCATAGTCACAGGACTATGTCTTGTTACTGTTCCTCTTGTTACTGTTCATAGTCATAGGACTATGTCTTGTTACTGTTCCTCTTGTTACTGTTCATAGTCATAGGACTATGTCTTGTTACTGTTCCTCTTGTTACTGTTCATAGTCATAGGACTATGTCTTGTTACTGTTCCTCTTGTTACTGTTCATAGTCATGGGACTATGTCTTGTTGCTGTAGTTACTGTTTATCTTTTTACTGTTAACTGTTCTGAAAGCTTTTAGGATCAATTACTTATAAAAGTATAAATGCTGTCAAGTTTAGTCAATGTGCAATTAGAACATAATGACCCTATGTTTATATATAAGTATATAAGTGGTATTAACATGATTCAACTTCGAATGTGTTTTTGTTTATAACTATGCAACGAATCTGAAGTATTGAACAATTTTAGAATACAAATACAATTTTGAAGGGGGCCTTGGAATTCAGTTTTTCCCTGGAAGGGGTCCCTGGCCCCCAAAAAGTTAGAGAACCCCTGGTCTAAATAATCAAACTATTAAGGCAAAGGGAAGTGGATCCATAATAATGAATCAGCATTATTCAAAACTTTTTAATATCTCCCTTGCAATCACTTTTATGTAACTCGGCCTCCAGCGCACACAGACACACACACACACACACACACACACACACACACACATACACACACACACACACACAAGTGTACACTACACATCCACGCCATACGCACACACACACCACACGACACTGCACACACACACACACACACACACACACACACACACACACACACACACGTACACCACACTTCCACGCCATACACACACACCACACTACACACACACTGTACCACATACACACACACACTGTACCACACACACACACACACACACTGTACCACACACACACACACACAGTTTACTCAAGGTTCACGGAGAGGTGAGCAGCACACCCTCTGCACACAAGAAGCGGTGCCGGCAGTCTGTTACAAAGCAGACAAGTCTCATCAGACCAATTAGAGACACCAGAGGGGGCGGAGCCCCGGCCTATCTGTATCAGATGCGGGAACAGGAATAACCAGACAGACAGACAGACAGACAGACCAGGCGAGACGAGAGATAGAGCTTAGCAAGAGGGAGTTTAGCGCTACGCGTTTAGCCGCCACCGTGCCGCTAACTCCCGCCGCAGGGCTGAGGACTGGATGGGGGCGGGGGGGGGGGGGGGGGGGGCATCCATAGCGTGGAGACATGACTCTTATTACCGTGCCTGGGACCCGTGTTCCCCATAATGGGCTCCTCTTTAGGGGCTTTAATGTGGGGTCGCCCACTGACACAACATAGAACATAGGTTCTAATCTCTCTCTCTCTCTCTCTCTCTCTCTCTCGCTCTCTCTCTCTCTCTCTTGCTCTCGCTCCCGCTCTGTGTCGTTCTGTCTCTTGCTTGTCCCAAGTCCCTCTCTCTCGCTCGCTCTCTCTCTCTCTCTCTCTCTCTCTCTCTCTCTCTCTCTCTCTCTCTCTCTCTCTCTCTCTCTCTCTCTCTCTCTCTCTCTCTCTCTCTCTCTCTCTCTCTCTCTCTCACCCGTTGTCACTACCGCACTCCCACACAATGAGCAGATTCCTCCGAAGTTTGCGCACGGTAAACAATTGTCTGTCTAGCCTAGAGCTACAACGGCACTGCCCTCCCGCTCTCTGTCTCTGTCTCTCTCTCTCTCTCTGTCTCTCTCTCTCCCCCCTTTCCCTCTCTCCTCTTCTCCCTCTCTCCTCTTCTCCCTCTCTCCTCTTCTCCCTCTCTATCTATCTCTCTGTCTCTATCCTGTCTGATGCTCTCTCCATCTCTGTGTTTAACTCTCTCTCTCTCTCTCTCTCTCTCTCTCTCTCTCTCTCTCTCTCTCTCTCTCTCTCTCTCTCTCTCTCTCTCTCCTCTCTCTCTCTCTCTCTCTCTCTCTCTCTCTCTCTCTCTCCCTCTGGCTGGCTCTATCTCTGTGCCATCCATCCCTTCCTCCGCTCTTCCTCTCCTCCCTGGCAGTGGCTTAAATAGAATCTTAATTCCCACTGTTGGATTTCAAAGCGGAGACAGTTCTGTTTCATCTTGGCATGCACCGCAAGTTCACCAACGCAAAGTCACTCCGCTCTTCAAAAGAAACTTTATTTTCTTTTTTATTATTTTCTCTAGTTCCTCCTCTCCTCTCTCTCTCTACTTCACGCTCCCCTTCTCCCCCCTCTCCTCATCTCCCCCCCTCCCCCTCTTTCTCACTCTCTCTCTTCCTCTCGCTCTCTCACTCATTCTCTCTCTCTCTCTCTCTTGCTCTCCCTCTCGCTCTCTCTCTCTGTCTTTTCCTCTCCCTCTCTCACTTTTTCCCTCTCTCTTTTTCCCTCTCTCGCTCTCGCTCCTCTCCCTCTCCCTCTTTCCCTCTCTTTTTTGTTTCCCCTCTGTCTCCCTCTCTCTCTCCCTCTCCCTCGCTTTCCCTTTCCCTCTCTCTCTCTCACTCATTCCTCTCTCTCTCTCTCTCTCTCTCTCTCTCTCTCTCTCTCTCTCTCTCTCTCTCTCTCTCTCTCTCTCTCTCTCTCTCTCTCTCTCTCTCTCTCTCTCTCTCTCTCCTTCTCCCTGAAGTCTAAATGTCACTCCATCTATCCCTGAGAGAGGAGGGTGTGTGTGTGTGTGTGGGTGTGATATCAAAGTGAAGGGATGCTTACTGGAAATCCAAACACATGCTAAAACCGCTAGCAGGCCTCCTTGCACCTGATACGTGTCCCACACTGGCCTTCCAGGGTCCCGGGGGGGGGGGGGGGGGGACTTCTGGATTCTGGGAATCCAGAAGTTTAGTATTTCATTCCCATCTGGTGCTTTCATGTTGGCCACCCGTGGACGCAGAAACGGCTAAAGTTTACTCGGGCGTGATGCTTTTTATCTAGAATCTAGATATTTATCTAGAATCGATTTGTTCCGTGTATTTCATTAACATGGATGTGCTTTGCAAGTGCAGCCGATTTGACATTGTCATATTTAAATGTGGTGTTTACCTCTTGTAAACTCTCTCTCTCTCTCTCTCTCTCTCTCTCTCTATAAAGGCTCTCTCTCTCGCTCAATTAAATGAAATTTTGAACAGAACGTTCTGTGTATACAAAACCTGTTGCCAAACCGAACGATAAATGAAGCAATTAGCAACAATACGTAATGCATACATAACAATACACACCCTAATTAAGTCTCTCTGTGTGTCTCTCTCAGACACCAGGTGTCAGGGCTATAGGTATAGGTGGGACCCAAAAGCAGAGTGACAGAAGCCAGGTAGAACAGGGGTTTAATGATCGGCGCACACGCCGATTAACGCGGGCATAAGGCAAAGGTACAGACTGGGCAAAATCCCAAAATCGTGGTCAAGGCAAGCAGGTTGTCGAGGGTTGAGGCAGAGGTACAAAAACAAGGTTGTTATCCAGGCACGATGATCAAAAACCAGGAAATGATACGTGACTTAATACAGGCGTGAGAGCTTCCGAGAACCAGAGTGATAATCCAGCAATGAGTAACAAAACAAGACATGGCTTAAATACAGCTTGGTGAATGAGAACAGGTGAGTCCAGTGTGACAGGGCCGACAGGGTCAAGTCAACTCATGTTTATTGTCACATCAAAGTTATACAAGTATAAGCAATGGGTGAAAATCTTATGTGCAATACCCGACGACAGACAGCAGTTATAAAAATAAAAATAATAGAATAAAAAAGTAAAAAGTACAAACTGTATAAAGTTAAATATATAAAACTGCATATATAAAATGCAATATATTAGCACAGAAAAAGAGCAATATATATATATATAAATCAATGTAATAAAATATACATTGTTATATGCTATACACCCTTGTTCGGCAGCCTGATGGCCTGACTGTGGAAGCTATCTCTGAGTCTATTTGTGCGGCACTTGATACTGCGGTATCGCCTGCCTGACTTTAAAAGTGAGTACAGTTCATGGCTGGGGTGGGCATTGTCATTTATGATGCGTTTGGCCTTGGCCACGCACCGCTGGTTGTATATATCCAGGAGGGAGGGGAGCTCACCTCCAACGATATACTGGGCCGTCCGCACTACCCTTTGAAGCGCTCTGCGCCCGAGTGCGGTGCAGTTCCCGTACCAGGCGGTGATACACCCTGTAAGAACACTCAATTGTGCCAGTGTAGAATGTTCTCAAGATGCGGGGGCCCATGCTGAATTCCCTCAGACGCCTGAGGAAATACAGGCGTTGTTGGGCCCTTTTCACCACGTGTGTGGTGTGCGTGGACCATGTGAGGTCCTCGGAGATGTGCACGCCGAGGAACTTGAAGCTGCTGACCCTCTCTACTGCAACACCGTCGATGGAGATAGGGCTGTGCTCTCCCCTCTGCTTCCTGTAGTCCACGATCAGCTCCTTGGTCTTCTTGACGTTGAGGGCGAGGCTGTTCTCCTGGCACCACTGCTCCAGCGATCCAACCTCCTCCCTGTAGGCTGTCTCGTCGTCGCCGGCGATCAAGCCCATCACTGTCGTGTCGTCAGCATACTTGATGATGACGTTGGAGCTGTGCATAGCCATGCAGTCGTGGGTGTAGAGGAGAGGGCTCAGCATGCACCCCTGGGGGGCTCCCGTGTTGAGGGTCAGGGGCTCTGAGGTGGTGCTGCCCATCCTCACCACCTGGCGGTCCTAGCGGTCCGACAGGAGGTCCAGTATCCAGCTGCACGTGGATGGGGGCACGCCTAGACCTCTAAGCTTGGTGTCGAGCTTGGCAGGAACTATTGTGTTAAACACTGAGCTGTAGTCTACAAACAGCATTCGCACATAACAGTTCTTTCTCTCCTGGTGGGAAAGGGCAGTTTGGAGGGCCATGGCAATTGCGTCGTCCGTCGATCTGTTTTGACGATATGCAAATTATCGGGCTCTCGTATATTCCTCCAAATTCCCGGAGCCAAAGGCGGCGTTACGCGCGTGGAGGGCAGCGCGAACATCGCCGTTAATCCACGGTTTCTGGTTGGGATATATCCGAACCGACTTGGTCAGAACAACGTCATCTATGCACTTCTTGATGAACCCGGTGACCGAGAACGCGTACTCGTTGATGTTATTGTCCGAGGCGACCCGGAACATGTCCTAGTCAGCGCGATCAAAACAATCCTGCAGCATAGAGTCCGATTGGTCCGACCAGCATTGGACCTCCCTCACAGCGATCGGTTGCTGCTTCGGTCTCTGCCTATAGGCGGGGAGTAGCTGGATAGAGCAGTGGTCTGATTTGCCGAACGGTGGGCGAAGGAGGGCCTTGTAGCCATCACGGAAGGGAGTGTAGCAGTGGTCGAGGATCCGCTCACCCCGTGTGTTGCTCGTTATGTGTTGGTAGAACTTCGGGAGAACCTTCTTCAGGTTCGCCTTGTTGAAGTCCCCCGCCACGATGAGAGCAGCCTCAGGGTGTGCCGACTTCTGTTCGCTAATAGCCCAGTACAGTTCCTTCAGCGCTGTGTCCGTGTTGGCTTGTGGGGGAATGTAAACAGCGGTCACGGTTACCGCTGTAAACTCCCGAGGTAGCCAGAATGGGCACATAAGCATCAGGAACTCCAGGTCCAGGGAACAGAAAGACTTGAGGGGATGTACATGACTTTGGTTGCACCAAGATCTGTTTATCATGAGACATACCCCCCCTCCGCGATCTTTACCGTTATCCTTAGTTTTCCGGTGGAATTGAATACAAGCCTGTAGCTCGCTTAACTTATTGTCCAGAGACCATTAGCCAGTAGAATGGTGGGAATTGGGGGAGATCGGATCGACATCTCAGCCTGACTAGCACGCCGGCTCGCTTCCCTCGCTTCTTCCTGTGACGCTTGCATGTAATCGTGCCCAAGATGGTCGGAGTATCCAGCTGTGACTTCAGGCGGGACGTCCGAGTCGAAAGAATGAAAAAACTCCGGTAGGCGGCGAGCGACTGTCGATCTGATCTCCAGAAGTGTGCAAAAGTCATAAATGAACGTGCTGCTTACTTTCTGTGCAAAGATAGTCAAGATAAAAAGAATAAATAACAAAAAACTGCTTTGTCGTGCGGGGGCTCGCAACACGGCAGCCATCTCGTACGACGCCATACTCGCCATACTCCAGGGAAAACGCGTAGTGGCATTTGGAGCGGAGTCCGGTGACATTGCGGATCCAGGAAGCCAGCTTGGATCGTGACACCAGGTCACAGCCCAGTCTCTGTGTTTGCGTCTGCTGACTTTCTTATGCGTGTCACTCTCCTAGGTTTAAGTCAGTGTCTCTCTCTCTCTCTCTCTCTCTCTCTCCCTCATGTAGCTGATGGCCCAGCTGCAGGCATCGGTGTGTGACGGTAAGGAGGAGGCGGGTCGTGTGCAGCAGAGCCTGGAGAGGCAGCTGGAGGAGGACCAGGCCCGCTGGGACCAGGAGAGAAAGACTCTCACCCACCACGCCGACAAGGCCCACAGGGTACCTGCGCTCTCTCTCTCGCTCTCGCTCTCGCTCTCGCTCTCGCTCTCGCTCTCGCTCTCGCTCTGCTCTCTCTCTCTCCCCCCCCTCCACCTTTGGTCCGGCCCAGGCTGCTCTGGGGGGTTATTGTGGGAGGGTGGTCGATTGGAATGGATATTTTGCTGAATCGGCAAACGCATCTGTCCCACATTTGGAATTGGTTTTCAATATCAAACTATATTGTGGAAAAAAGGAGCTTGAACTGTAGGAGTAGATATGGTCAGATTCATGATTCAAGATGTTTTTATTTGCCATATGCAACAAGTACAATGGAATGCTTACTCCCCATTCCCTCCTGCAGTATGAAATCCATACAATTTAACAGGTCAGAGCATCTGGCCAAATAAGATAACGTACTATATAAAACAATCATGTCTTGCCTCGCAATCACACAAATAAAGATAATGTCCTAGTAATTAGTACAATCTCCATTCAGCAGGGCATCCGTGTTAGACCCCCCCCCCCCCCGGTGTGTTGTTATCACTCAAAGATAACTTTAAAGTTAACGTCCCCTGTGTCCAACAGCAAGTTCAACTTCCACACATGCGTACGTACGTATGTGTGACTACCTATGATGGTGAAGAACCTTCTCCTTCCCCTCCCCTTCTCGGTATGTCCACCACCACCACCTCCTCCTCCTCCTCCTACTCCTGATCACTCCGTAGTAGTAGTAGTAGTGGTAGTGGTAGTGGTAGTAGTAGTAGTAGTAGTAGCAGTAGTGGTAGTAGTAGTAGTAGTAGTAGCAGTAGTGGTAGTAGTAGTAGTAGTAGTAGTAGTAGTATTGATAGTAGTAGTAAATGGTAAATGGACTGCCTTTTATAGAACACTTTTATCCAAAGCGCCGTACGAGTCATGCCTCAGATGACATTACAGTACATTACATTACAGTCATTTAGCAGACGCTTTTATCCAAAGCGACTTACAATAGTGTGTTTCAACAAAGGAAGGTAAGAGAACAACTCGTCACCAGAAGTCAAAAGTGCATTTCATTTCTAACAAGTCTCCAAGAACTGAGCCAGTGCTCAGGTAGAAGTACAATAAGTTCAGGTAAAAGTAAGTAATAAGTTGGCAAACAATAGAACCATATGTAACTAACACCTAAACAATCTACTTAGAAAGACGCTAGTAAAAGTGATAAGAGGGTGTGCTAGGAGGAAGGATTGTTTCCTGAAGAGATGAGTTTTTAGCCTGCAGTGGAAGATGGGCAGTGACTCTGCAGTCCTGACATCCGTGGGGAGTTCATTCCACCAGTTTGGGGCCACAGGACAGAGAAGATCCGTGACCGCATAGATTGGCCACAAGGGCCTCTAAGCGACGGGGCAAGCAGACGGCCCGAAGTAGCAGAGCAAA
>CM051012.1:14109033-14111533 GCA_027704905.1 Muraenolepis orangiensis | reverse complement strand
TCTCCTTTTCCTCCTCCTCCTCCTCCTCTTTCTCCTCTTTTTTTCTCCTCCTCCTCCTCCTCTTCCTCTTTCTCCTCTTCCTCTTTCTCCTCCTCCTTTTCTCCTCCTCCTCCTCTTTCTCCTCTTCCTCTTTCTCCTCCTTCTCTTTCTCCTTTTCTCCTCCTCCTCCTCCTCTTCCTCTTTCTCCTCCTCCTCCTCCTTCTCTTTCTCCTTTTCTCCTCCTCCTCCTCTTCTCCTCCTCCTCCTCCTCCTCCTCTTCCTCTTTCTCCTCTTCCTCTTTCTCCTCCTCCTCCTTCTCCTCTTTCTCCTCTTCCTCTTTCTCCTCTTCCTCTTTCTCCTCCTCCTCCTCCTCCTCCTTCTCTCCCTCCTCCTCCTCCTTCTCCTCCTCCTCTTTCTCCTTTTCTCCTCTTTCTCCTCCTCCTTCTCCTCTTTCTCCTCCTCCTCCTCCTCCTCCTTTTCAGGTTCAGATCCCTATCCAGCGCTGGGTGTGACGTAGGCCTGACGGGTACGCCATGGTACGGAGAGCCTCTGAGAGAGGCCGGGAGCGCAAATGGAGGGAAAGGCAAACTCCAGGAGGACAGAACCTTCTGAACTCCTGATCTCTCCTTCAACTTTCCACTTTCGTTCACCACTTTCTCATTCTGAGCTGCTGCTAACGCTGCCTCCTCCCGCGCTACAAAGTTCAAAGTTCTGCTTCCGACACCTAAAAAAAAGTCTTCCTCCCTCCTCCATCCTCCCTGACCATTTTACCAACTTCTTTGACAAGAAGGTAGGAGAAGGTCAGAGATATCCGACATCTCTCTGTCGCTCTACCACCCTCTCCACCTCCCTCCCTAACCCCATGTTTCTCCCCTCTCCCCGAGTGACTTTCTACACCTGGTTCCCCTCCTCTCTCCTGCAGTCTACTGCACCTCCTGCAACTCCTCCTCCTCCTCCTTCCTGAGCCACCTCATCACCATCCCACATCTCTGATGACGTCTGGATGCTTTCCCCCCCCCCCCCTCCTCTGTTTTCAAGACTGCCGGTGTCACACTCCCACTCCCACTTCTGAAGAAACCCACACTTCCCAGGTCAAGAAGAACTACAGACTGGGGTTTCCCTTCTACCTTTCCTGTCCAAAACTCTTGAGATGGGCTGTCTTCAATCAACTGTCCCTTTTGTGCCTCTACCAGAACAGCCTCTAGTCAGACCCCCCCCCCCCCCCCCCCACCAGTCTGGTTCTCAAGGCGGGTCACTCGACCTTAGACTTCCCTCCTGGCAGTGACAGTAACAGTGTGTGTAACAGTGTCGCTCCATGCAGCTAGAGCGAACTCTCTCTCTCTCTCTCTCTATCTCTCTCCTCGGTCCTGATACTCCTGGACCCTGTCTGCAGCATTGGACGCGATGGACCACTAGATCATCCTCCTCTCCTCCTCTCTTGAGGGGATGGGTGTCTTGGGTGTTCTGCACACTCCTTTTCTTTGCATCAGGCCTGACGGGTCCAGGGAGAGGGTCTGCTTCCAAACTACGCAGACTTACGACTGGGGGGGGGTGGTTACACACAAGGACTTGTGGTTTTGGGGTTCCTCTTCTCTTCTCCCTCTACATAACATCGCTTGGTTCTTGGTTATCCACCCCCATGAGTTCTAGTACCACCGCTGATGTCACCCAACTGATCTTGTCCTTGTCGCCCTACCCCCCCCCCCCCCACCCCATTCACACCTAATACCGCTTTCACACTGAATACGGTATTGACTCCCGTATTAGTTCATTTGGGTGTCGATACCGTATTAGTTAGGTGCGCATCGATTACACTTTATGTTCACACTCTCTTCTAATTCGCGATTTGCTGCGCACTCGATACCAGGTTTTCTGTTCACACACGCACACACACACACACACACGGGAGGCGTAACGTAAATGTGGATGAGTTAATGCGCACTAGTTGAGTAGCGAATAGTGCATTACTTGCCAGTGTGAAAGCAAAGGCGGAGCGAAACTAGTTTTGCGGCGCCGCAAATACCGTATTTTTAGCCCAGTGTGAAAGCGGTATAAGTGCACATTGCCTCGTGCCTGGCTGACATCTCGGAGAGGATGTCCACGCAAAACACCTGAAGACTCAACCTGGACAAGACTGAGACTGAGCTGGCGTTCCTCAGACCCCCCCCAGACCCAGACCAGAGAGTATCCGTTATTTTGGATCTCCTCCTGAATCTATTTTTTTCGAATATATAAGTCAACATCATGGGGAGTCAGTATCGTGTTCCCTGTCTCTCTTTTCATATCTCATCTTCTTTTCATATCTCCGTCTCTCTTCCGTATCGTATCTTTGGTGGTTTGGGAGGAGGATGAGGCGAAGGCGCGGAGGTGCACTTCAGATGGTGCTCGTGCTCAGCTACCACCCACCCCCTCCCCCCCACACGCACACACCACACACACACACACACACACACACACACACACACACACACACACACACACACCCATGCACACACACACACACACGTGTACACAGCAGCGC
>CM051012.1:14094033-14101533 GCA_027704905.1 Muraenolepis orangiensis | reverse complement strand
CCTCACAATCAGGTTCATATGACACGAACGTTACGTCACAATCACGTTCGTATGACACGAACGTTACGTCACAATCACGTTCGTATGACACGAACGTTAGGTCACAATCACGTTCATATGACACGAACGTTAGGTTACAATCACGTTCATATGACACGAACGTTACGTCACAATCACGTTCATATGACACGAACGTTACCTCACAATCACGTTCATATGACACGAACGTTACGTCACAATCACGTTCATATGACACGAACGTTACGTCACAATTCGTATGAATCACGTTCCTATGACGTGAACGTTCCTCACCATTAACGTACGACATCGCAATACATTCATATCACATGACCACTGACATCACAATGCATTCGTATTCCATTCACGTTTCATTCACATCCCTTTTAACACAACGTTAGCACCCGCATTACATAAACAGTACGGTGACCGTGGTAACGTGACACTATCATTACAATAACATCCACATCAGCAGCAGCAGCAACAACAACAACAACAGGAACGCACAGACTCTGTGATGACTCATCATCTCGGCAGCACACGCCACTCTCCAATTTAACAATTTAGTGTCCTGCCGCATATATGCACACACACACACACACACACACACACACACACACACACACATATATATATAGAGAGCAGTGCAGAACACAAAATACATGTCATAATAATTTGGGCTGGGAGTCCTCCTTGTAATTTTCCCAGAACAGCCAACAAACAGGACGGTAAATGGACGGGTTTTCCCATGAGAACCCGGGCGCCCCGGACCGGGCTCTCTCTCTGTATCCCGGGGGGGGGGTTTGGCTGCTCATGGGTTTTAGTTTTTTTGGGTTTTTTTAAATCGCCGCTTATTGTCAGCGTAAACATGGGTCCGCAGACACTGCGTAATTGTGTAGGAAGCCATGTTATATTTAACACACAGTGCTTTGCTTGTTTGGTTGTGGTCGTGGCGCGGGGGGGGCTAATGCTTCTGTTATGAATGACACACATACACGATGTGTGTGTGTGTGGCTGTGTGTGTGTGTGTGTGTGTCTGGCTGTGTGTGTGTGTGTGTGTGGCTGTGTGTGTGTGCTGTGTGTGTGTGTGTGTGTGTGTGTGTGTGTGTGTGTGTGTGTGTGTGTGTGTGTGTGTGTGTGTGTGTGTGTGTGTGTGTGTGTGTGTGTGTGTGTGTGTGTGTGTGTGTGTGTGTGTGTGTGGCGGGCATATGGCTCTTCTCTCTCGGAGTAGTTTGCTATTCTCTTTCTAGCGTGTTGACGGTTGAGTGTGTGTGTGTGTGTGCGTGTGTGTGTGGGCGGGTCGAGCGCACGATCGTCTCCACATCAGTGTATATCTCTTGCCTCTTTTCAACCCGTGGTCGATTTTTATTTATTTGTTTGCCGATAGTAAACTTTTCAACCAATAGTTCAGATATCATACCATGTAGTTTATGGTACGTCTCATCCTCCTCCTCCTTCTGGTCTCTGCCCCTGCTTCTCCTCCTCTTCCTCCTCCTCCTCCTCTTCCTCCTCCTCCTCCTCTTCCTCCCTTCAGACCAGTGCTTTGACAGAAGGAGTGAGGAGAACACAGAGGCTCTATCCTTCAGCTTTACGTCTCCATAATTTAGCACTACATCAGTAGATATACACATACACACACACACACACACACGTATACACACACACACACACACACACACACACACACACACACACACACACACACACACACATACACACACACACACACACACACGTATACACATACACATACACACACACACTGTGGTGTGTACACACAGGTGTATGGGCCTATAGATGTGTGATTTTGTGCGGTGTGTGTGTGTGTGTCTGTTTAAAGGTGTGTGTGTGTGTGTGTGTGTGTGTGTGTGTGCTTGGCTAGAGGCGGTATAGTGTGAGTGTCCAGCGGTGGTGGGTCAGGAAACTCTATACTCAAGTAAAAAGTCCAATTACTCCCTTTAAGTACATGTGAGTCAAAGTTTCAAAAAGGACCATTTGAGAAGCTACTCCAGGGAAAGTACAAAAAAAAGCTCTGTCATCCTGTCCCGTCATGGTCAAAAGACAGGTGCTGTTTATTATTAATAATATATATATATATATATATATATATATCAAATATATTTTTTATTATTTATTTATTGTTTTGCACAATTTCTGTAAGCACTTTTTTTAATCACTGCCCATCCTGCATGTGTATGTGACAAATAAGTTGTTGTTTTTATATTGATATCTTGAATATTTTAAAAGTGCTCATGTTTGTACTTGTACAGCGCTACTGCCTATCCACTGGCTGTGTGTGTGTGTGTGTGCCTGTGCCTGTGTGTGTGTGTGTGTGTGGTGTGCGTGTGCATGTGCATGTGTGTTTGCGCATGGGTGTGCATGTGTGTGTGTGTCGTGTGTGTGTGTGTGTGTGTGCGTGTGTGTGTGTGTGTGTGTGTGTGTGTGTGTCCAGCCTGGGTGCCATTAGAGGATTTTTTTAATCCAGGGGGAACCTCTGACGGCACACTGCAGACAGAGGGGCCCCGTGCCTCTCAGAGGCTCCTAAACAAAACACAGGTCTAACGGTGCGGGGCCCCTGGACTGGTCCTCCTCCTCCTCCTCCTCCTCCTCCTCCTCCTCCTCCTCCTCCTCCTCCTCCCCTTGTGTCCTTTCTTCTGGCTCCCACTACACCCCAGGGAAACATACTTTCCTTATCTACACAGGAGGACCACCCAGGAAAGATGACTCACTGTGTGTGTGTGTGTGTGTGTGTGTGTGTGTGTGTGTGTGTGTGTGTGTGTGTGTGTGTGTGTGTGTGTGTGTGTGTGTGTGTGTGTGTGTGTGTGTGTGTGTGTGTGGAGTTGTGCGATTGTACTATTGTGTGCGTCATTCTGTGCGTCGTGTGCGCACACACACACACACACACACACACACACACACCACACACACACACACACACTCCTCTCTCTCTCTCTCTTTTCTATCTCTCTCTCTCTCTGGCTCTCTCTCTCACACACCTGTGAAGACGTGGTGTTAATATTAATGCGTGCCTCTACCTGTGCCGCCGCCTGATGACTGTGAGGCCGTTTGCCGCCAGCACCCTGATCCCTCTGAGGTGTCTGCTTAGAGTTGGCTGTGAAAGGCAGGGGCGAGAGAGAGAGAGAGTGCGCACACACACACACACACATAGACACATGCACACTAACACTTATATATATATATATATATCCAGTCATGCATACAGAGAAATACAGACACACACGAAAAAAAAAAGTAATGTATGCACAAGCCTACTTCCAAGGCCCTGTGTGTGTGTGTGTGTGTGTGTGTGTGTGTGTGTGTGTGTGTGCGTGTGCGTGTGCGCATGTGCACACAGAGCGTGTCGGCGCACGTATGTACGCTCGGCGTGAGCAAAAGACGGACGGACGGATTCAAGTGCAGATCAGGAGAGAAATCGATTGTGCCGCGGCCTGTCCCCAAAAAAGACACAAGCCACGACCATACATCGCCGTACCAGGTGCCCCCCCCCCCTCAGGGAACACACCACCCCACCCCCCCCCCCCCTACCAGGCTGGACGAGAGAGGACCAGGACGACTGAAAAGCTGGGTCTTCTGGCTGCCTGCTGGAGGGTATACCCAGGAGACCAGGAGGTCTGTTGCTCGGATCTCTCACACACAGTACCGTGTGGTCCAGCCAGGAGACGTATGCTAGTTGCATTGTGGGTTTGTAGCGGGGGGATCCACCTGTAGACCATGGATGGGGCCAGTCTAAAAAAAACAGGTGCTGCGATGGACACCATCGTGAGCATGTGAGGCTGTGGGATCGGTGGTTTGAACCGGATCAGAACCGGATCGTGGATCGGATCGGATCGGATCAGATCAGTCGTCTAAGTCTATGTCTCTCTCTTAAGCGCCGACTTTGTGTGAAAGGGGGGGGGGGGGGGGGAGGAAAAAGCATCTTACTGGTCTTGGATGCGAAGTTGGGAGGTTTTGTAGTTTGGGGTCAAAACAACATAGGAAACCTCCCCATGTTTATCCGTGGCCGTCCAGCTGCTCCTTCCTGTGTTGTTGTCTGTCTGTCCGTCTGCGCCGCAGAAACCACCGGGGAACACGGCTGTGACCGGCATGTCTAGCGGAGCAGAACGCCGACCTTAATGCCTTCAAGACTCAACACACGCACACACACGCACACACACACTTACGCACACATGCACACACACACACACACACTTACACACGTGCACGCACACACACCACACACACACACACCGACACACACACACACACACTTACACAGACAGACGCACACACACACACACACACACACACACACGCTGATTCACAAAGGCCTTCTAATCATTGTTTGACTCATCCACTCCCAAATCTGTCGTTCCTGTTTTTTCGCCCCGAGACGAGCGGTGGACTCTCCTCCTCCTCCTCCTCCTCCTCCTCCTCCTCCTCTGCTGACATCTTGGTGGTTTCTTAGAAAATAAACCATGGAGATACTGGAGCCACATGAAAGCAGCCCCTAGCCCTAGCGACGTGTCACTGGCTTAGGGGACGGGGGAGGAGGGGGGGGAGGAGGGGGGGGAGGAGGGATATTTTCCTAGAAGACCTCGGCCTGCGATGCTTGCTGGATGCTGCGTCACTGTGCGGGGGGAAAGAACGGGCACAGACAGACAAGGGCGGCTAGTTTCCTGCTGGTTGTCATCTGTGTGTGTCACATGACACGCCCTCCCCCCTCCCCCCTTTGTCTGGAACTGGGGTGGGGGGGGGGGGGTTTTATGGTGGGGAAGGGTGAGATCATTTGTTTGAGAACCCAGGGGGTGGGTGTGGGGGGGGGGGGGGGGGGGTCGCCCGTGTGTGTGTGTGTGTGTGTGTGTGTGTGTGTGTGTGTGTGTGTGTGTGTGTGTGTGTGTGTGTGTGTGTGTGTGTGTGTGGTGTGTGTGTGTGTGTGTGTGTGTGTGTGTGTGTGTCACATGGGTCCTAATTCGCCAACGTTACCGATCTACGCATGAAAGGCCTTCAGGTTTTCACCCACCCGTGGGATGCTGACGAAGAAGAAGAAGAAGAAGAGAAGAAGAAGAAGAAGAAGGAACATACACAGAAATAAGCCAAGTCAATAACCGTGTTTTCCCGTGTCCTGTTACAACACGCCGCTGTTTTTGGCTCCGCCGCAAAAAAACAGAAAGCAAAAAGCGGCGATGATGATGCTGCTGCTATCAGGAGGCCAGGGGGTTGTGTAAACAGTGTGTAAGTGACGGTGAGAGGCAGGCGTTGATCGGGAATGGGTGGGGGTGTGTGTGTGTGTGTGTGTGTGTGTGTGTGTGTGTGTGTGTGTGTGTGTGTGTGTGTGTGTGTGTGTGTGTGTGTGTGTGTGTGTGTGTGTGTGTGTGTGTGTGTGTGTGTGTGTGTGTGAGAGAGAGAGAGAGAGAGACGGAGAGAGAGAGAGAGAGAGAGAGAGAGAGAGAGAGAGAGAGAGAGAGAGAGAGAGAGAGAGAGAGAGAGAGAGAGAGAGAGAGAGAGAGAGAGAGAGAGTGTGTGAGAGAGAGAGAGAAATTGTAAAATTTTGATTTAGATTTGATTTTGAGTGAACCTCGTGGTTCCATCAATGTGTCATCATCTTTAGTCAAAAAAGGAATATTGGTGTGTGTGTGAGAGAGGAAGAGAGAGTGTGTGTGTGTGTGTGTGTGTGTGTGTGTGTGTGTGTTTTGCTTCTTCAATGTTTCTTTCTCATGAGGGGGTCTCTGGGGTTGGGGGGGGGGGGGGGGGTTAGGGGTGAGGGGTTGGGGCCAGGAAGTGACCCTGACCTCCCCAGGGGTCATGATGATTGTGTGTGGGTGATTTATGTGTGAGTTGCGGTTGGGGTGGGGGCTCCACACACCTGGCGTACTCACTCGCACACACCCAAACACACACACTGTGAACACACACACACACACACACACACTGTGTGTGTTTGCTGCTGGCCCGTCCTGGCTGTGAGTAGATGTTATATGTATCCCATTGGGTGTGTTGGTTTTGGGGGAGATTGTAGTTTTTTTTCCTTTTTAATAATTATTTGTGGCGTCCCCCATAGTGTCCCGTATAGGCCAGTGGGAACCAAGCTTTTCATGCCCCAAGATCACTTTTGATTCCAAAATGTAAGCCGAGATCTACGAATCCGATATCTTCCAAAAAAAACCCCACTCAATCTTGGCTCAATGTACGTGCATTCCAGGGTTTCCGTTAGCCCGTCATTTCTGTTTTTTAGCTGGTCAAATTTATAAAAAGAAAATTCTAATTAATAAATTCAAAACCTGCCGGTCAAAAATGTCCGAGAGTAAAAAAAGAGTGAGTAAAATGACCTGCGTGATTCAAATCAACAAGCCAGAGCTGGGTCTAAAAAGCGTGTTAAAACAACCAACCAACCAGAGCATGACAATTTTAAATTTAAATTTTTAATTTTTAATTAATTAATTTTTTGGGGGGGGATTTCTTTTTTCGAAAATGTGAAAATGCGAGGGATGGTCAGTGAAGGCCTTGAAGACGGAGACCAGTCGATGGCGGTCCACCTGTCGGTTACCCCCTGGTCTAGGCCATGTGCACCTGCATGCAGGCTGTCGGTTACCCCCTGGTCTAGGCCATGTGCACCTGCATGCAGGCTGTCGGTTACCCCCTGGTCTAGGCCATGTGCACCTGCATGCAGGCTGTCGGTTACCCCCTGGTCTAGGCCATGTGCACCTGCATGCAGGCTGTCGGTTACCCCCTGGTCTAGGCCATGTGCACCTGCATGCAGGCTGTCGGTTACCCCCTGGTCTAGGCCATGTGCACCTGCATGCAGGCTGTCGGTTACCCCCTGGTCTAGGCCATGTGCACCTGCATGCAGGCTGTCGGTTACCCCCTGGTCTAGGCCATGTGCACCTGCATGCAGGCTTGCAGGCCTGGCTATTTCCCCCCAAGCTCCGAGCAGCCAGGGCGGGTGGGCCAATCACAGACACTCTCCACAGACCCGGGTCGTCCACATGTGCTTACCATGCTACCATGCTTCCATGCTACCATGCTACCATGCTACCATGCTACCATGCTACCATGCTACCACTGGTCTGGTTCTGTGTGTGTCCCCATGCCGGAGGAACTAGGCTTTTCTTTCCACTGTTATCAGTTACCGGCATGAAGGGAAAAACCGCCCCAGTGTTCCTACCAGGCAGTCCTAAAACACACACACACACACACACTCTAACACACACACACACACACACACTCTAACACACACACAAGCACACTCACATACACACTTGCCTCTGCTTTTCCTTTTTCCTTTTGTTATTGCTTCTCTTTTTTCATTATTTTCTCTCTCTCTCTCTCTCTCTCTCTCTCCTCTCTCTCTCTCTCTCTCTCTCTCTCTCTCTCTCTCTCTCTCTCTCTCTCTTGCTCTCTGTTCCTCTTTCTCTTTTCACTCAGAAAAGCATAACATGAGAGAGAGAACATCATAGTCCTCTTCTTCTTCTTCTTCTTCTGTGG
>CM051012.1:14079033-14086533 GCA_027704905.1 Muraenolepis orangiensis | reverse complement strand
CTTCCGTTTCCTGGGACTACAGATTTCCAATGACCTGGCGTGGACCCGCAACACAGAGATCATGCTGAAGAAGGTCCCACCCGAGCCTCTACGCCCTGCTAGTGCCCCTCAGGAGAAACGGCATCCATCAGTCACTTAATTGTTCATCTTATTGTTATTTTTTTAAGTATAGTTCATAGTATAGCATACCGTTTTATATTGTAGGAATTCATACTGCGGGAGGGAATGGGGAGGAAGCATTCCATTGTAAACTGTAGTTTACAAAAGACATCTAAAATAATGATGTCAATTGGAGGTGAATACTACACGATACTACAACTCCCATGAGCACTTGGGGGGGGAGGGGGTGCGCTGTGCACTGTGCGCTGTGCGCTCATTCCATTGGCTGGCCGGCGTCAAGCCCTGCTCGGGAACAATGGAAGAATACAAAAACAAAAATCGAATTGACAACAGTTGCCGTTCCCCTCCCCTCCCCTTCCCTCCCCTCGACTTCCACCGTTCCCATTGGTCCCCAGGTGAGCACCCGCCCCCGAAACCACACCCACCTCTCATTAGCATATAGCTCAAGTCAAGTCAAGTCAAGTTTATTGTCACTTCACAGTTTACACAAGTATAAAGCAATGAGTGAAAATCTTACGTGCAATACCCGACGACAGACAGCAGTTATAAAAATAAGATAAAATAAAATAAAAACAATAGAATAAAATAAGTTATATAAATAAACTGTATAAAGTTAAATATATAAAATAAAAATGCAATTTATAAAATGCAATATATCGGCACAGAAAAAGAGCAATATGTATATATAAATCAATGTAATAAAATATACATTGTTATATGCTATACGCCCTTGTTCAGCAGCCTGATGGCCTGACTGTGGAAGCTGTCTCTAAGCCTATTTGTGCGGCACTTGATACTGTGGTATCGCCTGCCTGACGGTAATAGTGAGTACAGTTCGTGGCTGGGGTGGGCATTGTCTTTTATGATGCGTTTGGCCTTGGCCACGCACTGCTAGTTGTATACATCCAGGAGGGAGGGGAGCTCACCTCCAACGATATACTGGGCCGTCCGCACCACCCTTTGAAGCGCTCTGCGCTCGAGTGCGGTGCAGTTCCCGTACCAGGCGGTGATACACCCTGTAAGAACACTCGATTGACCCGGTGTAGAATGTTCTCAGGATGCGGGGGCCCATGCTGAATTTCCTCAGACGCCTGAGGAAATACAGGCGTTGTTGGGCTCTTTTCACCACGTGTGTGGTGTGCGTGGACCATGTGAGGTCCTTGGAGATGTGCACACCAAGAAACATGAAGCTGCTGACCCTCTCTACTGCAACACCGTCGATGGAGATAGGGCCGTGCTCTCCTCTCTGCTTCCTGTAGTCCACGATCAGCTCCTTGGTCTTCTTGACATTGAGGGCGAGGCTGTCCTCCTGGCACCACTGCTCCAGCGATCCGACCTCCTCCCTGTAGGCTGTCTCGTCGTCGCCGGCGATCAGGCCCATCACTGTCGTGTCGTCAGCAAACTTGATGATGACGTTGGAGCTGTGCATAGCCATGCAGTTGTGGGTGTAGAGGGAGTAGAGGAGAGGGCTCAGCACGCATCCCTGGGGGGCTCCCGTGTTGAGGGTCAGTGGCTCTGAGGTGGTGCTACCCATCCTCACCACCTGGTGGCGGACCGACAGGAGGTCCAGTATTCAGCTGCACGTGGATGGGGGCACACCTAGACCTCTAAGCTTGATGTCGAGGTTGGCAGGAACTATCGTGTTGAACGCTGAGCTGTAGTCCACAAACAGCATTCGCACATAACAGTTCTTTCCCTCCAGGTGGGAAAGGGCAGTGTGGAGGGCCATGGCATGGATCCAGCGTGGCAGGTAACACGGAGGGTAACAAGTCCTTGACCAACCTCCCGAAGCATTTGCTGACAATTGAGGTGAGGGCTACAGGTCTATAGTCATTCAGGCATGTTACCTTGGGTTGTTTATGGACAGGCACGATGGTGGACATCTTGAAGACCGTGGGAACAACAGCCTGGGACAGAGGTTGAAGATGTCTGCAAAGACTCCTGCCAACTGGTCTGCGCATGCTCTGAGGACGCGGCCCGGGATGTCGTCGGGGCCTGCCGCCTTACGGATGTTCAACCGCTTGAAGGTGCGGCGCACATCCGCCTCCGAGATGTTCAGCAGGCTGGTCTCCTCAGGCGGCGCTGGCTTCGGCGGGCTGCCGTTCACGTCGAACCGAGCTAAAAAAGTATTTAGCTCTCCTGGGAGGGAGGTAGAGGAGTTCTCTACACAACTGGTTCTCCCTCTGAAGTTCGTTATCGTCTGTAGCCCCTGCCACATACCCCTCGCGTCGTGGCTCTTGAATTTCTCCTCCACTCTGTCCTTATACTCCCGCTTGGCAGTGACGATAGTCTTACGGAGGTCGTAACGGGCTCTCGTATATTCCTCCGTATATTCCTCCGTATTCCCGGAGCCAAAGGCGGCGTTACGCGCGTGGAGGGCAGCGCGAACATCGCCGTTAATCCACGGTTTCTGGTTGGGATATATCCGAACCGACTTGGTCAGAACAAAGTCATCTATGCACTTCTTGATGAACCCGGTGACCGAGGACGCGTACTCGTTGATGTTATTGTCCGAGGCGACGCGGAACATGTGCCGGTCAGCGCGATCAAAACAATCCTGCAGCATAAAGTCAGATTGGTCCGACCAGCATTGGACCTCCCTCACAGCGATCGGTTGCTGCTTCAGTCTCTGCCTATAGGCGGGGAGTAGCTGGATAGAGCGGTGGTTGGAGGACGGCCTTGTAGCCATCACGGAAGGGAGTGTAGCAGTGGTCGAGGATCCGCTCACCCCCGTGTGTTGCTCGTTATGTGTTGGTAGAACTTCGGGAGAACCTTTTTCAGGTTTGCCTTGTTGAAACAGGGAAGTAAGTAAAAAAGGAGTGAGTCTCCGTGCGTTCCCTGAAGATCTGACATGGCTCCTCTGAGGACGGGGACACGATGATCTGCATTCATGTTGCCATTCTGTTCTGAGGCCTCGTTTAAAATCTTTCGCTTTCCTTCCTTCCTTCTGCGCACACACACGCACGCACACACACACACACACACACACACACACACACCTCTCATCCTCTCTCTCTCTCTATCTTCCTCTCTCTCTCTTTAAAAAAGCCCTCCCCCCTCCACTTTGAGCGTTGCACTGGGTGCGTTTGTTTCGCTGACAGGTGGTGGCGACGACATGAAGGGAAGACACTCCTCACCATTAAAACAGATGTCGGCGCGTGCGTCTGAACGTCGGCAACGATTTGCAAAATAAAAGCGGCTCCACCCCCCCCACACCCCCCCTCGACAGCCCCCCCCCCTCTCTCTCTCCCCCCTCCCCCCCCCCTCTCTCCCCCCCAAACACTCAAATTCAAAATTCTCCGTCAATGACAGACACCTGACACACGGAGAGAGGAGAGGAGAGAGGAGGAGAGAGGGAGGGAGAGGAGAGAGAGAGACGAGGGAGGGAGGAGGAGAGAGAGAGGGGTGGAGAGGAGGAGGAGGTGAGAGAGAGAGAGAGAGAGAGAGAGGAGAGAGAGAGCACCAGAGAGAGATGAGCGCAAAAAAACAAGGCGTGCCCCATTTTTCCTATTTTCCAACGCGACAAGCGCGCCTGAGCTAAAAGGACTTTGACTTCCTCTGAAAGAGGAAAGGAAACGGGGGAGGGGGGAGGGGAGGAGGAGGGGGGAGGCTGACGGCGTCTCCTCACTTCTGAAAAAAATAAAATAAAATAAAATAAAATAAAAATATAAAAGAGAGAAGGAAGGAGGGGATATGGGGGTGGAGGGTGTTTGTTGCTGATGAAACAAACACCCTCGTCTCCCGGAGTGCGAAGCAGGCAGTCCAACCCCCACCCTCCATCCCCGCTCCCTCCCTCCCTCCCTCCCTCCCTCCCTCCCCCTTACCTCCCTCCCCTCACCTCCCTCCCTCCCTCCCTCCCTCCCTCCCTCCCTCCCTCCCTCCCTCCCTCCCCTTACCTCCCCCTTACCTCCCCCTCCTGGCCTACTCCTGGTTGTGCTAAAGTGACAACGTTTCATCTAAATATATCGTCCTTACATTGAGGCTCAGACGTCTCTCTCTCTCTCTCTCTGTCTCTCTGTGCTCTGCTGCTGCTGCTGCTGCTGCCGAGACAGAGAGAGAGAGAGAGAGAGAGAGAGAGAGAGGATTTTGACAACAGCTCTCCCGGCTTGACGGCGACCGAGAAGGCCCTCACCCCCCCTGATTCAAGCCTGTCGTCACCGCTTTGACGACCACAACGACATATGCTAATGAGCTGTATGCCTAATGAGCGGTGGGTGTGGTCTCGTGGCGGGTGCTCACCTGGGGACCAATGGGAACGGTGGAAGTCGAGGGAAGGGAAGGGAAGGGGAACGGCAACTGTTTTTTGGTTTTGTATTCTTCCATTGTTCCCGAGCAGGGCTTGACGCCGGCCAGCCAATGGAATGAGCTCACAGCGCGCCCCCCCCCTCAAGTGCTCATGGGAGTTGTAGTATCGTGTAGTATTCACCGCGAGTTGATGTCATTATTTCAGATGTCTTTTTGTTTACAATGGAATGGCTTCCTCCCCCATTCCCTCCCCAGTATGAATTCCTACAATCTAAAACGGTATGCTATACTATGTACTATACTTATACTATACTATGGAATACTGTACACAATTTAAAAAATAACAATAAGATGAACACTTAAATGACTGAGCTTCTCCTGAGGGGTACTAGCAGCGAGCGTAGAGGCTCGGCTGGGACCTTCTTCAAGCATGACCTCCGCGTTGCGGGTCCACACACACACACACACACACAAGAGTTTGGGGTTCTTTTTTGGGGTTGGTCTTGGTCTCTTGTTGCCATAACGCCACTTCTTTGTCTTGGTGAACAGTGTCTGCAGCTGGCTCCTCCTCTTCAGTATCAAAAGAGGAGGAGCCAGTCTCCCCGTCTATATATATACAGTATATATATATATATATATATATATATATATATATATATATATATATGTGTGTATATATACATATATATATATATATATGTATATATACACAGTCGAACATTAAAAAGACCGCACAATCTACTCCTCCTCAAGCGGTAAGTCACGCTTATGGAGGCGATGGTCGGTTCAAGTCCCACGAAACACCTGGGCACTGCCAAGTTGCCCCTCGAGCAAGGCACCAGACCAACCTACACTGCTCCACGATAGCCGCCCACTGCTCCTGATACTAGGAGCACTACTACTGTGTGTGTGTGTGTGTGTGTGTGTGTGTGTGTGTGTGTGTGTGTGTGTGTGTGTGTGCAGTACATGTGTGTGACCAATAAAGAGGATTCAATCCTCCTAGATTTGGATTTTAAAAAGACAATGACCGCGGACGGTACGCTAATGCTAAATCTGTAGGCTGGCACTTAGTGGTCTGGCTGCTCAACGCTCTGTCCCCAACGCTACGTGGGGAGCTGCCATTAGCACAGGAGGCCACTGACCTACCAAGACACACACACCACACACACACACACACACACACACACACACACGCACGCGTGCATAGACACACATGCATACGCACATGCAAGCACATACACAAACACGCACACACATGCATATCAAGTCAAGTCAAGTCAAGTTTATTGTCACTTCACAGTTTACACAAGTATAAAGCAGTGATGTGAAAATCTTATGTACAATACCCGACGACAGACAGCAGTTATAAAATAAGATAAAAAATAGATAAAAATTGAATAAAGTTAGAAAATAAAAATGAAAAATAATGCAATTTATAAAATGCAAAATATCGGCACAGAAAAGAGCAATATGTATATATAAATCAATGTAATAAAATATACATTGTTATATGCTATACGCCCTTGTTCGGCAGCCTGATGGCCTGATGGATAAACATTAAAGGGCATTTGTATGCATGCACACACAATTATGTACACAAACGTACACTTGCACATGCCACATGCACCACACACACCATACACAAACTAAAGAGGAGATCCACCCTGTCTGCGTGTTGTAACTAAAGCAAACACGAGCCAAGCGTCCCATCAGCCTCCTCCCTCCTCCTCCTCCTCCTCCTCCTCCTCCTCCCATCCGCCTGGCCCACGCCCGGCGGAACCTAGAGGATGGTGAAACACAGAGGGAGGGGACGCCCCCGCCACAAGACGGCTTGTAATTTAGACGAGAGAGAGAGAGAGAGAGAGAGAGAGAGAGAGAGAGGATCTGTTGCTGCTGCTGCTGCTGCGGTGTCTCCGCGAGAATGTGTGTGTGTGTGGGTGTGTGTCAGTGTGTGTGTGTGTGTGTGTGGGGGGGGGGAAGTGAGAAACACACAGAGAGAGACGGATCGACTGAGACATAGTGTGGAGGAGAGAGAGAGAGAGAGAAGAGAGAGAGAGGAGGGAGAGAGAGGAGAGACATAGACATAGACATAGAGAGACTGGGCTTTTTTAAGAGGGTCCCCGGGAGGCTGGATCTGTCCACTTGTGTACCGAGAGGACTAGCGGAGGTTTGTGTTGATTCAACCTTTGCTGTTTGTTGGCTTGGGTCGGAGGGAGGGAGGGAGGGAGGGAGGGAGGGAGGGAGGGAGGTAGTGGGGATGGGAAGAGTTTTTTGTCTTGGACGAGCTTTTCTGTTATGACTACAGAAGCGGCTATAGAGAGAGAGAGAGAGAGAGAGAGAGAGAGAGAGAGGGTGAGAGAGAGAGACGTTAAGAGGAGGCTGCCCCCCCCAGTGCTTGCCGAGGGAGGGAACTCTTCAATTAGAGACATCCCGCCTCTCTGATTAAGGCCTCCATTTTTTTTTTTTATATATCTCTTTTTCTCTCGTCTTTCTTTGAAATGGTGAAATTGTCTCGCCCGGGAAACCGAAAAAAAAAATCCCTTTTTTAGGTTTACTGCAAATTGATAGGACTTGACGTACCCTGACATTGTTGGCAGGGGACGTTGTGAAACTAATGGGTTGTTTTGAGGGGTAGCCGTGGCGACGGAGAAGAGGAGGAGGAGGAGGAGGAGGAGGGGGGGAGAGGGGGAGGGGGAGGGGGAGGGGGTGACGAGGATTTGGAAGCCTGATGGACTTGCGTCCTGTGCCAAGACAATGAACGGCTCAGTGTTATAGACTGGGAGAACTGTTTTAGACTAGTGGGAGGAGGAGGGGGGGGAGGAGGAGGGGGAGGGGAAGGGGGGCAGCTTTGAAGCATTTCCAAGCCCCCCCCCTTCCCTCGCCTCCTCCCCCACCCCCCCCCCACCCCCCTCCTCTCTCTCTCGTCGTGGCGGCGGCCCGGAGAGCCGGCGTTGAACCGAGGCCAGAGCAATCTGTTAAATCTAGCGAAAACAGTGGAATCGTTTTTCATTTTTCTTCTTTTATTCCATCCTGGAGGAGGAGTGACACTGACACAGGTGAGACGAGAGAGAGAGAGAGAGAGAGAGAGAGAGAGAGAGAGAGAGAGAGAGAGAGAGAGAGAGAGAGAGAGAGAGA
>CM051012.1:14056533-14076533 GCA_027704905.1 Muraenolepis orangiensis | reverse complement strand
TTGGCATCTAACCAGAGTGCAAATGTTGCAGATAAAGTGCATGGTAAAATATAATGTATGAAGTGGTTAAATAAGATAAGTAAAAAACAGTCTACTAGGTTTTAAAAACAGGTATAAAATAAGGTATAGAGTAGGTATGAGATATGTGCAGAATTATAGGTATATTTATATACAGGTAACAAGTATACAAGTATCAACAGGTACAATGTTGACCCTTTTTCCAGAACTCCACCATGACACGACCTTTGGGATGAGGTGTCCGATAGATGTGGTTTATTTCGGTACAGTCGGTGTACAATGTGCACTGAAATGTAAATTCATCGCCAGCTCCGAAGATTTGACCAAAGTTACAACATATCATTTACAACAATTACAACATTTCAACAACAATTAGAAAAATTACAAAAATACCAAAATAGAACACACATTTGTACAGTTTTCCACACGGCAGATAAATAGAGAATCGAACGATTGACGAGCGGGGCCAAGTTCCACACTTTAAAAGGTGTTTCACTGTGGTCTTATTGTGTATTTAAGTGGCTTCACACCACATGTTTGATTCGCATTGGCAATACAACCTGTGACTATTGGAACCGACCTTTGACCCTCCATAGAAGCAAAATGCCCATAAAGAAATGAAAATGCAGAACCAAACCAAACTCAATCAAATGCACATGATAATAATAATAATTATGATAACATATATATATATATATATTATCACAATATTTTGATCATGATCTTTCATTTGATTATATCTTCAAATTGAATGAATACACGCTTTATTAAGCCTTAGTTGTGAAGTCACACATTCACGATTTTTCCTGCCGTCCTCGATAAACGGGACCAATCCCCGTTAGAATTAGTCAAAAGACGTCCGATCAAGATCCTGTGATTTGTGGCGGGAAATTCACAATTTGTGTATTTGATTTGATACACTTGTTAACTGTTGGACGACCTCGCACATGCGTATGCGGATGACAGCGACAGTGGGGGAGGGAGGGAAGGGGAGGGGAGGAGGGGATGGAGGAGAGGGGGGGGGGGGGAAAGGGGACTACTGGGGTGAACCTTCAGAGAGAGTGAGTTTAGTCACAACACACAACACACAACACAACACAACAGTGTGTTGTGTGTGTGTTGTGTGGGCTCCCAGCTGCAGGCAGGCAGGACCCCCTGTAGACTGTAACAGTAATTGCTCTGTGGCACGAGACGTCTCTCTTTGTTTCTGTTGTCTTGTTGTTGTTGTTTGCATGCGAGTTGCTTTTGTACGGCTTGTTGTTTAGTCTGATGGTGGTGGTGGTGGTGGTGGTGGTGGTGCACCCCCCGCCACGCACGCACACACACACACACACACACACACCACACACACACACACACACACCACACACACACACACACACACACACACACACACACACACACACACACACACACACACACACAACCAACCGACCAAGCAGTCGCCACATACATGGCCCTCGTTTTGAACTGTGCCGTTCTCTCTCTCTCTCTCTCTCTCTCTCACACACACACAAACACACACAGTATCCACACACACACAAATACAAGCACACACACACACACACACACAGTATCCACACACACACACACACAACACACACACAGTATCACACACACACTATCACACACACACAACACCACACACACACACACACAGTATCACCACACACACACACACAGTACCACACACACACACACACACACACACACACACACAGTATCACACACACACACACAGTATCCCACACACAACCCTGGACCCTTATTGGTTTCACTGGGGCCCTTCTCTCTTTTCCCCGTTTTCTTCTGACACCGAATGGCAGCAAAGGCCTTTCTTTCTTCAGTCCCTCCGCGTTTACAAAGTAAACAAAAGACGCCTTCAGAGAGAGAGAGAGACAGAGAGACAGACAGACAGCCAGACAGAGAGCAACAGAGAGGGAGCGAGGGAGAGAGAGGAGAGACAGACAGACAGACAGACAGAGAGAGAGGGAGACAGACAGACAGACAGACAGACAGACAGAGAGAGAGGGAGACAGACAGACAGACAGACAGAGGAGACAGACAGACAGACAGAGTGAGAGAGACAGACAGACAGAGAGAGAGAGAGACAGACAGAGAGACAGACAGACAGACAGAAAGAGAGAGACAGACAGACAGGCAGGCGGCCACATCAGGTTCCCCTCCTCCTCCTCCTCCTCCTCCTCCTCCTCCTCCTCCTCCTCCCTCCTCCTCCTCTCGCTGGGTGGATATCTGCTTTCCGAGCGCCACCGCAGCTGGGCGATGGGATATGTCCGTACCACGCAGTGTTTATTTTGGGTGGGGAAAAAGAAAAGACTAGCGCCACACGGGGTGGAGGAGGTGGTGGAGGAGGTGGTGGAGGAGGTGGGGAAGAGGAGGGGGGGGAGAGGGGGAGAGAGAGGAGGGGGGGGGGGGGGGGGAGAGGTAGAAACAATACAAAGAAAACAGGTGAGGTTAGGAATTCGGTCCGGCCGCATTTCGCCGGGGGGAATTGCATTCCCCCGCACGGCGGCCGCGGCACAGCGCCAAATGGGAACGCTACAACTGCTTTCCTGAGGGTCCCCTCCATGCACCGGACACACACACACGCACACAGGCACGCACACACACACACACACGCACACAGGCACGCACACACACACAGACACGCACACGCATACGCACATACACACACGCAGGCGCGTACACATGCACACGCACACACGCATGCGCGCACACACACAAACACAAGCAAACACAGTATCACACACACACACACACACACACATGCGCGCACACACACAAACACAAGTAAACACAGTATCACACACACACACGCACACACACCCATGCACCCACAGACACACACACACACGCACACACACACACACGCGACACACACAGTATCACACACACACACGCACACGACACACACAGTATAACGTGCACAGACAGTATCACACAACACACAAAGTATTACACACACACAGACTCGCACACACACACACACAAACACAAGCAAACACAGTACCACACACACACACAGTATAACACACACACACACACACATACACACACAGTATAACACACACACACACGGACATGAAGGAATGCACTCTGGTCTCCAGTCCGTGTCGGTTCCAGAACAATGTGGATTCTTGAGGTGGAGGTTCTCCCTCCGCTGCCAGGGCCTGGCTGGGAGAACCTCGGTGTGAGTGTCGATTGAGGTTTATTGTTTAAGGCTGAAGCTTAACATCAATAAACTAAGTCCACCTCGTAAGGGGAGCGTGTGGCGCGTCAACGCGCGGTGGGCCTCCCTCCGCCTCCGCCTCCGCCTCCTCCACCTCCACCCACCACCTCCCACCTCTACCATTTACATTTAGGACATTTGGCAGACGCTTTTATCCAAAGCGACTTACAAGGAGTACATTAGTTGGATTAGACATTAGTTGAGGTAGACAATAGCATAACGCTGAGGTACGCAAACATAAAACTTGAGCAGTTCACAAGCATTCATTTTAACAAGATGAATTACACAATTTGGTACTGCCAGGTCACCTGCTTAAGTAGCTGTGATAAGAGCGTGTTATCAACATTAAGGATCTACCCTTGCTAGACTATACAACATGCTAAGAGCTATTAATGTCAGGACTTAAGCAAGTTAGGGGTTCACAAAGGAGAAGGAGGGTTCATGGAGAGTCCAGGTGGACTCTGAACAGGTGGGTCTTGAGTCTCTTGCGGACCACCACCACCACCTCCACCCACCACCACCTCTACCTCCACCCACCACCACCACCTCCACCACCACCACCTCCCACCTCCACCACCACCTCTAACACCACCACCACCTCTACCTCCACCCACCACTACCACCACCTCCCACCCCCACCACCACCACCTCCCACCTCCACCACCACCTCTAACACCACCACCACCTCTACCTCCACCCACCACTACCACCACCTCCCACCTCCACCACCACCCCCACCTCCACCACCACCTCTAACACCACCACCACCTCTACCTCCACCCACCACTACCACCACCTCCCACCCCCACCACCACCACCTCCCACCTCCACCACCACCTCTAACACCACCACCACCTCTACCTCCACCCACCACTACCACCACCTCCCACCTCCCCCCCACCTCCCACCCCACCACCACCCTCCCACCCCCCCTCCACCCACCCTCCCCTCCCACCCCACCACCCCCCCCCCCCCCACCCACCCACCCCCTCCACCTCCCACCCACCACCACCACCTCCTCGCTGCAGGGTCACCTAACCTTTGGCATATAATCTTCTTTCTGGTCCCTATGGTGGCTTGACCCCCCCCCCCCCCCCCCCCACTACCCCCCTCACTCCCTGGCCCTAATCTGCTGACCCCTGACCCCTGCCCATCCCCCCTCCCCCCCCAATCATTCCTCACTGGACAACCAAACCTTTTATTCCACATGGGTGTGTGTGAGGAGGTGAAGCCTTCACATCTCCCCCACCCTGCTCCACCTCCCCCACCCGGCTCCACCTCCCCCACCCCCCCTCCACCCCCCCACCCGCTCCACCTCCCCCACCCCGCTCCACCCCCCCACCCGCTCCACCTCCCCCACCCCGCTCCACCCCCCCCCCCCCGCTCCACCCCCCCACCCGCTCCACCCCCCCACCCGCTCCACCTCCCCCACCCCCCCCCCCACCCGCTCCACCCCCCCCACCCGGCTCCACCACCCCCACCCCGCTCCACCTCCCCCCCCCCCCCCCCGCTCCACCACCACCACCCCGCCTCCACCTCCCCCCCCCCACCCGGCTCCACCCCCCCCCCCCCCACCCCCCCCACCCCCCCCACCCGCTCCACCACCACCACCCCGCTCCACCCCCCCACCCCCCCCCCCTCCCCCCCCCCCACCCGCCTCCACCCCCCCACCCCGCTCCACCCCCCCCACCCGGCTCCACCACCACCACCCGCTCCACCTCCCCCCACCCCCACCCGGCTCCACCACCACCACCCCGCTCCACCTCCCCCACCCCCCCCGCTCCACCACCACCACCCGCCCTCCCACCCCCCCCCCCCCCCACCCGCTCCACCACCCCCACCCGGCTCCACCTCCCCCACCCGGCTCCACCTCCCCCACCCCCACCCGGCTCCACCTCCACCTCCCCCACCACCGGCTCCACCTCCACCACCACTCTGTATCCCGCTACTGCTACGACTTGAGGCCAGCAGCCGGTCAGATTGCATTAAAAAGTGTATGCTTGTGTGTGTGTGTGTGTGTGTGTGTGTGTGTGTGTGTGTGTGTGTGTGTGTGTGTGTGTGTGTGTGTGTGTGTGTGTGTGTGTGTGTGTGTGTGTGTGTGTGTGTGTGTGTGTGTGTGTGTGTGTACTGCAGGTCAACATCCTCCAGAAGCGAGCCTCGCTGCTGCAGGAGGATCTAGATGCACGTCGCAACAGTAGGTCAGTGTGTGTGTGTGTGTGTACGCATGCGTGCGCATGTGTGTGTGTGTGTGTGTACGCATGTGTGCGCATGTGTGTGTGTGTGTGTACGCATGCGTGCGCATGTGTGTGTGTGTGTGCAGGTTTTACATGTTGGTGCATGCATGGTGTGTTCATACACACGCACGTGTGTTCATTGCGTGTGTGTTGTGTGTGTTGTGTGTGTGTGTGGTGTGGGTGTTTGTGTGTGTGTTGTGTGTGGGTGTGTGTGTGGTGTGTGTGTGTGGGTGTGTGTGTGGTGTGTGTGTACCTTCTAGGGCCGCATCGCCAAACAGGCGTCAAAGAGGCACTCAAAACAATGTTGACCTTTTGCATCACACGTTCGTAAGGTCACAGGTCAACGGTCCTTCTCCAAACCACTGTTGACCATGACTGGCCTTTTGAATCAGAATCAGAATGCCTTTATTGTCAATTCAACTATTTAAAAATATATGTATATATATATATATATATTATTTTTTTTAACTAAGCTAAACAAAATACAACAAAAATCAAAAGGTGAATACATTTCTCTATATAGTTGTTGCGTGGTGTTAGCGTGTGTCTGACTCCCGCCTCTCCCTCTTAAACGCAGGTAACGGGAGATACCACGACGACAGACCTCCCAACATGAAGGAGGGAGGACGGCCCTCGACCAATCAGATGTGAGCATCACTGACCGTTGCCACGGCGCTGGCGGTGGCGCTGGCGGTGGCGGTGGCGGCGGCATTTCACCCCCCCCCCCCCCCCTCGTCATGCCATTGGACTATTCATCTTTTTCTTTTAATGCACATAATGTGTCCTTTTTATTATTTATTACATTTTTTGATACTTGTATTTTTTTAACTGATAACATTTTTGATCACATATACATAACTCTGTGGCTGAGCTTGAAAATAAACTGTTGTTGTTTTTTTTATCGGTTCCGATCAAATCTTTGTGTGAAAACAAAGTATAAATGTGACATCTCACCATTTTTCCACTCACTCACTCTCACTTTTAATAAAAACATGTTTGTGTATTTCTTTGACTTAGCGTCCATGTTCTCATGTGTCGTGTGGCCGGGCTTTGACATTAAACTGCGGCCCGCTGGCCTACTAAACGCCCTTAGAACCCGGGGCAGCGGCTTGGATTATTTAACTCTTCCGTGTCGCTGTGGTTTACAACAAAAAAAGGCATCTGCACTCATGATGTCCATTGGAGGTGATTACTGCGCGATACACTACAACTCCCATGAGCACCCTGGGTGTTTATTTTTTTTTGCTTATTTTATTAGCCCATCCACTTCCAACACATGTTAGGCCTCAGTTAGACACCTATACGCTTAGCTTCCAAGAAGAGAATCCAATGTGGCCGCAAGAAGACCAGACCAAACAATCGACCAGAAACAACCAAACAACCAAAGAAAAATGAGAATGAGAACGAGACCCGAGACAGAAAACACTAAACAAAGTCCGAGAGGAGATGAAGAAAACAGAACAGGTTGTTCAATGAAAAGTGGAGAGTGCAGTCAAATGGCCAGTAGCTAGGCTATGAGCTAACTAAAAAGCCTCTGCGTTGATTGTCAGATTTATGTAAAAAAAACATGTCATTTGTTACTGGGACAACCAATTCTAAACTAAACTACGCTAAAAGATCATGAGGTTTCGAACAGCCCACAACATCCATTGTCTAGCTACTATAAGGGGGGGGGGGGTTTGGCTGGTGAAAATGCTGAGTGGCTAGTGACTTTGGAAAGAAAAGAGAACCCACAGGCCACAGTGGGCCAGTGAGCCAAAAAAAAGTTCATGTCAAGCCCTGGTCTCGTGTGTTTGTGTGTGTGTGTGTGTGTGTGTGTGTGTGTCTATCTGTCTGTCTCGCTCAGCACTCCCTTCCCATCCACATGTATGTACATACGCTGAGCTCAGCCTGGCTCCGGTTAGATGGCCGGCCGCACGGTCATCACCCTGTTGGTTTCTACTTAACCTGAGGCGGCGTTCACCGCGATAAGCTCCCTAAGGACCCACCGGACACCAGGCCTCCAGGGATCCCCTTACCGCTGGCCTAAGCGTGGCCTTCTCCTTTTCCTCCTCCCCCTTCTTCTTCTTCTTCTTCTTCTTCTTCTTCTTCTTCTTCTTCATCGCCATTGCCATCTCCTCCTCCCTCCTCCTCGTCCTCCTTCTTTCCGGGGGCCCCCACGTTGGAGCCCTGGGGAAAGTGGTTGGATGGAGTTGACGGTGGAGGTGGTTTAAGATAAAGACCTCTGAATGGGGGCCAATGTGGTTTCAAGCTCTGGCCAAACAGTCATCGCGGGGTCCCGTGTTACAAAACCTCCGCTGTGATCTCCGTGGGGTGAGGGGGGAGGGAGAAGGGGGAGAGAGGGGGGGGGAGGCACACACCATGCCACGCCATGCCCGGCCTGACCCTGGCCTCGTGTTGTTCTCCGGGGGACCCCCCTGGGAGGCCTCCAGGAGGTCGACGATAACATTCGGCTTGCTTGTAAACGTCTCTCGTAACTGTTGGTTGGATATCCGTGTTTCAATCACCTCCCCGGTACAGGCCGGCGAGGGGGAGGAGGAGGAGAGGAGGAGGAGGAGGAGGAGGAGGAGGAGGAGGGAGGAAGGCTTTTGGCGTGGAACACACCGCCGACCGCCACGAGGAGGAAATCTGCGAAATGTGTGTTTTTCCTGGAAACCGCTTTTGAAGGAATTACACTCAAGAAGGACGGCTTGGATTTCAAAGCGTGTCCCCCCCCCCCAACCCCCCCCCCCCCACCCACACACACACACACACACACACCAAAAAATGTATTGTATTAGCATTGGCATGGCTGTGTCTTTGTGCAAGGCGGTATGCTCTCTTACTCACGGCTTTCCATTGTCCATGAACTGATCTTTTGGGGGGGGGGGGGGTTGTGTGGGGGGGGGGGGGTGCTATTTATTTGATGTGCTGATTCTGCAACTTTTTGCTGCTGCTCAGGCAGAGAGAGAGAGTGGGTGGGAAGAAAAACCAGCGAGAGAGAGAGGGTGAGAGGGAGAGAGAAGGGAAGGGGGGTGAGGGAGAAGGAGAGAGAGGGGGAGAGAGAGAGGGAGAAGGAAGGAGGAGAGAGAGAGGGAGGGAGGGGGAGAGAGAGAGGGAGAGAAAGGAGAGAGAGAGAGAGAGAGCAAGAAGGACTGTCGAAATATGACATCTGGGGAAACGGATGTTGAGGGGAATTAGGAATGGGAGCGCAAAAAGCTTTTGTACCCTGATGTCGTGGTGGTGATGGTGGTGGGAGAAGCAGAAGGCTGAGGGCCGCTGACAGATCCGTTCGACGGCTAGTTCACCCCCCACCCCCCTACCCTACCCCCACCCCCCCTACCCTACCCCCACCCTCCCCCACTTGGAGTCAGTCAGCCGCCGTGGTCGTGGTAGTGCTGCGGCTGCGGCTGCGGATAGAGAGAGGTCAAAGGTCACCACCGGCGCTTTTCCTTCCTGTCCTCGAGCGGAGCCCCGGCGTTGTCGCTCCTCCTCCTCCTCCCCATGGCTTTGACATTTTTTAACGGACTAATTCTCCCCCCCCAGGCCACGCCCCCCTCACCTCACCTCACCTCCCCTCCCCTCCGTCAGTTCCCCATCCCACAACCGCTGTGTTAACTGCTTTGGTGGTAAACACCCCTCCACCCTCACCCCCCCACCCTCCACCCTCACCCCCCCACCCTCCACCTCCGCCCCTCCGCCCCACCCCCCACCACGACCCTCTTTCCCCCTAACAATAGACGTGGTGTCATCAGGAGATCAAAGGCTCAAAGAGGCTCTTCCTCTGCCTTATCTCCCCCCCCCCCCCACCCCCCCTCACCCCTCACCCCCCCCACCCCCCTCACCCCCTCATCAGACAAGAGACAAGAGAGGAGTAGGCTGTTGTGTCACCTGAGTCTGGGCGACAACAACAGCAGCAACCCCAGCCTGCACTGTCCTGGGATAACAACACCCCCACCCCGCCCCCCCCCCCCCCACACACACACACACACACACACACACACACACACACACACACACCCCTTTCGCCCCCCCGCCCTACACACACACAGACACACACACATACATACACATACATACACACACACACACACACATATACACACACACACACACACACACCTTTCGCCCCCCCCCCCGCCCTACACACACACACACACACATGGGCGGCTGCAGCAGGTGGAGGACCCTGAGATGTTGTTGATGGGGTTTTTTTTCTGTTGTTTTACAGCCTACTGTAAACCAACAGCCTGTCTGACCACATACGCCCCACCCCCCCCCCCCCTTAGAGCTGAGGTCTTAGAGAGTGAGAGAGTGAGAGAGTGAGTGAGAGAGTGCAAGAGTGAGTGAGTGAGTGAGAGGAGAGTGAAAGTGTGAGAGAGAGAGAGAAGAGAGAGAGAGAGAGAGAGAGTGAGAGAGAGTGAGAGAGTGAGAGAGTGAGTGCACCTAAGTGCAGTGGAAACGTGTGTGTGTGTGTGTGTGTGTGTGTGTGACACATACACACACATTTACTCAGTATTTATTCAGGCTTTCCATCAATCTCTTCCATCTCTCTCTCTCTCTCTCTCTCTCTCTCTCTCTCTCTCTCTCTCTCTCTCTCTCTCTCTCTCTCTCTCTTCTCTCTCTCTCTCTCTCTCTCTCTAGCGTGGCGTGGCGTCTTCATCTCCTTGTTCTCCTTCTTACCGAGATGTTTTAACTCTTTCCACCTCCCCCCCTGCTGTCACTCCGAAGTAGAGCACCGAACAGAAGATGAACTTTATTAATCCCAGACGAGAAATGTGTGTTGAATTAAAGAGAGAGAGAGAGAGAGAGAGAGAGAGAGAGAGAGAGAGAGAGAGCAGAGAGAGAGAGAGAGAGAGAGAGAAGAGAGAGAGAGAGAGGAGAGAGAGAGAGAGAGAGTCTGCAATAGCATTGTTAAAAAAAAATCTTTAATGTATACGACGAGGAAAAGTTTATACTAAAGTATATATATTTTATTTATTTGTTTATTTAGTTATTTATTTATATATAAATGCAGCATGTAGATGATGTGAACGTTCCAGAACAAATGATGAGGTTATCCTTATTGACGGTGTGTACCGCGGCGTCGTTAAGGAAGTAAGCACCTCCATCCCTGATTGGTCGATAACGTCTCGCGGGGGGGGGGGTGAATTACAACCAATCAATACGCACGTATACAAAACCCCGACGTTTGAAACAACAACGCTCAGACAACAACTGTCCTCCAGATGTTTCCTTGACAACGCGCTCAAAGCACTGCGGAATATAGAATTGCGAATTCAGCTGATTAAGGTCGATTCAAGATTCAAGATGTTTTTGATTTGCCATGTGCGACAATGGAAGCACAATGAAATGCTTACTTACCCCGTTCACTCCCGCAGTATGAATGTCCGACAACAATACTATACTTACTTACTAAACTATGCAATACGCAATAAAATACGATACTTAACAATGCTTTACCATATAGAACACTATACTACCACCTACCACGCTCTACTATACTTGATTCAAGATTCAAGATTTATATTTGCCATATGCAGTATGGCAAATAAAGTACAATAGAATGCTAACTCCCCATTCCCTCCCGCAGTATGGATTTCTAAAACACAATACTATAAAATAGTATACACAATAAAAATGACAATAAAATCAAAAGAACAATAATAATATGTACATGTTTTGAATTGTGCAAAAAACATTTAAAAAGCACTTTAAAGTGCCACGAGTGCAGCAGCATCATACATACAGTGCAGTACAGTGCAGCGACTGTAATGAGTCCTGAAAGTCCAGCAAAACAACTATGACTATGTGTAATAAAGTTATAGATGAACATAACTAATATTAATACTAACCATTACTTTGTAGCTGTGGTATGAGCGGTATAAACCTCTCCGGGTGTGTCCCGTTAATGTAAAATCCTGTAGGTTTATTCCTTTCCTCAGTGCATGTCTTACATGGACCTGGAGGTGTTAGAGACAAACAACAGAGAGGGTAGTGGCCTGGTTTCTACCGTTTGATGATGCCGTGGGTTGGGTGTCTCAGGGATGTAAAAGACCTCCTTGCAAAAGGCCCATGGGTGTGTGTGCCCGTGTGTGTGTGTGTGTGTGTGTGTGTGTGGTGTGTGTGTGTGTGTGGTGTGTGTGTGTGTGTTGTGTGTGTGTGTGTGTGTGTGTGTGTGGTGTGTGTGTGAAATTCCAATAAGGGCGATATAGTGTTTCTAAAAAACTACTAATCCCGTCCCAGTGAGTTCAGTAGACTCACCGGGCCCATATGTGTTTCATATTTTTCTTCCTAGGACGGCAAGCATGGAAGAGCGTTTCCTAAATATTAATATTTGAATACATATTAATATCTGAATTACGGAGGCGCAGACTTGAAAACAGCATCCACAAGTGTTAAATGAACAGGCGGTTGGGGGGGGGAATGAAAACGTATTAATACTTTTGCTTTAATGAAACGTTTTGAAAGCGATTTAAACCAGTATAACATGCCATGTATTGACAGCGCGTGTGCCAGCAAACTACAAACCACCAAGTCTTGTTCCTTTTGTTTTTGAGTTATGTTTTCGTTGCCCTTCGACGTCCCTTCGGCGTCTATTCGGAAACGCACTAAGAATTGTCCCGTTTGAGAGAAAAGGTTATGGTTAAGGTTCCATTTCAAAAACTGTCTCTCGTGAAAATGTCATTCTAAATCAGAGGTCAATTTTGTTCATTATTTTAGGCTGAAGCACAAGTTAACGTTTGTTCATTTTGCGTTCTAACCGACGCGTGTGTAACCTGGCTATACAATAAGGTTCGACTCGTTCGAGCCGCCGTCAAAATGTAATGTAATGTAATGAAGGATGAAAAATTGTTGACAAATTAGAAATAAGTTTGTACAGTATATGAAGAGAACAACAACAACAAAAATAGTTTTAGTTGTTCGACACACACACACACACCTTATAGATTACAACAACAACAACAACAACAACAGCCCTGGTCCAGATACCAAACAGGATACAGAGGTCTGTGGACGTTGATCCCTCCTCAGACTCGGCAGATCCTGCTAAGGTTCCACCGTGGACCTTCCTGTACATCAGAGCCCGGCTCAGTCGCTGTATTTTATGAAGACTTATTAACACAAGGTAAAAGAGAGAGAGAGAAATATGAAATATGAAATATTGAAATATGAGCTGGGGGAGGAACAATGTGAATGAAGGGCGAAGGAGCAGGAGAGGAGCCAGAGGAGAAGATGGAGGACTAGGAGAAGGAGGAGTTGTGATTGTCACGCGTTTGTGTGTTCATGAATGCCATAATTTGTGAAGATTTCCCAAATCACGGCATGCAATTAGTTACAAAGGCTATTGCCATCTCATTAGTAATTGCCGAGTGAAATGCTATTTTTGAAGTGTATAGTCTTTTTTTTATAGTGTATAGTATTTTTATAATATTGTGTTTTAGCAAATAAAAATCTTGTATCTTCTATCTTATCTTGTATTATTTTTTCGTCATCGTTATATCATCAATCCATTTTTCAATCGCATGCACATCTGACGTCACCTGAGTGTTGAAAAGCAACTAGGCGTATACACTCAGACTCATGACTCGTTCAAGACAGCCAGTAGCCGCGGCTCCAGCCACAAGCCACATGTGTCTGAATGGCTTCAGCTGGGCTCCTACTCTGACGACCGGCACACCGGTAGTTGTAGAGAACACACCATCGTTGTTGCAGAGTTGGAACATGGTTTGCAGGCAGAGCAGGTACAGTGCTGCCATGCTGGCGTTCTCTCTCGAGTGAGTGAGAGAGAGAGTGTAGGGGTGGCAGTCTTTTGGAACTTATTCTGGGAACTGGAAGGGCGCCGGTTCAAGTCCCCAAAACACCTGGGCACTGCCAAGGTGGCCTTCAGCCAGGCACCAGACCCTACACTGCTCTCCAGGCACTGTATATAACAATAGCTGCCCACTGCTCCCAATACTAGGATGGGTTAAATGCAGACCGTTATCATTATGACACACATTCATCCTGAATATTTATCAGTAGTAATACATGAAGCATAACATGAAGTAAAGTTCGGAAAGACAAACTCGCATTGTTTTTACCAGGATAAAGAGGAGTGCCCCCATGTGGTGTGATTCTGTAATGCCATAATAATAATAGCCACAACGGCTAGCCGCTGCCTTGCCTCGTTGAGGATGCCGTCGAAGCGCTGCTGCGGGACCTTCCCCTACCATCCTTCATAGTATTGAATTGTATAATATAGTAAAATATAGTATTGTTGTGGAAATTCATACTGAGTGAGGAGTAAGCATTCCATTGTACTTCCATTAAAATGTTCAGGTAGGGGCACATAAAAGGCTCCTTTCTGCCACCTTGTGGTCACACAGCAGCACAGCACACACTTCCAATGATTTATACACACCATTTCTTAGGCCTTAATTAGGACTGAGGATAATATGTCCAGTCAAATATGCAGTAAAATAACCCATCATCACTTGAGATACCTTATTAGCATCAAAACAACTTTCAATCACACTCACAGATGATTCCAACTGCCCATTAAACACTATGCAAAGACTCCAAGCCAATATCTTAATGTATTATAATCATTGGTAAATACATACCTCTCTCTCGCTCTCTCGCTCTCTCGCTCTCTCGCTCTCTCGCTCTCTCGCTCTCTCGCTCTCTCGCTCTCTCGCTCTCTCGCTCTCTCGCTCTCTCGCTCTCTCGCTCTCTCGCTCTCTCGCTCTCTCGTCTACCTATTATACCCATTATGGAAGGCACCAATGTCTTCATAATGAATTGAAAAGTCAGCCTGTATCTCCAGATGCCTTCTTATTTACTCCATGCTTTGGATGGGAGACGCACGGCTCTCCGCCTGGGTTCAATCTATGAAGTCAATTCACAACCAAACCTAGCAGGTAAAGCCATCTTGTCTTCTAGTTTTCAGATATTTAGAAATAATAGCATTGTTGAAAGTATGTTCCGTGAAAAATCTCATAAAATTTTATATTGAATGAGTTTACATCGTTACTTGATTGTTATTTGCAATATATTTGTATTTGTTATAGGATTTATTTATAATATATCCGTAGATTTTTGGTATATTATTCCACATCTGTGACACCAACCGCATCTTTGGAGTAACAAATTATGAATATACAAATATACATAAGCAACTCATCTTCAATATAATATATATAATATAATATAATGGGCCAGATCTGCATCTTTGCAGTTACATAAAAGATGAATAATACAAAAAATAGAATTAGCGATTAGCGATTATCACAAATGTATTGTACGAATGTTTTATTAAGATGTACATGCACAAATTACTTAAAAATGTGTTTGCATCATAAACCAGGGTGAGGGTGATGTCCTGTCTCTCTCCTGGCCGGCGTCCCGCAGGTCGTCCTCGAATAGGGCCAGGCGGTTCACGATTCACAGGGTCTGTGTTTCGCCTTATTTTTATATACTGTTCACTATTATAAGTACTTTTTGCACCATCCGCAATATATATATATATACATCGTTTCATCCATCAGTCACTGTTATGTTCTTATTGTTATTTTTATTGTGTATACTATTGTTATAGTATAGTGTTGTTTAGTATAAAGTATAGTTTATAGCATGTAGTATAGTGTTGTTTATAGTATAGTTTTGTACAGTGTAGTGAGTGTATTATAGTATAGTATTGTTATAGCATAGTGCTGTTTATAGTATAGTATTGAATTGTATAGTATAGTATAATATAGTATTGTTAAATTCATACTGAGTGAGTGACTGAGTAAGCATTCCATTGAATCTTGAATTTTGAACTTGTGAGGTTGATTAGAGCCATTCAAAGAGAAGGTGTGAGGGCCCCGAAGCACAATGGATGGACCAATTATAGCCACGTTTTTAAACACACATCAGGGAAGTGATCTATAATGTAAAAATAAATGGCCTTTTTCAAGAATATTAATTCCTATATTTGTAAATATTGTTTTGGAGGGAGTGTGTGTGCATACGCGTGCGTGTGTATGTGTGTGTGTGTGTGCATGTGTGTGTGTTTGTGCGCTTATGTGTGTGTGTGTGTGTGTGTGTGTGTGTGTGTACGTGCGTGCGTGTGTGTGCATGTGTGTCTTTATCTATATCATCTATATCACATATATGTCTATATGTGTGTATTATACAGTGAACAGAGCTCTTATCAGCCAGAGAAGAGAATCATATCAAAACAAAAGAGTGTGTCTTACAGAGAGAGATAAAGTGTCCTATCATCAACAGATCTGCATGCTACCACAGGAGACTGACAGAAAAACGTTTGTCTTATCGGCACATAACCATCTGCTCTGCTCATGGGAAAAGTGAATTACATCTCTTTGCCTGATAACTCTGTTCATGTGATTGTTATGCTGAACGGAGCCTCATTCACAGCAGCTAAGTAAACTAAACTTTAGTAAACCGAGGTCAGACGAAGACTTACTGATCTTATCGATGAGCTCCGTGAGTGTAGAAGAGTTGGCCTCCAGCTGGAGCTTGGCTGCCTCCATGTCCTCATTCACAGCCTCCAGGGTCATGGGCTAAACAAAATAAATCACTTGTTTTCTCTCCATCATCAAGCAGCCGACATCCACGATCCGTAATCATCACAGCGTGGGGGGCGGGGCTCCCCTTGATTGGAGTGAGCGGCAGGCGTTGTCTGATTGGCTCCCAGAGTAATGGTCCATCTTATCGCTCCGCCCACATGCAGGTGAACTCATCCTAATGGGTATTACATTAGCATACTGTTGATATGGATATGTATAGCTGTGACATAGATGCTTATTTTATGATACAGACGTTCCTTTTTAATTCTTGACAAGTTTAAATTATTATCTACGGTGAGTTCCTTTTTTTTAATTGTTATTTGCAGATATTACTTTGTATTATTTATTGTATTATCTTCACTGATTGATGTGTGCTTCTTTTCCCGCCTCAATTTTACTTCTGGGATGAATAAGATACCCATCGGTCCATCATCCACCCATCCATCATCCACCCAGCCTACTGGGTACCTCTGAGGTGAGTTGTGCGCTGAGGCTGGTGGTGTGGTTCTCCTGCTGAGCCAGCTGCTGCAGGGCTGGGTCCAGGTGGCCCACCAGGTGCTTAGAGGCCTTGCGGCTCAGCTTGGCCTGAACCACGCTGTCTTTGGACTCCTAGTCCGGGTGGAGTGGTCAAAATAATACAGCAATTAATACAGAGAAAGAGAGAGTGAAAAGCTATTGAAATGCAGTCCAGAAGTGAGTGAGAGTGAAGAGAATGCTATTTTCCAAAAGAACCTTAAACCTGTACTATACTTCACTGTTCTGCAGCTGTTTACTCGAGGACGGTGGCGTGGGAGAGGTCTGTGTTCTCCAGCGTCGGCTTCAACGTCTTCTCCAGCTGCTTCTCCACCTGCTTCACCTTCTTCCTGACGTCCGCCAGAACCTTCTCCTTCTTCACCGCCAGCCGGGTCTGGGCCTCCAGTCTGGGCCAGTCCCTTGCCATTACTGACCAATCACAGGGGAGTCAAATATCATAAAAAAAAAGTATGTTTCAGATTTTAAAAAGAAGAACATTAATCTCCAATTAACCATTACCTCCAAAAAGGTCAAATCATATGTCAATCAAATTGTTATGGAACATTAGCAAACTACAAACACAGCTGGTTCCTAGCTCACCCCATTAAAATGGTAAGGGTTAGATACATAAATGGGTTAGGGTTAGGGTTAGATACAAAATACATACATCTGCGGGAGGGAATATATGTAAACATTCCATTGTACTTGTTGCAAATGGCCAATAAAACATCTTGTATAATGTATCTTGTATCTTACATACACACTGTTTTTGCTTTTGAAAGCAAACTGTATTTAAAATGTGTTGATTTTGAAGAGTTTTGTGTATAGGTGTCATCGTAGGAACAACACAGGTGTCCCTCATAACACTAATTATGTGTGTGCTCCTTTTATGAACCAGGGCACACTGTTCCAGGTCAATGTGTTGTTATCTTCAGTAATTGAGTGTACAACCCATGGTCATCCCGCTACATAAAAAGAGCAGGGGAAGGACACTTGTGTTTTGGTCCTACGATGACGCCTCTGTGAAAAGGGTCCGTTGTGTTATTTTGATACGGTTGACACGTTGCTGACTGTCTGAGAGTTTGCTGTGACTTGTTGACAGGTAAGTCACTATATTCATGAGGGATTCAACTGAAACAAACCATATAAAAATCAGAAGGTAAATTATTGTTAAAATGCACATAAGCAGTATATGCAGTATATGCAGTATACGTTATACTTTTAATTCACACAGGGCGAGAAGATGACTTACGGAGCCCCAGAAGGCTGTCCTCATTACCAATTGAATAGCGAGTGGCCCCGGGCGTTCGCTTGGCCTCTTCATTTTTTGCATGCAAGAAGATTATTCCGGGACTTTCCGTGTGTGTGTGTTGTCTTGTTCTTGTTTCACTGTGCCCTTTAACTAACGTCCTATTAAAAGGTTACCCTCAGAAGTCACATGAAATGGGTGGGGTGGGGGGGGGCATGCTTGGATTTTGCTTGGTTTGTGATTAGAGGCTTGTTTTCATTGTCTCCTTTCAGAGTTTACCAGAGGAGGAGTAGAGACTTGTCTTCTCGTCTCTATTTCATCTATTTCTTTGCTCATCTACTCTACTGTATTCTCCGGTACTCTATTATTATCTGTTCTGCTGTATTCCACTATACTCTACTGCACTCAATTCTAATCTAGTCTGCTCTATAATATTCAAATCTAGTCTATTCTATTCCACTATATACTGCACTCGATTCTAATCTAGTCTACTCTATTCTATTCCACTATGCTCCACTACACTCTATTTCCTCCATTCTATTTTATCCCTCTGGGTGTCAAACTATTTCCCAAAGATTTACTGCTAACTCGTGGGAGGCACACACACATACACACACACACACACACACACACACACACACACACACACACACTCACAGCTATGCAGATACGTTATTCTGTTTAATGGTGCGGCCAGGAGGATGATTATATAACACACATTCATATGCACGTGAGACTCGGGACAACAGAGGCGCCCGATGCACACAGCGGCAGAGCGGCTGTTCATCTCTTCCTTCATCAAATCTCACTCTCTGCTAATGAACCAATGAGCGTCCACACACGCCATTAAGGTGATGTTATAACACAATTGAGGGTATTAGAGGCGATAGAGATATTCAAAGATTCAGAGAGACAGAGAGAGAGAGAGCGTTTCAGCTACACAGCACCAACAGAACCAGTGCTGGGTACATACAGAGTGTATAAATACACTCTTGTCTGTCACCACGTGGCGGCGGTGGAAGGGAAAGGCATCAGGAGGTGATTGATGATCAGCTGGGCGGGGTCAGCGGGGTAAAGGCGTGACAAGGCCCTCCGGGGGTTCAGGGAGTGTATCATAACACAGGGCGTTTTATCATCAGGGCTGAAACGTCAGATTGTGGGATGGCTAAAGCTACGTTTTGTGAATCATCCTTTTGACTCGGACGTCTCTCCAAACCTCTTTATAACATTATTATATTTAGTTTTTCCCTAAAATACTATGATTGATTTTCTAAGTTTCATTCATCTTGGACACATATATCGATTTGGTCTTTTAAAGTGCAGAGCCGTTTTTTAAATTGATCTCCTGGTTAGGACATTTTCCAAGGTAATCATTAGAGCTCTCTCTCTTTCTCTCTCTCTCTCTCTCTCTCAAGATCCTTCCGCATTATAAATCTCAAAAACACCATCAAAATAAAAATAAAAATAATATATCCAATAAAATAAAGGAAAAAAAAGAGCAGCGAAGAGACTTAAATGATATGTACATGTTTTGTTGTTTTTACAAAAATCTTCCAAACTAAACACTGCTTTTATCCACGTACACCACGTCTCCCCATTCTAAATGATCCATGCGGAGAGCCTGCAGAACCCGGACCGCCAAGCTGCAGACCAAAGAGGAGCTGGTCGACAAGATCCATGCGGAGATGGAGCCGCTGATCAAGACGGCCATAAAGGACTGCAACCACCCTGGGCACCATCTCTTCTCCCCCTACAGTCTGGTTGCCGGTTGCACAGGATCCCCACAAGTACTACCAGGTTTAAGGATAGCTTTTATCCACAGGCAGTGCGACTACTGAACTGCTAGGAGTGTTGCCACTTTCACTTTTATTTTGACGGTGTTGTTTTTGAGATTTATACTGCGGGAGGGAATGGGGAGTAAGCATTCCTATGTACAAATGGCCAATACAAATCTTGTATCTTGTATCTTGTACATACGCACGCACGCACACACAGACACACACACAAACACAGACACACACACACACATACGCGCACGCGTGTGCACAAACACATCACAGCCCCGAAGACCAGCACAAAGGGCCTTGTTTCCACCAAACTATTTTCAAGTTTATGTGCAACATTACTAGTTTCTCCAGGTAATTCATGGCTATGGGTGTTAAAGCCACTGGACGATAATCATTGAGGCATGTTACCTTTGT